>JAQFVV010000008.1:12914966-14114966 GCA_028023455.1 Epiperipatus broadwayi | reverse complement strand
TTTTTTTTAACAGTAAGTACTATATAGTTTTAAACCTAAAAATGCACACCAAGTAATTTCAATTCTATTTCTCCCATTTATTAGTTATAAGTGATAGCAAATGATCAATCTTTTCAATTTCTTTCCATTAACTATAATATCCTCAGGAAAATTGTTAACGGCTATTATATGAATATATGTGTGAATTCATTAACTATCATGGACAACCCAGGCTTTTCACTGATTTTTTGAAACATATGCTTGTGATAGCATAACTTTTATTAAAGTTATGTATGTTTCATTCTTTTTCATTTATTACACCCATACTTTCTCTCAATCAAGATTTGATATTGCTGCATTCCCACAGAGTATTTTTTACAATAACAGCTGGGTCGCATCAATAATCAAACCAAAAAAAACCATTTAGCACAAATAAAACTTAATAAGAGTTTAGTCACTCCTAAGTACATATAAACAGATGAAAACTAAAGTGTTATCTTCTCAGAGAAAAAAATATCCAATTTATAGAATTATCTTCCATTGGCATTGTGTGTAATAGTTTTATCCACACAAGCTTTGCAACAATTCCTTTCTGTTATCTTAGCAGAACATTTTGTATGCACATATATTTTACTA
This sequence comes from Epiperipatus broadwayi, assembly GCA_028023455.1. Taxonomy (NCBI): domain Eukaryota; kingdom Metazoa; phylum Onychophora; class Udeonychophora; order Euonychophora; family Peripatidae; genus Epiperipatus; species Epiperipatus broadwayi. The sequence continues at coordinate 14,114,351 of JAQFVV010000008.1, read as the reverse complement.
GAGTATCTGCAGTTTATATATCAGTCCTACTTCTATATAAATCTAAATAATTTAGCATACATTTTATAAAGTTCAATGCAGGCTTACAATTTGCAAATTTTTTAGAGTTTACTCAGAGATAATTTATTCAGGTGTTGTACAGTGGTAATTTTGATAAATAAAATTTTATTTTAGTTAAAAAAAAAAAAACTTATGGTTTTATTGCTCAGGAGGTCATAAGAAGATTCAGCTCCAGAATCGATCCTGAGACTTCCCAATCCAAAGTTAGATTGCACTACTAACTACTCAAACTATGCAGAGCATTTTATAATCTGCTATATATACATGTATATTCATATCCTCACATATTTACATTTATATTATCACAAACAGTTCAAACTCCTCCTCTCATACTAGAAAATTATCATTTAGTCACAAATGTAATTCTGTAATCTTTGGGGTCTGCAGAAGTATAGACCTTTCTTCTTTATGTGACTCCTTTCTATATCTTCTTATTGAGGCTGTATTTGAAGCAGGCGTTCCCATTGGTAAAATTTCTGGCTCACTAAATTAATTATTCATTTCAGCTCAATCAATTTTAACTGTTTCTCACTTGATAACTATATGCCTGGTGACTCTTGTGCTGTGTCTGCACTGTCCTTTTTTATTAATGTAATCTCTTCATTAAACATAGAAAGGATGTGTACTGATGTTTATCATCTCTAATAACTTGGTTTGACACTCTCAAATGATTAGTATGTCTTCTCATTCATTTCCATTAGACATCCGAACTATTCTTAATTTTCTTTGAATAACTTTTAGAATTCATTCTAGGAACCCCACCCCCCGTCCCCCAAGAATATCGTATATCGATATAGTGTCACCAATTTTATCCAAATATGTTTTGATTTATTCTTAGTAGGTACTACTACTGAACTGTGTTAGAGACTTCCAAAACATTAGCAATTCATTTGGTGTCCTTTTAGCAAATATACAGGCAGTGAAATGCTAATAAAACATTGCATCAGTTAAAGCTTCACTAATATCTTTATATGAACTATTATTTAAGGTGGGCTTAAAGTGCTGCACTGCTTTTTCAGCTAGGCAAATTGACTAGGCAGTGTGAATATATGATGCATCCTCTTAGTAACCAAAAAGTTTTGGGATAATGTAGACACTAAACCAGCTCTATTATTGGACAATATAGTTTGGGGATATCCAAGGTACAAAAATATTTCTTTCAAAGCTTTAATGGTATTATCCACATTTGTGCTTTTAACAATTTTATACTTATTAGAATATAAATCTATAGCTACCAGAAAATGCAATCATTGAATGGACCAGCATAATTCAAATAGTCTCTGTCATAGTTAGGGGGTTTTAAACCAAGAAAAGTTTTCTTGGCAGCAACTTAGTGATGAATTGGCAGTTTCTGCAATGTTTAAATGTCTGCTCAACTCCTGGACACATATAAAAGCCTCCATATGCATTACCATGCTAACTCTTTCATTCTCAGTATTCCCAGGTGCCCTTTATGAAGTAAAACTAGTACTTGTTTTCTGTCTTCAGTTGGTTTAAGTATATGTTCAGTCATTAGGACATAATTATTACACATAGGCAGGCTCTCACATGCTTTTCAAAATAGATTTTGCCATATAGGGCACTTGTTAGGCCAACCATGTTTAATCCATTTCTCTAAAGTTTGCTAGCCAACATCTCTTTTAGTCCATTTAGCTACTACTGTGCTGTTTCACATATTGTTTTTCATGAGATTACATAATTGACCTCTATAATTTTATTCTTCAATTCACATGTATCTGGTAATCTTGATAGTGCAACCTAATGGCTATTTTTTTTACATCTTGAAATCATATATCGCTATTATGTTAAACAGTAGACCATTCTTTGACTAGCATGTTCACGAGTTTTCTTCATATTTCCAAGTACACCTATGAACACATGGCGATCTGTAAAATTTTAAACTCACATCCATAAACGTACTGCTGGAATTCTTTCACAGCATATATTATTGCCAAAGTATTTTTATCAAGCTGACTGTAGTTCCTTTTTACAGCACTCAATGTTCTTTGAAGCAGAAGTTATTATAGAGATTCACCTCCATAACAGAGATATAATATTATCATCTCTAATCCTTATTCAGAGACATCAATTGTAACAATGAGTTCTTAATCCTTACAATAATGGACAAGTATCTGATCACAGTCAACAGAACCATGGCCCTGTTGAAAGCACTTTTGAGCTCTGCATTTCATTTCCACTATCTCTTTCTTAATAGATGATACAATGTAGTAATATGCACTTTTCAGAAAATTCCCGAAAAGAAATTATACATGAAAATTGATTTTGCAGCATTTTTTTACTATTCTCACCTTTTCTGGATTAGAATGCTTTCCTTTATCATTAATTACATGTAATAGAAATTTAATTTTTAATGGTGGATCAAATATATTTAACAACATTTAATCTCACACTAGTTTTATCCAATTTCTTGCAGACATTAAATATGCATGCTGATCCTTCACTTCGTTTCAGCAAATAATAAAATATCATTAAGATAAGGAATAACATCTTCCACATCCTGAAATAAATTATCCATTTTAGCCTGAAATAGATTTGGTGCAATTGTGATTCTATAAAAAAATTTATTGCACTTAAGTAACTATAGATGAGTGCAACATGGATTTCAAGTCAATGTTAGCAGAAAAATTTTGCTTTCTGCAACAACTCTATTATCTCTTGCACATTAGGTGCCCAATAAACTTTCTTATTAATGTAATTATTGAGCATTACTCAGTAATCTTAACATTGGTGGATAGTCCCATCTGACTTTAAAATAACCATAACTAGAGAGGGCCAAGACAGCCTTTTTATCAAAGTTAATATACCTCTTTTAACCAGCTTGTGAACTGGTTCTACTTTTGAGCTTAATGTAAATGGGACCTATATGATCTATAGCAATTGGGTGTGCTTTATTTACTATCAATCCAAATTCCCAATGGTTTAAACCAGCTCATGCTTCATGATATAAAGAGGTAGCTCTCTTTTCCTGCATATTTGTATTGATGGTATTTTAGTTGTATTTATATGAAATTATTTTCATCATCTAAGTACTGAATGTCTTTAGAAAAATTTAACTTTATTTAAATATTCCAATACATTCAACTGTTAGTAATCTCATACAGATTACTATATGCACACCATTTCGAGAGATATTAGTCTTCCCTCTTCTTCAGGTGTTGCTGGCCTGACTACGGCCATTACTAGCATGGGAAATAAATCTGGACCCTTAGATTCTTGAATATTGAATTTTAAGGTAACTCTCTAACCATCTGGGCTATCCTGCCTAAGGCAACAATCAGTAGAAATTTCATACATCTATGTATAAAATTCCTCCTGATTTCTCCACTTTTTCTTAAGAACAAAGTTGATTAGTGGTTTCTATACATTATGTATAGTCACCCTAGGTTGATTTATGGGATTGTTCGCCATTGTCATGTGAACACCTTCTTTAAATTTTATTCATTATACCTTTTCTTTTCTATCCAATACCTTTGCATTTTCCCAATTGAACATATGTTCATTGATACATACATAGTCTGCTACCTTAGTCACATCTGTTTTCTTTTGTAATCGTCACTTTGTGTTCTTGCAAGCACTTTTCAATGGAATAACTGGTCTCACCAATATATGTTCTTCCACAGTCACATGGTATTTCAGAGATGTAGTTTTTCTTTTCAGCATTTCAAGTTTAGACTTTGTAGATGTTAAAATTTCTCATAATGTGGCATGGCTCTGGAAAATCGTTCTGATGTTATACTGCTTGCAGATTTTCTTCAATTTGTCTTCTATTTTTAATTTAATACACTGTACAGGCTTACACTCACCTGCACATATATAGTGTAATATATAAGGGATTTGAACTCAGACTTTCACATGACCCTTAACTCTCCATGTTTTCGCTTTTGATGGTTCTTTTTATTGCCTATTTAAGTTTTTCTTGATCACAGCTGATGGATAACTTTTTCATAAGGGTTTGTTCTATATAGATCTTTTCTTTTTTCAAATCACTGGTTTCTGAACAAACTTCTTTTGCTTTGTTCCATAGTCATAGTATAAATCCATGTTTAGTGTTTCTGGTGTGATTGGATGCATAGGCTAAGTATTTTCCTGTATGTGTGGGTTTTCTGTAAACTGTAGTTTTGATTTTTCCATGAATGAGTCTTATCACAAGCACCTAAAAATACCAATTTTTGTTCTTGCTTTGATTCCATTATGAATTTAATTGAAGGTGTTATGTTGTTGATGTGTTTCCAAGAAGTTTGTAGGAGTGTTTCACCATGTGTCCATACAACAAATGTATCATCTACAAAGAGAAGACAAACTTTAGGTGGATATGAAATACCATGTGAATGTGGAAGAACATATATATTGGTGAGACCAATTATCCCATTGAAAAGCACTTGAAAAAACACAAACTGATAATTAGAAGAGAGAAAACAGATGTGTCTAAGATAGCAGACCATGTATGTACCAATTAACATATGTTTAATTAGGAAAATACAAAAATATTGGAGAAGATAAAAAGAAGAAAATCTAAAGAAGCTGCTCCCATGACCATGGTGAACAGCAAAACAAGTCAACATAGTGTGATTATACATAATGTATGGAAGCCACTAATCAATTTGCTCTTAAGAAAAATTGGAAAAATCAAGTGGAATCTCATAGATAAGCATATGAAATTTCTACTGACTGTTGCCTTTGGCAGGATGACTCAGTTTGTTAGAGTGTTATCTTAAAATTTCAATATTCAAGAATCTAAAGGTCCAGGTTCAATTCTCATGCTAGTATTGCACTGGTCAAGCCAGCAACACTAGAAGAAGAAAGGAGAATAATACCTCTCAAAATGTTGTGCAAATCCTAACTTGTGTGCTATTACTAACAGTTGAATGTATTTGAAATACAGTATTTAAATAAAGTTAAATTTTTCTAAAGACTTTCAGTACTTATAGTAGATGATAAAAATAGTCCAATAAATAAATACAACTTTCTTGCATATTTCTATTCTATTACAATTTATATTAGTGTAACCCTCCTTTTACACTTTCAAACTACTTTTTTCCAATCCTGCTGTAAAACTAGGGTCAACCCTGCAATATTATAAATCTCCATATTAATTTTTTGTTCATATATATGTATATCCAGAATAATGTGATTATTGTTGACATCATTTACTTTCTTTATGTCAGTTTTCTTAACACTGCCATCCAACAATTTGGAGTCCATACATAAATGCATATTACTATTCTTGTCTTGTGAGCAACAGACATGTGAGAAATCACCCAGTTATGCATATGTATGATATTTTTTATGTTTAAACCTACAGCTTTTCTTCATATGACTCTTTTCATCATAGCAGTAATACACACAGGTCTTCATTGGATTTCAAGTTTGCAGTCTGTTTTACTACCATTAGAAATTTGGGCATGTCGTTAAAATATTAAAATTCCACAGTGTCTTCTATAATTATTTCATGGGCTATACATTTCTCAATTATGACAGTTTTAGCACCCAGAAATTTTCTTAACTTATTGGTGGTTATTCAACATAGCACTTGATCGAAAAGCATGTTGAACGTAGCGCAAAGTTATACACTTTAGTGAATGTTCATAAAGCCATGTCATAATGTTGATATTTCTCACATGATACTTGGCTCCTATTTCCAAATCTCAAGCATGCACCCATTTCAATATTGCAGGTTGAAAATATGCACTCTTCTTGTAATTCTAGATATGGTACTTCTTCAGAAGGTTTCAATTCACAGGGCTGATTTTCCACTTGCCAGCCACCTAAGCTTTGCTATATTTACTCTATACTATTCATCAGCATATACCTCTATGAGTTTCATCTAAAGGTACCATTCCACTACATTGCTAACAACGAATTATCACATACACCATTATTCTTTACTGCCATTACATCAGATTCAATGCTTGAATACTTCTTTACTAATTGATAACTGTGCCAATCTATTAGTTTCCACAAGATTTTCTGCCAACTGCAGCACTGTTGGAGGTCTCTTAACAACTGCAGATAATCTGATGTACTTCCCAGAAATATTATTTACAATACTAGCCATAATTCATCACTAATGAAACAAAAAACACATTTAACACAAATAAAACTTAACAAGAATTTATTCATAAGAAGATAAAATATATATAAACATATGAAAATTAAAGTGTTAATTTTCTCAGAGAAGAAAATTTCTACTTGTAGAATTATCTTCCAATGGTGTATGTGTAAATAGTTTTACTGCAACAGTTCAGTTCTGTGTTATCTTATCAGAACATCTTGCACGAACACACAGATAATTAGATGATCTGCAGTTTATATATCAGTACTACCTGCATAAATCTAAATAGTTTTGCATATGTTTAATAAAAGTTCAATGCAGGCTTACAATATGTAAATTTTTTAGTGTACTCAGTAAAGGATAGTTTATTCAGGTATGCAGTAGTAATTTTAATAAAATATCTCTTTATAATCGACTATATATACATGTATACCCATATCTGCACACACATTATTATATTACTAACAATTCAGATAGAAAGGAGTAATTTCTCATACTATTAATTATTAAAAATTAATTTAAATTTTAAAATATTTACTTTCTGTTTTCATTAATTATAAATGAATTGTGACAACTGTGAAAAACCTTAAAGAATATTTGTATATATATGCAGGACTGAAGGCAGTTTATCATACTTTTTAAATGATTAGTCTTTTGATTTCTTAATTAATCCATCTCCAACAATTTTGCCTTATTTCACTGCTATTATCCTCAAAAAAATTTTATGTGCCAAGTTGATAAAACTTGAAATCAATATGCCCATCCCATTTCCAATGAAGTTAGAAGGAAAGGTGAAGATGCCCATCACCATTTCGAATGAAGTTAGAAGAAAAGGTGAAGAGATGAATTAAAAGTGAACATGTATTCTATTACAAAGGCACAAATATTGAAATTACAAGTGGAGTAGGATTCATTATAAATAAAAAGTGGAAGAACAACATTATGGAGATTGATGATGTATTGGACAGAGTGGCAAGATTAGTTATACAACTTAATAGCAGATACCAAATGCAGATAATTAGGTTTATGCCACAACAAGTTCTCATAGTGATGAAGTAGTAGTAGAAGATTTTTATATGGATATACAAAAGGCATTTGATCAGAGTAAACAACATTTTAAAAATGTTACAGGAGACTTTAATGCTAGAATTGGTAAACAAATGAAAGATGAAAGTGCTGTAGGTAATTTTGGTTATGGTAATAGAAATGAGAGAGGAGATAGACTTGTGGAGTTTGCAGAAAAAGAAAAACTTTATATTATGAATTCTTTTTTTGAAAAAAAATGTTAAAAGGAAATGGACATGGAAGCATCCAAATGAAGGTACAGTAGAATTGAATTATATTTTGACTAACAGAAAATACATATTTCAAGATTGTAATGTTCTTAATAAATTTAACACAGGAAGTGATCATCGATTAGTAAGGTGTAAGATACGTGTTAATGCAAAACTAGAGAGACAAAAATTATTAAGAAAAATAATATTTACAGTTGATATTCCTAATCTTCAGAAACATTCTAATGAATTTAAATTAGAACTTACAAATCGGTTTCAAGTACTAGTAGATTTTGAACATGATTGATATTTGAATGAAATTAATATGAAAATAATTGATACATTTTTAAAAACTGCAACAAAGATAGCTGGTAGAAAAAAGCAACAATTGACCAACTGAGACTAGAGAATTTATGAAGAAAAGAATGAATATGAAGGTATACAAAAATGATGCATTAAAAAGGATTGAATATCTTGAATTTTGTAAAATGGTGTGGAAAAGAATTGAAAATGATATAAGAGAGTATAACTGTGAACTAGCAAGGAAAGCTGTAGAAGAAAATAAAAGACTCAAGAATGTAAAATAACATTTTGGTATTGATAGGAAATTTATATCTGCAATAAGAAAAAAAGATGGAATTATTACTAAAAAAAGAAATGACATCATGAAATGGGTAGAAGACTTTTATCAAGAATTATATAGTAATAAAGAACAAGTACCTCCTATATCTGTTACATCTTCTAAATTGCCCAGAATTTTAAATGAAGAAGTGAGACATGCAATGAAATATATGAAGAAAGGAAAGGCTCCAGATAATGATGGAATTATAATTGATATATTAAAAGAAGCAGGTGAAGAAATAGAAACTTTTTAGCAAAGTTATATACCAATGTCTAAATGATAAAGATGTACCAGATGATTGGAAGAATGCAGTATTAATATTAATATTTAAGAAAGGGGTTAAAGAAGATATTAGAAATTACAGAACCTATCAGCCTTTTATCAGTTTTATATAAAAATTTTACCAAGATAATTACAACTCATCTACAAAGAACATTGGATTTCCACCATCCAAGAGAACAAGCTGGATTTAAATGTGGTTTTAGTACAGTAGATCATATCCAGGTATTAAGAGAAGTTATAGAAAGGACAAATGAATATGAGATGCCATTATGTTTTGGATTTGTAGATTATGAAAAGGCATTTGATTCTACAAACATTTCTTCAGTGATTAAAGCATTGGATCATCAAGGTATAGATCCAGAATATTGTCATATTTTAAAAAATATTTATAAAAATGCAACAGCAACAATTAGATTACATAATGATACTGGGAAAGTCAACATTAAGAAAGGATGTAAGACAGGGTGACTCCATATCTCCAAAACATTTTACAGCAGTGCTACAAGAAGTATTTTATGGATTAAAATGGGAAGCTAAAGGAGTGAAAGTAAATGGAGATTATTTAAGTCATTTAGATTTTGCAGATGATGTAGTTGTTTTTGCAAATAATGCTTTAGAGCTGCAGGAAATGTTGCAGGAGTTATCAGATGAAAGTAGGACTAAAGATAAATGTTAAAAAGACTAAAGTAATGTTTAATCGATTTTCTCAAAATATGAAAATAAAAATTGATTATGACGAGTTAGAAGAAGTTAACAGTTACAAATACCTTGGTCAGATTATTAATACAGATGGAAACATAATGGATGAAATTAATCATAGAATTAAACTTGGTTGTAGTGCTTTTGGTAGAAATATATTAATACAGATGGAAACATAATGAATGAAATTAATCATAGAATTAAACTTGGTTGGAGTGCTTTTGATAGAAATAACTTGATACTAAAAGGAAGTATCCCTATGTGTTTGAAAAGGAAGGTTTTTAACAAATACCAGTTCTTACTTATGGATCTGAGACTTGGACACTTAATAGAAGAGCAATACAGAGACTTCAGATCACTCAAAGAAGTATGGAGAGATGCATGTTGGGAGTAACAAGAAGAGATTGAAAATGCAATATATGGGTAAGAAAACAAACAGGTGTTACTGATCTCATTGAAAAAATTAAAAGATTGAAGTGGAGTTGGGCTGGATGTATTGCTAGAAGAGATGATAATAGATGGACAATTGAAATCTTAAACTGGGTTCCAAGAGATTATAAAAGACCCAGAAAGAGACCACATGTTAGATGGATGGATGAAATAAGAAAGTGTGCAGGAGTGATGTGGAGAAGAGAAATTAAAGATTGGAAAAGATGGATTGAACTGGGAGAGACCTTCATCTTGCAGTGGATTGATAATGGTTGATGATGATGATCCTCAAAGAAATTTTATGTGCCAAGTTGATAAAACTTGAAATCAATATGCCCATCACCATTTCCAATGATAAATATAAAAACATTAGTTATCATTTCAAGCACGCATTTTATAAAATTTTGTGAATTTAAACATTTCTGATTTAAAGACTTTTTAGAATTCTAATCCGAGAATACAGATCTGCGGCTACTTCAATGAGTAGTTTAATATTAAGTAAAGGTTCAGAAAAGAGGAACTTATCCCTGAACTGAATATTAAGATAATTAAGGATCTTGTATTTCTCACAGATGTAGCCAATCATTTAAATGATTCTCAATTCAAAATTGCACAACAGAAATCAGTTAATTTAGCATGTCAGTAAATTCACCACTAATAATGCATTCCATTACCACCCCCATTTCTCCATATTAGTCTGAGTTGAAGAATGGATTAATGACATTGCATTTTTTTTTTATGTTAATTAAAAATTGCAAAAGAAAAATCAGCAAATATGTAAATTGTACTCATGACATTTTTTTTAAAATGAAATTTGATATGCTTGAAAAAATCAATTTAGGGTTAGTTTTACATTCCACATATCCAAACTACTTTTAACTGGCTAAAATATGATCAATGCCAAAACTTTAATTAAAATTTGTCAGTACAAAAAATGACTCTATTTTTTATAGTTATATGAATTTTCTTTAAAATAACTGATTTAATATGCTTGGTATAAAATGAAGTGTTTGTGAAGATTTCTCAGGTTGATTTACATGTTAATATAAAAATATAAGTGATAAGCTGAGAAAATATTTTAATGGTTACAAAATAACAAAAACTGCTTAAAAAAAATTCAAACTATTAAAATGCATACATTTAATTAAAAATTAGAGTAGTGATCCTGCTAATTCACTACTAAACATTATATCCTTTGTTAAGATACTCAGTTTATTAATAAACTGAAGTTCTGTAAAGACATAGGCCAAAATAATTCTTGAATGGCTCTGTAAATATATTTTTAATCATTATGATGAGTAACACCATTTATTAATAAAGGCAATGTTAATTGCTTTGGAAAATAAATTGGTATATAATATGCCAATTAAATTAAGAAGTAGCCGTGACATTAACAATAGCAAAGAATGATTGATGAAGATGGTAGTTTCTATTTAGATGTACTCAATGATTTCTCAGGAGATAAAATGAATATATAGCTATTATATAAATTACGATCTCATTGTCATGACAATTTCAAAAATTATAGTGATAAAAAGATATTAAAATAAATTTTATGTTTGTACTAACCATTAAGATGCTGAATGCAGTATGCTTTATGAAATTTAAACATTATTTTGAGAAGTAAAACTAGGATTTCACAGCTCAAACATTTCAGCAATAATGATTGTTAAGATAGTAATATTCAACAAGAAGTTATAACTAACTTACTTAGGCCCTATGGCAAAGTCTCAAATTTTAGGTACCAAATGATTAAGGGGGCAGATCTTCCAGTATACACTAACACTGCTTCCTTTGAACTCACTCTGAATAAAGAATCAAACCCCGCTGACATTCCTATTCTCTATTACGTGGAGACTTCTCCTCTTATCATCAATTTCCATGGTATTCCTCCACAATGTTTCTTCTGCCATCAGAGGAGCCACTTGGTGAGAGACTGCCCAGCCAGAATCTGTCACAATTGTAAAAGGATTAAAAACAGAATGCATCATTATAACACTGTTTTGATGGTGCCGGCCACAGATATATACATTACTAAGTCTGATCTTGCAGCATCTGAAGTGGTGAAGAATATCGCCTACCCTCAATTGGCTTTTGTCAATGAAGTTATGCCTAACCCTTTGCTATCTCCTACTCACTCAATGAGTGCACTTAATGAATCATTCGGCTCAGTGGAGGCACCTCAACTGCCTCTTAAATGCCCCAAATCAACCAAGGCAAAATTTTCCCCAATAAAGTAAACAGCTACAGTGTTAGCTCTTCAGACACTGGATCCCCTGTCTCCTGGCAACCAGGAAAAAAATGTAAGCCCATTCCCAAGACTAATAGCCAAGGAAACAATTGTGACTTGTCCAATAAGGATCCTGGTAAGCTGTTTCAATCCCTTGATCCTACCAATGATAACAAGTCACAGCTATCAATGGACTCTAAAGTAATAAATGAAACACTGTTATCTGTTGATGGCTTGTGTTCATCAAAAGAGAAGACCTGTGGCTAGCCTATATATTCTCATGTAGCATGTGCTGGAGTATCTTCCATGGATGGCCTGTGATCCCGTGCATCAAGAGGGAAAGCAAGTAACTGTTCTCTTAGCAGGACCAGAGATTGCTGAGTCTGCAAATACATATCCACTAAAGGTTCATTCCTTCATCCTTAAAACTTCCACCTACTGTTGAATGAAAATAATTTGTCTCTCCAATTAAATTAACACCACATGATGCTCAAAGTATCGGGAATGGATATCCGGGGTCTCAATTCCCTGAATAGAGTAGATGCATTGACTAAATGGTTCAAGCAATACTTCCCCATATAGTTTGTCTCTCTGGGACCAAGATGAATCAAATTTTCAAGTACCAAAATCCTGAACTTCCTTGGAAATCTTGGCTACTTCTGTCACTCAGTGTCTCCTTCATCTGCAGCTGGCGTAGCAATCTTAATTTCCAATAATAACCTATTTGAATCCTCAAAATCAACTATATAAATCCACATACAATTATCGCAACCCTATTCCACAAGGCCTTTATTTTGAACATAATATATATATATATCTACCATAATGAATTGCTCATTCAGTAGATAATTAAACAGATCAATATCATGCTTGCCTCTAACCCTTACTCTACTATTTCCCTCGGAGATTTTAATACCTCCTACCAGGAATTTACTGCGAAATATATTCATTGCCTTAACATGAGATTCATGAGTGGGGAAGGTTTCTTCCTGCCGAATGCCTTTTCCTTTTTTATGAGGAAGCATGCCTCTCTGATAGACCTCATCTATTATATACCTGATCTACATTTCCTAATTGATCCCCCTCACTCCAACCTATTGTCTTCTCAGATCACTTGGTCTTATCCCTTAAACTATCTCTAAACCTTAACTCATGCACTATTCCTAGGCTGATTACAACCACCAGATTCTTCTCAAGTCCTCATTGCCGGAAGTTATCCTCTCTGAGGTATATATATTGTACTCTTTTTACTAGGTCCAAATAGGTTTACTAAATCAATTTTTGAAAAATTTTAAATTAAGGGAAAACTTAAAATAGTATAAATGCTGTAGAACTAAGTAAAGCTAAATATGATTTTTGTACGATTGGGAAAACTGGCCATAGTGAAATAATATAGTAAAAGTCATATTAAATAAAGTGCTAAAAGTTAGTTTTGAAATAATAGTTCAAAATTAAATAAGCTAATGTATTATAAATAAAAATTAGATTTAATATTTATATTATAAATTAAAAGTACACCTGGGTCTCTTTTTATGCGGACTTATTTAACACGATTTTGAAGTTACGCGATTCGTGTTTCACCGGAAGTCGAACACCGATATTGCGCTATTACTTTAAATAATAAATTTCACACATTCACGTTATATTGAAAGTAATATCACATTATTGAAATTCGACTTTCAACTTAGTAATTTCAATATTTTCAGTGCTTTATAATAGTAAGATTTTATGCAATAATGAAATTAAAATCATGATTTCCACATTTTATGTATACACACATTAAATTTTACAAGATTATAATGTAAATTTGTTCAAACATTGTGCGTGTTAATTTTGCATTTTAAATCACATTCTGTTTTTGCTTTTTAAAAAAGAACGTTTAATCAATTATTAATCATTTAGTGTCCGCAAGTTTATTTTTAAAAGATGAGTAATAGCAGTGGGCACAATTAAAATTGAAAATTAAAGACAAAAATAAGAATTTAATTTTTAGTTGTTAGATTAATTACTAATTACGTTGTCACCAGAAAACCATTAATTAACACAACATGAGAGTGACGTTGGCGCTAGTTGTATTTCATCTTGTGAAGAATCTGATTTTTTTATCAGTTTGCAAACGAACCCTTTTACCAGCAAATAGCGATAATAATTAAAACGTGTATAAAAAAATATAAATTACTGTAAATTATGCATAAAAATATATTGTTTTGAATAAAATTAAATATTATAGTTAAAAAAAGTTTGTCTTGTATCAATTTTTTTCAAATTTGAAATTTTTTATTAGTCATATTTTATTTCCTTATTTTTTTTTTGCACGAATTTTAAAGTAAATTTTACGTTGGTGCTTTGCTTTTACGCGAGTTTTGAAAAATCACAGTCCGTATCTCACCCTTTTCAAGGTAAGTTACGTCTATTTTTGCACGATTTCGTTGCGCGTGTTTTCTGAGGAACCTATCTATCGCGTAAAACGAGACCCAGGTGTATAATATTTTGTGAAGACAAATGTGTTTAATTTGTTACTGCTTAAGTAATTTCAAAATTTACTATTCCAAATTGTATTATTATATATTTTTTATATATAATATAATATTTTGTAATAAAATGTTTAAGATAATTCTGTTTTCCAACAATAATTATAAAAAATTGCTACATATTGCCTGTTTTTTAAAGTCATGTGACCAGCAAATACACATACTTTGTGCTGGCAAAAGAATGTTTCAAAATTACTTCAGAATTGTTTTAAAAAATTGAAACATTTTTGTATCATAAAAATAAATGTTAGGAAAATTATTTAATTAGATAGCTTTAAAATAAGAGTAGTTAGTAAAGTAAAATTTTAAAAATAGATACATTAAAATTAAGATATTGGATAAATTGATAAAGTACAATTTAAAAAATGTTATTTTAAAGTGTTTAATTTAAGTGAAAGTATAAAATTATTTTAAAATTAAATTTTGTAATAATATTTAATATTTTGGTATGAGTCATAAATTTTATTTCTAAATTTTAATAATCTAAACTTGACAAGTATATAAATTAGACCATAAGTTGAAGTTAAATAACCAATCAGATTGTAAGTTATATCTGGTATAAAAGTAGATGAATTATTAACTTGTTAACTTATTATCAATATTATTATCATATCACTATTGGAATATTACTTAGTCTAATTCTTAATATTATTTTTAAAAAAAGTTTTGAAGGATTAACAATTTATTAAGTCAAAGTAATAACGCATCCTTAAATTGATAAATTCTCTACTAGTTATTTTTATTGAAGCTTAAGCCAACTTCACGGTAAAACTATGGATTTAATACCAGAGATAATGTGTTTAAAAGAATTAACTACAAAAATACAGCTGATAAAGGAAAGTATAGTTTTAAATGTATTATGGAAGAATTTATAACATTATTTATTTTTGATACTTTGAATATTTGCAAGAGGGTTGTGTAGAAATATTTTCAAAGAACTGGCATGTCTATGCATTATATTTTAAAAATCTTAAAGTCTTTATTTGGATGCAAAGAATTATCTGAAAAATTAAAAATTGAGAAATGAATTTAATATTGAAAATATAAGGAAAAGATATCATTTATGCTTACATTAGTACTGTGTAGTTTTTTTTTTTTTTCTGAAATAAGTTGCAGTGAATCTTTTAAAATATTGACTTGAAAGTTAGTATGAATCTCACTAGGAAAAAAAAAGATTAAAATAAAAATCGACAATATTACGGATATAATTATTAAGACAAATTGTTGTTAAAAAATACCATAAATTACTGGCATAATATAAAACTGTTTGTCAGAAAAAGAAATAAATGGATAATTAAAAGAATAAATATTATCCTGACTGAAAAATATACCATTATAAATGACTTACAATTTTTATTACTATAAAATAATGTTTTTGAATGGAATATAAAAATGCTTATTTTCCGTACATATACGTGTTAAATTTATATCACTAACACTGATGCATCTATAGCTGATAGGATCCAAGTGAACGGGAAAAACTATAAAGATTCCTTATAAAATATTTTTCAAGTGATATCACATTATTAGCTGTCATCCTGAGAAAGCTACAGACAGGACTGTATTTTTAAAAGACTTTCATAACAGGATGAATAGCTAATTTTCAAATATTTTTGGATTTAAAAAGTCAAAATTATTAATTTTTCTGTTTGTGAACAACCGCACGCCGAGGAGGAAAAAAGAGCTCTGTGTGTTTTAAAACTTTAAGATGGTAGTGGTCACTTAGCAACAACATTCCAGGGAACTTTTATAAAAATACTGGAAGAAAAAAACTTTTTAAAATTGAACTTTATGAAGAGAAGAAAGAGTTGGAGTTTTGTAAATTTAGTTTTATTATCATTTTTTACATATACTAACTGTAGTATTAAGATTTTAGGGTTAGGGTAGGAAAGATTACACTTTAAATATTTTTGTTTATTCTAACAAAATATTTAAATATTTTAATATTTTGTAAAGTTTTCATAAACATGTTTAAGGTATGATAGTAATGCTGAATGACTGTTATTATTAATTAATGTTTTCTTATGTCAAATATTCGACCAGAAGATGTCTATCATAGTGACTAACAAATGTAGGGCCACTAGGTAAACTTTATAAAATTTATTAATTTTATATAATGTATATTTGTTATTTTCTAGAAAGGCTTGAAATATTTTTATGATATTACTTTGTCATATGAACGTATGAACATGTATGTGTGCATTATTGTTCTGAAGTATAAGCCATGATTTTTAGAAAAATACGCATACATTTTTTCTTTTATATTACCAACATAATATAATTTATTGATGCTCATAATTTTTATATGATTCTTTAATGAATGAACCCTACACTTTTGGAAATATTTTGAATATTGATTTTAATATTTTAAAACAAAATCATTTGTATTTTTTATTACTGAGGTTTTATTTTTAAAGTGAATAAAAACCTTTTCTTGAAGTAATTTTAGATTGTTAAAATCATATGCGAATTTTGTTTGTTATTTGGAGTAATGCTAGCTATTTTTGCGATGTAGGTTGTTAAATCTATTGTGAAGTTTTAATCGATAATGACTTTGGGAGTATGTAAAGAAATCTTTGGATGCTCATATGTAGGATCTATGGAGAAAATAGGAAAGTAACCTATATTGTTATCGTAATAATTTCTGCAAGTACAGATAACATAGCCCTGTGTCTTGTATATATTTTCCGTGGACAGTGTTTTTCTTGATATTTTGTATTTTAAAATGTTTGAGTGAGTGCTGAATAAATAGCCTGGACATTATTATTATATTTGAGGGTATTAGACAGAAAAGTCATACCTCTTCGGTCACCCTGTTTCCATGCAGATTATTCAATATATTTTATATTATTGAGTCTTTACTCTAGTTATTTCTTCAGGTTCTATGCATCGTATTGCTATCTTAATTTCAACACTTATTACATCATATAGCATTGGATTTTATGAAAGAAAATAATGAATAATTTTGGATTGTAGTATTGTTATTTTGAAAGGAGATGAGATAGGTTTTTTGTGTTTTGGTTTACATTAAGGTTAAATACAAATGAAATTGAACATAAATGCTAACAGTGGATAATAAAGAATCATAGATATTTTTCATATTTTATTAAACTATTTTTTTAAAAAAAAAAGATGATAACTATTCACGAGATTTTTGAATAATTTTGATATTTTGATTTTACGTGTTAATGCATATTTTTAAAAAATAAAACATCCAAAAGGAACAACACAAATTAGAATGAATGTTTCTATTTTGTGAATAATATTTTATATTTTAAACATACATGAAACACACATATAAGGATTTTTATTTAGAGTAATATCAAGCAAAAATATTTAGAAGAATACCAATATTATTATTTTATTAAAGTCAATTTTACTTATCGAATGAACAGAAGAAAAATATTTAAAATAACACTAACACTATTATAGGAGATAAGTTTAATTTATTTATTGTAAGAATATTTGAACATATTTTAAAGATGAGTGTTATTTAGGCATTTCATATTTTTATATTTTTTGTGTACACTTATGAAAACCATATGGTCTAGCTATGTTTAATTAATAGATATTTTATTAAGCTATAAGAGTAGTATTATTAATTTTAAATAAATGTGCCATAAATAGTACATAAGTCGGAGTAAGGCTTATTTACTTGTTGATTTATTGTATTTTTTTTATAATGTGGAAGTATGTAACTTAATATTATTTTCATTAGCTTTATATTTGTTAAGAGTTTATGAAGGATAATTGTAAATAGTGTATATAGTTTATTTTAAATATAGAAATAAAACAAACTAACTCCTTTTTAAAACTTGATTTTTTATGACTATAATCATGAAAAATATATCCAACGTTTTGACTATTTTTTATAGTCTTTTTCAAGGCACACTAAAATAAAATATATATACAATAAATATCACATATTCCAAAAAAAAAAAATTAATTAAAAATTACAAAATATATTCATAACCAAAATTTTCTTTTTTTTACCTTATCTCACTCCCCTTTCCTATTACAATCACAACTTAAACACAACTAATTTCTTTTTAAAAATCTAAATATATCATATAAAAACTTTTAATTAAAAACCTATTATTTTCTTTTATCTTTTTCTATTAACATCCTATTTAATTCTGGTTTTATTTCATCTATGTATACACCCTCTTTTATTATCCTTTCATTATATGACTTAATACATTCCAAAGGTTTTATTTCAAAATCCCCATGCTTAAATTTATTCTTATGAATGTAAATAGCAGAATTTTTATCACCTAAATGCTGTTTTAATCTAGTTTTTAATTTATTTTTACTAGTCCCAATATATGTCATTTCTACATTCTTTCTAAAACAATTCAAACATTTTATCAAATAAACTGAATTCACAATGTCTAACCTATTATGATCCCCATTATTATTAATTAAAAAATTTAAATTTGCTTTCTTTTTATAAAATGGACAAATTGAAACATTATATTTCCTATTAATCATTTTAACTAATTTCTTAACTTTAATAAATAAATCTTTAGATATATTAAAACCAACATAAATAATCTTTTCCCTTTTCCTTTTTAATTTCTTTTTTTTCCTTTTTTTTTTTTTTTTTTTTTTAAAAAAAAAAATTTTCCACCACCCCCTAGGAAAATCATTCAAAAAAACATCCTTCCTAAAAAAAACAACCCCCTCCCCAAAAAAAAAGGTACTTGTGTATAATTCAACCGATGACGTATTACCCTGAAGGCATATCACTCTAATCTTGCGATTTTTAAGATAACGTCTCCAAGTGATCTGCGGACACATGTAATCGCTAAAATGTGTCCGCAGATCACGTGAACACGGTACGTTAAAAATCACAAGATTAGAGTGATATGCCTTCAGGGTAATATGTCATTGGTTGAATTATCCAGGTCACATGCTAAAAAATATTCAAAAATAAAAAATATCTGACGCAGGTCAGGCAAATACTAAAAAAAAAATGTACATGCATGCGTCAAAATATTATTCTCAATTTTAAAATACAGCAGCGCGTAGCGCTGGAATTGGCGGGGGGGGCCTCTGGATGTTTTTGTCGGACCGCAGGTCTGGCGTACACGTATATCAGACATTGTATTACTCTCATAGCTGTATGATATAATTCAGAAATTAAAAATAAAATTAAAACGTAATTCAATGTAAGTTTGAGAATTGTAGAAATATTAACAAATATTTTTTGTAAATAAGTTTGAGAATTGTAGAAATATTAACAAAAACTTTTTGTAAATTTTAAATAAATGCCTAAATAAAAAAGATGCGATCTAATGCAAATCTGGTATTAATGGCGTCCAGAAAACGCTGCACTTTTACATGCATTTGGTAATTTTAAAAACGTACTGCATATTGCAAAATTGATTTAAAAAATTATTTCAAATTATTTACACATTAAAAACGTAATGTAGAAATATTAACAAAAAGTTTTTGTAAATTTAAAATAAACAAATAAAACACTTTATCCGAATTAATGCGAATTTGGCATTAATGGTGTCCTTGTTATCACATGCATTTGGTAATGTATATTCCAAATTTGTTTTAAAAAATTATTGAAAATTATTTACACATTAAACGTTTGAGAATTGTAGAAATATTAACAAATATTTTTTGTAAATAAGTTTGAGAATTGTAAAAATATTAACAAATATTTTTTGTAAATAAGTTTGAGAATTGTAGAAATATTAACAAAAACTTTTTGTAAATTTTAAATAAACACCTAAATAAAAAAGACGCGATCTAATGCAAATCTGGTATTAATGGCGTCCAGAAAACGCCGCACTTTTACATGCATTTGGTAATTTTTAAAACGTACTGCATATTGCAAAATTGATTTAAAAAATTATTTCAAATTATTTACACATTAAAAACGTAATGTAGAAATATTAACAAAAAGTTTTTGTAAATTTAAAATAAATAAAACACTTTATCTGAATTAATGTGAATCTGGCATTAATGGCGTCCTTGTTATCACATGCATTTGGTAATGTATATTCCAAATTTGTTTTAAAAAATTATTGAAAATTATTTACACATTAAACGTAAGTTTCAGAATTGTAGAAATATTAACTAAAAATTTTTGTAAATTTAAAATAAACAGATAAATAAGAAACACTTTACCGGAGAATAAATTATTTACACATTAAACGTAATTCAATGTAAGTTTCAGAATTGTAGAAATATTAACAAAAACTTTTTGTAAATTTAAAATAAACAGATAAATAAAAAACACTTTACCGGAGAAAAATTATTTCATAAAATAAGAAGTTTGATAATTGTAGAAATATTAACAAAAAAATTTTGTAAATTTAAAATAAACAGATAAATAAAACACTTTACCCGAATTAACAGCTCAAAAAAGTAACTGTGATGCCGTGGATAGCAAAATCACAATAGACAGAAAAATCAAAAAATTTCCCAAACCTCTCTACGAATTTTAAATGTCGCGGGTGCAAAAAAAAAAAAATTGACTCTCTGATGGATTAATCATGCCAGTCACTTGGTTACCATGACAACGTTGTCATGCAAAAAATGTCGATGTCTACCGGAAGGGAATTCGGTAAGTAAAAAACGTCATCGGTTGAATTATACACAAGTACCATAAATCTTTAGATATATTAAAACCAACATAAATAATCTTTTCTCTATTCCTATTCCTATCTAATCCCATTCTATTCCTTATTTTATTTATATTTTTATTAGAAAACAAATGTTCAACTACACCCCTAGGATAATCATTCATAAAACATTCATTCCTAATAATATCAACCTCATTCTCAAACAAATGAAATAAAAACAGAATTAAATAGGATGTTAATAGAAAAAGATAAAAAATAATAATAGGTTTTTAATTAAAAGTTTTTATATGATATATATAGATTTTTAAAAAGAAATTAGTTGTGTTTAAGTTGTGATTAAAATAGGAAAGGGGAGTGAGATAAGGTAAAAAAAAGAAAATTTTGGTTATGAATATATTTTGTAATTTTTAATTAATTTCTTTATTATTTTTTTTTTTTGGAATATGTGATATTTATTATATATATATTTTATTTTAGTGTGCCTTGAAAAAGACTATAAAAAATAGTCGAAACATTGGATATATTTTTCATGATTATAGTCATAAAAAATCAAGTTTTAAAAAAGAGTTAGTTTGTTTTATTTTTATATTAGATATATAGGAACTATTTTGAAAAGAAGAACTGTGGGCTGGATATATTAAATTATTTTATTTTATTTTAAATGTATAGGATAATAAAATTTGTTAAACTTGGTTTTATAAAACTTTGTGTTATGTTGATTTATTCACCATCACAAATACATGATTGACAGATACCAAAATAAACATAATATTTGCGTAGTACTAGATATAATTATTTACTTAAGAAATCACAATGATTCAAAATATAATATACTTAAAAAATTTCTTTTTGCATTAATATTATTATTATGGTCATAATTAATTGCACAATTTATTGCATAGAATTTTAATGTTGTTTGTTACCACATATTTTCAGATTGTATCAAATTATACCACATATTCTATTTAAGATTCCACATGAGAAATAAATGAATTATATTACTTATTATTATTGTTGTTAGTCATCATAATATTGAACAGTGGATAAGATTAATAATTATTTATCGAAGATTATTATTATTATTAGTTAGGTGTAGTTGAGGATGATACAAAGTCCCTTATCATACTTAACTACAGGAGATTATAAACTGATTAGAGTTGTTTTAAAGAACCTGAGATAATTATAATTGTATTGTTTTAATAAAGAGATTAGAATTTATTTATTAACATTATACTAAATTGATTGTTATTACTTTAAAATCTTAAGAATGCTATGAATTTATTATTATTTGAAATAGTGGGGGGGGGGGAGATAGTATTCTTATACCATTGAGATTGTATCCTGTGGGATATTGGCTCAATATAATTCTTTACTACTTGACCTTCACTTAATTGTCTCATGATTTATTAATATTTTAATTTATTTATTTTTTCATAAATCGAACCATTTATTATTTATTAATCAGTTAGAGTTAAATAGTAGACATTATCATAGGATATCTTTATTATTGATTATATTAAAATTATACGTATTTTAGCTGAGCATAATCTCTTTATCTGAGCTAGTCCCATTTTTCTTATTATTATATCAACTCAATGGTGAGGATACAACATATATATATTTCCACAAGATTCAAATCCTTTCGCTGCCACTAGTGGATGCCTTGTTTTCCTTCATTCAAATTTTCATGTTCCTCATCTCAAACTATACCTCACGGAATAAAGGCCTGTCATCACTCCTAATGGAATTCGAATCATTAAATAACACCCTAAAAAATCTTCCCCTTAATACAGTCCCTATAGAATCAATCATTAATCTGAAACCCTAATATAAGAGCAAACAGTTGATTTTGGTAAAGTATCCCACTACCAAAAAATCAAAAATCTACTTGAGTCATCCCACAATTGGTCCAGGGGCTACATTAGGTGGGCCCTGGGCCATAGAGACAAGAAATCCACTCCATTGTCTATTACTGTGGGAGATAAGCTTTATTCAGGATCAAACATGCTTCTCAAGATTTTTACATACTTCAGGAAAAAGTTCTCTGCTCCCACACCTGAATCTTGCCAAGACTCAACAATGGATTCATCAACTATAGATCTTGGCATTACTGAGGTAGATATTCTGGTCAAGTTAACTTCGATGCCTGAAAGCATCCATTCGGGGCTTCATGCAATTCCTAGATTCCTCCTGTTACATTTGTCCAAATTCTCTATACCAATCATATACAACTTAATTAATTATATTTTCTTCCAATGTCTGAGACATCAGTGGGTTTTATCCCATAGCAATGGCGCCATTAATACCTCAAGCGCAATATAATTCCATCCCCGCTGGAGAATTTGCAGTCCATCTTAATGACCCCTTCTGATGGTCAAGGTCACTGAGTCAACAATCAAGGACAAAATTTCAAATCAAAATTACCCCCCCCCATATTTCGCAATAACAATTTGCAAAAAGGGGCAATTCAACTGCAGATGCCATCAATCTCTTTTAAAATGATTATTGATCATATCAGATTCTCCAGGCAATCGAAGCCGGTAGTAGTTCAGCTTGACATCTCCACTGCCTTTGATTCTATCATAATCAACACCCTTTTAACCCTGCTTGGTAGGCATGACCTTTCCTCTGGAATCATTAATATCATTAAGAACCCCTTCTCCATCACATCATCCATCCCACAGGGCTCCCCTTTCAGTGCCCTGTTCTTCATCACCCACCTCAATCCACTGCTCCTTCAAATTTAGAGATCTCTTCCTGCATCCATATCCCAGCATTAAATACATTAATCCACCATTACCTACATAGATGACTTAGCTATTTTTCTTCCACTGAAAAAGCTAATTCCCAGGCTTCTATCAGTGCTTGAGGAGTTTTTCCGATCAAAATCAATCCGGCCTCCAATTTAATATGGCCAAGTCATCTGCCTGACAATTATCTTCTGGTAAAAAGATTCCTGGCCATTTACAGCAAAGCCATAGAAGTTTTTGGCTTCCCTATATTTGAATCCACTATGGCCATGAGGAAATCTGTACAAATAAGCTACTGCAATCTACATACAAAATTATACCCTCTCTTTCCAAAGTATATATGTCCATGTTCGCTAAATCCTCCCTCATCAATATACTAATATTCCCTAAAATATCCTACTTCACCCCAGTGATTAACTTCACTAAAGCCTTCATCAAGAAAGTACATAAACTGTGCACCAATCTGATTAGAGGGGAGAAAAGTACAACTATTGGCTTGAAAGGCCTACAGAAACACAAAAAGTTCTATGGGTTGTCCCTACACTCCATAGGTACCTTTATATTTCAATGCTCCTACAACAGCATCTACAGACTGTTCTTGCAGTATAACTCCTCACTCTTTAAAGATATATCTCCCACAGATAAGCCTTCCCCCTATTAGCACTAGTTGGCTGGCAACCCTCATATCCCATATCTCAAAGTTCACTGCTATTCCTAATAAGCCATCCTCTACAAAAATTATTATAACCTACACTCTGATGTTTCCACAGGATCAACCCTTCTTTGGCTCAACAACCATCTATCTTCTAATCAAGAAATTTAAGTGATGGTTCCTTGAGCCTAAATTCTTTGACGTCCTGTTTAAAATTAACATTAATACCTTGCCTACTAAACATTTCCTAGTACACTGCCAAGGTTTCTCAAGCATTGATTCCACTTGCTCCCCCCTATGCCTCAGAGAGGAAGAAACTTCATTACATCTCCTCTGCCACTGCCTTTCATTTCAATCCTACAGAGACCTTATAGCCTTGATGCTAAAAGACAAAATGGCTACGTTATCAACACTTATTGACAACATACTACATGAATCCATCCCAGAAATACGTCATCAACATTCATATTATTTTCGCTATGGTTCACCCATTGTTGACTCACCTTTAATCATGTTCTGGATTGTCTGCTTGATTTATATATAGAAAAAAATTAGGGAGACCAGAATCCCCCCCTACATCTTTGAAGCCACATGAAAGTTGATTGTTATGCCTCCCTAAGGCTAGTCCCTTTTATATCTAGATAGAAACCGCCTATACTACAAACAATTAGAAACTGGTTTAAGTGCATCCATTCAGGATTGACTATTAATTGCCCCATCCTCAAGCCTATATCTTAGACCCTAGATACTATACAGGGTCTGATTTACCTATGTAATGCTGTGATTTTTGCATGGACAATACTTTGATGTCATCTTTGTACATTTTGAGTCATGCAAGCTTAGTCACCTAACTCCAAGATACCAAACCCCGGGCCCTTCCCATTGCTCCTATGGATCACTGCAGACCTCTTAGGTTATGTAATGCAGGATATGTCATCACTGAACTTTTTTCTTCTTTGAATACCATTTAATATATCCTATTTTTAACTTTATCATATGAGTTGTAACCAAATTACAGAATACAATTTCCTGTATTTTATTAAAAAAAGTTATATAGCTAACTAGAAATTTTATGAGTTTGAAAATGTGAAGTCAGGAAGTTTTATCCCATAAGCAAATAAGATATTATTTCATTTGTTTTAGTGACATTCCCTATAGGACAATAAATAATTATACATATATAAACACACAAAAAAAGTTGTAAGAAAATTTTGAAATAAAACTTACCTTTTACAAGTTTAGCTGCAAAATCATTTAAATTTATAGATTTTAACATACTTATAATTTTATCAAACCAATAATTATGAGTAGTTTCAAAATTTAAATTGTATGCTTTGGATGAATATTCCAAATTATTTGATATAATTTTATCTATAATTTCATCATAATATGAACGATTTTCTAGTAGTTTATTGCTTACTAAAATCTCAATCAACAATTCTCTATTTTCTTGTAAAATTTGTAATTCAGGACATAATGAAATCATATCAGATGGATCATTTTGAAACTCATCATCACTTTGAGATGCAGTGGAACTGTCAGAGTCACATTCTTCATAGTTGCTAGAATCTGTAAGAGATGAATTTATATCATCTACGCTATTAATAATTCCACCTGCAATTTTGACATCAATTTGATCACTTTCAATAATGAAATGTTCGCCATTTTTTACTGTATTTAGATTAGAATTTTCTTTATCAGGAGTCATCTAATAAAAAAAAAAACAATATATTTATTATAACCTAAAATCTTTAACTTATTAATAATTAACAAATTATCACTTGCATTTCTACCTTTTCAAAATGTGCACTTTCATATAATAATCACCATTTCACTAGGAAAAAAAGTACTAAAATGTAAGAATTTTGCTTCAAATCACTACTGAATTTGTTTGTATGAAGGTTTTATTTTTATTTAAGAAACAACTTTTAGGAATAAAATAAAG
This sequence comes from Epiperipatus broadwayi, assembly GCA_028023455.1. Taxonomy (NCBI): domain Eukaryota; kingdom Metazoa; phylum Onychophora; class Udeonychophora; order Euonychophora; family Peripatidae; genus Epiperipatus; species Epiperipatus broadwayi. The sequence goes on along the minus strand of JAQFVV010000008.1, from coordinate 14,088,202 downwards.
TTCTAAGAATAATTATCAAATGATGCTGAGGTTTACTATTTGTCTGTGTAAAATTTGAATAGTATCTAGATAAATTCATTCTACATTGAATAAGCAAAGAAAAGAATAGGTGAAGGAATGATTAAAAATCATGATGTAACATTTCTACAGTCAATATATAAACAAATGTTTAAATGGTACATTACCAAGTTGAGACAGAAAAAGATAGTGAAATCCATTGTAGAGAGAATTGACTAATGTATGCTACAGTTAATAACTGTAAATTTAATTATAATTTTATACAAAGTATTGGTTTTTACATAACATTTATTACCATAATATTTCCATTATCATCATCTATTCAATTTACAAACTTCTTACAATGCAGATATTCAGATTTCAAGGTTTTTATTATTAAATTAAGTACTGCCACTAAGCAACAGACTAATAGATAAAGTAATTACCAAATAATAATGCATTCCCAAAATGGCTTCTGAATTTTTAACTTTATCAATGATATTTGGGATTGAAGACTAGAAGTAATGCAGTTATGCAATTAGCAACCACCTTTAACCTCATTTTAGTATTCAAATTAAAATCCTTTAATTCAAAATGCTGAAGGTATTTTTTTAATAAGCAGATCAGTCTGGATTCAAAACTTTTAGGGTATTTTAAATCCCACGTTTTTAGTTTGAATAGAAAAATGAAGTTAAAGATGGCTGCTAAACATATAATTGTATTACTTTCACTTTTGAATCCTGAACCACACTTATAAATATGAAAGCTAGAAACCAATCTGGAATTTAATATATTGCCATCTAATATTCACTGATTATTCAAGCTTACTACAAGTGGCATTAGAATAAAGGTATTCTTGATTTATAATCTGTAAGCTATGAATTACATAATTTGTTGCAACTATGTTATCATATTATCAAGAATAATCACATTAAAAAATCATTTATTAAAGAGAAACTGAATTTTACTAATTGCAAGTATAATTTGTATTCTTGAAGTTTAGATGTAATTATAGAGGATTTGAACTCAGACCAACTGATGAGTGCTGGTTCAGCGTAAATATGTATATTGGAGATTATTTCTCTTTTTTACATGTGTAGTCATGGATATTGGTTATATGCAATAGAATGGATAGCTGAATGGAAGTTTGAAAGTGTGGATTCAAATACCCTATAATTATCATTAGATAAATGTTATTCTTCAAAAATAATCTACAAATTACATACAGATGCACAGTAATCAGAAATTTATTTTAATTAAATTTTAGCAATATATATAATTCTTTCTAATCTACATATGTCTATAGAAATATAGAAGAATTAATATATCAGAAATAATATTAATTATATTTCACAAAGAAATAATATAATTTTTTTCTATCCATTTGAGTCCGAAGTGCCCCTGAGAGCCCCTGTTCAAAAATGTAGACTTTCAACTGAGTTTGCATGGAATTGGTAAATCATACACTTACGGGTCTCAGGCTATTCAATCCGCCATTTTATTACGTTTCAAATGAGATTTTTTTTTCCTACAATGAAATTTGGATTTCTTTTCTAAAATATAATTTTCAATTTTTTTTTCATTTTTTTTTAGACTTTTTTTAATGGAAAATCTTTTTTACGGCTGAATTGCATTCCCTTATCGCTTGATATGGATATGAAAGTGGCAACGTATATTTGTAAGCCCTTTTGCTAGCTCCTTTTCAAGCTAAATTTAGAAGCTGCAATGTAAAAAAAAAGGATTTGGAAGCTATAATGTCAAAAAAAAAAAGGCTTGGAATAATTTTTTATCTGGAAGGACAACCATGGATATCATAGCTAATGCCTTAGGAAATTCAAATTTGAAATGGATGCTAACTAGCCAGGAGTCAGTGAGTATTCAATTACTTTTATTACTTAATTTTTTATTACTTTTTTATATATATTTAAATATATATAGAAAAGAATAAATATGCTATATAATTTTAGATAATACATTTCAATGATATAAAAACATACACACCCAGCCTCAGCCATCTACTTCATACCTCATCTCCCACACACACATATAATTAGTGCTTATAATAAATTTGTTTATTTTGACGTTTATTGATTTTACTTAGTTTTTATTCATTTTATCTTAGAGAAATTTTTGTTTGATATTTATTTTTTGAGTACACTTTATTTAATTGAAAAGAATACATATTTTAGGTGCCCCCCCCCTTTCCCAATAATATAATAATTAATTATATTTTTAAATATATTACAATTTCTAAAGTTCTTTTGCATAATATTTCATAAGCTGTTCTTACTGTTTGATATTTATTTGAGTACACTCTATTTGAAAAGAATACACATTTTAGGTCATACCCCATTTTTCACTAATATAATAATTAATATATAATAATCTAATACATAACAATTTACTAAAGTTCTCTCTGCATAATACCTTGTAAACTATTACTGTTATTTTTCCCCCACTAAAAACCAAACATGATCTGGGTCAGCTAGTAAAAATGGAAGTTACCAATCACATTGTTTTTGTAATTTTTTCACTGAAAAATTACTTCGGGTAAGACATATTATATATCTTTTTTTTCAGCATTTTATCACAAATGTAAATGTGATGAAGCTCTCTATGAAATTGTAATTTTAACATATAACTTTCAAAATTTAGAATTTGTGAACCAATGTAAAAATAAACATGTTTAAAAGTGTTAAAAATCTTATTTTTTAATTATTATTTTTAGGTAATGACTATTTTATCAGCTTTATTACATTCTTTCATGTTTGCTCTTTTTAACAATGTGTACATACTTATATTTATTGTAATAAAATAGAAAATATATCAAAAATTATATTTCTTGTAATTTTTTTTAAAATTGAAGATGGTGTCGTAGAATTTAATGGGTTTTAAACAAGATATTATTTTACTATTGCCCTTTAAAATATTATTCTAGCCCATTCTGAAACTGTCCACTTAAAAACAACAAATAGCATTAGAATATTACCAAAACAGTTTTTAAGCATGATTTCATCTTTTTTGGATTCTCTCATTGTGAAAACTGCATCTATACAGAGATACTCTAGATTTAAAAGTAGTTCAATTTGTATGCTAACAAAACTGCATTTCGCAAAATGTAATCCATAATTTGTCCAGATAATGCAGCAAATTATTAATCCCTCAAATAAAAATTTACTGAATATTATTTACAAGTAAAAAAAAAAGAAGTTTTTTTATTGGTCACTATTTATAAGGGGGAAAAAAGTAAATGAACTGTTAAAAAAATTATCTGTCTAAGGATTGGTGGGTGAACAAATGTCTATAGTAATAATAATAATAATAATAGTAATAATAATAATAATGAGAAGAAGGAGGAGGAGGAGAAAGAGAAGGAGGAGGAGGAGAAGAAGAAGAGGAGGAGGAGGAGAAGGAGAAGAAGGAGGGAGGAGGAGAAGAAGGAGGAAAAGGAGAAGAAGGAGGAGGAGGAGGAGAAGAAGGAGGAGGAGGAAGAAGGAGGAGGAGAAGGAGGAGGAGGAGAAGAAGGAGGAGGAGAAGAAGGAAGAGGAGGAGAAGGAGGATGAGGAGAAGGAGGAGAAGAAGAAGAGGAGGAGGAGCAGCTCTTTTTTTACTTTCTATATCAATCCCTTACTGAATATAATAAAAAAAAGAATTATCAGGCATATACATACCTGGTCTGAAAGCAAACATCTCCCGTATTGCCTACATGGATGATGTCTCAATTTTTTTAACTTCTAAAAAACAGATCCCAACTCTATTGAATAATTCTTAATTCATACACTAATAAATACAAGCTGGAGTTTAACATGGATAAATCTTCTGCGTAGTCAATATATACAGGACAATTTCACACATAACATTTTAAAGGAAAACCCAGAAAATCCAGCTCTTTTGTGGGACTCTCCTTCTATTTAAGCAACCTAGAAATGCGTCGACAAATACAAGACAAAATTAAAAATAAAATAGAAAATATAATTGATTCACTTTCAAAATCTTACCTTCGTTGTATTCAAAAGTATCCCTGTTTAATCTATTAATTATGACTCGAATCACATACTATTCTCCAATAATACTATACACTAAATCTTTTACTAGTAAAATAAACTCATTATGTAGAAAATTGCTGTGGGGAAAAAAGATTGTTTCAGTTTCACTAAAACATATTCAAGCTCCTCTAATACAAAATGGTTTAGGACTACATTCAATACATATTTTTAACATTCAAAAGACATTAAATCTCATTTCTGCATGTGCTTATTTATTTCCATACATAAAAGTTGTCTTCAAGATTACTCCAACAGATAAACCACCACCAAACAATGGATATTGGAAAACCTTGCTTATACTAATTCTTAACATTCCAAACATTATTTTTTCACCACCTCAAGATAAATTTAAATATTGGGATATATACCAGATAATTTGCTCTCCTAAAAGACCAATTTTAAACATTAACAATAGACAACTAACCTGAAAATTTAAATTCTGGTCATTAGAATCTAAATATTATGATTTTCTACTCAAACTAAATCTTGAAGCATTGCCAACATTACACTTTTGTAGATATAGAAGGCATTACATAAATACAGAAGACATATGCTGGTTATGTCATAGAGAAACTGAGACACAAGAACATTTTCTTTTTACCTGCCCTGTATTTGATAATATTCGTTCATCCATACCATCATTGTACAAACAAAGAAATTTTGACATTAAACACTTTTACAATCATTTGTTAAGGGTATCTACCCACATATTCGAGCAAGTACTTTTATATTATTTTCACTATGGTGTACAAGATGCTTCTTCATGTACAACAATAATCCAAGAAGACATCCAAACACATTCTGGAACAAAATGGAACAGCTCCGCTTAAGGGATGAAAAAATTGTATCCCAAAAGATGTACACAGCCACTTGGTCTATATTACAACAGCGTTCAAAATTATAGATGAAAAAAAAAGACTAATAAAAAACAGAACTAAGATCCTTATGAGTGCACAAAACTAATTGGATGTGTACATTTTAAAGAAAAAAATGTAAACTCAAATTTGTAAACCACATGCATATTCTTTGTCTTTGTTCCCCCCCCCCCATTACAATTTTCAACTTATTTATACTAACTTCAATTCATCTGCATGTGGTAAAATAGTTATAAATGTAACCTTTTTCTTGTTATATTCAATAAAGTCCTTTTGAAAGATGATGATGATGATGATAATAATAATTGTAACAGGTGATATGTGTTTGATACACACACCAAAAAATTAACATACATCAGAATATCTAGATATACACACCAAGAAATTTACATACATCAGATTACCTAGGAGATATGGTAACAAATAGTCAAAAAATATCAAGTGTGATATAAAATACACTCAATGCTTCTCAAATGCACAACTTATTAAAAAACCACAGCAAGAAAAATGAAAATAATTTATAGCAGTATGATGTATTATTTGTACCTCTGAACTAATAAATGCTTATTTCCAAATCTAAAAATACATGATGTCAATATTGCTAAAAATTTTCAAAACAACCATTTTACAACTATTGTCTTCAGATAATTAGATATTTCAATTAAATCTTATTGTATTAACTGAAACCACTGCAACAATTTAGATGGTTACTTACATCGAAGGTTGATTTTTTCTATAAATCTGCAAAAAAAAAGTGGAATAAAATTTTGATAGTAATGTGCAAAACCTGCTAATGTTATATTTAAGGGGACCGCTAAAGATAAAATTTCTATTTTAAAGCATATTCTTGAAATCAAAGATTTTACAGTGTGACACAATGAAAAAAAATTGTAGACAAATAAAACAAAACTTTACTTACAGTTCATTTTTTAGCTTACACCCTGGAATAATTTTTCTTGTATCAAGTATTAGTAATATATACATACTTTTATATATAAAAGAATATTTTCAAATATTTAAAAAATTTTGTTACAAATAATAAAATATACTTGTGAAAACATTTATTATTTTTAAAAAAATCATAACAAATCACTAAATATCCAGCTTAAACATTATAAGACAAAAGCAGTTTCTACTTTATTGATACCTAATGTAAGCTTGAATAATCAATGATTACTAGATGCATATAAAACCCTTATTCTTAATATTTGAACTTCCATCCTCTAATCAATTTCTGCCTTTGTCATCAGGTCTGGAATTCAAATTTTATATGCAAATATTAATCACAGATTACTCAAGCTTTCACTAAATGGCAGTAAAGTGGAGAACTGCTTTTGTAAAACAATATAAAAATATTTATTTAAAGAAATACATAAATAGAAGTATGTTAAATAAATGAAATATAATTGTAGAAACATTAGAATATAAAAAAAATATTTGTTTGAAAAGATTTATGAACACTTTCATAAAGGATTTGCAATGTTTAATGAAATAAATAGTAATTGTTAGAAATAACGAATACATTTTCAGAAGCAAATTCTGTTTTTATTATATTCCAATGCTGCCTTTTATGATGAAAAGTTTGTTCCTGAAAAATACTGTGCAAGGGGTCATATTCTGATGTAAAAGTATTATTAAAAATATATAAAATTATAATATTGCTCATTTAAAAATATTTATTTCATTGAAAACCTTTAATAGTTTATTTCTTAATAATCTGATAATAATCAAACACAATCGCTCAGAATAAAAATACCAACACATTTTCAAAAAATTTATTCTTCAATATTAGATAGAAATAAATTTCAATTATATTATTATAATTTCTGTCAAGATAACAACGAAAAATATGAGAACAAATAGAATTAGTAGGCTGGAAGTCCTTAGTAGTGATCTTTACTGGAGGCAAAGTAATGATTAATGAGTTGGTTGAAATTGGATTTGAAACAAGAGTTCCAGCTGGCAAAAATATATTTTAGATAATCCTATTTAAGGATTCCTCTGTTTACCAAAGAAAGGATCTAGAAAATGTAATCTATAAAAGACCTATTTCATGCAATATGTGGAAGTAAATGGATTACTCATTGAAGTGATAGAAGTATTATTATCAATATTAATGATACAGCAGTTGGACAATGGTAGTTATATAAATATTATATTATTTTTTTACATTAGATGTGAAAAAAAATGCATGAAGTTCTTGGAATTCCTCATTCTATCAAAGAAAGACTAATGATATTAAAACTTGCCTTACACAATCATATCACTATTTTATTTGTGCCAACATCCAACATTAGATCCAGAGAATTCAGGGAATGTTTTTATTTCTTTTTGGATAGCATTATTGCAGTAATATCATTAACATTTTTTTCCTCAATGACTTTGGTATGTTATGAATTTTTGCAAATACACAGAGTGATCATCACAAATACCTTGTTTAGTAGAAATATCACTATATAGGAATTTGGATAAATTTATACTTGCAAAATTAGTATTTTTAAAGATTACATTACAGTTAAATTACAGAACAGAAATATTCTGTTAGCACTTCTAAGTGCAGGTGGATGGATCGTAGATTGGTATTCACTAAGATTAAAATAATAGATACATTAAAAATATAGGTCTTATTGCAAACATTTTCACAGGAAAATTGACTCTTTAAAAATATATGCAATAGCTGTTGAACATTAAAATTGCTAATTTGGCTTTTCAGAATTGTCATATTATTATAAAGCATGTAATTATCTTATGTGTTATGCATAAAAATAAATCTATTCTTCGATTCCGTAAAAAAAAAATCACAATTAAATTTTTTGATAATGATCTTATTATTAGTGATTTGGTTAAAAGAAAATGTATTTTCTACTTGGTAGAACAATTCATTAAATGTGGAGTTTCATAATATAAAGATTTGAAGACAGAAGTTCAAAGACTGATAAAAAGACATAAAAACTGATTGATGGATTAAAACTGCAAAGACAATATACAAATTCACTGACTGTAATTACTCTAGATTTGTTTAGATATATTGAAAATAACACATGGACCTGAGAAACAATATCACAATCCTATTAAATCCAATATCAATAATTATATTTTGAGATGAAAGTAGTATTTTGAATGATACAAATGAGATAACTTTTAATATAAATAATTTTATTATTCATTTTGAAGTGGACAAAGATATCTAAGTTAGTGAGTCAAACAGATATAAGTCATTTTAAAAATTTGTTTAAATATCTGAAGATGATGAAAATGTTTAGAAATATTGGAATTTTTTTAAAAATATATTGATTTGTGAAGTTGTATTGCTGAATTTAATGTTGCTTCTATTGATCTAATTTTTAAAAATAAATATGCAAGATCGCAATAATTATTATAGAATGTTATTATCCATTATAACAAAGATATTTTCAAAATTTTGAACAGATTGTTTTCAGTCATAAATGAATGATTCTGTTACATCTCAACTTACTAACCCATTTAGAGCACTAGAAAAAAACATCAAAATTGATGGAATGAATCAATGATGGGAGACTCAATCAGACGAGCATTCATTGCTACAGACCAATAGATATGCATATAAATAAAACATAGCCAATAACATTAACAGGCCAGTAGGTGATAATGCTTAGAGAATCTGATTGTTTCCATTACAGAAAGGGATCTGGCTATAGTCAATCCAGTTGAAGGTAATGGGAAACAACAATTTACTGTCAAACGTAAGCTGCAGTTTGATCATTGTCTACAATATGGTTGAAACAGTGAGGCAAGTTCACACTAGAACTGGAAATTTCTAGAACCCAATTCAAACATGAAGCCAGATGTGACAGAACAACCAAAAGTGTTATCATACCTGTTCACAAGGCAAGTGGCCATGGAACAGCTGGAAGTTGTAAGCAAACCCAGAAGGATATTTAGTCTTTTATACAAAAATTCCATGGCAAATAAATTCCGATTCAAACTAACAATATTAGGCGAAGGTATAACATTGTATATACTGTAAATATGCATTTTATATTTGTTTATATTAATAAATATTATATAAACATATTTTGCGAGTTAATTCATGCATAAATGCAACTGTTACAGCAGTCATGACAGGATATTTGTAGCTAACATTATTAGTGTGTCAATAAAAAAATTTAAAAATCAAACATGAGTGGTTACCCATTAATTATTAAACAAGAATTGAAATTTTTTTCTCTCATGTCAGAAAAAGAAATCAAAATGGCTAAAATTGGCTCATTAGAAGTCTAATTCAATCTATCCTAAAAACTGATCATTTTACATGGATCAAGTGCTTTTCTATAGCTAATCAAATTAAAAAGCCTAAATTAAAATTTGCCATACTTGTGTCTATATTTGAAGCTCAGATCTACAATGTATTACAAGTACAGGTTGTCACCATACTACAGGTTGATCTTAATTTCGATATAGCATTATCTTTACTGTCAAACTTTTTCTGTGAAAATCCTTAATGACAATGCAGATACAACTTCAATCTCTGAATACAAGGAGGGTAAAAAAGCAAGAGATAAAACTAGCCCTTAGCTATAGCTTTAAATACTTCGTCAATAAAGCCATGAGAGATCATTTCATTTGTGGAATAAAAGATCACAACTTAGGTCAAGCTGTTAATAGACCCTAATATCACATTTGATTCAGCTATTTCTCAGGTGACTATATGAGTCCAAAGCAAGTCAGAACATTTTATTAAATAAAAGTACCCCCATCCCATCCCATTAAAACTGTGGATTGGAAAGTTAAATTGTTTAAAGATTTTCCCAATCATAAGCTTATATGACCTGATTTTGATAATATTGCAAAACTTTGTTATAGATGTGACAAAGCAAAATGCACACACCAAATGTCCACATTGGGTATGCAGTATGTAGATATTGCAAGTGTCACTCACATAGAAGGTGATTGTTTTAAAAAGAAAAACAAGGTTTTCAGAAAAGAATGGAAAAGTCCATTTCAAAAAGTCAGAAACTCAATTTAAAATCAAATAAACTAAATGCCTGCATAAACAATGTGAGAGGCTGTTTTCAAATGCAAAATTATTAATGATATTCCAGTAATAATGAAACTGGATATCAGGTCTTCAGTGTCTATTGTGTCAAAAAAAATTGTGGGCTATCATTAATAAAAAATAAACATCAGCTGCAACCTAGCAGCACAACAATCACCGACTATCAAGGCAATTAAATATCACTCTGGCGCCAAATAAGAGTAAAAGTGACTATGTCTTATAAAATTATGTATGTATCTTTGATTGTGTTGTCAGGTAAATATAGCAATTGATTATGCTTTGACTGGCTTGATCACTTAGGATATATGGTGGTCAAAATATATCAGGTCACAAATGCAAACAACAAGTGACTATCCTCCAAGTTTGTGATAAAGTACTAGGTCTATACTGATGACACATAATCTATTTGCCATTAAATAAAAATATAAAACTGATAAGTTGTTATTGTAGACCACTGCCACTGGCCTTAAGAACAAGAGAAAAAGCTGAGCTTAAGAGATGGAAGGTTGCAGAGATCTTGGAGCTCATAACTGTTTCAGAATGGGATACCCTAATTATCTCCATCAATAAAGAAAGATAATAGTGATGTTTGCATCTGTGGTGATTATCAATGTGCTGACCTTATAAACTAACATTAATTAAGCAAATCTTGTCAACAGTGTCAGATGTAAAGATGTAAGAGTTTGTAAAAAAAAAATTGATCCGAACCATGCATATTTGCAGCTACCAGTTGATGAATAGATTGTAAGGATATTGTCAATCACTCATAAAAGTTTACTCAAAATGAACTAGTTGCTTTTTGATCAATTGCTCTGGCACAGTTTTCCCATCAATATTCCAGAAAGTTGTCGACCAATTTGCTTGCTGGAATATTTGCTGCACATCTTTGTTTTGACGGTTTTTATCAATGGCTAGAACTCCAAAATAACACTAGATTTCCAGTAAGAAATTCCGAGATAAATTCAAGACCTCAATCATTAAAATAAAACAAATGCATTTTTGAAGTCTAAGATCTTGGAATTTCTCAGATATAGGATAAATCCGGTAGTATTCATCTGTCACAAAAAAGTTCATGGCAATTAATGAGACAGAGACTTCTGTTAACAAAAAAAAAAACTCATCTTTTTTGGGCCTCATCAATTATTATTACAGCTTTCTGGACAAGAATGCAGTCTAGAAATAGAACAATAAGCAGGATAGTCTTCAAAAAAACTAAAAGATCTGGTATCAGACTCAATAGTATTAGCATATTTTAATCCTGAAAGTTCTGGTACTAACTTACAATGATTCACCAGTGGGAACAGATGCTCTGTTGTCTTAGAAATAATGGAAAACACCCACCTATTGCATTCACATTAATAACTCAGCTCTTAAAAAAAAAAAATCAACATTAAAAAATTTCATGACTATATGGTTGATCATTCATAATACAAACCGATCATAAATCTTTATTGGAAATTTTCACATCTGATAAAGGGATTTCTCAGCATGCCTAACCACAAATACTGAAGTGGTTCAATTTTTTATCAGGATATGATTTTAAACTGAATGCATAGACAAAAAAGTAATTCTCCATGCAGATGCCTTAAGACAAATGCCTGCAGAGGCTGAAAGTATGTAAATTTGAAAAGCTGATCGACTAATATGATTAACTTAGAATTAAATGCACCAGTTAACAGCAAATCAGTTGGATGATGCATCATTAGCAATCCTGCACTCCAAAGACTACAGAAATGGATCCAACAAGAATGGCCAAATAAAAAACTTTATGAACTGCATTTAGACTACTGGATATGAAGATTAAAGCTTTCGATTGAAAATAACTGTGTTATCTGGAAATCAAGAGATGATTCCGCCAGCTGGCTAATCCCAAGTGCCTTAAAATGTTACACAATGAACATCCAAGGATTGTCAGATTGAAGATGTTAGCTAGATATTATGTCTGATGGACTACATTGGATTCTGACATTGAGTCTAAGATCCATCAGATGAGCCAAAACATGTCAGCAAATTACAAAATAGCCCAGTAGCCTGATCCTGAAAGTACCAGGACCAGAATTTCATGTTGACCATGCAGGTTCATGAAAGAGCAAACTCTTACTAATAGTCATTCATTCAGAGCTGGAAGAATCATCACTCCTGTCCATAGCAACTATCAAAACAATTAGGAGGCTATTCACTACCTGCACTCTGCCTAAAACTACAGTTGCAGACAATGGCATAACTTTTACCTCAATTGTATTCAATTTTGTATCAATAATAGTAGTAAACAAGTTTTCAGCCCACCATTCCATACCGAGAGCAATAGCTAGGCTAATAGAATAAAAAAAAATGCTAAAAAAGACTAACACAGGGAGTTGGATCACCTGTATTGGCCGAATGCTTTTAGCATGGCTAAAAAACTGCCAGCTGAACTATTATTCAATAGGGATCTAAGAATTATTCTATCAGTTCTCAGGTCTATTTCTATTTTAAAAAATTGAAAATAAAAATAATCAAGTACAGAAAGGCATCCAAGTTCTATGTAGCATGTATAGTGGGTTCCAGAAGTTGTAATCAAATTAAAAGGATTACAAACAGAAGTTGTAATCAAATTAAAAGGATTACAAACTGTGGTTGTTCAAACAGCAGATAGCCAACAAAACAACAGCACAGAAACTGTCTACAATTAAACTCTATGTCACTATCCAACAGTGAAGTCAGCAGTGAATGAATCTACAAAATTCAGTTACCACCTACAAATGAAGACTGAACCTACTGATGATGTCACAAACCTGTAGAAGCATCTGAATGACATTCTCCAAAGCTAATTTTATCAGAAAGAGGAAATGTTATATCTCAACTTATTTTTAACTAATGGACTAGTTCAGATTTGATCTTATATCAGATTGAGCATTCATCACCACAAACCAATAGACATATGTACAGATAACACATAACAGGCCAATAGGTGATGATGCTCAGAGAATCTGATTACTTCAATTATGGAAATAGTCAGTCCAGTTGAAGGTAAGGGAGACAACAACTTACTGTCAGATATGAACTACTGTATGAAGGTTGTCCATAATATGGTTAGAGCAATGAGGAAAGTTCATGTTAAAACTTGAAGCTGCTAGAACCTAATTTAGGCACAAAAATGTAAGCTTTGATAGAAAAAGCTGGAAGTATTTTCTTACCTATTCACAAAACAAGTTATCAGAATATAGAAGAAAGTGATAGATACACCTAGAAGGATACTTGAATTCCCTTATATTAATAGTTGTATGACAACTAAATGCTGTATCAAGCTGACAATATCAAGCAAAGGTATAACATTGTATATAATGCAAATACACATTTTATATTTGTTTAATAAATATTATAAACATGATTATTATAAACAGCAGATTCAATGTAGTTTTAGATTATAAAGAAACACTATAGATATGGTTATATTTGCAGGCAAATACAATAAGATTCAGGAACACGAGAATGATTTAAATATAGCTTTTATTGATTTACTGAAAGCAAGTGACTTAATCGAACAGAAATATGGCATTATTTGAAATTAGTTGCCTGTTTACAAGAATATATTCAAATATTATAGCTTCTATTCAATGGAATAAAGTGTTATTACAAATAGACAATCTGAACCATTTAAAATGAAACTGATAGGATGCTATACTCAAACTACCAGGTGGTGAATAGTGGAATAGCCTTTAGATGTGAAGGCCAATTATGAATAACAAATCAAGAGTGCTCAAGAGCTCCAGCTTCATGGGGTTAGTCATTTAAATTATTTTAAGGTTTCATGATCAAAAGCCTTTATGCCAATTGACATCTTAATAATACCTGTAATAACAGGATTGTGTGTTTGTGCAACAATATTTTTGTCCTTTCTAACTCCAATTCCCTTTTCCTTTTTTTTTTTTTTTTTAGCTCAAGCCCTTGAAACTAAGAAAGCAATAATGGGAAAATGCTTAGTAAGTTGACAATCCTTATTCATGATCTTTCCTAAAGGCAATACAATGACTAATAAGTCAGTTTGATATTGAATATCAGTGTCAGGGTGACTGACAAAGATTTATGTTCAGGTAGGATTCTCTGTTTACCATGAAAGTGACATGTCTAACCCAGTCTAGGTAGATTGTAACACTTGGCAGATTACTCAATTTAATGGTAGCAATAGTAATAACATTTTTTTTAAATATAGGTATATTGAATGTGCGAACTTTACTTGACATAAATTATTCAATACCAATATGGAGAAATGCACTGATGGCCAATGAGCTGTCAAGATTTAATATCAGTATAGCTGCTCTTAGTGAAACTCATCTCCTAGAGGAAGGTTTAATAGAACAGATGCATGGATAGAAGTTTTTTTGAAAAACATCAGTTAATAAAATAAAAATGTATAGTGATGAATTTGCTATAGTCTACTGCATCAATGAAATGCTAATATTAAAACACTTTGCATAATGGAACTTGCGCTCATTGTATATGTTCCACCCTTAGATTCAGGGAAGGAAAGCTTTTATTCCTTATCGAATAATATTATTACAATAATATAACTAAACAATTGAATGTTATTTTTTGAAGATTTTAATGCAGGCACTAGACAGATAATAGACTTTGCTCAAAATTTATTGAAAGTAATAGTATTGGTGCTGTAAATTCTAATTGTTTATTATTAAATTTATGAACACGTGTTGACTATCACAAACACTTTGTTTAGGCAGAAAGATCACTATAAAGGAACATTGATGCATCCACACTCAAAATAATATTTAATAGATTACGTTATAGTTAGAGTCAAAACATAAGAGAAACTCATACCATGCAAGCAATTACAAGCACAGATTGTTGAACAAATTATAGATTAGTAAGCATTAAGATTAAAATGATTGTTACATTAAAGAGATATTACTCCAACCAAATTTACAAGAAAATTGATTTTCATTCTTTAAATAAATCTATTATACATACTAAATTCGAGCTATTAAATCCAATAATTATTAATTTGAATCTTCAGGACTGTCATATTATTAAAGCATGAAATTTTATTAAAGAGTGTGTGTTATGGATACAAATAAATTCATTCTTGGATGCATTAAAAAAAAAAGAATTAAGACTGTTTTTATTCATGATTTAATTAAAAAGATACATAGCATTTTTTAAATAATAGATTAAATGTGGAACATAATAACAAAGATGTGAAGTTGATGATATGAAGGCATAAAATGATTGGTGGATTAAAGCTCAAAGATGATATAGTCATTTGCTGGGCATGTTTATTCTAGATCTTTTTTTGATAAACTGAAAGCAACATATGGACCTGAGAAACAATATCACTTATCTATTAAATCCAGCAATGGCACGTTCATATAATGGATAATGATGTTTTGAACAGGTTTGAGTTTTGATCACTTTTTGAATAATGATATAAAAATTAAGATGACAACTTTTAACAATATATTCATTTTATAATCTTTAAAAATGTAAAGTCTGCTGATCATGATGAAATACTCAAGTTTTAAAATGTGGTGGTGATATATTAGCATTAAAAATATTTGATTTTTAAAGAAATAGCTAAACACATAAAGTTGTACAACTAGATTTTAAGGATGCTTTTATTTTTAAAAATGAAGGGAATAGAGAAGATTGCAATAATTATTGTGGAATATCATTATTATCTACTATAAGAAAGGTATTCTAGTTATAGATGAATAGATACCAGAGACTCAATGATTTCAGTGAATAAAGAAAAATTTAAATACTATTTTTTTTAAAAATTTGGTCAAGGCATTTGATACAATTAAAAGGACAAGTCTACAAGATTGAAATTAACTAGCTATTCACCAAAATTTATTCAATGTTGTACAGCTGCTAAACAAAGGAATGAGAGGAACTACTATTACTACAGAGAAAAATCTGTGGCATTTTGAAATAATTGGTGTCAAACAAGATGTGCAATTCCTCCAAAATTCTTTTCAATTCTTATGATAATGATTTTTAAAATTATTTATATGAATAATTAATGAAACAGGGATCAAGATACAATCTGATGGTGGAATTTTTAATTTATATTGATTAAAACTAAAAACAAAACCTTTTTTTTATATTCTGGAATACCATGTTGATACTGTTTTTTTTTGCTCCTTCAAAAAGCAATATGCATAACATATTTAATGTTTTGAATACAACATATAAAGATTGATTTAATAATTAATGTTCAAAAAAAATCCTGAAATTTCTTGATGAGTCAGTAAAGGAAGAAAAAATCTTCAGCAATTTTTAGCTTGAATGGCTATCAACTTGAGAATGTAAACTAATTTAGAAAGATGGACTTAGATGCTAAAGTACAGAATAGAATTCAATAAGATGATGTTGCTTTTGACAAGTTAGATAATGGGGTATTTCATAATATAAAAAAATAACTACTACAACTAAATTAGATTATATAAGCTAATATTTTATCTAATTTATGATGTGGAAATAAGATTTGTATATACCATCAGTCTAACATAAAGGCATTAGAAAAGTTTAATTTTAAAAATGTTGTGTAAAATTTTAAAGGTACAATGGCAAGATCACAAAACCAAACAATTTTTTTTTTTCAATTTCCTAGATGTGATTGATATTATAGAATCCATTATTGTAAAATCACACCTTTATTGGTTTGGAGAAGTAAAAAAAAAGAACAATGCAATATTTCCTTAAAGGTGTCTTATGGTGAATATGAGCAGTTTTTATACTAGAGATCGATTCTGTCTACATTATAAAGATTAGTTCCAAAAATCATTTTTAAAAAATGTAATAATTGTTTTTATTGGAAAGATATGGCAGAGATAAGATACAGTGGAGAACAACAATTAAATATGTTGAACTATTTTAGAAGTTTTCTGCTGAAGAAATTAAAAGAAAGTATTGCAAAATAAATAAACAGGAAAATGGACTAACATGCTTTATGCATGCAAGCAATTGTATAGTCATTGCAAAATTTGTCTTTAGTGCGGCGTTTCTTTCCTCCCCCATAGTTGGAATGGCCATACTTATTTATGTGCTGCCACCTATATTTATCTGCATATAAGTCACATTAATAAAAAAAAAAAACTTTTAACACATAAAAATATTTTCACATTGTTTATACTATCATTATTCACAATGACACATTGAATAACTAATGAAAATTGATATAATTTAATTCTCATTGCATTACTATGGAATAGTTTTATAACATTCTAATATTTATGGTTAGCACCATTTTCACCTATATTGCTATTTATAACTAATACTAAATGCATAATAAGTACAAAGTCTTTAGACTTTACTACACGTCTAACACAAATGTAATCATGCAAATGATTTATTTATCACAGTATACTATGCAAATTATATTTAAATTTCCGACTTTAAGGATAGGTGTCATAATTTCATTAGCTAATAAGTGTAAATTATTGAAGTATACATATGTGGCTATCAACTTATATGTATAAAAGAAGTTCCAAAACTTACATGAGCACATATTCAGCTGCACATCAACATATGGTAACATTTAATTATTAATCATGTATTAAGAACATTCAAATGATTTTTTTTATTACTATTTTTATATATTAATGTTAGAAGCTTAAATCCATGCTTCTAAATACTAATGCAAAACCATATATGTATGTGTTTATTTTTATAACAAGTTATATGATCTAATATTTTTAACTGTTTCATGCTCTTCTATTTTCATTAAATATTTGATCTATAGGGAGACTTTAACAAATTACATTTATTCTATGCAGAAAATATTCTAGAGTTCTCTTTTAGATTAAGTTGTAAATGCAACATATTTTTGGTTACATATTTGGTTAAGTAAGCTACATCCAATTTGATCATTTCAGTTCTGTAATGTTAATTACAAATTAAAACAAAATGAAAGCAATGTATACAAGACCAGAGTGTGTAAAATACTTTGTTATTCAGTTTGTTAGGAATAAACAACTTTAACCATTATCATAAATTATCTGCCAAAACACAAATCTTTTACAAACTATAAAAACCATCAATATTTTTTTTTAATTTTACTTCTCAAAAATGTGCAGCTATTTCCCTTCTTAAGATAATTAAGTTCTTTTTTTCCTATATCTTTTCTTAATGCCATTTATAATTATCTACAATTAAGGTAAAATGCATAATAAACACAGTCTTGTAATTATTATAAATGTTCAGACTTTGTACTTAAAATGCATAACTTATGAATTGGAAAAATATATTAATCCTGTTAAATTTATAGATGATTCTCTTTTATGTGATAATTATGGTATTTCTTATAACCAATTCATAATCAACAATTTCATAATCTAATGCATTTTCATAACTCTAAAAACATGCGCAATCCAATTCCTTTTTTTTGTACAATTTCTTGAAAAGTTTTTTTGATTTATTCATCACTTCTAGACTACTCATTTCATTTTTCCATTTTATCTTTTTCACACTTCTTTGAATTTATTTTAAAAATCTCTAATTTTTTCTACTTATTTTTTAATTGCTAAAAATTTGTGATTGATATAAAATTCCTCATCATAAAAGAAAATATTTAAGTCCTTATTATGTCTAATTTCAAGGGCACACAGCCTTTTCACAGGTCTATCTACTCAATGAAATTTTTATATTAATTTAAGCACTCTTATCACAGATCTATTTACTCATTGCAATTTTTATATTTATTTACCATTGCTTAATACTGTAAGGGTAAGATTACAAACTTATTAAGCTCACTTGTTTATATGCAATATAAAACCATAAACTTAAAAATATAATTTTTATTAATAAACAATAAATATATTATCCTTTTACATTTAAATACTCATATACACACGTATATAACTTAAACATTAGATTATAAAATTTTAATAACAGAAGTCAAGTCAAATAAATAGTTATCTTAATAAAACCAAATATTAAAATAATTAGATTTCAATCATTCATATCTATAGATAAAACAATTATTAACTAATAATTACTAATCAAGAATCAAAACATAGAGATAATCTAAGATCAAGTCATATCTTAGCAACCAAACACTAAGGAGATAAAAGAATAACTTAAGTATGCAATTATTAATTATGATGCATTCAACAATAATCGAATACAAAATCATGAAATGAATAGTAATTTAGCACATGCTAATTACCAGAAATCGATTCCACTATGAAATCTAAATCAATTAATTTCGAAATCAGTTCCATCTTTTACAAATGAACTAGTCACTATGCATACTTATTTTGCTATGTTCGAATACCGAACACATCAGAAAGATGGATCACTAGTTGGGACAAATTTTCCTTGTTTACAAAATCGTCTTTAGCAGAGAACTCTAATATCACTCAAGTAAAGAGTAAATAAATTACTCTTTAATATCATCAATAATTTCAAAAGCAAAATTATCTTTAATATAATAATTTGAGAAATTCTTAACGACATCATTCTAAACTTGAATTCCAAGGAAGACAAATATTATCAAACATTTATATATCTAAATAAATTTATTTTAAGAAGATTTTAAGTTATAGAAAATGCATCGTGAGTAACACACATTTTGCCATAGGTAAAGCAGGGTAATTATTCATTCCTACTGAAATGCCTAAAATATATACCACCTATATAATTCAATATCCAACTTCGGTTTACAGCAAGATAATTTAAGGAAAGGGTTGACATCATGCAAGAGAAATATTTGAAACAATGGAATATACTGACTGCCTCACCAATGATTCATGACCGGAAATAAAAGAACGTTATTCCTAATAAATATTGCTACTTAAATTTTAGAAAATGAATAGGACAATACCAAAAACTTTAAATACATATTATTTTTGTGTATCAACATCTATAAATATTTAATTTTATCTCCTTCGCCTTTAAAACCTGCTTACTTTGGAATAATCCATTTTGGAAAATCATTAGACAAAAAATGGTTAAAGATCATTGGATTAAATATTTTTCTCATTTAATAAAATTTAGGTCTTCCTTACACAGCGACCTGACCAGATTAATAATTAAACTTAATATGAAGGTAAGATTTTATTATTCTTCATATTAAATTCATTCAATTATGACATGACATAAATGACTAATATCTTTGGATGATAGGTCTTTTCTTTCAACGATAGGGACCATACATAGATGGGAGATCTCATAAAAATGGAATTCCCTCAAAAGGATTCGATATTACAAGTCTTCATTTATACTTATATTTTTTAATTTAAATTTAGTTAGCTAGTGTTATCATAATCTTTGAAATTATAAAATGTTATTTATTTTTACAATTTATTAAATATTGTTTGTGCTATGATAATATCTACTATGAAATATGGGGAGATATAATTTAAAATGTATATACTAATATAGTAGAAATGTATTTAAACACTTATAATTAAAAATTTTGTTATATAAAGATAAATTTAAATTGTTTTCAATTAATAAATATTGTTAAATTTATTTTAAATTTAAGGAGGTCTCTGATTTATTTAAATTATTTATTTTATTTTCATAATAAAATAAAATTGAATAAATATACCCACATATACACATCATCCTGACTTAACATCATGATAATTTGGTTGGAATAAATTTTGAGAATCTATTGAATTTATATAAAAGTATTATTATTGCTTATAGGATATCAATTAACTCCTGAAGAGAGTTATGTGTAAAATTAACCCTGAGTTCGAATACTGAGCGTAACAGAATAGTAAAGAGAGGTGAAGATTGGATGAACTGGTCTAAGTTGTATCTGTATTGAATGTTTAAATATTAAATTATATTTGAAATAGATGCAATCATGGATTAATTTTTATCGCATCATTCATGGCATCCTACATGATGCCCCTATGTCCGACTATAGTTAGATGCATTCACCCTCATTCCTTAAGGGAATGCAGACCGTTACAATACCTAACACTATCAATTAACAAATATAAAAATTCCACCAAAACTTCCTAGCCAATGGTTAATCTTTTGGTTCTCTACCTATTTTTAATGTCTTAGGTTTCTAGCATTAACTTTTATACTAAGTTTTCCATATACTATAAACATATAATACCTGAGTAATGCAAATCATATAAGAAACTTTTTAATTCTCATCAAACAATAATTATTTGACAATTTATTTAAACACATAAAAATAGAAATATGTAATATTCTAGGCATGTATGTAGAATCATACATACACTTTTTGAATTCATATACAATAACATATTTCTTAACCAATACATTTCCTTTCTATAGCCAACAATTTAAAATCGATAAAATAATTTTTGACCTTTGTTCCATAAATAACAATATATTTTTAATTCCATTTTTTTCACCTTTTAAATTTTTCTAAATATAGAATTCATCAATTTTATATTCTTAATAGCACTTTGGCTGTAATGTAGATAAATTAATTATTCTATGTACATTCATTAAATTGGGTTTTGCTTGCAGACAGTTGTCACGGGTTCGTTTCCTGGCCAATGCTAGGACATATGAAAAAAAAAATCTATTACTGATTAGCTAATTAATTTTTTCTAATTTTCTCAACCTTATAACTTTTACTAATCCCATTGAAATCTTATCCTTTGTATCAATTTTCATCTTATTTAAAGCTTTTAGTTTTTTCCATTGTTGCAGAATATACTTTATGCTATTTATAAGTGTTTGTTTTCCAACTAATATAAAAGAAGGCTTGCTACTTCACAAATCACAAATATTCTCATCTTTCAAATACATTTTCTTAACTAATATTTTTTATCATTTTTGTTTTTAACTACTAAAAATTACGTAAATTCTATTTTTTTTTTTTAAAAAAAATTATTTTCCTATATTCCAATGATGGTTATATGAGTAATGAACAACCTTTTCCTCGGATAAAAATTTGATGTAACCCATTACTTTTTTATCATGTTTAAATTATGAGTATATAAGACTATTCACAATAAAATAATTTTAATTAATATATAAATGTATATTTTTGAATATTTTAGTATTAAACATATTTCATTTAAAAATTTCCTGACTTCAACAATTTACCCCTCCCCCCCATGATGGCCCACAAAACACAGGTTGCACCCCACTGGTCTATGCTTTTCTATTCAAGTTTTATTTATTATACAAAATTAATATTTTTTTAATTTTCCTTTTACTGTTTTTGTTTTTTTATTTTTTTGCAATTGCTTAAATCACTGCAACTTTTTTAACTTTTCTTGAGTAATTGTATATCGTTTGAATTAATTTTATCAATTAGCCTACTATTTATTTATTTTGTCGTGGAATAACTTTGAAGTTTTCTCTAATAACATTTTCCATTTATCAATTGCTAATTTATTTTGTTTTATCTTTAATTCTACAATTATTCAAATTGCTATTTCACAATACTCTACTGTTATTATCTGAATCTTTCCAGAATAAATTCCTCTCTTGTAATTTTTAAACCACACATTCATTACTATCATATGTGGGACTTCATAAGTAATATAGGAATCCAAAGCTAGAAGTTTAACAATTGATAAAAAAGCATAAGAATAATGAATAGATTAAATCTGCAAAAGAAATTCAGTCATTTTGATATAAAAGAAATAATTTACAAGCTGGAAAAATATACTAATCCTGTTAAATTTATAGACTATTAGCTTTTATATGAAAATTATATTTTTTATTTCTAATACATAATCAACAATTTTATCTTATCTTCTATTACATATCACAATTCTAAACCTACAATATCATTTAACAATAGTCCCGAGAGAATGAAGAATAACGCATCTCTTAAAAATATTTTCAATCTTACAAATAATTTATCATTTAATGGAATTACTATTTGCAATACAATTCTTTTTTCTGCATATAATTGTTCTAGAATGACTCAACATTGCTTATATTGACCAGCTTAGACAC
Source organism: Epiperipatus broadwayi (assembly GCA_028023455.1). Taxonomy (NCBI): domain Eukaryota; kingdom Metazoa; phylum Onychophora; class Udeonychophora; order Euonychophora; family Peripatidae; genus Epiperipatus; species Epiperipatus broadwayi. The sequence goes on along the minus strand of JAQFVV010000008.1, from coordinate 14,065,343 downwards.
AAAATGAATGGTAAATTATGTAATTAGAAAAACTATTAAAAAATGAACTGAGTCAATTGCATGTGAGCATGTGAATTGAAAGAACTGTCAAATTGGGAGTAATACACTTTCTCAAAAAGAGAAAAAAACTAGGATAAGTTAGTCACATTTTCTTTTTACATAAAGTGAAGAACAAAATGACAAACTAGCGGACAATAACTACAAGTAAAGAATACGTAAGTTACAAACTTAAATATGTAAGAGTTAAGAAACTATAATTAACTGTCTGTAATATATATTTGCAGTGTATAATTCTGTCCCAATGTTTAGGAATAACTATTATTATTTCAATCTTATTTATCACTTGTATTATCATTAATATTAATATTCATCAGCATGGGTAAATAAATGCATCATCAAAACATCACATGATCACCATTTCATTTACTTAAACAGACTTAATAGTAGTAACCAACTCCCCATACAGTAGTGTCACTAAGTGCAAGCTAGAAACCAGTCTGGAGATATTAGATGAACAGGCACTAGATAGAGCTTTTATGCACAAACCTTGCTACATCCATTGCTTATGAAGCTTGCACTTGGTGACACTCCTCCTAGATGATGAGGGAATAGATTACAGCTCTAGAGAAAAATTATATACAATCTTAAATATGTAATAGATATAGAAAAGATGCAAGATGTGAAGGACAGAATGATAACAAACATAAAAGCATATAGTAATGGAAATATTACGTTTACAGAAAATGAACTGAATGAGGTAGGGAAGAAATTGAAAAGTAAAAAGGCAAGAGGTTTGGATAAATGGGTAGCAGAAATTTTAATGAATTTAGGACATAGGGCAAAATTATAACTATTATCACTTTTTAATAAGATGGCACAGAAGAGAGATTTTCCAGATAGTTGGAGTAATACAAGAGTAAGGCTATTATTTAAAAGAAAGGGTAGGGATCATAGAAAGTTAAGCAATTACAGACTGAAAGCGGTAACATCAGCATTATATAAAGTTTTTGCGTATATAGTGGCTGTAAGGGTCACAAAATGGATGGAAGAAAATAATATAATGGGAGAAATGTAAAGTTTTTGATCGGATAGGCATATAGAAGATAGTTTATTTATAGTTACACAACTTATAGATATGAGTAGAAAGAAATACAGGTAGTCAGTTATATATGGTTTTTATAGATATAGAAAAAGCATATGGTAGAGTAAATAGAAATAGATTATGGGTAAGTTTAGTAAATTTGGAAATAGATGGCGCTTTAGTGGTTATTATTAAGGGATTATATGCAAATAATTACTATACATATCAATTAGGAAATATAGAATCAGCTAAAGTGAGAAATAAAGTGGGACTAAGACAAGGATGCCTTATGTCACCTATTTTATTTTTGTTGCATTTGAGAGAAACGGAAAAAACAATAGAAAGATTAGAAAGAGAGGTAGAGATACCATTAACAGGTGGCAAGAGAGTATATACCTTATCGGATGTTTTATTTGCGGATGATGTCTTTTTGTGCACAGAAAAAAGGGAAGATATGGAAGTTATGCTGAGGACATGTGCAAAAATGGGTAGAGATGGGGATTAAATTTAATGAAGAAAAATCAAAACTAATGATGATTAAAAGAAAAGACAAATAATTTTTATTTGGAGATAAAAAATTAAGTGTAGTGAATAGGTATAACTATATGGGAATCATCTTATGTAATCAAGAGAAATTGTTTGGATGAATGGAAGAAAAAACTGATAAATGAAACAAAGAAAAGAAAAAGACTGATAAAGAAATTAACAGTGCTTCCATATAATAAATATAAAGCTAGAATTGTTGTGGCAGTAGCAGGGTTAACATGTGGTAACGATGCATTATGTATTAATAATGGGGTAATAGATCACTTAGAAAAAGTACAAAGAGAAGTAGGAAGAGATGTGTTACATCCAAATGTGAGGATGGCAAAAGAGGCAATTTAAGGAGAAATGGGATGGTCCAGTTTTTATATGAGGAGTGCAAAAAGCAAAATAAAAATGTTCAGTAGATTGCAGTTTACGGATGATAAGAGAATAGCCAAAATAGTATTTAATTAGGTAATGAGTAAAGGGCAGGCAACAAGATGGGCGAGAAAGGTAGTATGGTATGCAGAAGATTTGGATAAAGAATTTATGTCAGTATACTTATACAAAAAGTGGGATGATTGTGTTAGAATTGTTGGGTGTTATAATGGTAAGGAATGGGATAGAAGAATAGATGCATTAATAAAGAATAGGGAGTTGGAGACATGGAGAGAAAAGAGTTTAAATATATATAAAAGTAAATAGAATATTGGGTGCAAGGTAATTTATGATAATAGCAAGTAGTTTACTGTTTAAGACTCAAGCAGGATCTTTAGCAACAAGGGAATAGACACACAAATGAAAAAATGTGGGTGATTTAGTCTGCAAGTTGTGGCATCAGTTATTTGAATGTAAATGCCTGAAAACAGAAAGGATACAAATAATGAAGTTGTGGAATAATAAATATGAACAAAGTGATTATGCTGAAAGTGGGTTATTGATATTTATGCTGGGTTTGGGAAAAGATAAGGGGATTTAGATATAAAGGCCATAGAGATTGTCAAAGATTATGTTATAGAAATGGGATGGAGCAGGATAGAGAAGAATATGGGAAACGGTGGGGAATGGAAAAGGAAAGTAAAGTGGCTAACAGGTTTCTCTGGGCATAATGGTTGAGCGATTTCTGATTCTGTATAAAGAGAAGTTACAGTGCATTGCACACTATTATAAATAAATGTGCTAAGTTGCAAAAGTAGTTTATTTTATTTTGATACTGACATAGCTGGTAATACATAATTTCTGATAAAGACAATAAATCTGTTATTATTTTTGTTTAACCTGACCCAATAATTTTTTAATATTGTTCTACTGGTAGATATTTTATGATCATAATAATGTTCAAAATTTGTAAAAAAAAAAAAATATTATTTTTAACATTTATCAACGACTGGACCATTTTGAAAAGACAAAAAACTAATGGCCAATGTTTACTAAAAAGTGTATACTTTTAATAGTAAAATGTATTTTTAACACTTATGCACATTTATATATTTGTGTGAGCATGAATATACACTTAAGAAAACAAAAATTCAATTATCTGTAACAAAAGGAAAAATATCAAATATTTTTTTGTTCTATTGAATCGAGGATAAGAAAAGTTATTACAAAAATCGTGCATAAGTATATCATGCAAATTCGATGAAAGACTACAAATTAAGTAAGAAGACTTTTTTTTTCTTAAAAAAAAAAAAAGTTGGTTGGTAACGGTTTAGCGCCCACCATGTTCGCCCTTTATTTTTTTAAATTAGAACTACTGTATTTATGATTTTGAAAGTAAACATTCTTACTTTCATTTTGTACATTACATAGTTTTGATAATTTCTTAGATGAATATTACTTAAAACATTTGTATCGATAAATTAAATATTGGATTAATTACATATAAAATGAATCGCTCTCTTCAAAATACCTACAACAATTAAAATAATTACTTTATTTATTTATTTTGCTATTCGAACTCCGGAGTTAGCAAGGAGGCGCCTGCTTAATAGTATCCTATGTCAGCATTGTGGTATGCAGTGCGGACGGATGGGGTGCATACAACTTAAGCACAATCCGTAATGGTATATATATGCACTCTGTCGCGCACCAGGAGAACTTTGTAGATTCTCACGACCCTGATATCCACACACAAAATGTAGAAAATATGTGGATGAGAGCTAAACGCAAGTTCAAACATCAGTATGGTACCAGCACTACTTTATTCGAATCCTATCTGCAGGAATTTGCTTTCAGGACTCTCTACACGACTGACAGTCTTTGCAAATTTTATCGCCGTAAGCGAAAACTACATTGGACAGTAATTATGAATGTTGGTAGGATAAATTATTTTTTATAATATAATTATTTGTTATTTTTTTATATTAAATTTCGTGTATTTGATATTTCACAACAAATTTTTAAATAATTCGACAAGAAACCCTCTGGTGAAAAAAATATGAACTACAAAATTTTGTCGTGACCTGTAACTGCAGGTTTACCGTAAGTTTTTTATAGCATATATTTAAGATCTTCGAATAATTTTTATTACGAATATGTAATTCAGTCGTATACTCAGAAAATTACTTAATTGCCGCGCTTCCATTTTATTCTTTCGCATGTTTCTTTTTGTTCTAATTTTAAAAAATAGAGGGCGAACATGGTGGGCGTGGCAGCTAAAGTAAACCTTTACTAAAAAGTTTTGATACAATAATTTAAACGCGAATTTCCAATAGTTAAATACTAGAGATGCAAACATTGGTATATAGTTCTTTATTTTTGCCTTCATTTTTCTTTTCGGTTGAAGGACGGCTATACTCATTTACAGAAAGCTAATAATGAATAAAAATGTATGATTTGAGATAAAATAAGCTTAAAGTTGAACATTTTATGAATATTTTTTAGCTCGAATTTATTATTATGGATCGATAAATATTCACCGCGAACACTTTCAATCCCGTGATGATATATAAAACATTTTATAATTGTTATAAATAATAAACTTTAAGCATTACTAGTTTTTAAATAATGTAAAACTTACCTTTTTATGTTCATCTTTTTCACTACAGTTCGGAGCTGTAAATAAATTCCCCATTGCATTAGATAGAGAAGGGGAAAACCCGAAAATAAATAACTTTCACTTTATATGGGATAAATTGCAACCAATCAAATTGAAGATAATCATTTACCGCACAGATGATATAATACCAGACTAGCTAAGCATTTATCACAAAGCTTGTTGAGGAATTGGCAATCTTCACAGTATGATGCCAGACTAGTTTGTTTGTTTTTAAATTAGAATTTATTGGTCAATTAGAATTACAAGATGAATACAATGTATTTTTCTGGTTGCATTGCTATCTATGGTTTATCTTGTGTTTAAACTTCCCGCGATATCTGGTTGAGCTTGAGGCTGCGGGTAATTGCCATGAATTGAGAGTTCTTGGGTTGTTTGAGGGTGGAATAATCAGGTTTCAGGCAACTAATAGATTGCCCAGGTGTCTTTAAATATTCACATAGGGTTTACTATTCGGTCTCTTATCTTTAATTTTCTTTATGATCTTGAAAAATATGGAGTATAAATCACAGTTATTATTTTTGAAGATTGATAATATTAGTTTTTCAAGGCAAATGTTGATCTACATATTGTATAAATTCAAATAGCATGTTTAACTTCATCCATCGTGTTTAGCACCCTGATAACTTATGAAAACCGGAAGCCCTAATGCACGAGGTGCTTAACTTTTGTTAATAATCAAATGCGAACATTGGTGATGAGAGACTAAGAAATTCGGTAAAACTGCAGTTTACAGGTCACAATAAAATTCGAAATTTGTTTCACATTTGTCTCACCAGAGTGTTTCTTGTCGAATATTTAAATAAAATAATAACAATATATCCTACCAACATTCGTAATTACTGTCCAAATTTTTCTAACCACAGTGTTTCTTGTCGAATTAGTATGGAATTGTTACATTGTCTTGACGCACATTTTACAAGCTTTCCAAAGTTGTAACACGTGTTTTTCAGTGTTTTTTAACTTCCAGCGTAATTCATAAAATGAATCCTTTAAATGGTAATGTAGTTGTAGTACCAGAAAATGAACTGTTACATGCTGCAGATATTCGCTTAGAATATTGGACATTGTTTCTGTTGGCGAATGAGCTTCGAACTCCGGAGTTAGCAATGAAGTGGTTAGCAAGGAGGCGCCTGCTTAAAAATAGTACTCTATGCCAGCATTGCGGCGTGCAGTGTTCTCTCATCAAACTGCAAGAATGTGGAGGTGGTCACAGATGGCAATGGAGATTATGTCGCCGTCGTGTATCTATCAGAAAGGGTTTTTTTTTTTTTAGAAGCCATTTATCCTTCAAGACAATTATGCTTGTAGTATATTATTGGCACATAATTTGCCACAGTGTTTTCTTGTTCGCGAGCTACGTGTAAGTTGGCACACTAGAGTAGACTGGGCAAATTTTTGCCGCGAAGAGTGCGCAACGTATTTTCACATACAACTTAAGCACAAATCGTAATGGTATATATATGCACTCTGTCGTCATACACGAGAACTTTGTAGATCCTCATGACTCTGATATCCATACACAAAATGTGGAAAATATGTGGATGAGAGCTAAACGCAAGCTGAAACATCAGTGCGGGACCAACAGTACTTTATTTGAATCATATCTGCAGGAATTTGCTTTTAGAACTCTATATGACTGACGCAGTCTTTGCTAATTTTATCGCTATTGTAAGCGAAAACTACAATGGATAGTAATTACGAATGTTGGTAGGATATATTATTATTTTACGTATTTTTTTAATTATTATTTGAATTATTTTCTTATTTAAATATTCAACAAGAAACACTCTGGTGAGAAAAATATGAAACAAAATTCGAATTTTATTGTGACCTGTAAACTGCAGTTTTACCAGAAATTCGATATATTGCGTATGAGTGAAAACTAGGGCAACCCTTGAAATTTAATTTTCAGATATAGTCCAAAAACATTCACTGTTGAACAAAAAGTTATTAATTTATTAGATAAAATCTCTGGCTTGAAAGCTGTAGTGTTTGTAAAAATGGCAGACATTTTTGTGCACTCCAGAAAAAACTAGAATTTATTCGAGAGGTTTTTAGATCGCGCTCTGATAACAGGAATTTAATTAATGCATTGACGTAATGGCGATCGACAATTCCAAGAAATATTTGCTGATTACAAATATTTCTGGATAAGAGACGTTGCCTTATTGGACAGTGTATTAATTGATTGTTGCAGTTATCAGAGAGCGATAAGAGGACTGTGTAACATCTAAGTAGAGCAGTAGTTGAGTAGCAGTATTTGAGTAGACGTCTGTTTAACACCAGCAGAGATATCTCACGTTAGTGCTTGCGGTTAATGACCAGCGCCCAGTGGAAATGTAGTTCACGGGTATAGCTGAAGGAGACCACAGCGGATATATTCAGAGCCTTCATTGGAGAGCATTCGTTGCAGACCAATTCGTTGGAGAGCATTCGTTGCAGACCAATTCGTTGGAGAGCATCCACTTGCAGACCATTCGTTTGGAGAGCACCCAGTACAGAGAATACTGAGTATATTCAGAGCATTCATTGCAGACCATTTGTTGGAGAGCATACACAGCAGAACATTAGTGGCAAGAAAACAGCGTGGGAATTGAACATTAGCGAACGTTATTGGATAGCCGCACAGTCGTAAGTGCAGATATAACACAAGCATAATCATCAAACCGCAATGGATAACACTATTATTGCTAACAAATGAATGAGTTATCCAATTCCGGTTACGATCCCCTCAGCGCCCTCCTCCCAGCTCCAAATTGCATAGGGTCTAGGATTTAGGCCACAGGGATCCTACCCACAACTAGACACTCTTATTCAGTCAGCAAAGTTGAGTTGAATCTAAATTTTCCTTCAAGACTGAATTCTCTAATAGACTTTTCTAGAAACTTGCATGTTAAAATTAGCGCTAATTTTGGTGTTCAGCATTTAAAATAGAAAAGCATTTTGAGAGATAACTTAATAGATTTAATACAGGATGTATGAATGAAAATTAGAGAACACTTGAAAACAATGTTTAAATCCAGTCGAAAAAATAAATCACAATTGAGGAAAGTTTTCCTTAAATTAGGTAAAATCTCTGGTTTGTAACGCAGGTAATCAAACTGCAATGAACAACGTTTTTCTTGCTAACAAATGAATAAGCTATTCAATTCTGATAATGATCCACACAGCACCATCCTCCCAGCTTCGGACCATAAAAGAAATAGGATTTAGGCCCCCAGGGACCTTCCCAACAACCGGACAGTCTCATTCAGTCAGCAAAGTAGAGTTAAATCAAAATTCTTGAAAAATGAATTTTTGCATACAATTCTCTAGAAACTTGAATGACGCTAATTTTGGTGTTCAGCATTTAAAATAGAACAATGTTTTGAGAGATAAATTAATAGATTTAAAACAGGATGTATGGGTGAAAATTGGATAAAACTTGAAAATAATTGGAGAAAACTTGAAAATAATGTTTATCAGAATAGTTGTATCCTTTCCTATATAGAAAAATATCTGCCATTCGTAGGTACATTGTTATAGATAAGAAATTAATCATAGTTATTGAATTCTTTTTTTTTTAAATTAATATGATTTTGAACGAATTAAAATCTGATACGTCTATAAGTTTGTATGTGTTCGGTGGCCCGTGCAATTTTTTAAGCATTGGTGCTTATTATGTATCTATGCTAAAAAAAAATTAGCAATAAAAACAAAACAGCACTTCTTTTTTTTGCAATCACGCCATTTTATTTTTCCATACCAATTGTTGGGTGTGTATATATATGTGTGTGTGTATTTTGTGGAAATATTTTATTTTAAAGTTTTCTTTTTTCTATATATTGTTATATAATTTTCTTCTAAAGTAAAAAAGAACGAGTAAAACAAAATGCCGCAATATAAAAAGACTGTTTTTATTGCATTGAGGATTTGGACTGTCGCTGCTGAAGATTCAACATATATAGAAGAATGCAGTTCGGACAGAGAATTTTCCCGGTGAATTATGCCACAGTAGAGTCCCAAAGCAAATCCAGGAACAATTAAAAGTTGCATAGATCTTATTATTAATTTAAATAAGCTATAAAGCATATGTGATGGTTTATAATAGATAAATTTACATAAGAATTAATTTGCTATTCGTTATATAAACTTAAGGGTGCGGAAATTACTTGTTAATTAAAATCATATTTATTGTTAATTAGTACCAATACACCAATTATTGCTAAAAGATCTAATGTATTTTTTTTTTTTTTTTACTAATTTAAAACGTCCGCACGTATAAAACTTTTTATGTAAATAAAATATTTATTTTTGTAAATGCGCAAGGATTTCTTTACTTTAATAACATTCCCTGTATTGGAGAAATTTACTCTAGAAATTTGCTGCAGAGATTGTCTCAAAATTATAGATTAAAATAGAATAGAATTGTATGCAAATAAAGCTAGTATATATTTTTATTCACCGGTCAATAAAGAAGAGGGATGAAGCAGCTAAAATGGTTAGACTGGATTAAAGTTGGTGTTGATTTGAATAATAACAGATCTACAGTAAAGGGTGATCAGTGGAAGACCAATAGATTGATTACCAGTGATTAAAAACTAAAATGGTATCGTGGGAAGCAAGAAGCAGTTACTTGTTTGTGTATTAAAAAGGTTATTACCAGCGAAGAGTGACTGAAGTTTAATAAATCGCAAGAGACAAGTTGGAAGCGAAGATGATTAATATATAACATATAAATTGTGTGTGACGAAGTAAGCACTGATATTGCGAACTTAAATAGATTTATTCTATGCGTGAAATTAGATATTCTTATTTGTGTTTCAAGAAACATTTGATTTGAAAGTACAATCCTGATGTGGAAGAAGTCTATTTTTATCCGAGGAAAATAAACAGCATATGAATATTACACATAGGCAAAACTCTTCATACAGTAGCACCACTTAGTGCAAGCCAGAGTAATTAATATATGCAGAAAGATTTGTGTATAAAATCTCTCTAGTGCCTACTCATCCAATATCCTCAGACTAGTATCTAGCTTGTGGCATTCATCAGTGATGAGCCATGGATCAGAGTACTGCATCTAGATCTTGGGATCTAATGTAACCCTTCAGCAACCACCTTTTACCTTATTCAGCTAATTATAAAGTTTTGAATCCAAAGTGAAAGCACAATAATGCAGTTCAGCATCCTTACTATTATTGTGTTTTCATTTTGGACTCAAAGCTTTATGCTTAGTGGCTGCTAGACGGTTGTGTTAGATCTTCCAAGTCTCCACGGATGAAACCACAAACTAGAAACTAATCTGCGGATATTGAATGAGTAGGCATTAAATAGGGATTTTATGCACAAACCTTCCACCGTTGATTACTCTGACTTGCATTGAGTGGAGCTACTATATGTAGAATTTTGCCTCTATAAACAGCTTGTGTAAGCATAAAGAATGATGATCATGTAATGTTTAGTGTCATGAATATTAATGTATTATTATCCCTTTTATAGTTTTTACCATATTATAATTGTTATTAAATAAATCATATATATATTGAAGTATATGGTTTCTTTATCTAGCTCCCTGATTGGTCTTTAGAGACTCTCAGGTTACAACATAATTGCTATTTGATAAATAATAATATTTGGAGTAGATCAATTTTTACTTTTTATTTCAATTTTTTCACAAAATATCAATTGGGAAAATATAATATTTCTATATATTCAAAACTAATACCCATTATGATAAATGTTTAAAATAATATTTCTTTTATTATTTTGTTATTTTTTTGTAATTAAAAGAAAAATTGAATGCATATTTTAAACCTGCTAAATCGAAATCATTGGCCCACTTAAGATTTAGAAACAATGAGTTGAATATTATAGTAAAAAAAATTTATTATCTCATACACTTTAATGCAATTTTTTTATACACTTTCTTTATTTTGTTTACAGTTTCGACTATCCTGCAGTCTTTATCAGAGCTACAACATTTAAACATATTAATATAACCATTATTTTTATACATATTAATACACATTTTATATTACCACTCATAATCATATTTAACTTTAACTCTATAGCTTTGATTTTCTTATTTCTTATATTTTCTTATTATTTTTTTATTTTATTTTTACTTTTGTTTTATTTTTATTCTAATTTTATCATTCCACATTTATTCTTTAATATATCACTATAACTTTTCCATTTTATTTTTAATTTTTATATATATTGTAAGGGTAGCTTATAGCCTTGTCACACCATCTCAGATTAACCCATCACCAAATTGTGACATGGAAAATATATGCTTAACCCCTAGATTACATATTTTTTTAAGACTCGTATACATGTTAAACATTCGATTTATTAGTGATTAAAACACAATTCCACAACAGCTCAATTTTTTCTATCAATGAAAAAATTATAAGTATTCAAACTAAACACTCTAAAAAGTTCAGTCAAATATATATGTAAACTAACACCAAAATTTAAAAAAAATCAGTCTTGTATGTCACAAACTAAACCAGAACAATAATAGAGACGTTTGATAAGATGCATAAAATAATGACCTAATCTCAAATCAGTCACTTGGTGATCAACTGTAGAAATGAAATTAAAATTTCAATAAATAATTGTTTAGTCCAATTTCTATAAATAAAATCTAAACAACAATAGGAAATCATATAAATGTATAAGGAAATGCAACATTCAACACACCAATAGTCTGAAATGAATTAATCTCATTTTCAAACTGAATATTGCATAAAAACAGTTTGAATCTTCATCCTTTCTCTTTCAAAATAATACTTTCGCTAAACAAAAGTCAACCTCATCATACTTAAACTTTGAAAGCTATAAAATGGACATATATTTGAAATGAAATAGATTTTGAATCGCGCTGAAGTAATTAGAAAGTCAAACTAGCAATTAAATTCAAAATTAATAAGTAAACTGTTCAACTTAATAAATAATTTTTTTAATTTTATTTTCAGAAACATTAACTCTATTTGTGCACGAGGAAAAAAAATAAAATCATTAGTAATTGAGGAAAAGAAGCAAAATAATTCTTATACATATATTGCTATTAAATGCTAAACTGGAATTGTATGAAATCCATATATGATATAGATTGCTGTACAATGTTTTCCGGCTAAAATAACGATGTCATAGGAGCAAACATTTCTGGAACCATGAAAGTGTGACTTCACTTATCTATTGCCACAAAGTTTAAAGAAACATCTGTCTTTGGAGAAATTCTTGCATATAAACTAAGAGAAATCAACTGGAGAAGAGTGTTGTCCTATTATTCCAAGCATGATTATATTATTTTCTGAAGGAGCAGTGTGTTATCATTATCCAAGGAGATTGATCTTAAAAAGGATGGACTAATAATATGAAGGACATTCCAAGTAAACTCATCAGACTTTAACCAACAATTGATTGGAAATTTTAATTTTTGTTTTCTATTATTGTTATATTTATATTATTATTTTTATTTCTACACTGGGAAGCACAAGTGTCTAAATCTTGGAAAAGTTCATGTCAAGAATAAGAAGGGTGGGAAGCAGTTAAGATTTAATTAAATTTTTTTTTTTGTTATTAAATAAAATTTAGGTCAGCTTGCCCTCCTATCCCCAATATGACTGACATACTAATGGAGAATGAAAAGAGATTTGATAATATTTCACATTAAGTATGTACAGTAAATGCAGGACAATTTTTTGTTAATTATTGTTAACTAGTATTTTATTATGAGTTTTGTTTTTCGATATAATTATCTAACATTCTTGTGTGGACATTCTTTCCTATTAATATTTGAGGTATTCAGATAAGGAAAGGTCTCCAAGAAGATCGATAACCATCAACATGAACTGGGCATGGATAATTATTTAAATGCAACTAAATAATTTTGATTTAGCCAGTCAGATTCATGATCTTATAAAAAAAATTTTTTTTTAATATATATGCATTTGTAAATAATTGGTAACAAGTACATGAATTTCTACTATGGGTTAGGGATAAGGATTTTCATTATTTTAAATAACTATGGTAGAAGCTCATCCTTGGAATAGCTGATTATATAACTCACTTGTTAAACTTTTGTTGTTATTCAATAAATGTTACAGAAATTATTTTAATTTGGTCTCTAGCTCATCATTATGTAGCTCATTATCATTACTATTACTAGTATTATCATAAAGAGGCATTCACACCAATTTGTATAAACCTTGAATATGTATACGCATACACCTTATTCTATGTGGTGATACTAGAGAATATTTAGTTTGGATAATTAATCATCTATATAGAGATGTAATAGTTACTGACCAGTGTAATTTTGTCCCCTGTTAAGAGTCTAGCAATTACTTCCTGAATTTGAATACTGTGATGTACAAGAGCCAGGAAGGTGTGCGAACTGGATGAATTAACCCAAATTGTGTCTAAGTTAATTAAAATATGCAGAGCTAGTCTATTGGAAGTAGATACAATTGTAAGTTATATATTTCATCACGTAATCATTTGCATCCTACCCAAAGACCAAAGTCCAATCATAGTAAGATGCGCTTTCCCTTCCTCCTGAGTAAATCATCCAGCCCATTGCAATACTTATTACCTAATATCTTTTTTATTTTATATATTTATTCCTTTATTAATAATTCCTATTTTATTCTTACTCATCTATTTTTATTTTCTTATTCTCATTTTTTATTTTTTTATTTTACTTACCTCTCTATAACTTTCATTTCTCTCTCTATAAGTATAAGTGAATATTTTTTAAAAAATTATTAGCCTTTTTTATATCCTTTTATATAACTCCCTCTATTATCAATTCTTTTCAATTTTTTATCCTATTCTTTACACTTTTCATCTATTTTAAAAACTTTATATATTTTTTATTTATTTATTAATATTTTTATAAAAATAATGTTTAACCCCCCCCCATCTCTATTTATATTTGGCTTTATCTTTTTAATTAATATAGCTTTTTTAAATTTTCTCTCTCTTTTATGAGTATAACCAATCATTTTCATGCTAACTTTTCTAAATATATGTCCCATTTCTATATAGGAGCTAAATAGACAAAGTGATTTTAGCTATTAAACATTAAAGGCAGATTGAGCCTGGTTGGCCTAATTTTATAACAACCTATAATGAATATTCAAAAGCCTGTCAATTTGCACCAATTATATCCTAATGACAGACTATATAGCAACTTAAGTCAGAAAACAGGGAAGTGTTACTTTATAAAGGATACCTAGAAATAGAATAAAGGAATTAGCATTGTCATATATGTGATATCCAAATAAGAGTTGAGAGATTGAACAGACATTGTTGAGACTTAATCCACCACTGAGTTGCCACTGAGGAAACAAATTTTTATTTAAAGCATATAGAAGACTGCATTTGGATCTTGCTAGACCATTGAATGATTATATTTTTCTTATAGTTACTGAATCATACTCTAAATGGATAGAGTACAAAATTGTCAAATGCACAAGTATAGATTATAATATTAAAGCTTTAAATTAAATATTTTCATGTCATGGACACCCTGAAATTATAATGTCTGGTAATGAAGCTAATTTCATGTCAATGCAATTAAAGATTTTTTGACTAGTAATGAGATACATTATATATTAACACCACCATACCACTGTGAATCAGATTGACTAACTGAAAAGGCAGTGCAGCAATTAAAGATCATGTTAAATAAAACCTATAAAGATATTGGTGATGCTTTGAGAGATGTGATTTGTAGGCAGTATTTCACTCCTTGCTTGTCTACTAAAAGGACACTGGCTGAAATGCTAATGCATTGTAAGTTTCAAACATTTTTTCAATGATAGTGCCTAATAAAGAACATAATTAAACGACTATTTTGACAACAAAATTCAAAGTTGATGACACTAAATTCAGGATATTCTGGAAAAAGGGACTTCCTGAAGTATCAGTAAGGATTATACCAATACAATTATTAATTCAATTGTCTAATGGAAACTAAATGAGAAGATATGTTAATCATTTGAGAGTTTGTCATATTGAGTTATTAGAGCCAATAAATGTCAGTGAAAAATCTATATTTGATGAGTTTAATAAAAGATGAGTGTTCAGACTACATATAATAAGCAGGCAAATAAAATTCTTTTTGCTGAAATGAATAATCAGTTTAACAAGTCATTAATTAGACCAGTGATAGGCTTCTCATCATTAAAACAATTTCAACAGGAAAAGGAGAAAAAGACTTGAAGAAAAGCCTATACTTTTGCCAAGATATGTCAGCGATGATTGATGAGGCTGCAGTATTATATTTGTGATTAAAAACATTTTCTAGAGTGGCAGAGTGTATACATGTTTATAGATTGTGACCTCTTAGGATCATCAACTAATCTAGACTCATGTTTGGCACTATAATCCGCCTTTGTGTCCTTTTCTTTGAATGCTGGAATCATATATATGAATCTGGCCGCACATTTCATGGCACCAAATCCGCCCTTTGTAACTTACCATACTCTCATTATCAAGAATATAAGCATAAAGAAACAAAAAGGTTAAACTAATGAAATGATTCCTGTATTGAATAAGACTAGCATGAAACTATAGATCTAAAGAAGATCACAAGGTGATTAATAAAGATAATTTCTGGTCAAACCAGCTTTAAAATCCACACAAACAAAATGTGATGAGCTAAATTTGATATTCAGCCAACTAATAATTATATCTCTGGAATGATTATGAAATTAAAATTATAAATGAAATGATAAGTAAATTAAGATGTAGATGACTAAATGGATGATGAAAAGAAGTAATTAAATAGAATGAAATGAGTAAGAATGAAGAGAAAAGAACAAAGATGTATGAGAATAATGAATGATTAAGATGATGATAGAATAAGAGTTAATGAATAGTTAAGATGCTAAAAGAATAAAAGTTAATGGATGATTAATCAATTATGATAATGAATTAATGTCAAATAAGAATGAATAAATAAAAGAATGATCAAGATGAAATTGGAAAACAATGTTAATGATGGAGACTGACATCTTAAATTATAAACTAATATTGTATTAAATGGTAAAAAAGGTAAGCTAAATAAAAATAGGGATTCCAAGCCTGACCCAACCAGAATATTTATCATAAAGTTAAAACAAGCTATACATCTTTATGACAAAAGAAGTAATTTATGCCTTAAAGTTTGGTTGACTTTCATAAAACAATGAAAGTACTCTAATTCAAGTCCAACTATAATAAATAACTAGCTATAAAATTTACTACAAATTCAAATTCTACCTTGAAACTTAACAACTAATTCTTCTCAGGGTTCAAACACTCGAAGATCATTATACAAAATGTACTTGGGTCAGTGAGAGGGATTTTACCACTACCCGAATAGAATGCACAAAACAGCTCTCAATATAAACTCAAATTAACCATATTTAGAAGTTTCACATAAACTTTATAAACTCAATAACTATTATAACTTTAATATTTAAGAAATAGGAATAACTTTTTAATAACTAAACATAATAACTTATCAAATTTCTTTTCTCAAATAATTATAAACCATGTGATCCAGATCAGTGAACGATAGGTCTGTGGGTTCAACTAAAACGATTAATATTAAATGTTTATCTTTTAGTATATCACTTAAAATAATATGTACTATAGGTTACTACCATTTTGATTGTTAAGTGATGATGCCTTAGATGTACTCATAACTTATAGGGCTTAACAAAATTATTATGATATGTCAACATCTAGTTAATTTTACTATATTGGTCAATGATGATTTCAATCTATAATCTTCTGATATGTCGATAGCAATAACAATAATAGTGTGTATGGTGATTAGCAATAAGACTGCAACTCAATAAATTTTTAAACAAGATTTATTTACAAATATTTATTTCAGACACATTGTCTGAAATAACCAATACATTAAATTAAACTCAGGGATGGCAAATACTTGGTATCACATTGACTATATACTCAGCAAATGAGATAAACTAATACAGTGATGTTTATAGTATCACTATTATTACTGGCTAAGTTGCTATAATTATTCTATCTTATAGATTAAAATATTTCAACTTTATTTAAATTACACTAGCATTTAAATTATAAACAAGATGTACTTACATCTTTGGGATATACACAACTTTTTAAATCTAAAAATTTGAAGTTACGATTTAGGGTATTAAATTATAGCTATTTAACTTGTTGGAATATGATAAGGGCAATTATCATATACAGTACAATTAATAATTTATTCTCTTTTAATGCAAAAAGATTCATCGTATTGATGTGGAGACAGACATCATAAGTCAAATACACATATAACACTAAAACATTACCTATATCCACAACCTAATCATTGAATAGTTAACTGATCTTACCAATCCATTGATGAATCACTACTTGATAAATCCACACTGCCCACATGCATCTCTTGCTCTTACATCTATAAGTTCTACAATCACTAATAGGTTTTGGTTTGGTTTGTCTATAAACTGATGAAGATCCTACAACATCATAAAACACTTATAATTAGGCAAACACTATAGCTAGATCAGTGTTTCTTAATCTAACATCTTATCCTTGCTATTGGATTTTGGAATGCTATACTTCACTATACACGGTGGAAAACTAACTCTATAACCTCATGAGGGATTAAACAATAAAAGGGTGCCTCTACAAAACAACATGGTTAATTCTAATACCTCTTTATAGGTATACATGTGTGGGCTTAACCTCTTCACGGAAAATAGAATTCAAACCATGGATATCCTTTCTTTTAGGATTAATTATGCTAACTAAGCATTAATTATTACTCAGCCTCTACCATATTATCCTCTCATGGAATCAACAATAGGTGATTTTCCATCAGCCCATGCTCAATATTAATATTAATCTATTTGATGCCATTCTATGTGGCACATCCTATCAGCTAAAAGCTATCACAAGTCCTCAATACTATACCAAGGTAAAACAACACCAACAATAAAAATGGAAATATAAATATTCCATTTTATAATGCAGAAACTATGAATGTATTAATAGACAAACCAAAATATATGTCAAATGATCATTAATTATTTTAATATAACAATTATACTTTTGTTAGAGCAAGTACTATGCATGTAAACAATAAAGATTGACCTGCATTTATATTCAAAGTGGACATGTTCATTTCTATGCAAAATTAAGAAATGAAAAAGGCTTAGATCAATTTTTCTTTTATATAAGAAAATAATTGGGTCATTATAGTATATCTTTGACAAAATGTCTGTATGTTCACCCTTTAATAAAATAAATCTGTTTAAAAAAAATATGAGAGATAAATCTCTCTCTGTGTCTAGATAAACGATATATAATATTATGTTTTCTCTCAACTGGAAAAATAAAAATACATGTAATAGATGTATATATTTTACACATCTTTGTCTCTTTAACTCAATATATATTTTATACTACAATAAATAAATGAAAAGAGAATTTCTGAAATAATACCTTACAAACACATATTACAATAATAGATCTAGGCTATAAATAAAAATAAACACATTTTCTCCTGTTGTATTTTCTCTTTCTCAATTCACAGTTTGTCCCCTCTTTTTGAGCTAAATGATCCAGATACTGATATAATGAGTAATTGTTCATAAGTAACTCACATATATATATTTTATGATTATTATCTTCAATTTCGGCATAGAGAAATGATATTCAAATACTTCCAAGTGTAACACAATTAAACAGATTGGTTTATTCACTTTTCTATAGATAATTTTCCTTAATAACTTTATAGGTTATTATGATCTTCAAAACAAACTTTTTTAAATACATTTATTGGATGTCAACATATACAAGATTTAAATGTTTCAAGTGTAGCATAATCAAAATCGGTTTATCCACATTTTAATCTAGATAATTTTCCTTAAAAATGACTTCAGAGTTTCATTACAATTAACAAAAATAATTTTTTTTTTAATTATTTATTGATTTTGTTCTTTCATCTGCGGTAATATCTGTAACAATCTTTAAATAATCTGGGCATTTTAAATATTTTAAAATATGACGTATATTTCCCGATAAAACTTTAAAAGTAAATATTTATTTTATTCCATTTTTATTAGCAAAATATGTGATTAGCAATATTAAGAAGAATTTATTCAGTTTATAAATACGATATCCTTAGCATTTTAATTAATCTGTAATTTTTCATTTCTATCATTACACAAATTGGCGCTAAAGAAAAATTAGCAGATGAGTTTTATTTATTAAGAAAGAATAGGGAATAATTCATGCATTTTTCTTTTAACTGTATTACAAGTTATATGATATAAAAATGTCTTTTGAGTTTGTTTATAATATCTTCTGAAACCTTTCTTCAAAATTATTTCGGATTATTTTCTTGAAATTAAAATTTACAAACAAATGTATTTTCTGCTTTATGCTTAAGAGTGGCGCGAAAAATAAACATTATCAGCTCTTTCTTTTAAATGTAAATAATTTACACGTCATTTTCAAATCTGAGAATTTAAATGTATAAATGAAATAAAAGCAAAAGATTTTTCTTGAATTGTATTGGGTTTGAAGTGTTTATTGAAGTAAATTATGATCCACATCGTTCCCATTTCTTCCTTTGCAGTATGACTTTCAGAAATGATCCAATTGATGGGAAAATAGCATTGAAATGATTGCAAGGCTTTGAGATTTCTATTCAATCATTTTAAGTAAACAATAGTTTATAATCCCATTCAAATAAATTCCACATTTTCTGATTTTTTTAAAACTTTTTCCCTCCTCATTTTATAAGTTAGAGTTGAAGTCTGTTGATTCTCATTCCTTTTTTCCTTAATCACCCCCCCTACAACTTTGTTATAACATATATAGCTTGTATCATAATGCATTGTGGTAACAAATAGTCCAATAACCTTAGTGTGAATATATTAATATTACCCCATCTACCTTCATTTGTAATAACTACTCGTAATATCAAAGACTATTTTCAATTCACTACAAAAAAAATATGCTTAAGAATCAACTATAACGATTCATTTTACAAGATTTACAAATTTTAGTTATTTATTTATTTATTTCAATTGCTATTCAACAATAATAAAATAGCAATATATTTATCTCCCAATTAATAACAATAATTTTAAATAGTTATTTTATCCCTAGTTTCAAACCTACACTGGGTTTGAAATTTTTTCTCCACTCAAGCAGATTTCCTAGTGCATCCAGAATAGTCTTTATTTAAAGCCACTTGTTAAGATTTTAATGCTAAATATATTTTTATGATTTAAAATTTTGGATTATTTAATACAGGGATCTAAATAAAAGGTCACAATATATATATTGAACCGCCTACCTTCTTTATTTTATTTAATAATAACAAATAGAAATATATTATTCTTCCTTACTTACTAAAAACATCCAATCTCTGAAGGTGCTTGGTCCTCAGGTAGAGTGAACAATATCATTGGCAGCAAGCTACCAATAATATAAACACTCGGCTACTAGATAAATACTGACCAAATAAACACTTTATTTAATTTACGGTAAACCCTTTAGGCACCAGTTAATCACATAGTAATTAACATGTTTACCTGACCAGCAACGAATCTAGTACTTGAGATCCCAGCTAGCTCATCGAATTATATCTGCCTTTAAAAAAAAACTCCGCCCAATCTAAAAATTCTATTTTTAATAATAATGACGATTTACCATCCAATAAACTTTGATGTCCTTAAATAACAAATCTTTATTTTAAAAGAAAAATTCTCCCTATTCTTTTCGTTGTAACATAATCATTCCTCAAATAATAATTAAGTCTTTCCATTCCCACTTTCTAAAAATATTATTTCAGCATAAATATGTATATTCATATATCAATATAAATATTTCAACGACAATTTAATTTTTTTTTTCTTAAAATAATCGTTTTATTTTATAATTCAACTACACACACTCTTTTCATTTAAATAAATGTTTTAATACATTATAAATAAATAAAAATATACATAACATATTAAATTAAAATTCACACATACATACAATTAATGTCTCTGAATAAAGTTGAACGCAGAAGCTGATATCATTTATATCTTCCAAATACTAATCGGTAAACTTGAAAGTTTTTATTAATTTATTTATCACAGTTTTTAGAAAAGCAAGAATTAGAGAATAGGAAAATTAAACATTAACTTCCCTGAATTCATGATGTTACATGGCATTCGTGGCTTTCAGCATAGACACTCCGTTGCTCTGTTGACTTTATCTGAACATGGTTTTCCCTTCGAACTATCTGCTGATGGTATTGCAGAGAAGGCTCCAGTTAGCTGCACACGACAATGAATTGAACAATGCATCATTTTGTCTGAATAACAATTTATATGGTTTTATTTTGATTCTTTGATTTCATAAAATATTTTGAAATATTTTTAGAAATATAATAATAATGAAATGTTGAAATTAGAACCGTCTTAACAATGAAAAAGTTTTCTTATATCCAGCATTTATTATCTTGAGAAATCATTGTACTTTTACTTCGCTCTGATTGGGCTTCTATTTTATTTATTTTTATTCAAAATTTTTACACAGGCACACATTTAATTCTTTTATTATAAAAACAAAACGAAATTTTCTTTATTACCTTTTATTATGAACTAATCAAAAGTAATATTAAATCATTTTTATTTCACTCTTTTTTTTTAATGAAAAAAAGTCTTACCCTCCTTTTAAAAATCATTTATTATTTATTTTTCTTTAACAATAAACCCATCTACCCTACTCCTTTGTTTCTTTAATTTTCTTTTCCTTCAACTTTTAACTTTTATTTTAACTTAATTTCCCCACTTTATTTTTTAAAATGAAGTTTATTAAATATTATTACTTTCAAAGAATATTACACATTCGGTCACAATGTACCTCGGTACAATATATATATACTTAGTTGATATTAAATAAAGATATTTTATTTAATATAATTACAGGTACACAACATATGAATAAATTTAATCCCCCATTAATAATATTTAACAAAATGTACATATCATAAGCATGCATTGGACTTAATATAATTAATGTATGCTAAAATATTAAGATTAATGAAAAAACTAGACTTCGTATAAAACCATATAATCTAACAAAGTATGGGCATGTAATAGATGTTATATCAAGTTAACACACATAAATGGGCAATGTTTTCTAGGCATTAATATAAAACTTTTTATACAACTGATGGAAGATAAGTCTGCAATTAAAGAATTAAAAATATTTTCTAAGAAGATTAAATACCTTAATTTTTTTGTGTGTGTATATATATATTTGTAACCCTCACCCAACACCAATCCTACCTCTCCTATAAATAAATAAATACCTGGTGCACCAATTCTATTGATAATAGAATAAATTACTAATATGACTCTACTTTGTATTACTATTGAGACTCTTAGAATACTGTCCAACCATAGCTTAGCTCAGTGGGGCTACAGAGTTCTATAATGTGAAAAATGCAAATAAAATACAGGAGAAAATATAAATCAATAAGAGTAAAACATCTACTGGGTTTTGCAATAAATGGGTTGTTGAAATTGATAAAATTCCATCCATTTAAATTAATAAGTTTAGTTCAATTTTATCTCTTCCCATCATCTAAATGCATTAATCAACCTTTACTGTATAATAGGTTTAAATTAAATAGAATAAAGATGTAGCACTAATCAATTCTACTATATGATAAGTTTTAAATTAAGTAAACCAAAGATGTGGCACTAATTAACTTTAATTGTATATTAAGTTTAAATTAAATAAGATCAAAATATAGCACTAATCAACTTTTACTATATAATAATTTAAATTAAATAACAATTAATATCTACTTGGAAACAATAAGGGAATAACTCTCGGATTTTATTATAGAACTTATTTTAAAATTTATACTTACAATAGCTACCAATTATCATCATAAAAGGTAATGACATAAAATTGAGCATTGTTCTAATAAAAGAGTAGTTATACGATGAAAGAAATAGGGTACCTTTTTATTTCAAACCATCTAAATAATAACTAAGTACGTAAACTTTCTCAGAGGATCATCAAATAGTCTAGCATTTCATATAGTGTTTGGATCGAACTGAATATGTTCATCATTAAATTTATGGAATAGTGCAATCATATCATATTGGATATATATGTAAGTGTATGTGGACACTTAGAATACAAATGCATGTAAAGGAATAACTCTAAACAAAGTTTTTAAATAAATAAAATATTTATTACATTATATAGCCAAATAAACATTTTGTATTTCTACTTTACACATATGCATGTTATTGGTCAATTCCAATATCCATGACTGAATAGACTAACATAAGAGTTATTAACATTAAAATAAACTTGCTTTTACTTCAAACTACACGTTAGTAGCCAATTCTGATATACTTTATTAAACATTTATTAACACTAACACTGGAATAATTAAACATAAAATTAAACTTCTTTGTACTCTTACTTAAAATCTACACATGCTATTAGCTAATTCTAATATTCTGTCAACCAAACCAACTGGGATAATTAAACATTAAAAAATGCAATATAGATCTAAACATGAGTAAAGATCACACTATCCTTCAAAAATCAAACAATTCTATTAACTAGCTACACTTTCTTTAATTTTTGTTTATTCATTCAAAATAATAAATTGTTCTGAAGATTTGATGATTTAAAATTTGGAATAAATTAGTATGATATGATTTGAAAGGTTTACTCAAGACTTACATATCCAATGATAAATCTCTTCAATACCTTCAGGATTAATAGCATTTTGTGCATGCTAGGGTATTATGCCACTTATTATAATTAACACAGCTACATCCCATCAGTTTGTGTATGAAATTAAGAAATAAAATATAATATGGATGATGCAATAGACCAAACAATTTTAGCACTACTATTTTAGATGTTCTATAAAAGAAATCAATCGAACTTTATATTTTTATTAGCAAACTACATGATACATAGCTATGAATATATGATGGGAAAACATTCCAAATGGATACATGAGGGACAAGGAAGACTTTCTTAACTCTAATAATCTAAACAAAATATAATAACTCCCTAACCTTACTCAGAGATACAATATTGGTGTGGATCTAGTCTCATCACCAAAAAAACAAGGGAAATACACTGCTTCCCTTCACATAATATAATCATCATAATACACATATGCTCAATCTAGAAAATATAATGATCATGACAAGTATTTAAATAAACTAAGGGAGAGTTCTCTCAATAACTGACAATATATCATAAACAACTTCTTTCTTTATAGCCACTTAATGCATTTCATTCTAAACATTAAAAAAATAAATTCATTCTTACGTAAATTCCTAATTCTTCCTCTGGCATATCACATAATCCAAAAACGATTAAATTTAACAATTATATAAATGAATTGCACAACAAGCACACATGCATGATAACGCACAAAATAATTTCAAATATTCAATATGTAGATATAACTACATTAATAAATCAAAAATAAATCATTCCTTGTGAATTATAAATATTTTAAATCAGAAGTATAATAATTACTATTAAGTAACTATTTTTGGCAAAGCAAAGATAAAATAGCACTTTTGCGTATTTAACGTCAACTAATAAATTGAAATAAAATTTTGATCTATGACAGACTATAAATCTTTTAAATTTGAAGCATGATAATTATTATTAAATAAACCTCATAACCAATGACAATGTAAAGAAAAGAATAATACTTTTATGCATTTACTCCTCTTTTAAATTAGCTATTAGCTTCATAATAGCAAATAAATATTTCTACTACTAACATACGCTTATGGAATACATGTATACAATAAAAATTATATTAAAATAATGATCAATTACCCAGTACAATATTCCTCATTATATGTATCTGAGATGATCTGGGAGCAAAAGAAAAAAAAATATAAAGACAAATAAGTTGATCTACCTATCATACACTAACAACAAAAGAAATAATTAAATCTTCTTTGGCTGCGAAAATGAAAGTTCATTTGCACAATCTGTAAATAACGCCTCTTGGACATGTAGAAAATAATGATAATAATTGTAAAATGAATAGATGTTAATAGACACATAGACAATTTCCTGTAGGGTGAACAATACACAAATTTTGAAGCCAATTGTAGAGCAGTTTCTAAAGTTCTTAGCAGGTAGTTAATTGAAATTGCTAACAATGTAGTATACAAAGTATTCAATATCTATCTTTTTTTATATATAACAAATTAACATTCACTGCTGCAGATTTTGGTAATATTTTACTGTTTAATTAATTGGTGGTTTCTCAGTTTTATAACTCGGCTATCAGTCTTGAAAATTCCAAAAGAGAACATTAGTTTTTCCACTAACTAACATTGATTATAATTACATTTATTAAGGCACTTGTAATAAATTGTCAAAGGCTATCCATTAGGCAAATAGTTGCTTAATTCATAATTTTCATTTAAATCTACATCATTTTTTATATGACAATATATTTTAATAATAAATATAAATGAGGAGGACAATAAGAAATGTTCACATTTAATATTCATGCTCTTCTACTCACATTTATATTCATCATTATCAACCATTATCAATCCACTGCAGGATGAAGGTCTCTCCAAGTTTAATCCATCTTCTCCGATCTTTAGCTTCTCTTCTCCACATCACCCCTACACATTTTCTTATTTCATCCATCCATCTTACATGTGGTCTCCTTCTGGGTCTTTTACAATCTCTTGGAATCCAGTTTAAAATTTCAATTGTCCATCTATTATCATCTCTTCTAGCAATATGTCCAGCCCAACTCCACTTCAATCTTTTAATTTTTTCAATGAGGTCAGTAACACCTGTTTGTTCTCTTACCCATACATTGCGTTTTCGATCTCTTCTTGTTACTCCCAACATACATCTCTCCATACTTCTTTGAGTGGTCTGAAGTCTCTGTATTGATCTTCTATTAAGTGTCCAAGTCTCAGATCCATAAGTAAGAACTGGTAAAACACATTTGTTAAAAACCTTTCTTTTCAAACACATAGGCATATTTCCTTTTAATATCAAGTTATTTCTACCAAAAGCACTCCAACCAAGTTTAATTCTATGATTAATTTCCTCTATTATGTTTCCATCTGTATTAATAATCTGACCAAGGTATTTGTAACTCTTAACTTCTTCTAATTCATCATAATCAATCTTTATTTTCATATTTTGAGCAAATCGATTAAACATTACTTTAGTCTTTTTAACATTTATCTTTAGTCCTACTTTCCTACTTTCATCTGATAACTCCTGCAACATTTCCTGCAGCTCGGAAGCATTATTTGCAAAAACAACTACATCATCTGCGAAATCTAAATGACTTAAATAATCTCCATTTACTTTCACTCCTTTAGTTTCCCATTTTAATCCACAAAATACTTCTTGCAGCACTGCTGTAAAAAGTTTTGGAGATATGGAGTCACCTTGTCTTACACCTTTCTCAATGTTGACTTTCCCAGTATCATTATGTAATCTAATTGTTGCTGTTGCATTTTTATAAATATTCTTTAAAATATGACAATATCCTGGATCTATACCTTGATGATCCAATGCTTTAATCACTGAAGAAATGTTTATAGAATCAAATGCCTTTTCATAATCTACAAATCCAAAACATAATGACAACTCATATTCATTTGTCCTTTCTATAACTTCTCTCAATACTTGAATATGATCTACTGTACTAAAACCACTTTTAAATCCAGCTTGTTCTCTTGGTTGGTGAAAATCCAAGGTTCTCTGTAGACGAGTTGTAATTATCTTGGTAAAAATTTTATATAAAACTGATAAAAGGCTGATAGGTCTGTAATTTCTAATATCTTCTTTATCACCTTTTTTAAATATTAATATTATTACTGCATTCTTCCAATCATCCGTACATCTTTATCATTTAGACATTTGGTATATAACTTTGCTAATATTTTTTCTGTTTCTTCACCTGCTTCTTTTAATATATCAATTATAATTCCATCATTACCTGGAGCCTTTCCTTTTTTCATACATTTAATTGCATTTCTCACTTCTTCATTTAAAATTCTGGGCAATTCGGAAGATGTAATAGATATAGGAGGTACTTGTTCTTTATTACTATATAATTCTTGATAAAAATCTTCTACCAATTTCATGATGTCATCTCTCCTTTTAGTAATAATTCCATCTTTTTTCCTTATTGCAGATATAAATTTCCTACCAATACCAAAATGTTGTTTTACATTCTTAAGACTTTTATTTTCTTCTACAGCTTTTCTTGCTAGTTCACAGTTATACTTTCTTATATCATTTTCAACTCTTTTCCGCACCATTTTACAAAATTCGAGATATTCAATTCTTTTTAATGCATCATTCTTGCATATCTTCATATTCCTTCTTTTCTTCATAAGTTCTCTAGTCTCAGTAGAAATTTTATTAGTCAATTGCTGCTTTTTTCTACCAGCTATCTTTGTTGCAGTTTTTAAAAGTGTATCAGTTATTTTCATATTAATTTCATTCAAATCTGAATCATGTTCAAAATCTACTAATACTTGAAACCGATTTGTAAGTTCTAATTTAAATTCATTAGAATGTTTCTGAAGATTAGGAATATCAACTGTAAATATAGTTTTTCTTAATAATTTTTGTCTCTCTAGTTTTACATTAACTCTGTATCTTACCCCTTACTAATCGATGATCACTTCCTGTGTTAAATTTATTAAGAACATTACAATCTTGAAATATGTATTTCCTGTTAGTCAAAATATAATCCAATTCTGCTGTACCTTCATTTGGATGCTTCCATGTCCATTTCCTTCTAACATTTTTCTCAAAAAAAGAATTCATAATATAAAGTTTTTCTTTCTCTGCAAACTCCACAAGTCTATGTCCTCTCTCATTTCTATTACCATAACCAAAATTACCTACAACACTTTCATCTTTCATTTGTTTACCAATTCTAGCATTAAAATCTCCCATAACAATTTTAAAATGTTGTTTACTCTGATCAAAAGCCTTTTGTACATCCATATAAAAATCTTCTACTACTTCATCACTGTGAGAACTTGTTGGGGCATAAACCTGAATTATCTGCATTTGATATCTGCTATTAAGTTGTATAACTAATCTTGCCACTCTGTCTGATACACCATCAATCTCCACAATATTGTTCTTCCACTTTTTATTTATAATGAATCCTACTCCACTTGTATTTCCAATATTTGTGCCTTTATAATAGAGCATATGTCCACTTTTTAAATCAATTGTCTCTTCACCTTTTCTTCTAACTTCACAAAGTCCAATAATATCCCATTTAATATAAGAGAGTTCTTCTTCTAATTCTTGCAATCTTCCTTCACTTGAAAGTGATCTGCAGTTGTAAGTACCTAAATAAAAAGTCATCATCAAATGGCAGCCTGGGTCCGCCTCCAGGATATTCTTAGCACCCTCCGCCTTCGGCCACCAACCGCTGCCTTGGTTGGTGACTTTACAGCCTCCTGGGATTAAGGGCCATGCTTTATTTTTGTCTGTCATAATTGTATAATTGGGAAAAATCTTTATCATTTACACAAACATTCATTCTGCCTTATCAGGCACTGAGAAGAAAGACCATGGTGTTTCTTGATCTTAAACTCAGAGGTAAAAAGCCAATAAACTCACCACGCTGGCTAATGCGTGTTGGTGAGCAGCCCATCCATGTTCATATACTATATGAATAAACATATAGTAATAACAGCTGCAACGACAAGAACGTATGGAGTGGACATTAGGAATCAAAGGGTCTCCTTTCAGTTAATAGACTTTTTTTTTTTTACAGCTTTCCTTGCTAGTTCTCAGTTATACTTTCTTATATTGTACCCATCGATCCAACAAGACCCAGAATACAGGTAAAGTACCTCAAATCTGACCATATACAAGATATATAAGTCAGATACATCGTGAATTTTGCCCTATTTACCTATATCCCCAGGTCAAAGATTTAACTCAAGCTCTTTTAAAAAACATTCTTTACAATAATTTTATAATTAAATAGTAATTTTTATCAGAGACCACGTAATAGATTCGCATTAGTGGTTAACATTTCATTTATTTAGTATACGCTAATAATATAGCAGCATATCTAAACATTTGGCTAACTGATGTCTATAAAGAATAAACAGTTAAAATAAGACTGATTCGACGTCTTACTCTAATGACGCAAGAAAAGAAAATGATTTATTTTATTAATAATAATTTAACTCACAAAAAAAATAATATTTTATTATGGTAGTGGACCTTGCTGGAATAGCTTAAGCTAAACAGTGATTAAAAACTGTAAGCTGTTATAAAAAAAATAGATCAGTTAATTATCAAGCAAACAAGCCGCTTTAGTTGGACTTTCAACTAAAATCATACCTTATAAAACTAGAACATGAATTAGCTAAAACAAAAAGATTTTAACTAATCATGAGATAATAAAAGAATCGGTTACTCAGGCTAAAGATCCTTGAGTAGAATCATTTCCCTATGGCTTACGTATTAGATAGACAAAAGAAAAACAAATGTCGGTTTAATAAATATACGAATGCAAATGAAAGAAGAAACGTAGGTAGGGTCATACGAGCCAGATTACGGACACTCGCATGCCTATTCCAATGAAGAACAAAAGGGAAATTGATACGTCCACCTGTCGTGGTCATATATCGATAGGGATTACGAAGAGTCAACATGTCCGCCTATACGGAAAGCATGCCAGCTAACCAACTCTACCTCAACCACGCTCTCCGGCTCACAGACGTATATGTAACTGGGAGCCAATACCAAACACCAAATGAGTGACCGTTTTAGGTCTGTCCACACTACTCCAAGCATTCTTTATTAACCCGAGATCTTATAATCATCATATATGAACTAATCATAATTAAATGGCCTTAAATGATCTAATACTGCATAGAGATCAACCTACGTATCCGACTACTTTATAAATATTTAACCAACAAAAACCAAACATAAAGAATAAGGAAATTTACTTCTCGAATAAATTCCCACTTTCCTAACTTAAAAAAAAAGGCTTGATAATTAACTGATGCTATCCAGCGGCGCTGTTACTAGGTCAAAAATGTATAGCAATTTTATTCTGTTTTAAATTGCAGAAATATAAAATAATAGAATTTCATCCTGGGAAATCTATCATAAAACTATTTAAAAAATTTACGGTAGGTTTATTTTGAAATACGTATATTCGATATAACTTCACTTGCGAAAATAAAAATAAATCAACTTATTTTATTTAAAATTAATTCATTCTTTGCTAAAATTTCCTTCCCCTTGTGAATATAATTTACACTATTAGCAAACTATGCTCTTCGAGCCTCCGCAAGTGAAGTTTGTCAAAATAAAAAAAATCAAAGCATGAAATCTCATGCTAAACTAATATACAAATAAATATTTTCAGATTCAATAATCAACATATTAAAATGGTAATGAGCTTGAGTTATTAAAAAAACATTATAAATAATTTAAAAGAGAAAAGGGTAAAGAGTCACTTTAAAAGATTTCTAATAAACATTAACTTTTGACATTTTTCTAAGCTTTACGAAACTACATTTAGATTCTAATGATAATTTTTTTTATCTCAACGTCTACCTTGGTGCTCCCCGGGATAAGTTCTGTGGGTGAACATTGATGGCTGGTGGCATTTGAAGGCAGGTTCTGACAGCAGCATAATCGGAGATTTCATGTCTCAGGAAGGGACGGGCGATGATCTTCCCTTATACTACTAGCTCATCATTTTAACTGTGTGAAGATGTTCTATAACTTTCTTTCTCTTCTGTTTTTTTTATTATTAAAAAATGACTACTATTTATACCTTGCATTCGTATTTAGATAATCTGCTGCCTGAGGTGATTTGCCTTTTAGATTTCCTATGAAACAATAGGAAATCATAAACAGTGAGGATTTCCAATTCCTCTACAAGCTTTATGATAAATGCTTAGCCAGATCCAGCACTTAAAATATCTCTGTCAGGAACCCCTCCCTAAACCCCTGACCATGGGTTCGTGCTTTGGCACTCCTCAGAGAGGTGTCAGGGTAGGTTCAGACACTAGATCTAAAAATACCAACCCAAAACCAAGCACTTATCTAAAAGTTATCTATTAAGTGGAAAATCTGAAATTTTCAGACATCTACATGTCTTCAAACCCAGCTATCCAACGCAAATAGCTATATGGGGCTGATAGATCTTCAGCCATACCATATATTAGTAGTCATAGCAGTATAAAAAATTGCATAAGACTTTTGGCAGAGACTATAAATAGTCAAAATAAGAGTCATAGATCAATTCATAGATCACATAACCCTATCTCTTAAGCTTGTAAGTTATAAACAGTGAGGATTCCTGATAGAGATATTTTAAGTGCTGGCTCTGGCTAAGCATTTATCATAAAGCTTGTAGAGGAATTGGCAATCCTCACTGTTTATAACTTACAAGCTTAAGAGATAGGGTCATATGATCTATGAATTGATCTATGACTCTTATTTTGAATAGAAAATCATACTTTTGTTCTAATTTTAGAATGTTTGTACCTCGATAAGGATCAATAGATTTCAATATAATTTTATGTTAATTTTAATTTAGATAACGATGTAGAATCTCTACTAATTAATGAATAGAAATTCCAAAGTAATGGATTTTGTTAATTTCTAAATGTTTTAATTTAACATTTATTTTAAACTTCTTATCGAGGTACAAATCTTTCAAAAAGGCCATCTTGGATTCTTAAAAAAAAAAAAGATATTTTAAATATATATATATAAAACATATCAAAAAAAAATTCAAAACTTATTATTTGAATTTTTTTTCTTTTAATAAATAAAATAACTTAGTGTGTTAGTATATGATTAGTATTATCCAAAATAAATTTTAGTAATTTAGTGTTAAAAAGTTTTAAGAATAAAAAAAAAAATAAACGTTGAAAAATACAATTTTCTACATAGGTGGGCTTTAATCAAACCCCCTTGATAAGTGATTAGGTGGGTCAGACAGTGAAACGGCAAATCTGAATCAGATTTACCATTTCAATATCATTTTCAACTCTTTTCTGTACCATTTTACAAAATTCAAGATATTCAATTCTTTTTAATGCATCATTTTTGTATATCTTCATATTCCTTCTTTTCTTCATAAATTCTCTAGTCTCAGTAGAAATTTTATTGGTCAATTGCTGCTTTTTTCTACCAGCTATCTTTGTTGCAGTTTTTAAAAGTGTATCAGTTATTTTCATATTAATTTCATTCAAATCTGAATCATGTTCAAAATCTACTAATATTTGAAACTGATTTGTAAGTTCCAATTTAAATTCATTAGAATGTTTCTGAAGATTAGGAATATCACCTATAAAAATTGTTTTCCTTAATAATTTTTGTCTCTCTAGTTTTGCATTAACACGTATCTTACATCTTACTAATCAATGATCACTTCCTGTGTTAAATTTATTAAGAACATTACAATCTTGAAATATGTATTTTCTGATAGTCAAAATATAATCCAATTCTGGGATGCTTCCATGTCCATTTCCTTTTAACATTTTTCTCAAAAAAAGAATTCATAATATAAAGTTTTTCTTTTTCAGCAAACTCCACTAGTCTATGTCCTCTTTCATTTCTATTACCATAACCAAAATTACCTACAGCACTTTCATCTTTCATTTGTTCACCAATTCTAGCATTAAAGTCTCCCATAACAATTTTAAAATGTTGTTTACTCTGATCGAAAGCCTTTTGTACATCCATATAAAAATCTTCTACTACTTCATCACTGTGAGTACTTGTTGGGGCATAAACCTGAATTATCTGCATTTGGTATCTGCTATTAAGTTCTATAACTAATCTTGCCACTCTGTCTGATACACCATCAATCTCCACAATGTTGTTCTTCCACTTTTTATTTATAATGAATCCTACTCCACTTATATTTCTAATATTTGTGCCTTTATAATAGAGTACATATCCATTTTTTAAATCAATTGTCTCTTCGTCTTTTCTTTTAACTTCACAATATATTTGGAAGTAAATCAAATATTGCTTACATTAAGATAGAAGTGTTGTTTACAAAAACTGAAAATCATTAAGAATAATCAATTATTAGAATTTCTACACTCACTTCATTAATACACATACAGATCAATAATTCATCTCTGGAATTATTCATGGAACTGTTACTTATGTTGTACATTATTTTTTGAATGCAATTAAGCATAGTCAAAGTTAGAGATGAAGTTATTAATGGTAAATAGTATGCTTTTATGATGCAAGCTTAGATAATTAAAAGTTTCGATTTAATATAATCAAATATTTTATAATCTTGCTAACCTTAGTAGGAGACAAATTTAATTAACTATTGTATAATCATATTAGATTATTGTAAATAGGTTTAGTAAGTTATTAAAATTCAACATTTACTGATCTGTTTTGCATTAGCCAGAAAATATTATTCCCAGCTTTACATTATTAATGCACAACATAATTTTCAGTTTTGATAAGATCTACTGCATGGGTTGTGAAAAGTTTCATTGATATTCATAAATGAATTCCATAACACTTTTCACATTTGAGATGACTAATAAATTTCAATTAGAATGATTGCTTCTTGTTATTTAATTTTTTATCGATTTGCAGTCAAATTGATCGCTAAAATATTTATTTACATTCATGATTTTATTTTATACAGTTTTGGATGGTTTTTGAATTTTAATTCTTATGGATTGAAGTAAATTAGTTTTATATTTTAATTCATTATATGGTTATAATTGCCTTTATTGCTAATTCAATTTCTTATGAAATATTTGTATTGACTATACATATTGAATGAATCTATTTTATAATTATGCATTGGTTTGGTTGCTAAACATATTATTTTCATGTTTGTTTTTTAAATGTATTATTCTCATTTTTCAATATCCATTTTAGGTACTTATGTATTATTCCTGTGACACAACACATATTAGACCTATGGCACTTTTTTACAACTACAATGAATGTATCATTTTGATTAGATCAAATAATTCCAATTAAATCCTGGTATTTTGTTATCTGATGTCTCAGCAGAATGTCGTTTCCCGGGTATTTCTCAATATTTCTTATCGTATCTCCGATCTTTTATATCTTATATCTGATCTAATTTTTTTGTATTTCACCAGTTATTATCAAGATTTTATTCTGACAACAGCTTTCCACAATCCCAAAGTCATTTTGGAGGGAAACAGTGTAAAATTGTAACGTCAAATCTCCATCTTGTCCAGAAAATTTAATTAACATATTACTTGAATGTAAACAACATATGTGTATATTTTATATTTTCATGAATAATATTTTAAAAATTTTGATAATTTATTTATACTTTTCCATATAAATTTCATATGTTTATTGAAAATGATGCATGTATTTTTTTTTTTAATTACGTATCACACATTGAATAAAAGTTACTTTTTTATATATTTTGTGGGGAAATTCTTTTTCTTTTTTTTTAAACTTTTTTTAAATATATATATATCTATTACCGACCAAATCCCATTCACA
The DNA here is from genome assembly GCA_028023455.1 of Epiperipatus broadwayi. Lineage (NCBI taxonomy): Eukaryota > Metazoa > Onychophora > Udeonychophora > Euonychophora > Peripatidae > Epiperipatus > Epiperipatus broadwayi. The sequence goes on along the minus strand of JAQFVV010000008.1, from coordinate 14,031,099 downwards.
CGATACTTTCCGCTATCATGCAGTCATTTTAGAGGGAAACTGTGTAAAATTTAAATGTCAAATCTCCATCTTGTCCGGAAAATTTAATTAACATATTACTTATTACAACAATTCCTGATATATATTGCATAGTAAGTAACATATGTGCATATTTAATGTTTTCATGAATAATATTTTAGTAAATTTTGTCTCTTTGTATTGAAAATGTGGCATGTATTTCATTCTTTTTTTTAATTATATATCACAGAATTGCTTAAAAATTAGCCCATTAATATCTATTATATGTATATTTGCACATTCAAAAATTGTTGAAATTTACCAATTTTATGGCTTTTTGCTTAATGGCATGTTGTATTAATTGCTTACAAATTGTTTTTTGCTTAATGGTGTCTTGTATTAATTGTTTAAAAATGGTTTTTAGTTTGTAATATGTTTATGGTAAAATACATTCAAAAATTGTTCAAATTTACTGAATTTTATGGCTTTTTGCTTAATGACATCTCGTATTAATTGCTTAAAAATGATTTTTAGTTTGTATTAGTCCTGTGACATGGAGCGTATTAGACCTGCTGCAACTTTTCACACTCATATCAACCTGCCAATAACTTTGTAAATCATGGGAAAATATCATGTACAAAAGATTCATATACACATTATTTCCATAAATTTTTGCAAAAATATCATGTATATAATCCACGTACATGATATTTTGGTCAGTTTACAAGGTTATCAGTGGATTGATATGAATTTGAAAAGTTGAAGCAGGCCTAATACGTACTCCATGTCACAGGACTAATACATAAGTACCCAGTTGACCACCAAAAAAATCATAACATATTAAGTCATTTTTTGACCTTTACTTATAGCAAATAACTTGATAACTTTTTTTAGTTATTGTTTTAAATATAGCATTTTATATAGAAATTATTGCAAGGTAACTCAGTAAAGTTTTTTGGATATTGTTTTTGTAGATATTTTTTTAAATTTTCAGTGTATAAAGCTGTCATTAGCAGTTGCTATACTTGTGGATGTTAATTTCTTTGTAACTCATTGGCATTTGAAATAGTACAACAATCTGAATTTATTCATTCTCTTCTATTGGGATCAATTTATTTTTGCAATCAATGAAGATAGCTATGAAGCTTAAACCTATATTTTTTAAACAGTAAATGTAAATAAACAAACAGGACTGTTCCCAAGCATCACTAGATGAATTTATATATATATATAAAAATCATACTTGAATGCAATTATTTAATTTTTTTATGATTTTTAACATGTATAAATTTATTTTGTATGTATAATTTTGTTACGATAGAATATATATTGTAATTGCATGAAAGTATGATTATAATGCTTGTAAGTTCAGATATCAATTTATAATGGTTTATAAGAGCATGAAAAGTTTCTTTAATAAATATAGTGATGGTTGAATTTATTTATAATGAAAAAAAAATTCGATCAAAATTTGTAGAAATGATAAGACTTTATTTTTCATTCAAAATCTATTTTATTTCATTCATATGAATATTAATGTGAAAACAAGGTTCTACAATAGTATATATATAAATTCAAAGGTTAATTTTATTGACTTTAAAATATATTTAAAGAGTTAAATAATCAATAATTAATAATCTCAGGGAATTAATAATAATGATAAAGTAAACCAGACATGTGACCAAAGATTTTATGTGAGATGAGTGAAAATCTTAAATCATACAGATACACATTTGTTAATAAAAAAAAAATTCATATAAATATAAATCATTTAACTTTTTATGAAAATTAGCACAATGGGCCCTTAAATGTATATTATTTTATTTACTAATTTTAATTACATTCATACATATGATTGTTGTAAATTAGATTTTAAATTATAGTTAGCTTTTCTTTTTCAACATTTATTTTAAGTTGAGGATATTTTTAAATAAACATTTCTAGATAAAATTATAAATTAATTAGTTTATATGCAAAGAATAAATAAATGAACAACTAAGTAAATGTCTTTGCATAAAATAAATAATGAAACAAACTTTTTTTACATATATTAATATGTAACATAGGAATAGGTATATTGCTATATATCCTCTCACTTAGAAATAAATAGTTTCATCTTATTTACTAGTCCTAGTTGGAAAGTTATAGTCCTAGTCTGGTCAGCTTCGGTCTCTTTTGCTTGGATTCTGAATTCTGTTACGCGAATGTACAAACTTGACTGTTACATAGTATTTTTTTTTTCACCAGGTTTGGACGCCCAAATCATGGGGCTTGTAACTCATTTCCATCCCTGAAGAGATTATGGAGTATATATATATAATTCTTTTGGTCAAAATTAACGATTTTGAGTCAATTTTTTTAAAATAATGTGTATATGTAAGATTTTTTTTTTTCACCGGGTTTGGACGCCCATCTTGTGGCTATTCGATATTCCCACACCCTGCAATACCCTGTAGAGCATTTAATATGTACATATAATGTTTTTTTTTGCCTTCCATTTTAAATAATAATGAATAATATATATGTAGTATTTTTTTTCCCCGGGTTTGTAGTAACTTATTTCCACCCCTGAGGAGATTGAGTATGGAGATAAAATTCTTTTGTTTAAAATTAATGATGTTGAATTAATTTTTTTTCGTTTATGTATAGATTTTTTCCCTGAGTTTGAACGTCAATTAATTCCATACTCTGAATAGATTATTATTTTATTATATAAAAATTATTTATATAGATGCATAGTAGAATTTTTAAGGGGATTTCTAATATATGTTGTGTAAACTTTCTTGCTCACTGTGACTGGCGCCCGAGGATGATTTGAATAAATGTCAAATCGTTCTCACATAAATTTTGTCATCAGGAGTAATAAGAGAAAAGGGGGTGTCTATTATTTGTTTTATGTTTTATGAATTGGATTGAACGAGAAAGAGAAGGAAATAAATGTAAGGTCAAATCAACCCTTAAAGGTTCGAAACTAGCACAGATGTGTAAATTAAATTATAACCATGAACCGTGGAAAATTTAAAAAAGAAAAACAGCTGCAAGAGGCCAAGGGTGAGTTGCATTTTATAATTTTTGTTGTTATATATGTTAAATTTATTTCACTGTTAGTTAAATGTTGGGTGGGCATCAGGCGAATGTATAGCGAGAAGTTAGGTGTATTAATAGAGTTAGGCATAGGTGTTGAGATGAGCAGGAGACAGATCGTTTTCTTTGTGGAGTGCAGCAATTAGGCGAGTTAGTAAAGTAAACAAAAGCCAAGAAACTTTAGCAAAAACAAATTGAGCCAGTAAAAAGAGAAATTTTTTTTTTGTTAGTATATTAAAATGGATAATAGTATGGAAGAAGAAAGGAAAGTAGTGAGTGAAGGGGAAGAAAGGAAAACAGCAAAAGAAGGGGGTATTATATTAAGACCGATAGAAGAAATGAAGAAAGAGTGCTGGAATATGAACTCAATGATGGAGTCACTAGTGAAGCAACTTAGACAGGATGCAGAAGAGAGAGATAGGAAAAATAGACAGGATGCAGAAGAGAGGGATCATAGAAATAATCTAGAAATGGAATGACGTTTTGAAGAGAGAGATAGGAAAAATAGACAGGATGCAGAAGAAAGGGATCATAGAAATAATCTAGAAATGGAACGACGTTTTGAAGCTTTGGGCAGGCGATGTGAGAAAGGGACAACACAGATTAGAAAAATCTTAGAAGAAAAACTGTGTAAAATCCTGCAGGGATGCCAGCTAAAAAGTGAGAAGATTCCAGTAAAACTCGCAGAGAAGATAGAAAAAGCACAGGACGAAAATGACAAGGAAATGCAGAATACTGTAGAGGATGAGATAGAAGAGGTAGTGTCAGATCAGAGAGAAGAAGTAAAGTCTGATAGCACAATGCTAGAAGAAGAAAATATTAAAATTGAAATAATAGTATTAGTAAAAGAAGAGTTAAAACCAGTGGAAAAGGAAGAGTTTAGGAAAACTGAGCTGGACAAAATGAGCAAGCCAGAGATTAATGAAGGGGATGATGAAAGTTGCCATTTCCTTTTGAAGAAGACCGAATTGGAAATGTGGGATAGCAAGGACACGCTGGAGAATATAGTAGAGACTGAGAATAAAGAATCCAAATGTGTGGATATTGAGGCGATAGTAGAAGATAGAAAGCGGGAGCTCCAGCAGGACAGAACAGAGTTGGATAGAGAGTTCTGGGAAATAGGTGGACTGTATGGGAAGTATGAATCGAAGAGTACCATAAAGGGCAAGAAGAAAAGGAAGAGAAAGAATCCATACACAAGTAGGAAGAAATCAAGGCTGGGATGGACAGAGAGAAGGCAGGAGACAGCCGCAGAGGTTCGCCAGGGGAAGAACAGAGGGAGAGAGAAAGAACGGGTTCAAACCCTACTATTCGGGAATAACAGATCTGGAAAGCACCCAAAGTATTTCCCTAGCTATGAAGGAGTAGACTTAAATAGATCGGATAAGGAAGTTCCATACAGTGGAAGTGAGTTTCCACACAGTCTAGAAATGCATCCAGTACACCCGCCTGTGAGATGGGAAGATGAGTATGAGGGATATGGATGGACATCAGATGAAGAGGATGACATTATATTCGGGTGCTGCTTTAAGTTAGATAAAGAGGAGTTACTTAATGTACCACCAGATCCTATTTAGATAAAAATATGTATATATTTGTTACGATCTACCTTTCCTTATTATATAGTTTATAAATTATCCTTATTATATATATAAACTAACATCCCATTGCATATTAATTGACGTATATCCAGTAGGATATAAAAGTTTGTTTAATGTAAATATTTGACAATATTCTATTTTGTGTGGTTTGCTTTTAAACTTTTAATTTAGTCGTATTTTTTTTTTGTAATAATTGATTGTCTAATATGTATGAAGTTCCTCGGTATAGAATGTAGCAGGCAATTGGGTTTATATGTTTTCATCTCTATGTGGTAGCTTAATTGATTTAATATTATGAGTAAAAAAAAAAAAAAAAGCGTATCAAATTATTTAATAGCCAACTGTAAGTAAATTCCTTTTTTTTTTTGTTATTTTTTTTGTCCCAAGTATTCGGATATGAAACGATAACTTTCCAAGCCCCTATCGTTTCACCATCAAACCTAATGACACTCTCATCTGTGCTAAGTTCGAACCTATTTAAATGTTAATAAATATAAAATTCGTTCATGTCTGTATAAACAGTATTATATATTTACGTGCGAACGAACGCTATAATTAGATAGGATTAGTAAAATTATAGCGTACTAAAGTTATTTAATATTTCTAAAAATGTTTATTATATTATTTAAGTTAAGAGTAAATTATTAATTTTGTTGTTTAATATTGTAATTTCGTATGTGGATATATAATCTGTGCTATATAGAAGAAAGACATGATTTAAAATATGTAAAAGCCATTATCTAAAAATAATATTAAATGTTTCTTTAAAAATTGTTAAAAGATTTCTTGTTTTAAATATATTTCAGGGAAAAGTTTCTCGAAAATATATTTAAAAGCTATATCAAAATATGTTTGTAAATTATTTTTAATAAATATGTTAAAAATGTTTTCGTTTTAAAAAAATGTTAAAAGGTTGTTTTTAAATAGAAAGAGTTTCTATTATATGTAAGATTAAAAATAAAAGCTGGTCAAGTAATTAAAAGATTTTTGATTGTAAACAAGTGTCATTAACGACCACACCTGGAATTCGTAAAAAGTAAAACTAGTTCAAAATTTACTAATTAAAATCCCCTTAGATAAGATTAAGTTATTTTAAAATCTAAATTGGACAATTGTTTGCAACGAAAAATCTTAATTATAATAATAGCTTATGGAATGTTTCTAACATAAGTTATCTAAGATCTGGATTATAAATTGAAAAATATTTAATTAAATTCCTGAGTTTAGTGGGTCTTGAGGCGGGAGATTCCGATAAGGAAAACATATAAATACTCTGTATTTTTTTAACAAGAGATAGACAGCCATATTGTTAGTGAGAATTGCAGCCAGTCTTCACAATTGTTAATGTTTAACATGTCCGGCTAAAAGCGGGCATCTTGTTGCTGTTACTCCGCGGGAGAACGGGGTTTCTCTCGTCGAAATGCCTAAACCACCATCATGCCGATAGAAGAGACGAGCCTAACATAATGGGAAAGATGATGCCGCCCAGTCAAACTAAACCAAACCAACAGCCAAGAACTTGCAGTCCAGATAAATCATACCGGTACCGTTTTATTTTTCAAACCGCAGAGCTCTGTGTAATTCTTTATGTAAATATATCTATATAAGTTAGCTAACTTTCTTTTTAAAATAATGATAAAGCTAAAATGTAATCAAAACTTAAAATCCATTTAATATTTTAAATATGTCACTTGCTATCAAAATTTAATGTGTTAAAGTTTAAATAATCTGACTTATTTATATTTTCCTTTCATTTAAAGTACATTATAAGCGTCTAATTTAAAGTTATATCACTGCGGTTGTGTCTATATTTCTTTGCTTATTTTAAATGCTTATTATATTTTATATGCCAAAATTTCGAAACAGTGAGCACTTAATTTCATGTATGTTTTAAGAAGATATTATTTGAAAATCTTCGTATAATTTGTTTGTAGCATCAACTTTCTACGCTGTTTCGAAATCCTATTTTTTTTTATTATTTAAATGATTTAATATGTGAAATGTGGCTCTTTTATAATCAACCATTTAAAAAAACTTAACCTTGATAGTTTTATTTAGAATTAAATTTAGCCTTGATCATATAAGTATATTTGACATTTAAATTCTTAAGTCCATAGAAATATACTTTCCCTCCTTAAATATTTATTATCTATAAGTAACTTAATAGATCGAACATGTCAAAGTACAGATGTATTAATATTCCCTTTTGTAGCATAGACATTTATTATCAGGCTACACAAGAGTTGGTCCCAATTTGATAGAGCTAATATGCTATTAACTCGTATTTCATAGTATGAAATATACTATTCTTTGCTTGGCGGATGTGATATTATTTTATAAAAATATTCTCGTTTTGCTGCTATACGTAATATACGTATCTCAAGATGGAGCCACGGCGTTGCCAGCACATCTTCTTTTATAGGGTAGAGCAGTAGCGAAGCCTGAGCCAAGGCCAGGTTAGCACGTAAGTCCCCCGCCATTCCTGAACACAAATGTTCCTTTTCACGCAGCATTGCGATCGGTTACAGGGTACCGGCGTTTGTCGCAAGAACCCTGAAGTTATTTCATCCATCCGCAGAGCGACTTTTCCTATTATTGTTTACCTGTGCCATAGCGCATTGGTAAAATCTTATTTCAGCCAACTCTCCCACCTTTATATAACGCTTTCAGCATTCTGAAATTTTCTCTCGAAAGCCATGTTCGACCGATCATTACTTGAGCTGGTTTATGCGCTCGTTATTAAATTATATTGGATATTTTAGTAAATGAATTCATGATCAAAGTTGAATATAATTATTTACATAACAGCCACCAATGTAATAGGATTTGGCTTATCGAGATTTATAGACATAACGTAGTGATTAATTATGTATCAATTGTAAACAATTCCTAAGATGGGCACATGTTAAACTCATCTATGAAATTTAATGATTACTTATGTAAAGTGATTTTGAATTACCAAATGTTTGTACATTCTACGCTGAATGCTATTGTAAATAAGTGATATATATAGATATGAGTTGTAAATAAATATAGAATTAATTTAATGTATTTCGTTCTCTGTTTCGTTATTGATCTAATTCAATCCAATTCTAATTATCATTTATAGCCTATATATGTGAAAACTATGCATTAAGTTAAATTAAATTAGTGATATTTTAGTCAATTAAGAACCTTTCTTTTATTCATCAGAGTCTTATTGCTTCTCCGTGACCTATGTCGGCCGTGTGGAAAGAGGTATACTACGTGTAATTTCAAGGTGGTCATTCGTAGGGTCTTGAGTCTTGGAATCCTGGCTTACGAGTTGAAGTGTGGTCGGACTCGGGATGTTACAGTCCTAGTCTGGTCAGCTTCGGTCTTTTTTGCTTGGATTCTGAATTCTGTTACGCGAATGTACAAACTTGACTGTTACATAGTATTATTTTTTTTTTCACCGGGTTTGGATGCCCAAATCGTGGGGCTTGTAACTTATTTCCACCCCTGAAGAGATTATGGAGTATATATATAATTCTTTTGGTCAAAATTAATGATTTTGAGTCCAATTTTTTTTAAATAATGTATATATGTAAGATTTTTTTTTTCACCGGGTTTGGACGCCCATCGTGTGACTATTCGATATTCCCACACCCTGCAATACCCTGTAGAGCATTTAATATGTACATATAATGTTTTTTTTGCCTTCCATTTTAAATAATAATGAATAATATATATGTAGTATTTTTTCCCCGGGTTTGTACGCCCAAAATCATGGGGTATGTAACTTATTTCCACCCCTGAGGAGATTGAGTATAGAGATAAAATTCTTTTGTTTAAAATTAATGATTTTGAATTAATTTTTTTTTCGTTTTCCAAAATAATGTATATGTATAGATTTTTTTTTCCTGAGTTTGAACGTCAATTAATTCCATACTCTGAATAGATTATTATTTTATTATATAAAAATTATTTATATAGATGCATAGTAGAATTTTTAAGGGGATTTCTAATATATGTTGTGTAAACTTTCTTGCTCACTGTGACTGGCGCCCGAGGATGATTTGAATAAATGTCAAATCATTCTCACATAAATTTTGTCATCAGGAGTAAAGAGAAGAATGGGGGGTCTATTATTTGTGTTATGTTTTATGAATTGGATTGAACGAGAAAGAGAAGGAAATAAATGTAAGGTCAAATCAAATCTTAAAGGTTCGAAGCTAGCACAGACGTGTAAATTAAATTATAACCATGAACCGTGGAAAATTTAAAAAAGAAAAACAGCTGCAAGTGGCCAAGGGTGAGTTGCATTTTATAAATTTTTTGTTATATATATATTAAATTTATTTCACTGTTAGTTAAATGTTGGGTGGGCATCAGGCGAATGTATAGTGAGAAGTTAGGTGTATTAATAGAGTTAGGCATAGGTGTTGAGATGAGCAGGAGACAGATCGTTTTCTTTGTGGAGTGCAGCAATTAGCCGAGTTAGTAAAGTAAACAAAAACCAAGAAACTTTAGCAAAAACAAATTGAGCCAGTAAAAAGAGAATTTTTTTTTTGTTAGTATATTAAAATGGATAATAGTATGGAAGAAGAAAGGGAAGTAGTGAGCGAAGAGGATGAAGGGAAAACAGCAAAAGAAGGAATGTGTAGGGGTATTATATTAAGATCGGGAAAAGAAATTATGGAAGAGAGTAGCAGCACAGAGGGAGACAAGGAAGGTGAAGCGAGTACGAGCCAGATTAGGGAAAAGGCATCGATACATCAAAGCGTGGCCATGTCAGAAAAGTCAGACACCATGGGATCTGAACAGAGACCTATAGAAGAAATTAAGAAAGAATGCTGGAATATGAACTCAATGATGGAGTCACTAGTGAAGCAACTTAGACAGGATGCAGAAGAGAGAGATAGGAAAAATAGACAGGATGCAGAAGAGAGGGATCATAGAAATAATCTAGAAATGGAACGACGTTTTGAAGAGAGAGATAGGAAAAATAGACAGGATGCAGAAGACAGATATTATAGAAATAATCTAAAAATGGAACAACGTTTTGAAGCTTTGGGCAGGTGATGTGAGGAAGGAACAGCACAAAACAGAAAAGACTTAGAAGAAAAACTGTGTAAAATCCTGCAGGGATGCCAGCTAAAAAGTGAGGAGATTCCAGTAAAACTCATAGAGAATACAGAAAAAGCACAGGACGAAAATGGCAAGGAAATGCAGAATACTGTAGATGATGAGATAGAAGAGTTAGTGTCAGATCAGGGAGAAGAAGTGAAGTCTGATAGCACAATGCTAGAAGAAGAAAAGTTTAAAATTGATATAATAGTAAAAGAAGAGCTAAAACCAGTGGAAAAGGAAGAGTTTAGGAAAACTGAGCTGGACAAAATGAGCAAGCCAGAGATTAATGAAGGGGATGATAAAAGTTGCCATTTCCTTTTGAAGAAGACCGAATTGGAAACGTGGGATAGCAAGGTCATGCTGGAGAATATAGTAAAGACTGAGAATGAAGAATCTGAAGGTATGGATATTGAGGTGATAGTAGAAGATAGAAAGCGGGAGCTCCAGCAGGACAGAACAGAGTTGGATAGAGAGCTTTGGGGAATAGGTGGACTGTATGGAAAGTACGAATCGAAGAGTACCATAAAGAACAAGAAGAAAAGGAAAAGAAAGGATCCATACACAAGTAGGAAGAAAGCAAGGCTAGGATGGACAGAGAGAAGGCAGGAGACAGCCGCAGAGGTTCACCAGGGGAAGAACAGAGGGAGAGAGAAAGAACGGGTTCAAACCCTACTATTCGGGAATAACAGATCTGGAAAGCACCCAAAGTATTTCCCTAGCTATGAAGGAGTCGACTTAAATAGATCGGATAAGGAAGTTCCATACAGTGGAAGTGAGTTTCCACACAGTTTAGAAATGCATCCAGCACACCCGCCTGTGAGATGGGAAGATGAGTATGAGGGATATGGATGGACATCAGATGAAGAGGATGACATTATATTCGGGTGCTGTTTTAAGTTAGATAAAGAGGAGTTACTTAATGTACCACCAGATCCTATTTAGATAAAAAAAAATATGTATATATTTGTTACGATTACCCTTCCTTATCATTATATAGTTTATAAATTATTATTATTATATATATAAAAAAAAAAACTAACATCCCCATTGCATATTAATTGACGTATATCCAGTAGGATATAAAAGTTTGTTTAATGTAAATATTTGACAATATTCTATTTTGTGTGGTTTGCTTTTAAACTTTTAAGTTAGTCGTATTTTTTTTTTGTAATAATTGATTGTCTAATATGTATGAAGTTCCTCGGTATAGAATGTAGCAGGCAATTGGGTTTATATGTTTTCATCTCTATGTGGTAGCTTAATTGATTTAATATTACTAGTAAAAAAAAAAAAAAAAGCTTATCAAATTATTTAATAGCCAACTGTAAGTAAATTCCTTTTTTTTTTTTGTTATTTTTTTTGTCCCAAGTATTCGGATATGAAACGATAACTTTCCAAGCCCCTATCGTTTCACCATCAAACCTAATGACACTCTCATCTGTGCTAAGTTCGAACCTATTTAAATGTTAATAAATATAAAATTCGTTCATGTCTGTATAAACAGTATTTATATATTTACGTGCGAACCAACGCTATAATTAGATAGGATTAGTAAAATTATAGCGTACTAAAGTTATTTAATATTTCTAAAAATGTTTATTATATTATTTAAGTTAAGAGTAAATTATTAATTTTGTTGTTTAATATTGTAATTTCGTATGTGGATATATAATCTGTGCTATATAGAAGAAAGACATGATTTAAAATATGTAAAAGCCGTTATCTAAAAATACTATTAAATGTTTCTTTAAAAATTGTTAAAAGATTTCTTGTTTTAAATATATTTCAGGGAAAAGTTTCTCGAAAATATATTTAAAAGCTATATCAAAATATGTTTGTAAATTATTTTTAATAAATATGTTAAAAATGTTTTCGTTTTAAAAAAATGTTAAAAGGTTGTTTTTAAATAGAAAGAGTTTCTATTATATGTAAGATTAAAAATAAAAGCTGGTCAAGTAATTAAAAGATTTTTGATTGTAAACAAGTGTCATTAACGACCACACCTGGAATTCGTAAAAAGTAAAACTAGTTCAAAATTTACTAATTAAAATCTCCTTAGATAAGATTAAGTTATTTTAAAATCTAAATTGGACAATTGTTTGCAACGAAAAATCTTAATTATAATAATAGCTTATGGAATGTTTCTAACATAAGTTATCTAAGATCTGGATTATAAATTGAAAAATATTTAATTAAATTCCTGAGTTTAGTGAGTCTTGAGGCGGGAGATTCCGATAAGGAAAACATATAAATACTCTGTATTTTTTAACAAGAGATAGACAGCCATATTGTTAGTGAGAATTGCAGCCAGTCTTCACAATTGTTAATGTTTAACATGTCCGGCTAAAAGCGGGCATCTTGTTGCTGTTACTCCGTGGGAGAACGGGGTTTCTCTCGTCGAAATGCCTAAACCACCATCATGCCGATAGAAGAGACGAGCCTAACATAATGGGAAAGATGATGCCGCCCAGTCAAACTAAACCAAACCTACAGCCAAGAACTTGCAGTCCAGATAAAATACCGGTACCGTTTTATTTTTCAAACCGCAGAGCTCTGTGTAATTCTTTATGTAAATATATCTATATAAGTTAGCTAACTTTCTTTTTAAAATAATGATAAAGCTAAAATGTAATCAAAACTTAAAATCCATTTAATATTTTAAATATGTCACTTGCTATCAAAATTTAATGTGTTAAAGTTTAAATAATCTGACTTATTTATATTTTCCTTTCATTTAAAGTACATTATAAGCGTCTAATTTAAAGTTATATCACTGCGGTTGTGTCTATATTTCTTTGCTTATTTTATTTTAAATGCTTATTATATTTTATATGCCAATATTTCGAAACAGTGGCACTTAATTTCATCTTTTTAAGAAGATATTATTTGAAAATCTTCGTGTAAATTGTTTATTGCGTCAACTTCTCTGCGCTGTTTCGAAATCCTATATTTTTTTATTATTTAAATGATTTATTATGTGAAATGTGGCTCTGTTAATCAACCTTTTAAAAAACTTAACTTGATAAGTTTATTTAAGAATTAAATTTAGCCTTGATCGTATTTATAAGTATATTTGACATTTAAATTCTTAAGTCCATAGAAATATACTTTCCCTCCTTAAATATTTATTATCTATAAGTAACTTAATAGATCGAACATGTCAAAGTACAGATGTAGTAATATCCCCTTTTAGTAGCATAGACATTTATTACCAGGCTACGCAAGAGTTGGTCCCAATTTGATAGAGCTAATATGCTATTAACTCGTATTTCATAGTATGAAATATACTATTCTTTGCTTGGCGGATGTGATATTATTTTATAAAAATATTCTCGTTTTGCTGCTATACGTAATATACGTATCTCAAGATGGAGCCACGGCATTGCCAGCACATCTTTTCTTATAGGGTAGAGCAGTAGCGAAGCCTGAGCCAAGGCCAGGTTAGCACGTAAGACCCCCGCCATTCCTGAACACAAATGTTCCTTTTCACGCAGCATTGCGATCGGTTACAGGGTACCGGCGTTTGTCGCAAGAACCCTGAAGTTATTTCATCCATCCGCAGAGCGACTTTTCCTATTATTGTTTACCTGTGCCATAGCGCATTGGTAAAATCTTATGCAGCCAACTCTCCCACCTTTATATAACGCTTTCAGCATTCTGAAATTTTCTCTCGAAAGCCATGTTCGATCGATCATTACTTGAGCTGGTTTATGCGCTCGTTATTAAATTATATTGGATATTTTAGTAAATAAATTCATGATCAAAGTTCGATATAATTATGTATCTAACAGCCACAAATGTAATAGGATTTGGCTTATCGAGATTTATAGGCATAACGTAGTGATTAATTATGTATTAATTGAAAAGCAACTCATAAGATGGGCACATGTTAAACCCATTTATGAAAATTAAATGAAAGTATTTATATAAAGCTATTTTGAATTGTATAAAAATTATTTATATAAAGCTATTTTGAATTGTATATAAAAAGAGAATGTGTTCTCGTAATTACCAAATGTTTGCGTACATTCTACGCTAAATGCTGTTGTAAATAAGTAATATATAGCTATGCCAATTGTAAATAAATATATAATTAATTTAATGTATTTCGTTCTCTGTCTTGTTATTGATCTAATTCAATCCAATTCTAATTATCATTTATAGCCTATATATGTGAAAACTATGCATTAAGTTAAATTAAATTAGTGATATTTTAGTCAATTCAGAACCTTTTTTTTATTCATCAGAGTCTTATTGCTTCTCCGTGACCTATGTCGGCCGTGTGGAAAGAGGTATACTACGTGTAATTTCAAGGTGGTCATTCGTAGGGTCTTGAGTCTTGGAATCCTGGCTTACGAGTTGAAGTGTGGTCGGACTCGAGATGTCACAGTCCTAGTCTGGTCAGCTTCGGTCTCTTTTGCTTGGACTCTGAATTCTGTTACGCGAATGTCATCTGTGCTAAGTTCAAACCTATTTAAATGTTAATAAATATAAAATTCGTTCATGTCTGGATAAACAGTATTATATATTTACGTGCGAACCAACGCTATAATTAGATAGGATTAGTAAAATTATAGCGTACTAAAGTTATTTAATATTTCTAAAAATATTCGTTATATTATTTAAGTTAAGAGTAAATTATTAAGTTTGTTGTTTAATATTGTAATTTCGTATGTGGATATATAATCTGTGCTATATAGAAGAAAGATATGATTTAAAATATGTAAAAGCCGTCATCTAAAAATAATATTGAATATGTTTAAAAATTGTTAAAAGATTTCTTGTTTAAATATATTTCAGGGAAAAGTTTCTCGAAAATATATTTAAAAGCTATATCAAAATGTTTGTAAATTATTTTAAATAAATATGTTAAAAATGTTTTCGTTTTAAAAAAATGTTAAAAGGTTGTTTTTAAATAGAAAGAGTTTCTATTATATGTAAGATTAAAAGCTGGTCAAGTAATTAAAAAGATTTTTGATTGTAAACAAGTGTCATTAACGACCACACCTGGAATTCGTAAAAAGTAAAACTAGTTCAAAATTTACTAATTAAAATCCCCTTAGATAAGATTAAGTTATTTTAAAATCTAAATTGGACAATTGTTTGCAACGAAAAATCTTAATTATAATAATAGCTTATGGAATGTTTCTAACATAAGTTATCTAAGATCTGGATTATAAATTGAAAAATATTTAATTAAATTCCTGAGTTTAGTGAGTCTTGAGGCGGGAGATTTCGATAAGGAAAACATATAAATACTCTGTATTTTTAACAAGGATAGAGAGCCATATTGTTAGTGAGAATTGCAGCCAGTCTTCACAATTGTTAATGTTTAACATGTCCGGCTAAAAGCGGGCATCTTGTTGCTGTTACTCCACGGGAGAACGGGGTTTCTCTCGTCGAAATGCCTAAACCACCATCATGCCGCTAGCAGAGATCAGCCTAACAGAATGGGAAACATGATGCCGCCCAGTCAAACTAAACCAAACCAACAGCCAAGAACTTGCAGTCCAGATAAATAATACTGGTACCATTTTATTTTTCAAACTGCAGAGCTCTGTAATTCTTTATATAAATATATCTATATAAGTTAGCTAACTTTCTTTTTAAAATAATGATAAAGCTAAAATGTAATCAAAACTTAAAATCCATTTAATATTTTAAATATGTCACTTGCTATCAAAATTTAATGTGTTAAAGTTTAAATAATCTGACTTATTTATATTTTCCTTTCATTTAAAGTACATTATAAGCGTCTAATTTAAAGTTATATCACTGCGGTTGTGTCTATATTTCTTTGCTTATTTTAAATGCTTATTATATTTTATATGCCAAAATTTCGAAACAGTGAGCACTTAATTTCACGTATATTTTAAGAAGATATTTGAAAATCTTCGTATAATTTGTTTGTAGCGTCTGTTTCGAAATCCTATTTTTTTTTATTCTTTAAATGATTTAATATGTGAAATGTGGCTTTTTTATAATCAACCAGTTAAAAACTTAACCTTATAGTTTTATTTAGAATTAAATTTAGCCTTGATCATATAAGTATATTTGACATTTAAATTCTTAAGTCCATAGAAATATACTTTCCCTCCTTAAATATTTATTATCTATAAGTAACTTAATAGATCGAGCATGTCAAAGTACAGATGTAGTAATATTCCCTTTTGTAGCATAGACGTTTATTACCAGGCTACACAAGAGTTGGTCCCAATTTGATATAGCTAATATGCTATTAACTCGTATTTCATAGTATGAAATATACTATTCTTTGCTTGGTGGATGTGATATTATTTTATAAAAATATTCTCGTTTTGCTGCTATACGTAATATACGTATCTTAAGATGGAGCCACGGCGTTGCCAGCACATCTTCTTTTATAGGGTAGAGCAGTAGCGAAGCCTGAGCCAAGGCCAGGTTAGCACGTAAGTCCCCCGCCATTCCTGAACACAAATGTTCCTTTTCACGCAGCATTGCGATCGGTTACAGGGTACCGGCGTTTGTCGCAAGAACCCTGAAATTATTTCATCCATCCACAGAGCGACTTTTCCTATTATTGTTTACCTGTGCCATAGCGCATTAGTAAAATCTTATTTCAGCCAACTCTCCCACCTTTATATAACGCTTTCAGCATTCTGAAATTTTCTCTCGAAAGCCATGTTCGACCGATCATTACTTGAGCTGGTTTATGCGCTCGTTATTAAATTATATTGGATATTTTAGTAAATGAATTCATGATCAAAGTTCGATATAATTATTTATATAACAGCCACCAATGTAATAGGATTTGGATTATCAAGATTTATAGACATAACGTAGTGATTAATTATGTATCAATTGTAAACAATTCCTAAGATGGGCACAAGTTAAACTCATCTATGAAATTTAATGATTACTTATGTAAAGTGATTTTGAATTACCAAATGCTTGTACATTCTACGCTGAATGCTATTGTAAATAAGTGATATATATATAGATATGAGTTGTAAATAAATATAGAATTAATTTAATGTATTTCGTTCTCTGTTTCGTTATTGATCTAATTCAATCTAATTCTAATTATCATTTATAGCCTATATATGTGAAAACTATGCATTAAGTTAAATTAAATTAGTGATATTTTAGTCAATTAAGAACCTTTCTTTTATTCATCAGAGTCTTATTGCCTCTCCGTGACCTATGTCGGCCGTGTGGAAAGAGGTATACGACGTGTAATTTCAAGGTGGTCATTCGTAGGGTCTTTAGTCTTGGAATCCTGGCTTACGAGTTGAAGTGCGGTCAGACTCGGGATGTTACAGTCCTAGTCTGGTCAGCTTCGGTCTCTTTTGCTTGGATTCTGAATTCTGTTACGCGAATGTACAAACTTGACTGTTACACATAGGAATAGGTATATTGCTATATATCCTCTCACTTAGAAATAAATAGTTTCATCTTATTTACTAGAGCACTTTGTTTATCTAATTGCTTTCTCTTTCAGGGAGTTTCCTTTCTAAATTTTCTCTTAGATTTACTTTTTTTTCTATCCCAAGTACTTTCTTAATGGGTACTTTTCTAAATATTTTTATTATTTAGAAATGGATTCTATTTTTTGAACTTAATTAGTTATACATTAATCATTTGTTTACTTATTATTTCTTACTTAAATAATATAATAATTGAATTGCCTTAATTCATGACAATAATACAGTTTATTAATTGAATTTGAATGAATCTAACATAGACAAATTGCATTAATTCTTAGCATTATCATAGGTTTACAGAATTATATGATCCTTTCCTCAAGGTTGAAATTTCAGATATGCAATTGTGAGCCTTTAAACTAATGAGTAGTTACTTTTGGATTGTATCTCTATTGGATACTTATAATTGATATCTTGTGGATAACACAGATTAAACAAATTTAAATTGATATAACTATCCTTGAATTTGTCTAAAAATATTGACTCTATAAACCAAATGAAATTATTACAGAACAATGGTCCTAATCCTTCAATCTCATGATTTGATATCATTTTCCTTTTTAATTTCATCCAGCTGGGGTATTTGAAAAGTAGGTCGGCAATATTTACAGAATAAGGTCTGCCTCCAAAATTTGTGTCATTGTAATCTAAACATTTCATTTTAGTTTGGCTATCATTAACCATAGGCATATATGGGCTGAATTCCCATAATATGATTTGCCAATCAAGTAATTTTTTATGGTCATGCATTAAGATATCCGGATTCTCTATGACTAACTCATTAAAGCAAATTTTATTTGTAGACTTTCTATAATATTCTGTGATGGTTCTACATTTCTATCAGTCTGACAGTTCCTTCTGTCATGAAAATTTTTATCTTCATGTCCATGTGTTTCAGGGAGATAAAACCATTTAAATTTTGAAATTTTTGTTTTGAAACTTTAAAAACTACCAACACTATCTGAATAAAATAGTTTACTGTTCTCCAGACTTACCATAAAATCTTCCTCTATATGGGGTTGATTTCCTGAATTATCTTGACCTTCATTGTTGAAAAAGTCTTTGATTTGAACATTATTAATTCTGCTAACTTGCAACTTACAATAATTTGAGTTGCCTTTAACTTTAGATTTATTATTAGTTTGCACCTTTTTATATTGTAGTTTTAGTTTTCAACTCCTTACACTCATTCTGGCAGTTGTTCACCCAAATTTTCAATTTATTTTGAGATTCTTTTCTATCCCATTTTCTCTATTCTGCTATTTGTTTGAGGTCCTGACTCCACCCCATAGCTGCTGGTTTGGCACTTACAGTTTGAATTCCGGACCTCCTTTGTTCTAGATTAGCATCTACGAATTTCAGAATGTTTTTGCAACTCTTATTTGCTACCCATTTCAGTTCAAGGTACATATCCTTATCATTATCTATTCATTAATTCAGGTGTTGAATTCATTCATCCTATGATCTATCACTTGGAATACATCTGAAATAGCTTTTGATATCAATTGTATCTTCTCATGGGTTTCTTTCCCTTTACCATTCCATATCTTATTAATTATTTGCAAACAATATTCTTGGATAAACCTAATCATTTCATTCTTCAGAATCTTAATAGTATACTCAATCTTAGTTTCACATTCCTTACATCACATCTGAAATGAATATTTCATTTCAATCGTAAAATTTTTAAACTTTATTCTAGGAGTGTTGTCTTTCATGATTTGCCTTCGAAAACTTACATTCTTGTGATTCTTGTAATTTTTTGTTCATCTTCTAAATATCTTTTAACTTCCCCCCCCCCCTTGCCTCTTTCTTTTCAAGGCAATAGATTTAATCCTAGTTTCTTCCCTCAAGGTTACATTTTCAATTCACATCTTTTCTATTTTACTTTTCACAACTTCTATATCTCTAAATTGAACTTCTAACTTCTCTTTCAATTCTTTAGAATTATCTTCTAACTTTTTAGAATTATTTTGTATCACTGCTTTTAATTTCTTGAACATTTCCTAAAGATTGAGATTAGACCCACCCAACAAATTTGGGTTAGTTCTATCCATAATACTAAATTGTTATTATACCAATATTAAACAAAAAATATTATTCAATAAATATAATTATCATAAAATAGTAGTCCAGGGTCTGCCAACGGAACCTCTGAAACCTATCTGCCATGCCAGGATGCCACTAGGCTATTCTAACTTAGAAAATTTAAGGCTGCAGATACACACAGGTGAGGTTCAACTCTTTTATTGAGCCAAAAACCCCAGTCACTAACTCATGAAGAAACTGAGTCTAAAATATCATACTGTATATTTAAAATTTCTGATTCTTAATCTTAAAATATTATTAATAAAATATATAAATTAAATTACTGCCACAATTAATTCAACAAAACATTCTATTACACACATACACACACTAATACAAACCTCTGAAGACTTAATTTATTATTAGATATATTTGATTTAAATTATATGCACAGATGGATACATTAATAGATTTATTATAATTTTAATATTTTGCTAAGTGTAAATATGCTACATAAATTTTGCATATAATCAACCCAATCTCGATCTATATGGGCAGACATTGGATCAGGCATTTGACACTTTTATACTTCGCTTTTCAGCAATGCATACTGATGTCCAAATGCTAATGAAGATCCTTAAGAAAATTCCTTATGTTGATGGCACCTTGGTTAAATGAAAAGTAAGTGATTTATTTAACATCTCTATTACATTATGAACATATTTTTCTATTATATTTTTGAATACTTACTGTTATAGAAATTCTAGAACAAATGAGGTTCTGATGTTTCATTATCTTTTTATATTCAAAGTTCATGTATTAGAACTTTTTGGAGATTAATAAAAATATAAATCATTTAACTTTTTATGAAAATTAGCACAGTGGGCTCTTAAATATATATTATTTTATTGACTAATTTTTTTATTACATTAGTTTGTATGCAAAGAATAAAATAAATGAACAAGTAAATAGTTTCACACAAAATAAAATAAATAATGAAACAAACATATATATTGTACCGGGTTTGATCCGTACTGATCCCACATACTCTACTCGCTAGGTTTAAACCTTATTTCTAATAAATTTATGATCTTATATTATAAATATTACGTGAACGACCCAGCTGTTTGAGCAGAGTGAAGAATACTATTAATGTAAAGGCCATCAACAATACCCATGATCAGACCGAGCTATGCAATGCATAACACGATCACATTTCCAGATCGTGGCCCACCTCGACTGCTAGATTCAAACCCCTACTATCCAAACACTTTATTTGTTTTGGAGTAAACCCTGGGTGCCAGCTAATTCAGAACTAACATGTTTAGACAGTAGCCCATAATCCAGCACTCAAAAAATCCCTTAACTAGCTCAGCTATTTGTAATCAATAACAAATTATTGTTTTAATTAGTGGCAAAAGAATTGACTGACAAAATTAAGCTTAAGTTTAAAAGACAATTTATTTTAATTAACATTTATTATACTAATTTTAAATATTTTTATAAATCTTATTTAACTAATATAACACCGGTATAATGATCACGCACATATTAATTCACACTATAATATCATATAACAAAGCATTAAATAATATTTGAAATTTAAAACACACATATCAATAGTTTGTCAATGTATGCTATAGAGTTCATAGTACTTGACTCTGGGAAGCTTCAACTAATGCGATGGCTACTTTAGAAATGAGAATAAGAAAATGTTATTACCTAATATTTTAGAACATGGATTTCTTCTTGCTGTTTGCTGTGAACTTTATTTTAATAGATTTTGTTTTCTTCCTGGTTGCTGTTTTAAGTGAGAATATCTCCATCTGTCCGGATATGAAGTTTCTTGAGGTTTAATGCTTATTCATTGGTACTATTCTTGGAGACAGTTAAACATTGATGGTGATTCTTCAAGTTGTTATGCAAGCATTTTTCTATTCTGGGCAGATTGCTGTTTCACTGGACTAAGTCTGGAGAAAGCCGTATGTTTCCAAGGGTTTTAACGCTGCATTATCCGCTGATCGATTGATTTAATCTCAACTGCACAATCTAAAATGTTTTCTAAACTCAACTGAACTGATTGTCCGATGAAAAAGTGGACTATTTATACTTAAGGCCTGTTGTTGTTTTGATGTTCACTGGCAATATGTTATTGAAATTCCTTCCTTGTGTTTAATTGCATTCCTCAAGATTAGCTTTTAATCCTGTTGTTGGAGATATTAATTAGCAGCCATCGCAAACGTAGTGTTGTTGTTTTTTTGTTTAATTTAATAGCCATCACTGTGTTTTTTAATGATAATTTTCTATATCATTTTTTTAATATTTACTATGCATACCTTTATTATATTTACAATCACACATATATATTTTACTAACAAACTCATATTAATTCGTCATTTACGCACATGTATAATTTAAGATCAATTCACTATTTAGTTTTTAAGATGACTTTTTTTCTTTAACTTAAATAAAAAGAGATTTATATTTTTAAACTTTTAGTTTAAACCTCTTTCTTTCTTTCCTTTTTTTTTCTAATCAATCATTTATAACTTTTATGAACAATATTTTCTTTAAACTAACAATAATAAAAAGAATTCTTTACTTATTTGAAAGTCAACTTCTTTTAATTTGACATTTCTAAAGCTAACCTCCTCCTCCCTTCTTAATTAACTAATTGTAACTTTTACTTCAAAAAACTCTTTGACTTTTAATTTTACATTTTTCGAAAACAAACTGCAATAAATAAAAAAAACTCTTAAACTTTTACATACTATTTTCCTTTTAATGAAAGATTTTTATTTTAATAATTTTAGACAAAATTATTACATGCACCAACCACAATATTGGTACAATATATATATATAACTTAAAAGTAGCCATATTACTATAATATATGATATAACAGAACTGCAAGGTACATCATAAGATGACATGAATACGACTCAGTAGTTGGATGACTTGAATACAATGTGTCAACCAACCTACAACAAGTCATATCCTAAATCCATGATTCAACAGCACATTTGGGTGTGCCAGATATTACAGAATCAGGAATGGCATATAGAAAAGGGAGCACATCTCACTACAGTCAGACCTAGGCCTTCGAATAGAATGCTAAAGATGTCACAATGAAATGCGTAGTTTCAAATCACATCTACTTTCAATATGCTAACTTATAATTTACTTAAAATATTTCAATGTAACCTAGACTAGTGCATATTCATTACATCTCCCTTTTTGGGCCCCATTACACCATGGAATTCAAACTCAGAGTTCTTGCAGTTGGCTCTCTTCAGGGATGGACTTACTTAATTATTGACCAAATATGTCTATATATAAGCATAGATAAACAAAAATATTGATGATGATCAATCAATTAGGAGAGCAACATATAATTATGTTGATGATCATCATCAAACCTTTAATGGTGTAAATTCTTAATGATAGTGATGATGAAACTTTTAATAGTATGAATGCATAATGATGGCAATGATCAAACAGAGATCAGATTGGTTTAAACAACTCGATACATTTATTAATAATCTAAATATATAATAAATATTTACAAAAAAAAAATTATTAATTTAACAATGGTCTACTATCATTTTATGGCTTAATACAATAAATTTCTCTGATTCAAATTTTATTCTGGAAATCTATCCTCATTTAATCTTTATTTACATTAGAGAAACAAATATTTCAAAGTCCAGTATATACAAAATGATATTTAAACATATGTAAATAAGCATTTATTTTATATAGCGCTATGTTTATAATTGTAATACATTTAAAGATCAGCCTTTCAAGCTATTGTGCTTGCGCTTTTTACGAGTGTTAATAATAAATGAATACTTTCATTCCCAACATGAGATATAGTATTTATGAAAATAAAATGAATCCACTTATTCTTTCCAACCCAAATGCTTATATATGGGCAAATCTTAAGTACTGGAAATGAGAGCGTGAGGATAGATCACTCACTTTAAATTACTGTTTACGATATCTGAATGAATGACGTCAACAAAATTATCTGGAATTTACTAAACGTCACTCTCAAATGAAACTTAAACATATGAATACTTTCATTCCCAACACGAGATATAGTATTTATGAAAGAATAAAATGAATCCACTTATTCTTTCCAACCCAAATGCTTATATATGGGCAAATCTTAAGTACTGGAAATGAAAACAAAACTTTGACAATATTCAAAAATCATTAATGTAAATCAAGATAAGAATGTGTCTAACATGATGTGCACATACCACATAAATCAGTAAGTTGATTTTATTGTGCTTAAACCATTGTGGTACTTTCCTATTTATTTTGTCGTTTACTCATATGCATCTGAAATTAAAAATTAGTACATATATGTGCATTTTAGATAGTAAACTTATATAGGGTGACCAGACTGGTTCGGTCAAAAATCAGGACATAACATCCAATCATTTTTACAGCATTGTATCTTTTTTTTTTTTTTTTTTATAAAACTCCATTTCTGTGTATATTCATCATTGTAAGTACTTTCCTCTTTGGCATGTTGCCTATTGCTTAGGGTTATTAATATTCCTATTATGCTTGTCACTATAAAAAAATAATATCAACAAAGAATTAATAAAACTACACTGTCAATCAAAGCAGGTGCAAGTGCAGTTCAAATTTTAGCCTTCAAAAATCCAACTGCACATGCTCCAAAGTGAGGTTCAATGCAAGAACATGTTTAGTTTGGCATATAACATAATAGCAATCTTTGTTTTGGTGTTGGAATTTCTCTGTTTTTATAATATTACTCTAGAGACTGAATGGACAGAGAGATCCAAGAAACTTATTTTTGCAATGAATTATTTATTTAAGACAAATAATAATTATGAATATTTGAAAATCGGGACATACAATGGTCCCAAAAAGAAATTTCAGGGACACTGGGACATCAAATCAAAAATAGAAACAAATCCCGAAAAATTGAGATGTCTGGTCATCCTAATCTTATAGATTTTTGTCTACTGCACTCAAATTTTGTATATGTTTACTTGCCTCTCCATGATATATTATTTCCACTTAAAGTACTCACAAATGATTTTCCTTTAAATTCAGAGACATTTCTCCCCATGAATCTTATTTTTCTTTGTACTACAAGTAGTTCAAGGCTATTTATTGTTGCTTTAATTTTAAAGTGGCATGATCAAAAACATAGTGTATAGTTCTGAATTTTGTAATGGCTTGCACATTGTGAACCTTTAAAGTTAATTTAAGCAGCTTTGTTATTGATTGTTCTTTAATGCAAAAGTGAAATATCTATATACACATCTTAGCTTAGAACACATATCTAACAGAATCGGATAAATAATAGAGTTCTTAGTAGTATAGCCTTCAGAGATGGTAAAGAATTATAATGTAATGTTTTGTGAATATTAATATTTAAAACTGCCAGATGTCAATTGCAATATTGCCAACATAGAAGGCATACTTTTGTGTATTATATTAAACTGTCAATACACTTTATCTTGTTTGTTATTGGATCAGTTTTAGCATCTGTTTATTGATATCTGCTTTGTTAATTGGTTTCTAAAGAATCTGTTTTACGCAATGTAGAGGTAATTTATAAGTAATGGTGTAGCTGTGTAGGCATTTATGATTAAGATCTTCATCAGTAAACTTTCATATTGATGTGATGTGATGCACTGTGACTTCTCCTTATACAGAGTTGGAAAGCTCACAGCAACTACGCCCAGAGAAACCTGTTAGCAACTTTACCTTTCCTTTCCATTCCCCACCCTATGTTTTCTCATATCCTGCTCCATCCCATTTCCACAACATAATCTTTGTCAATTCCATGGCCTTCATATCTAAATTCCCCTTATCTTTTCCCAAACCCAGCATAAAAATCAATAACCCACTTTCTGTATAATCACTTTGCTTATATTTATTCTTTCACACCTTTATTATTTGTACCCTTTCTGCTTTCAGGCATTTACATTCAATTAACAGATGCCTAATATTTTCTATGCCTTCCTTACACAACTTGCAGACTAAATCACCCATATTTTTCCATTTCTATATATATTCCCTTGTTGCTAAAGATCCCATTCGAGCCTTAAACAGTAAACTACTTTCCTTGCTATTATCATAAATTAACTTAACCCAATATTCTGTTTACTTTCTCCATCTCTCCAACTCCCTATTTTTTATTTATGCATCTATTCTTCTATCCCATTCCTTACCACTCTATCACTCAACAATTCTCCTAATGCAATCATCCCAGCTTTTGTACAAGTATACTGACAAATTCTTTATCCAAATTTTCTGCATTACCTTTCTCACCCATCTTCTTACCTGTCCTTTATTCATAACCCAATTAAATACTATTTGGGCTATTCTTTTATTATCCATAAACTGCAATCTACCAAACATTTTCATTTTGTTTTTCACATCTCTCATATAAAAACTTGATCATCCCATTTTATTGAATTGCCTCCTTTGCTATCCACACATCTGGATCTAATGCATATCTTCCTATTTCTCTTTGCTACTGCCACTCCTTTCCATACAATTTTAGCTACTCATATTTATTCTATGAAAACACTGTTAATTTCTTTATTAATCCCTTTCTTTTCTTTGCTTCATTTATCTTTTTTTTTCTCCCATTCATCCAAGCAATTTCTCTGATTACTTAAGATGATTCCCAAATAGTTATATCTATTCATCACTCTTAACTTTATATCCCCTAATAAAAATTCTTTTTCTTCTCTTTCCCCAGTATTAAACATCATTACTTTTGATTTTTCTTCACTAAACTTAATCCCCATCTCTTTATCCACTCTTGTGCATATCCTCAGCACAACTTCCATATTTTCCCTTCTTTCTCCACACAAAAAGACATCATCCTCTGCAAATAAAAGACCCAATAATGTATATACTTCCTTGCCACCTATTAATGATATCTTTATCCCTCTTCCTAGTCTTTCTATTGCTCTCTCTCCATTTCTCTCAAATACAACAAAAATAAAATAGGTGACATAAAGCATCCTTGCCTTAGTCCCCATCCCATTTTTTACTTTGATTCTATATTCACTAATTGATACGTAAAGTAATTATTTTCATATAATTTCTCAATAATATCCACTAAAGTTCCATCCATTCCCAAATTTACCATACTTATCCATAATCTATTTCTATTTACTGTATCATACATCTCTATATCTATAAAAGCCACATATAACTCTCTACCTCATATCCATAAGTTGTGAAACTACAAAAAAACTATCTCCTATACACCTATCCAATCAAAAACCTCACTGCATTTCTCCCTTTCTTCCATCCATTTTGCAACTTTTACAACCAC
The DNA here is from genome assembly GCA_028023455.1 of Epiperipatus broadwayi. Classification (NCBI taxonomy): domain Eukaryota; kingdom Metazoa; phylum Onychophora; class Udeonychophora; order Euonychophora; family Peripatidae; genus Epiperipatus; species Epiperipatus broadwayi. The sequence goes on along the minus strand of JAQFVV010000008.1, from coordinate 14,004,493 downwards.
CATATATGAAAAAACTTTATATAAAGCTGATGTTATCACTGATAACCAGATAGGTTACAAAAAGATTAAGACTTGCATGTCATAGTATTTGCTTTTCTTTACGAATAAGCAAAACCACAGATGGCTCATTAAACCAATTATGGTTCACTCATCCATTACCTGGTCGATCCTGCCAGGAGTCATATGCTCATTTCAAAAGATTATGCCATTTTTGACTTCCCAACATGACACGTGACATTTGAATCCATTGGGTAGTTGTTGGCTTGCCCAATGTGTTGAGTCACTTAATTGGTCTGTGGATTATTAAGTGTCAATCTTTAGTGCCAGCAACATATTGGTTTAATTTATTAGCCAAATCTTTGCATTATTTATTGATCAAATTTTGGTGTGATCAGAATGATTTGGTGTGATTTTACAAGATCCAGACATTATGCTGCAAATGTGATTAATATTCCTATGGGAATTTAACAACATAGTGAACACAAATTGTTTGTAGAATCAATTGTTTAACTTTCTATGATCCTTACTCTTTTCTTTAAATAGTAGCCTTACTCTTGTATTACTCCAACTACCCAGAAAATCTCTCTTCTGCACCATCTTATTAAAACATAAAAATTTTACTTTTGCCTTACACCCTAAATTCATTACCATCTCTGCTGTCCATCCATCTAAACCTTTTGCCTTTCCACTTTCTTCCCTGCCTCATTCAGTTCATTTTTTGTAAACCTAATATTCCCATTACTATATGCTTTTATGTTTATCATTCTGCCCACATCTAACATCTTTTCTATGCCCCATACATATTTATTTAATCTCTAATTCTTCTCTAGAGCTACTCTCTACTCCCTCATCTAGTAATATTATCTCTCTCTCCCCCCTATATTCCTTTTTTTAATATATTTCCAAATTTTTCTACTCCAATCTCTTCCACTTTTATTAATATCCTCCAACAATTTACTATTCAATTTCATCCTCTCTCTATAATTATCTATTTTAGCAACTTTTTTTTCTCTAAGTTCTTTTCCCACTTAGCATTAACATCTTTTTCACTTTCTTTGTTCTTAACAGCACACTTATATTCTATGCATGCTTTCCCCCCTCTTTTACACTTTTAATAACTCACATTTTTATTATTTTTATTTTTCTGAATATTCTAATCTAAAACCATTTTTGCCACATTCTCTATTTCACAATACCAGTCCTTATACTCACCCCAACCAACTCTTCCATGGTTTTTCAACTTTTATTATATACTTTTCTAAATTATTCTTATTATTCATTCTCCATCCATATCTTTCACTATCATTTCTACTTTTATTTCTATTTTCCATCACATGACTAATCTCTTCTATTATAAAAAAAGCTAACAGTAAAAATAAAATAGTTTTTAAAAGGTAATATAAAAAATAGTGTATTGGATATGTTTTGTATAGTTTATATATATATATGTAATTTATATGTAAGTTGAGTATATATATGGATGGGTATTTATATATATGTATATGTGGATTGGTATATGTAGGTATATGGGTGTATGTGCATAGGTGTGTGTATATATGTATGTTTAAAGGATATATATATATATTTGGATAGCCATACATATATATATATAGATGTAGGTATGGAGTTTATTTTTTTATTTATATATATATGTCTAGAGGTGATATGAATATATATATATATCTGTATGTAGGGGATATATGGATATATGATATTCATGTGTATATTTATATGTGAAATAATGGCTATGTATTTGTATTTATATTATTCGAATATTGTTAATAAATATAAAAGATGTAAGTTTAAAATAAAATTATAAGCTTTATAAAATTGATAACAGAGGGAGGTGTTTTAAAGGAATAACAAGATAGGAAATTTTGAAAAAAAAAAAACGTCATTTTAATTAAAGCAGAGAAGAAGAATAGAGGTAGTAGTATTAAAAAAATATATGAATTAGTGATATAAAGATAAAAGTTTTTAAAAATTAAAATTAGAGATATTAAAGTAAAAGAGATATTATATATTAGATAATAATTAAAAAAGATAGATAATAAGAAAAGATGAAAGGAAAATTATAAAATAATATTAATAAAAAATAATATTTAAAAAGAATTTTTAATAAAAAATTAAAAAAAGTAAAAATAAAATAGTTTTAAAAAGTAAATTTAAAAACAAACAAACAGTGTATTGGATATATATTTTTATATATGTGTAATTTATATGTAAGTTGAGTATACATATGGATGTGTATTTATAAATGTATATGTGGATTTGTATATATATATGTCTATGGGTGTATGTGTATATATGTGTGTTTAAAAGATGTATGTGTATATATTTGGATATGCATATGTATATATAGATGTAGGTATGGAATTTATATATATGTCTAGGGATGATGTAGATCTATATATGTATATAGAATATATGTGTATTTTATATATATATGTGAAATGATAGTTATGTATTTATATTATTCAAATATTGTAGCTCTGATGAAGACTGCTGGACAGTTGAAACTGTAAGGAAAATAAAGCAGGTTTTAAGAAAATTTGTTTGCATTGAAGTGTATATGAAAGAACTGTTATACACACTCTCTCTTCATTATCAAACACTTTCATTTTCCATGCTTATATTGATGTGATGTGATATGGCTTCTCCTTAAATGAAGTCAAGAATATCTCAGCAATTATGCCCAGATAAACCTGTTAGCCACTTTCTTTTACATTCCCCACTCTAAATTTACCCATAATCTGCTCTATCCCATTTCCACAACATAATTTTTGTCAACTCTATAACCTTTATATCTAAATCCCCCTTCTCTTTTCCCAAACCCAGCATAAAAACCAATAATTCACTTTCTGTATAATCACTCTTTTCATATTTATTTTCCCACAACTTCATTATATGTACCCTTTCTGTTTTCAAACATTTACATTCAATTAACAAATGACTAATATTTTCAATTCCTTCCTTACATAATTTACAAAATAAATCACCCATATTTTTCCATTTACATGTATATTCTTTTGTAGCTAAAGATCTCGTTCGAGCCTTAAACAATAAACTACTTTCCTTACTATTATCATATATTAACTCACACCTAATATTCTGTTTATTTCTATATATATTTAAACTCTTTTTACTCTCCATACTATTTCTCCATCTCTCTAACTCCCTAGTCTTTATTAATAAATTTATTCTTTTATCCCATTCCTTACTACTATAACACTCAATAATCCTCTTAACACAATCATCCCATCTTTTGTACAAATATACTGATATAAATTCTTTATCCAAATCTTTTGCATACCACATTACCTTTCTCACCCATCTTGTTACCTGCCCTTTACTCATAACCCAATTAAATACTATTTTAGCTATTCTTTTATTATCCATAAACTGCAATCTACCAAACATTTTCATTTTACTTTTTGCATCTCTCATATGAAAACTTGACCATCCCATTTCTCCTTGAATTGCCTCCCTTGCTGTCCATACTTCTGCATCCAATGCATGTCTTCCTACTTCCCTTTGAGCTTTTTCTAAATAATCTAATATCTTTTTACTAACATATAATGCATCATTACCATATGTTAACCCTGCTACTGCAACTCCTTTCCATATAATTCTAGTTACATCATATTTATTATATGAAAATACTGTTAATTTCTTTATCAATCCCTTTCTTTTCTTTGCTTCATTTATCAATTTTTTCTCCCATTCATCCAAATAATTTTTCTAATTATTGTGCCTACTTTCTTTATAATATATATTGTGACCCTGTGTTTTGCTCATGGGACTATTTAAATGTCTTACTTAAATGTTTATGCTATTTTAAAAAAAGAGAGAAGAATGAAACATGATAAAATTTGTGATATAAAAATATGTGGATTACACTGTCCAAGTTTTGCTTAATTGATTTAATTAGTCTATGCAAGTAATTATAAGTACTTAATATAAAATTTTAGTCACATAAAGATTTTTGTAATAGGTAACTTTAATACTCAGTAAGTAAACATGCCTATAACATTAAAATTGGAGCTTAGATCATACTCAGTTTTAAAAAAAAATTAAGGTTTTTGTTTAGAAAACTAAACTAGTTAGTGAATTATTAATGATATAATGATATTGTTAAATTAATTATTAGAATTGATTAATGATTTGTTTGAATTATTGTACTATTAGAGCTCAAAATAGTTAAATAAAGTTAGTTTATTTTAAAGAATATTGAAATTAGTTACAAATGCTCAGATTAAATATTAAACAGATTAATTTTAAAAAGATAAAAAATAAGTTCCAGTACATGTATGTTTGTTGATATTTATGCATGTTGGTTTATAAAATGTTATTTATTATAAGTGAATTTAAGTTCATTTATTTAAGAATATTTTCTAGTTAATTCAGCATCAAAGTGTTTAAAATAAATAAATGCATAAGCTTCTAATAAATAAAAGTGATAATTTATAAAGGTAATAATTTAAAATAGTAATTAAATTATTCATTTTGTTTTATTTTTTTTTATTAAATAAGTTTAAAAGTAAAGGTCAATTAAAAACTAATAGAAATTTTTAAATTATCATGTGAGAACTGGAAACAGATCAGTTATGTAATTTTTTATTTAGTTCCTGGTTGTAGTGTAAATAATTAGTGTTAGAGATCAGAAATAAAGATTTGGCTAATTAACTACCCATCAAAATATGGAAGGTATAAATAGGGTTTTTAGTGTGTGTTGGGGGGGCTAGTCTCTGTGCGCTTTTCCTCTTTGTCTTTTCCATTAACTCCTCAACAAGAAGGCATTAAAAAATTTAAATTTTTTATTCTAAATTAATAGTGATAATTTTTTATAAACTTTTATTATTTGTTCAATGGATATGTGTTGCTAAATTTAAAAAAAGGTATTAAGTCTTTTCATACTTAGCTTAATCAAGAAAATTACAAAGAAATTATCTAAATGCCTAAGGAAAACTAGTATTGTCTACTGAGTAATTATAACAGACTGTGATGAACCAGTACTTAAAAGAAAGTAAAGGTAGTATGTTTCCATTATGTTTTCAAAACTTTATAATGAACTCTGTACTAATTCATTTCTATTGTTTATTCTTCATTTTTAGTGAAATATTACAATTTACTGTTGATAGACTTTTAAAATTTATTTTAATATTAAAGAAATGCTTCAATGGAAGTCAATTTTATCTGACTTGAAAATAATTAACTCTTGATAATTAAAATAAGAATAATTTTTAATATTTTCTTCATAATATTTATTAAGTGCAGACGTGCAGACTCATATTTTCCAAAATAAAAGAACTTTATTCAGTGAAATCTCTCAGAAATTAATTTATAACAATTTTTCAAAGAAAAAAATTTTTCTAATGTGGAACGAGTATATGTATTGCTATGAAATATTTTTAAAATATTACTTCAAATGAAGAACAAAAAAAGATTAATTAAAAATGTTATTTAATGTGAAAGCTATTCAAGCTGCTTGTTTTGGAAGGAACAGTGATTTATTAATTACTGTTATTAGTTTTTACCTTCAGTGAATAAAAGTGATAGCTTTAAATAATAATATGAAACGCTCTTTTAAATAAAGGAAGTTTTATTTTCACAATATATCCACAGAAATGTGAAAGAAAATATCCCTAATAATATATCTGTTGTTTGGATAAAAGTAATAAAACAAGCTATAGCAAACTTTATAAAAAATGTCTAAATAAGTGAAGAGATTCGAATATGTTGCAGTTATTCTTTAAATGTTTTTAATGTGCATGCCATTTGGTCCTCAGGTCATTGATATTTATGTTATTTTAAAATGTAACAAATTATGGATGCATTGCTTTTAAAATGATTCATCATTCAGAGGACGTTTTCGACATGAAGTAGCTCAAAGCGGAGAATGTCGGCTAAAGAACTATAAGTGTTTTTAAAAATATATATATTACTATTTTTTTTTAATATTATGCAAAAGTATTTTTGAATTATACAGTAAAATTTATGCATTTTATTCTTATAATGGTTAAAGTAAAATTTATGAATTTTATTTTGGCTTAAGGTAAAGTCTATACAATATACCTGTCCAGGTAAAGAAAATATAATTTCTTTACATTCGCCAGTAGTCTTTTTATTAATACACAATTTATATCTATGGGTAAACAGCTAATATCTGGTTTATCAGACACTCACAAAAGTTTTAACCAAATATAATTTTTGTTATAATGTTATTAATATATTATCTTTATTAGTAGTATTTTTGCATTTACCACTTATGTCCACTTTATTTTTAAAATATTATACTATTAGTTAGATGTGTAGTTCTTATTATTTTCAAAATTTATTATGCTATTTAAAGTAATTTTAAAGTCATTTTGACTTGTATTTATTTGTTGGTTTTATACATTATACATGTATGAATTTTCAGAGATAAATAATTATTTCTTTAGTTAAGTGATATTTTGTATCTTGCCATGGTTATGCTAAAGATGGATGTTATTCTCATTTTGGGATGCATTTAATTTTATTATTGTTGCATTTTAATTATATTATACATTAGAGGATTGAGAATTGCTCTCCCCAATGGATCCTTAGATAGGATTTTCTTTGATTTATATTCTACTTTCCATGTGCTAGGACCATGTCCATACATATATTTACCTCAGAAGTCTGTTGGAATATGCCATTGCTTATTATCCCAGTATGGTAGTTGTTGCTCTGAGAAGGCTCTCCCTCATGAAAATATTTTATTTATATTCCACCGTGTTAAGTGAAGTCAATGTATGTTTTAAAATTGTAATGGCAATTGATAAGTTAGAATTTCAAGTGTATAGTCACTTCAGTCACACTTTTATATTCAGTGTATAAGAAAGTAATTAGTGTATATATTGTACTGTTGTGCCTTTCCAACAGTTTACAAGAAAACCAAATAAATATATTTAGTAATTTAATGTATTATAATAGCTTAATAAGAGGTACACGTTATTATCATCATCACCATCCAGAAGTAGTTTTCTAGTGGAATGGTAAGGTAATTTAATGTTTAAATAATTTATTATGTGGACATGAGCAAAATCAGGAATGTTGTTTGCATGGCTTTTGAAAGGTTTTACCATCTTAAGTGTTATTAAATTAAAAAAACACCAGATAGCATTTTTCTTTAACTGTCTTATATAATATTAGTATTATAATGGTAAACTGCTTAAAATTGTTTAGCCATATTCTAATTAAGGGTTAAATTTTTAATCTTGTTGGTAATGCTGTAAATAAAAAAGTATATGTTAAATATGCTGAGAAAGTATATCTTAGGTATTATTATTAAATATTTTTCTTTTGAAAAGCCTTAACAAATGATTATTCTATAATAATAGAAGTGTTAAGATTGTGTTTAGAAATGTGCAAATATGATAAGAACTTATTACTTTTAAACAGGTATTTAATATAATTAAATAATGTTTAGCCAAAAGTAAATGCTTAGCTGAAAGTAACAAATTTATAATTAATAAAACTAGCCAAAAATTTGTAAATAATGGATTGATTTGCTAGTGGATAGGCAATTATTTTTGTTTTTTATTTACGCATCTTATACAACAGTGCCAAAATCTTTATGTTAATTTTTTGTATAAAGTGAAACTGATTTCAACTGTTAATAAATGTGTTTTATTGTTACTAAATTTTAGTCTTTGTCTCTATATTCATGATTTTTTGAGTCCTGAATTATTGATTATGTTATAAAAATCTTGGTTTAAATCAGATATACAATTCTAATAAAATACAGATTCAAACTTAAAAATGCAAAGTTGCATAGGAATGTTACTTCCAAACGTTGGAATTGCATTTAAAATAAAATTATTTGATTTTCTTTGAATTGATTTTCACTTAAGACTGCTTATTATTTATTATACTAGTGAAAATTATATTGTTTCTGAAGTTAATTTTAAATTATGTTGTTGATGAGTATCAGAATGACATAAAAGGTACCCTTTCCTTCTAGATACTCTAATCTCATCCTGAGTAAAGACTTTAATTTTCCAAATTTTATTGTTTCCTGCATTTGTTAGTTAAATTGAACATTTCTTTAATTAATTATTATTATAGTATGATGGTGATAGGATGTCATTCATTTATTCAACATGATATGAGAATACTTAAAATTATTAGATAAAGAACTCTGAGATTATCGCATATTATTTTATGATTATCCAAATTACTCTTATTGTTGCAAATATCAATAGTGTAGCATTAACGAATCAATTACAATTAATTGTACTATAAGAAAAGTCCATTAGCTCTTACTTTATAAGAGTTATTCCAGATCAGATCATGGCAATAATCTTTATTTGGTGATAAACATTTGTTTCCAAATATCTAGAGGGGGATATAATAGAAATGTCTTTCATATTCTATATGATATGCAAAGTACCTTTGCTACTTGAGGATGCACTTTTAATATTGGGAAGTTTGTTTGATTTAAAAATTTTGTATGAGAATGAGGGAGGTTTCTCCTCTTCGTTATTTATCTATTATGATAATGTGCACTTGCCATTATTGTAGTTCACTTTTATTTTAGTGCATATCTCGATAGTAAATATAATTGTAGCACGTAATCCAGTGAGCTTAGGCAAAGGACCTCATCATTAGATGGATTATATTGATGATTACAATTTGTCTTTTTTTTTTCATTAGGTACAATTTGGTATATATGTTATTATTACAATTCATACTCCGTATTTGTAATTTCAATTTTTCCTTAGATACAATATATATATATATTAGACAAATTCTTTTGCAGACTTTAATCTATAAACAAATTGTAGAAATATTTAAATGGATTAAATAACATTTTTCCAATTTCCAGTAAAAAATATTTATTTTCTGAATCAAAATATATATAAATGATAATTAAAAACCTTAATAATCTGCTTGTAATAATACCATCAATCTGAAAAAATTGTATATGCAAACGTTGCGTAAGTGTGTGTGTATATATGGGTTACATAATGTACTTATTATTTTTTTAAAATTAATAAAATTTAAGATTTTGAAATAGAAAAATAATATCAAGAAGTAATAGTTTGAAAAAGTAGAAGATAAAATAGAAAGAAAATTTAGAAATAAGTTAGAAATTAGTTGTTAATGATAACTTATTTTTCTTTTATTTTTTTGTAAAATTCTGTCAAAAATACTCTTTGTATATAAAAAAGTACTTTTAATTAAAAGAAAAATTCTTACGATTAATTAAAATAAGTCATACAAAACTAATCAGGCTCTGGAGATTAAGATTCCAGACTGATTAGTTGAACAATATAATTTCAGATTAATTAAAATAAGAAAATAAAGAAATGTAATTTTTGATTAAAAGATCGAATGTATTGATAGCGTGGTTAATACTTGAGCAAAAGTGGAGTCAGAATAGTATAAAAAGCTGACATTGTCTATTGTCAATGATTATTATTAGAAATGATATAGTTATTGGTATCTTTACAGTGGAGAATTATTTATTATTAGTATTATTATTGTTTAAAGAGAAATGAGAGGCTAGGTCCAAACGCTGGTGTTCGGCCATTTTCCTCCGCTTGTCTTCTGTATGCCATTAGCCGAATGCCATGGTAGTTTACTGACTTGCCTTCTGCCGATGTTTAATCCCACTCCGCCAAATTAAGAGAACCAGAACACCATAGGGCAAGTAATCAGGAAGCTGCATTGATGTTACATGTACATGGATCCAAATAAAAGGCGACTATCCACATACAAAAAACCAAAGACTGTGCATAACCCACTTGTGGAAACCAAAGACTGTATTCAAACCGCTTATGGAAATCAAGAGACTGTATTTAAACCATTCATAGAAACCAGAGACTATGTTCAAAACACAGATATAAACCAGAAACTGTGCTGTACTTATACCTAGATAATTATTATCCATGATGTCATTAAAACTTAAAAATTTAAATACTAGTATTAAAAGTTAAAATCTTGCCCTGAATAGAACTCATAAGCATATATATTTATTAAATGTATAATATCTCATGTTTTATATTTTTATTATTATTGTCTGTAAATAAATTGATGTAAATTATTAGTATTGTTTACATGTCCCTCTCCATTTATCTAAGTAAATGTGTTGCCAGTCTCATGTTTAAGAACTAGCCATGGGTCAAGCACTTGAAATGTGCTAGTGACATTTCATGGGTCCCAATGTAAGTATTGGATGCCGCCCTGGGTTTAAACACTTTATAAATAACCCCCATGAGGTGTTTCATGAAGCTGAAGTTACCTCGGTCTGGAAAGGTGACTGTTGGTTTAATATTTTATTAAATCTGTCTGACCAGGGGTATGACTGATATGTAAATATTAATCATATTTATTCCTCTGCTTGAGTAACGGGTCCTCTTAAAAGATCATATTAAAAATTAATATGTTTAAATACAATTTAATTAGAACTAGATTTAAAATAATAAGTAATTAGACTTAGTATAAGTAGTAAAAAGGTTTTTATATTTTTATGTTGGGGGGTTCCCGTTACAATATATACAAATATTTGTTATGTACATAGTATACAAATTAATACATATATGCATCTAATTTTATTAATGGTATTAAGAATACTTACTATGTTATTTCTTTCTTCCAACATTACGCATATAAAATTAAATGCACATAATCAAAATATTAAAATGAAATCTCAATCTTATACTCTATAGAATCACTCAATTATTTAATTGTTCAGTTCTCTTTTTTTATTTTAATTTATTTATCTAATTAAAAAAATCAATTGGGCTTAACATATATTTATAAATATTCTGAAAACTATTACTTATTTTAATTAAAACAGCATATTTTAAACACAGCAGTTATATTTTTAATTTAAAAGATTTGAATATTAAATAAATTATTTTCCTATAAATTTTATTTTATTTGCAAATGATATTCTATCATTATTTAAAGCATTGCACCTTTACCTACTTCCCAACAAAGATATTTCAAAAATAGAGAATAAAAAACATTTGTTTTTATACAAATAAAAAAATTAAGATCATATACATTATAAATATATCTTTTTAGTGGACTGTCAATTACAAAACTGATTTGTAACACATTAAATTCTGAAAGCAGAAGAATAAGCCATTGATAATTCCCATTTTTCAGAAATCAAAATAGAATGGCAGCTTATATTTTGTTGCAATATGACAGCCCAATATATTTCTAAATTATATGCATCCATTTAAATATTTTTAACTATCTTGGTGATACACCAACAATATTTTTTAGTATTATCTTTCAAGAACATTTTAGGACCTTCATTTTATCACTTGTGAATTTCAGCATATTAAGATTTGACAAATAGTTGAGATAAAGTAATACATTCTCTGACGTCCTGTTTTTATTTATGTTAACATATATAGGTTTTGTTAAAAAAGTTATCAGGAAAATATTAAAAATGAAATATTTGTTTAATGATTTTTGATTAAAAAGATATATTTTTTTCATTAAAAATACTTCCAAAAATTTTGTTAAATATTTTTCTGATACCTATTTAATAAAAAATATTTTTTAAAGTACAGTATTCTTATTTTTGGATCTATATAATGTCTGAAGAAGTTACCTCTTTGCTTTACTTAATAGACCAGGCTTATTCATATTATGTGAAATTGAACAGAACCCCCAGTGGGCACTGAAACCTTCTAGGGGGCAATAGTGGGTTCAGAAACATTTGGGGGACATTAATAATATATATTTAAAGATTATTTTCATGATTTTGTGACTGGATAATCATTTAAAATCTGCATTTTAATTCATCTTATGTCCATCTTACACGATCAATTTTCGATTTCAATTATTTAATCATTTGAAAATTGACCATGTCTGACAGAAATAGATAATTTTCTATGTCAATAAAAAAATAAGCATGTAAATATTGTATCTCTAATGAATGTAATTTGAGAACACACATACTCTGCATTACATGAGGTATCATTTATTATTAAATGATCAAATTAATTTTGAAAGAAATAGTTAAGTCTTAATAAGTGAAGTATAAAATGTTTTAAATGCAAACTTGCAAAAGTAAATGTTGCGTCATCTTGTCGTTTAACAAAATAAAAGAAAGTTTAGTAATAAAGAGCAAGTAGGAAGAGAAGAAAATTTAACTCTAAGTAAAAAGTTAAAAATTAGCTCTCTTTTTACAAGAGAAAAAAAGGAAATTGTATTAAAATATTATAAAATTGTCAAATTTGCAAGTCATTTAAAGATTACTTGGCTGATAAAGAAAAGAAAGGAAATAATTACTCCCATTGCATTAATTGAAAAAACAAAAGGAATAACTACAGACATTATCTCATCAAATGTTAGATTAATGTAAGCAAGAATTTAGATTAAAACAATGCTAAATTAAAGAAACAGGAAAGAACTACGGACATTATCTCATCAAAACATTAGATTAATCTAAGCAAGAATTTAGATTAAAACATAATGGAAAATTACTTAAGGAAATATCAATTAATTAAATCAGATTAGAGAATGATAACTAAAAAACAATAAGGATGAAGTGTAAAAAAGGACAGATTAATTTCATTATTATTATAGCATTATATTACTACTATCATATTCATTATAATCCAATATTGCTATCATATAAGAACTTTTGAAGAGATGGCCAGGGCCATTATTGTCTCCAGCATGCGGGCACATATACTTATAATCAGTGAAAAGCAAACTAGCAGCATGCAGTGCTAGACAGTAACCGAAGTGTGCAGCCAGTCTTCAATCCCAATCCTGCAGAATAGATGTCCATCTAGAAATCATGCTCACCTTATGATCTGAAAATTCATAGAATATCTCTCCATTAAAATGTGGAAAATCGGGAAGAAACCAAACCATTGATGGGAAAGAAAGACCAATCGGTTGGGGATCAACAAAGCAGGAGAAAGTAACAAATTCTGTTCATGAAAAGTGTAATGTGTTATCTGCAAAAATCCTAGGTAAATATATTCATTATCCCAATCTAAAGAATTGAATGAGACTAATGAACTTTGATATTACAGCCAGAGTAATCTTTAATGTCACTTCCCTAAAATTTTATATTATTGCATGACTATATATGTGTGCATATAATAACTCATTATAATGTATTTTAATTACGTGTATATAAATTTTTAATATTGCTTCCATAAGTTAGTATGTTATATTTTAAATGTGTATATTTGAATTATGTTTAACTATGAATATGTGTGAATAAATTTTGCTTAATTATTGGCTGATCGATTCTCTATTTCATAACTGCTTCACGAATAGATTAAGTTACAGTTAATTGTAAGTGTATTAAAGTTTTTATTCTTTCCCACAATTGAGAAAATGAGCTAGTTTGGGATATATCAAGCTCTAGATTGTATAGCTGTTGTCTAGGCATGCTGATTATATAACTTATGGTTGGCTGACATCTGATGTTAAGCCTCAAAACAAATAAAAATGCTTTGGATGGCAGGGGTTTGAATTTAGCAGCCCTGGAGTTCTATGGCCTGGAAATGTGGCCGCAGGTTACTTTGTATAGCCTGTCTGGTTATAGGTACCGTTAGTGTTTCATCTACCTGTGGTGTTATACTCATTTGCTTGAAAGGCCGGTCTTCTGCAATAGTGAAAGTATAGCCAGAGTTTAGATTGAGATTTGTAAATATAAACACAGCAAATTTTCTCCCATCTGGTTCAATATATATGTGTGTATAATAGATTGTTTACAATAGCAAATACATTCATATTTCATTCCAAAATTTATAAAAATCACTTTTCTAATTGATTTGTACAAAAATAAACTCAATTTTATATAATTTAGTATTAAGAGTAAAAATAATAATGGCAAGAAAAAAAAATCATAAATTTAAGTTAGCATAGTTAGTACCAACTTATATTATTAAGTAGAGGAAAAAGACAAAGCAAATATTATTCAAAACTTATTATGTTTTCTATCATTATATTTTGTAGGTTTGGTGATCTGGTGTAATTATTTTACTTAATAATTATTTATAACTATTCGGACAATATCGTGGTCAGATGAACAAAATGTGCTTTCATGCAAAATAAAAAATTGAAAGTGTCATATAGGATATTTTAACTTAATTTTTATATACTTAAAAAATTTCATTTTTTATTGTAAAAATTGATGTCATACAGGCTTTATAGTCTATCCACACAGCAGACAAGCCTTAACTAGTATTATGTAGGTAATTCAAGCAATTCAGCATGTTTAAACAGGAATATGGGTGCTTGCAGTGATTTGTTCATATCATAAACATGTCAATACATACAAGTCGATTCAGGCTGGCTTTCAAATCTACAAATATCAGTGATTTAGAAATATTATTTTTTGTGTGCTTTGCCCAACAATCATCAATCGAATGGGTGATTTTATTTTAGTCATACAAAGTGCAAATTAAAGTTTATTTTGTGAATATTGTTGCAAATTTTATTACTTCATTATGTCTGAATTTGTTCACAGTACACTATTTAAAATATGGTTTTATTCAGTCTCCTACAAACCAATTATTACCTATGTACTTGATTTGCCATAAAGTATTTTCAAATGAAGCATTCTAGGCTAAAGATTTGTTCTATTTTCAAGTATTAGAAGAAAAATATTTTTAAGGTCAAACTATATCAAAACTTTTTGCATCATCCACTAAACAAGATAATGTAATATATAGGGTATATGAGCACAGACTTTCAGATGACCCATCACTCTCCACTCTATCTAATAACACCGATACACTCAAGCACATATATGCTGAAAAGATAAATAATCACCAATATACGTATTTCATGCTAATCCAGCAATCATCAGTTGGTCCAGATTATCATCTCCCACACATATATACTATAAGTGCTCAGATATATATTAAGATAGACAATCTTCATACTTTAATGGACAGGCTCCAATCTACTACACACTCCAACTCTTCAACCATCCATCCAATTGAAAATCTGATGATGGAATGCATTGCAAGCTTCTTAAAATATTTCATTAATTGCAAAAATGGGAAAACCACACACAATTGGTGAAGAATTAATCTTCCTGGCAGTAAAAGAATAAACAGTGCTTCATAAGCCCATATCAGATATCATTACTCAGTGCAAAGAATTGATGAAATGGCTGAAGATGTTGAAAAATCATTGTGATTATTTGAAGACATGCCAATTTTCCAATCAAGTCGATGAATCACTACTCTTATCATACATACAATTCATAAAAGTAAAAGTTTGTCAAGAATTATTATTTGTTAAAAATTTGGAGAATCTATGAATGTTTTTTCAAGAGACATTCCTATTCATATTTTGTCTGCTGCTACTGATGGTGTTCCAGCAATAGTAGAGTGCCACAAGTTTCAGTGCATTTGAATCAAACAATACCAAATGTACTAGCTATACATTGTTTTCATCATCATTTGATTGCGAAGAATTTAAGTGAGAACACCTGCATACTTCACTCCATTGTTAATAGAGCAGTCAACAAGATTAGAAGCAATTCATTGAGTGAGTTTGTTTAGACAACTTTGTAGTGAAAACGATGAAGATTTCAATCATATGCTGCTTTGCCCAGTGTTGGATTTCCAAAGATATTTATCTGAATCGATTTTACAATTTGTTTGATTCAGTACTAAGCTCCTAAAAAACAGAATGACGGATTGTGGGCCAACCTGATTACATTCAAAGATGACATCACTTATTTGACAGAACTCTATAAAATATTTAATGAAGTCAATCTACAATTACAAGGTGATGAATTGAATTAAAACAAAAAAAAAAACATTATTGCTGCTTTTGTGGGTAAACTTCTGTTCAAACGGAATCTAGGACTAGGGAATATAGTCACTTTTCAAATTTATTAGCAATCCGTCTCTCTCAAAAAGGAAGATTTACTTACATACTGCCAACACTTGGAGGGTTTCCATGCTGATTTTAATAAGCGATTCAATGATATGCCAACAACTCCAATTGTTATTAAAACAGGCAAAACTCTATACGTATTGCCACTCAATACAAGCCAGAGTAATCAATGGATGCCAAAGGCTTGTGCATAAAATCCCCATCTATTGATTACTCTGGCTTGCATTGAGTGGCAATACATAGCGTTTTGCCTGTTTTAATAAGTTATAAGCAAGCATACGAAATAGTGATCAAGTGATGTTTATTGGCATAAACTCCAATTGTGATTGGAGAAACTATTTTTTTTAGCAGTCAATAAAAGCATTTAATATAAAAAAATGTTATCTCTATTATCATCTAGCTATAGCTTTTTAAATTAAAATTTAAAGATATCTATAAATCCCCCCTCCCCCCACAATATTGTTTTAATTTCTTTGGGGAAATTTATTTGAAGTTGATAATTTTAATTTTAAAAAGAATATATAGTATTTAGAGTTTTAATTATTTCTATCAGTGGTTGTGATTTTTCTAACTAAAAAACTCATTTTGTTTCTCAACTATTATTTACCATGAACATTAATAAAACAATGTATATATAATATTCTACTGCAAAAAAACATATTTATCATCATATGTTGGGATAGTTATAATTTTTCTTAAATGTTTTTATTCTTCCATATATTTGTTCTATATATTATTGCATATGTATGTAAGACCGATTTTAATCGGTTATATTTGATTAACAAAAGTTAGAACTGTGGGGTAAATGCAATGGATAAAATTGTTAAAGTAAAATTATGAAAATCCCTGCAAAAGGCATCTTCCAAGATAGGAGTGAATATTACCTATGGAAAACAAACATATATTGAAAGTAATATCTAAATAAAGATTGAGGTTTATTAATTTGTGAATATGTATGGACCAAAAATTTCATAATTGTTATAGTATCAAATTATGAGCATATTGAAATGTATCATTCTAGTATAAATTAAGCTTTGTAACTTGGAATTAACAGCTACTATAAATAATATAAAATCAATTTACTCTATGAACAGACCAAGAGAATAGTTATGTATACAACTTCAGTTATAATCTATTCCACCCCCCAATGAAAACATATTAAGAAACAAACAAAAAAAAAACAGGAAAACTAATAATTTTATGATAAGCAGCAATTTTTCTGTTTCTGAATTCCATAGACAATCATATTAAAAAGAAAAAATCTTGCATATTTAAAAACTGTTTACAAATGTATTAGCATCATTCATTGCTAACTGTGAGAAATCACAACCTACAAAATCAATTCATTGAATGAGATTCTTTGGAAAACTTTGTATTGAAAATGTAATTTGATCATTTATTTTATATAAAAATGTATTGGTTGTTAAAAATGTTTTGGATGATTTTATAAACTGATTTAATACCAGAATTCTTTGAAAAGATGTTTTTTGAGCCAATTTGATCGATTTCAAAAATGACAGCTTATTTGTTAGAATTAATACATTTAATTAAATAAATTTACAGCTCCAAGGCAACTAGCTAAATTCAAGTTTACACATTCAGTAAAATGTGTTTCTCTGAAAATAAGCCCTAGCATCATTTTTCAAGAAGTTCATAATGTAAGCCCTACTTAATGTGTTTCCCTGAAAATAAGACCTAGCATAATTTTTCAGAAGTTCATCAATATAAGCCCTACTTAAGATAGTCAGCCAGCCAGTTTTTGTTATCTGTTGAAACACATGGACGTATTCAATTAAACAAAGGGAGACTCAAAAATTACTGGAATTTTGTATTAATAAATTGTATATTTATTTTTAGGTGTTTCAAATTGAATCTCTTTCAAAGTATATCTATTTAATGCAATGCAGTGTTCTGTACATGTTTTTCACTTTTCATAGTAGTCCAGAAACACTTGCAAAGTGATACCTAAAATGTTTCTGTGGTTTTTTCTTCATCACTCCTAAGTTCACAAAAAGACGTTTTTTCATTCGTTAGCAAGATTGAGCAAATATGGTAAGCAAAAGTTGAGTCATGTTGAATTTAATTAAAAATTGTTTCATACTCAAACTTTATGTGCTAGCATACTGCCATGATGAAACATGCACTCCTCATTTTGCCAGAAAACAAGATGTTTAACGTTTTACTGCATTACACAAGTTTCAGAATTTGTAATTTTAAATTTCTGATTGCTATGAACAAATTCTGAATGAACAATGCCATTTGCATTTTAAAAAATCAGCATTTTCTTGACATTTGACTTCACTAGTCATCTTTTTGGGGATGTGGTGAATGTATAGCTGATGTCAAATTGATGAGATTTGCCCCAACTTTTATAATGGCCATTAGAACATATTTAGAAAACATGGTAGATTTTAACCTCCATTTTCTCCAAAATTGTTATATTTTGCATTCTAATGTGACACAAAAAGGTACATTCTTATACATGTTGGCAAATCAATGTGTAGTCAGATATATAGATGCATACATGATCATCATCTTGATCCAATCTAAAGTGCTGTTATAATATACACGAGTGTGCCATTCGAGCTATCTTTCTATATTCTAATAATTTTAATAATATAAATGTTTATGATTTATCAAATATGTAATGCTAAGAATGTAAATGCTATTCATGAAACAACAAGTTGGAATATATTACTAAAATAGATTCCTAAAGAATCATTTAAATAAATTTATAAATAAGTCCATGTTTTTATTGTATCAATACCAACCTATTTTCTGGCAAACAGTATAACAAACCAAACATTAGATAAAAATGATACCTTTTATCTGATAAAATATTGGCATTAATATACCAAAATAGTAGGCATTATTAACAGGTTCACTTAATCTAGATTGTAAATTATCTTACCAATGTGTTCAAACTTGTTTGTACCATGGATAGGTTTTTTATCTATATATTATGTATGAAAAATTACACAAAAATAAATGTGTATCCATTTTTATGCAAATGTGTAGTGGATAGAGAATTAAAAAATAATACAAATATTGCAATAAAAAGTTCTTAAAGTTTTTTTATTAATTGCATATACTAATCACCAATATGTTACAAGTTACATACACGTACTTTTAAAATGCACATTTCAACATGTACATATATAAAAATTCTTTTTACATAAAAATATTGCAGGACATGTTAAAGAGATTAATGTCCCATCTCTAAATACATTTAAAATGCATTATACAAAATATCAAAAATATTTGGCATCACTAAATTAATATATTGACATTATTAACTAAAAGGCTTATTTAAGTATAATTTCAATACTATAATTTATGCAATGATGTATATGATTTCTATACACAACTCAGCAATTAATCAAACTATTATTAATTTTGCTAACATTTATTTTCATTAGTGAACTGCAATATTTGTTCACTGTTTCAATATAGAATCTAACTTTAATATATACAAATTCTAATTAAAAATTAAGCTATTCAGCAAGAATGTAGACCAATCAACATTCTCACAAATTTAATGAAGGATTTATAAATAAGTGACACAGTTAATTGTTTTCTTAATCCTAAAAGCCATCAATTGTAAAAAAAGGTTAATTATAAACTTGATCCTGATAACAAATCCTGCATCTTTCATTACAAAAAAATAAAGAAGTTATAAACAATGACATAATGTTAACAAATTTGTAAGACTACAGCAGTATGAAGTGTCTAAGGTGAACAAGTGGAGAAACATGTTTTCTTTAGCTTAATAAAGGGTCATAATATATAAGTAGTCATTAACATTTGATAATCTACTTATAAGTGTTTCATTGCATTATCCAGAGCCTTCTTTTCAAATTTTGTTTACTTTATGAATTCATAACAAATATTTAAATATATTAGAAATGTTTCGACTGTTTTTATATGGTCATTATCAAGATAACTGCAATAAATATGTACAAAATGAAAATATGAAGTCCAGAAAATTTTTCATGACTAAACCTAGCTAAAATTTTAAAAATTGAGAACTATTTTTTAATATTAAAAATAACACATTTTTTCTTAGTAATTTAGATTTAAAATATTTACTTTTTAATTCTTATTTATATCTTTATTATAGTTTCTAGTCATAGTTAAGAGTATTTGGTTATGATTAGAAATTGAAAAGTAAATATTTAAAAATGTAAAATATAAATTGAGAATAAAAAAAAAAATGATTTCAATTTTTTAAATTTTAACTAGATATAATAAAAATTTTTCGTGACTTCAGATTTTCATTTTGTGTTTTTGCAGATATGTTGACAATGATTATATAAAAATGCTCAAAAAATTTATAATGTATATAAAATATTTATGAATAGATCAAATGTTAATGTCTACTTGTATATTACGAGGCTTTAATTAGCTGTAAGAAACATTACTTTTAAGATATTTCACTGTAGTTTTACAAATTCATCAACATTTCTCATTCTTTATAATTTATTTAATTTTTTATGAGAGATGCAAGATTTTATAATTATGATCAAATTTATAATAAACTTTTCATAATTGCCACTTTTTTGCATTATGAAAAACTAACCATGCACATTATTTGTAAATCTGATGTTAAATTTATGAGAATATTGATTGATCTACACTCTTGTCAAATGGCTTAAGTTAAATTTGTATGTATTAAAGTTAGATTCTATACTAAAAAATTTCAGCAATGTCAAATAATATTAATACAATATTAATGAAATTAATAATTTATTGATATTATAACTGAAATTATGCTTATATAATATTAACATATTAATTCAATGTCAAATATTTATGAATTAAAAAAACAAAACTGGATGGCATTTGGAAAAAAAGTGGATTAGAATTTAAAATTTTGTTGTTGATCCATTTCTTTTAATTGGTTAATACATACGATTCAACATAAAACGTTTTAAATAGACTAAAATGTATTTACATAAACACATATTTAAAACTTTTAATATAGCTATAATTCTAAACTTCCATTAAATTTATATGGACAAATATATTTAAAAGAATATACTGCGATATTTTTATGCTACATAACAATAAATTGTTAAAGATACACAGTTATTTGTATATTATTTAAATGTTTAACTGCATCACTTTAGGCTTAATGACATAAACAGGTTATTTAGGTAAAAAAAAATAAATTAAAAAATGTGATTTTAAATATCTTCTTCTTTTCTGATGTAAAACGTTCGAGCACTCCACTTTCTAAATATTTTATTTTCCCCATTAATTTCAACAACAAAATGTTTAATGCCTAAACAATGGGATCCATTATCATATTTTGAACCTAAAAGATGTAAGCAATTTTTACAAAGGATATTATAACTTAAATATAATTCATTAGCTGCAGACGATAAAGATACAGTCTTTTCAATATTTTTCCAATCAATAATAAAGTTATTGTCTTTCTGATATATATCAGTAGCTTTACAAATAAAGTCAAAACAACTGCGACATTTAAAATTTACATCAATTGGATTATTCATAGAATGTTTCTGTTCTACTATTTTTTTTTCCATTGCTCGGCTTACAAATGCTCTTCTTTGATTTTCTCTTACCTTTTCATCAAACTTTTCTCTTGGTATTTGACTAATGTCTTTAATTATTCTTCCCATTTTTTTTTGTATTTCACAATTTATCATTTCTTTATTGGAACACTCTTTTGAACCAATAGAAATGCAGGTACTATTTTTGGCTCTAGCCCTGCCAAACATTTGATAAGATGCTACTTCATTTGTAACATAATTATATCTTACAATCAAATTGCACGAAGGTATATCCAAACCTTCTTCTGATACAGAAGTAGAAATAATAACTTTGATTTTTCCATTTCTAAAATTAAACAATGTTTCTTGCTGTTCCTTTGTTTTCATTCCCTTACTTGAGGAATTATTTCCTCCCAAAATAACATCTGGTTTGAGTTCGCTTAATGTTTTATCATCTTTTAAAATGTTCTTTAAAGCTCTTGCATTTTCTTTTGTGCGAACAAAGATTACACCTTTAAAATAAATAAACAAACATTTAAAAAAAAAAAAAAAGATTTAATAAATAATTTTTTATCAATATTTTGAATTTTTTATATAATCAAATCACAGCTAAATAAATTTATTTATAATTTAGTAATCAATATTCAGAAATAATCCTTCCCTTTCATATAAAACTTTTCAAAAAATTTAAAAAAAAATTTTTTTTGGTAATGTAAAGCTCACTGATAAAATTATTCAACAAAATTCAGATCTTTGATATTGTAAGCACTCTATAATTATTTTATCATGCTCAGGATAAATCTAAACTTCGAAGATAAAATATACATAGATAAAATAATATTTTTGGGAATAAACCGTGTATTATTTTGCATTACAATCCGATATTTTGACGGACCAGCAACCGCCATTATTATCAAGGTTAACTTTTGAAAGAACTGAGGGAAATAAACATTTTGATAAGCCTCATATTGTGAATGCTGAACTACTTCAAGTTGAATCTCATTTCTCATCTCGCTCCGAGTCACATTATTGTTTGAGATCTAACCATTTTTCTTTCAAAAGTTAACCTTGACAATGGTGGTTGCTAGATTGTCGAAATATCAGATTGTAATGTAAAATAATACATGATTTATTCCCCAAAATATTATTTTATCTACATCATACAAATGTGAAAACATTAAATATAATATAAAATATATATATAACACACAAATTTGTATAACAGTGATTTTTTTTTTTTTCATTCTGAGTATAGAACTATTTCTTTTCTAAAGAATTAAATGCTTAACATCACAAATTAAAAAAATATTTCAGTGATTTGGGAAGCAAAAATTTAATACTAATCTTTTGCAATGTATGTGAATATTTTATTAATAAAATAATAGAAGATAGTAGCACAATCTACCTTTTCATAAGCTGCAAATTAGAAAATAAATAATAAGCATATATTATGTTTAAAAAATATATAATTATGTACTATTTTCATGCTAACCATAAATCATTTTACTTCCATGGGAATTTATATCCTATGTTTAGAATAGCCTGTATGTGCCCTAATTACACAGAAACTACTACAGCTATATCATAGTTCTCAATATACTACAGGTTCAAGCATAACTAGAAAAATTCCTTTTCTTAGAAATAGTGCTACAGATAGAAATCTAAGCGAAAAAAAAAAAAGAGAGAAGAAAACAAAGATTATGTGCTTTTAATATTTACTCTCAACAACAACAACAAAAATGCCTAGAAATAAAAAACCATTTTGCCCAAAGTTATAAATATGCAATGGCACATTCACAAAAGTTATTATTAATAGATTTGGATGTAGGCAAAAATTCTTATTCTCAAAAATATGACATCTAAAATATTAAAAATTTATTAGAAATGAAATGGCTTTTAATCTGTACTATTTACCATAAATGCAGCATCAAAGTATATATTGAGAGTTTTGTTTTTTGATAATTTTTATATACTGAGAGTTGTAGGTCAAAAAGTATATTTTTTATAAAAGAAAAAAAATGTCTCTTCTGAAATATAGTTTAGGTTTTCATTTATAATAAAATGTAATAATGGTTTTTATAGTTTTATTATCTAAAATTATCTTTCCTATCATTTTGTTTGAGTGTTAAATTTATTTTTAACCAGGAAACACTAAGAAAAAAATGTGAAAAGCTTCATGGTTAATGAATAATACGTCTTCCTACATCCACACCCATGACCTGGAATTAAATCTAAGACAAATGAATATTGAAATTTTTGAAATCATTAAGAAGTTTAAGATTTTTCTTTAAGATACAGAGTTCATAAATGAGTATCTAATTATTTTTAGATAGAGGACAAAAAGAACCCAGGTTAATCTATATTGGTAAAATAACTGTCATTATATTGCTCATGAAAATAATACTTGTATTTTTATAGTAAAGCTAATTTAATGCCCAAACTATTCTATTGCCACTTCCAGTCAACAGTTATTAAGAGGACATACTGTAACAGTATGATATGAAAAATAGCCAAGATGTGATTATTGAGTTGATTTCATAGGTATATCTCGAAATGAGATTTATATGAGGAATCAATAATTTATGTGGCCCATGAGTTATAGACTATTAAAATTTATAGAACTTGGAATATGAAATTATGCATGATGATAATAATAGTAATATACACATGTATAAAACTTAATCCCTCATATGATTACAATCTAAATTTATTTGGTTAATAATTATTGCTAGCTCTTATAAATAAATTTAACATTGATAAATGATTCTGGTAATATGAATTGAAATTTAATCATATAAATCTATGTAAATAATATTTAAAGCGCAGTCGATATTGAAATAATTGAGAGAGTGCAAATTTCTCAAGCGCTTATGACAAGTGTGAAGATATTTAAGATTCACGCTTTCAAATATAAGTACTTTGGACTGGCTTGGATATATATAAAGACAAGTAAAGAAGAGAGTGGAACCGCTCTTTTCTTATTAAATTCTCTGTCCCAGTGCTTAAGATTTGATTGGCAGTCATAAGCGCTTGAGAAATTTGCACTCTCTCAATTATTTCATATAAATCTATCTAAATAATATAAAATAAATAAGGCTAGGATTTATAATTCAATGGATAACAATATTTTATTTACATTTGTTACTAGAATCTAGTTCATAAAAATAAATATTAAAATAGCATTAACTCATAATAACTTGGTGTGTATTTACCTGATAGATGATGTTAGATTAGATACTTATCTCAAGTTAAAGGGAGATACATGCTTAGCTTATTATAGCCTATGTTGGGAGGTCAGATCTAAATAAGTTACCTTGGCAAACATCGCTCAGTAATTGTTTACCCTTCTGTAATTTGAGGCTACTTCTCTTAATTGAATACATAAGTATTATACTGCGCTTCCAACGCATACTAGTGAAGCTATATTTTAATTATGTTTTATTCTGGCTTAGCGTTTTGGGGGCATGTTTGCTCCCATATTTATAGCTGTGTCATTCTCCATTTTGTGTAATCATTGGTGTATGCAAATTAATCAACGAGTCGCTTTTTTGGAAATTGAGAAGCATGAATCTCATCTAATGATGGCTTTCGGGTCATTTGCGATGAAGTATACCTCTTTTATTTTGCGTTTGGCATCAAATCACAAATGACATGAAGACCATCAATAGAAGAGATTTGTGCTTCTCAATTTCCAAGAAATGGACTGGTTGATTAATTTGCATACACTAACGATTACCCAAAATGGAGAACAACACGACTGTGAATATGGGAGCAAACATGTCCCAAAAGCGCTAAACCAGAATAAAACATAATTAAAATATAGCTTCACTAGTGTGCATTGGAAGCACAGTATAATAATTATGAAGAATTGGTGAAGTAAACGAATCATTACTGAATATATAAGTGTAAATGTTTACTTTGTATAACTATGTGAACATAAAATCATTTTTACTATTTGTATATAATACAATTTTAAATACAATTAAAAACCAGAAACTTGATGATGATATTAGAATACTCAACGTTCAAATATTTACTACATTGGGTAAGGTGATAATATCAGTATAAGACTTTGTAGGTATCCAAAATGAAATGATAATAATATGAAAGAATTTGACTGTGGTTCTTGGAATAATCCAGCATAATCTATTCAATAGTAGCTTTATGCTTTAATTCCTTTTATATATTTGGTATGTAACTCATAGTTGCGTAATCCACTTTCATTACATTCATTATATCCAAAGGTAAGTTTTAATAAATACTAATTCCAGAGTTATCTAGTAAAATAATAGTATTATAATTCCTCCTTTTAATATCAGCTATAAGAATCTGTCTATTTATTATATTATTCACAAACATTATGACTTATAGATTAGAATTCCAATATGTGAATAATACAAATATTTCCAGTAGGCTGCAAGGAAATAATATAATCAATAGGCGGCATCATGGTCTCATGGCTAAAGCTTAGTAGTATTGATATTTTATGTTTCTTATCTCTTTTCTTTTAGTAAATAATCCTTAGAGTAATTGTCAAAATCAAACTTAGTTTCTTCCATGGAACTGGCATTCTATTTCATTTGTAATGATTAACATTTTATTTCTAATATATATGCATTTATATTTGTTTACATACATATGCTTTAAATTCAAATGGCAATTTGATGACTATTTTATTGAAGGCAGAAACAAATTTATAATATGATGGAAGTCATGGCTTAGTCATTAAATGCCCTTAATTTATATCAGTAGTCCTCCAGGAAACAGACTTCAATGTTGTTTAAATCTAGCAAATTATTTTACGTTGTTCTTTTAAATGATCTTGTGAGTACATACATTTCACTAAATAAAATACATCAATTAAAATACAGTCTCTTCCAGATAGTTAATAGAAGCATATGTGTATAAATTATCTGAGAAAGAATAAGAAACATCAAATAAAATTAATATAAAAACTTCCTTTTAATACGAACTTAGAGATCTATTGTTTTCTTGAAAAAATATTTATAACGTCTCTTTTCTTGTTGCTATGTAGTTTTAAAATCTGAAAGGCTTCATTCACTCATCGCTTTAAACAATTGATGTAATAGTGGATTTATAATATTAAATATACCCGTACACATTACATACAACATGTAACATATATTAATCATTTATTAATACACGAATAGTGTTATTTTAATGAAATAATATTCCTAAAATTAAAATGGTTTCATTTTCCTTCTTTTATGTTAGCAATTTAAAATATAATGCAACTGCAAGTTAAAACTGTTATTGAAGTTTACCGTATTACATATTTGTACTGACTATGCTCCGATGGTTTCTCATTGATTTTAATTTTGAATTATTTTTTAAAATAAAAAAATACAGTAAAGATATTAATTGATATCTTGTTGAAGGTTATGTATTTGCCAGACAAAGTAGAGGACTATCAATTGGCAGTTTTAATGATTAGTAATCTCAAAGTAAAATAAATTGATATTTAGCTAAAAAAAATTTAAATATTAAACATATATAAACATGTGAGGTAGAAATCCAATAAATTAAAAAAAAACCAAAAAACTAATAATCAATTTAAAGTTAATATGCTATCCTTCAAGTGTTGTTTATTTCACTGATGGCTAGAATCAACCTTGAATTGAAGGGGTGGGAGTGATACTCCTATTATGCGGAACCCAATTATCTTTATAGAAAAAAAAATAAAAATTTCTGCACGAAAAATTGCTCAGATTTATCAAATATGATTGTTATGAATTAGTGTGTTAAATACCATATTACTTCGAATATGATACACTTTTTCCCCAAATTTTGGATCCCTAAAAAAGGGTATGTGTCTTAAATTCGAAGAGAACATTTTCAACATTTTACTTCTGTGGAGCTTTGCTTTATGCTATACCTGCACATAGTATTATAATCATTTCCTTTGTAGAGTAGTGTGTTAAATCTGTTTTAATCAATATTTTTTGGATTAATTTTGGAAATGGTTTTAACTTTCTCTCAAACCACTACTTTTAACATTATTTTACTGATTTTACCAAGAAAAGTTTATCAAATAACCCTTTGAATATTTATAAAACTAAAAAATCAATATAACAATGAGATAAAAGTCTACCTTCCAAGGTGCAGATTGATTGATTATTGTTTTATCCACAAGAGCATTTGTGAAAATTTTGAGTTCCAATCTTTTCATTTTGATTTTTTAAATGAAAAAAAAAATGTTTTAAAACCTTTTAATGTTATTTTGTTGATGTTTGCTTTTTAAAATGAAAATGAATGTTGACAATTCTGATATTTTTGTTTTGATTTATAAACTGAAAACAAATCAAGAAAACTTTGCCAAATAACTTTCAGAATAGTTTTACAACTAACAAATCAATATAACAATGAGATAAAAGCTTGCCTTCCAGGATGCTGATTGATTGATTGTTGTTCTCTCCACAAAAAACACCAGTCAAAATTTTGACAGTTCCGATGTTTTCGTTTCGAAATTCAAAGTGAAAACAAATGTTTTAGAATCATATTTTATACATTCTAACTTTTTTTCAGTAAATATTTGTAAAAATATAAATTATTTTAGAAGAATGATTCAGATTTAAAAAAATATATATATACTGGTATTTGTAAACTATTCACTGTACAGCCTGTGTTGGCGCTGTTTCTGTATAAAAATACAGAATTATACTGCTTTCGTGGCTGAACCTACGGCTAATATACGAGTAGATCGTATGCAGTGGTTATAATACGCGGCCAATTACTTCCGCGTATCAATAAAACTATGTCTACTAACAATACTATGATCGTATAGTATACCGCTTTCGCGGCCGAACCTACGGCTAATATTCGAGTGATCATTAATATATGAGTAGATCGTATGTAGTGGTTATAATATGCGGCCAATTACTTCCGTGTATCAATAAAACTACGTCTACTAACAATACTATGATCGTATAGTTTGCCGTTGGTTTCATTGCGGGTTGAAATCTATGCATATTGACAAAATTTGTATTGTCACTAGAATTTAAAATGACAGTGTGAGCATTGTCATCTTTTTCAAGTGTTTATTTGTTGATGTTTATGATTTTCTGTATTTCCCAAGTGAAAGATTTTTGTGTACTAGTAATTTTCAGCGTATTATTGATATTTGTCAAAATTTTTTTTTTTTTTGCTAATTTTGGGGTTTTTTGGGGTCAAAAAAGACAAAATAAAATTTCTCAAGCTCTCTGGCAGACGATTGGAGTTGTTTGCGGAAAAATACCGTTTCTGTCTGACTCGGACGAGAGTTGAAAAATAACAACAAAATGTCTACCACGTTATTACATTTGTGGGATGTCCCAAACAGAGAAAGTGAGGCAGATGCGTTTTTGTAAGCCCAAAACATCCTGCCATTCGTTACAGTTGATTTCGTTCAGTCATATGTAGTTAATAAATTTATTTTCTGGAAAGAATTTGTGTTTTGTTTTCGATTATTTTTATCTGTAAATCATGTAATTAACACCCAGAATGACAGTGTTAAAAAGGGGTGGCGTAGTTTTTTGGACATCTCTTGATTGATTGATTTTTTTTAAATACTTCTTCTTTTGACATACCTATTCGTTCCGTTTAGAAGCAAAAAGAGGTTTTTTGTTGTTGTTTTAAATCAATAAACAGCACGTTAAGTAGATTTTAAAAATGAACCCGAGCTAATTTTTGTTGTTAAAAAAGAATAAAAATACCGACGTTTTATTTTTGTTATGAAAATCAAAAAATCTTTAACAAAGTTGTACGATTATTAAAAAAATATAAATAAATAAATCCACAGAATGTAACAAAACCGGTTGACACGTTTTATTTGTTATTATTAAAAAATCAAAACCCCATTTTATTTGTTATCAAGTCCGGATCTACCATCTACTCAGACTGTTGGAAGAGTTATAGGACTACTGATCTTAAGGCGGCAGGCTTTACACATGTCACTGTTAACCATCGTTACAATTTCATGGACCCCACAACTGGAGCTCACACTCAGACCATCGAGAGGTTTTGGGGTCTACTTAAGTGGCAGAATAGAAAACACCGCGGCACAGCACGCCAATACCTCCAAAATTATTTAGCTGAGTTCATTTGGAGGCGTCTTCACAAAGACGAGGACATTTTTCAAGCCATTTTGAAGGAAATGACCGTACACCCTCAGTAACAAGTTGTATGACTTTTTAAAATGTTGGAACATTCGTTACAGTTGATTTAGTTTAGTCATATATGGTTAATAAATTTATTTTCTGGAAAGAATTTGTTTTGTTTGCGATTATTTGATCTGTAAATCATGTAATTAACACCCAGAATGACAGTGTTAAAAGGGGGCGGCGGAGTTTGTTGGACATCTCTTGATTGATTGTTTTTTGTTTTTTTTTTGTAAAAAAAAAAATACTTCTTCTTTTGACATATCTATTCGTCTCGTTTAGAAGCAAAAATATGTTTTTTGCTGTTGTTGTTCTAAATCAATAAACAGCACGTTAAGTATATTTTAAAAATGAACCCGACCTAATTTTTGTTGTTAAAAAAGAAAAAAAAAGTACCGACGTTTTATTTGTTATGAAAACAAAAAATCTTTAACAAACTTGTATGACTCTTAAAAAAGATAAATAAATAAATCCACAGAATGTAACAAAACCGGTTAATATACATATTTTTTTTGTTAAAAAAACAATACCGCGATTGCCTTTTTTGTTTTTGATGTTTTATTTGTTCTTATTAAAAAAAAACAACAACCCGTATTTATAAATCTAAGAGAAAAAATAAGTCCCGTTTTATTTATTATTATTAAAAAAAAAAAATCAAAACCCCGTTTTATTTGTTATAATTAAAAAAAATCAAAACCCCGTTTTATTTGTTATTATTAAAAAAACAAAAAAATCAAAACCGCTGCCCAAAAAAAAAAACCGTATTTATAAATGTAAGATAAAATACCAAACAATTCTTTTCGTTTATAAGCAAATACGGACATCTGAGGCGGAGTTTGTCGGACAGGTTTGAATTTTTTTTGCTAAATCAATCAACAGCAATCCCGGCATTTTTAACAAATTCAAAAAGAAAGTGTCGATTCTAATTTTAAATAACATAAAAAAAAAAAAGAAAGTCGTATGTAAAGCAAACTGTGTATATTTGAGATATTCCAAAAAAAAGTTAAAACTGTCCCTTATACTTTGAAATGTATCGAATCCAAAACCAAAAAAAAAAAGATGTCTGTAAAAAAAGAAACAGTAGATTTAGAACGGAAATCCCCCCCCCCCCCCAAATAAAGGCATATGTCAAAAATTATGTATTTTTGAGATCCAAAAAAAAGGTCAAAGTGTCTATTATAGTTTTAAATTTATCAAATGAAAACCAAAAAAAAAA
The DNA here is from genome assembly GCA_028023455.1 of Epiperipatus broadwayi. Lineage (NCBI taxonomy): Eukaryota > Metazoa > Onychophora > Udeonychophora > Euonychophora > Peripatidae > Epiperipatus > Epiperipatus broadwayi. The sequence continues at coordinate 13,973,735 of JAQFVV010000008.1, read as the reverse complement.
AAATTATGTCCAAAACAAACAACAACAATATATTAAAAATAAAAAAATTACAGCCATATGTCAAAATACGATCTATTAGATAAAAAAAAATCTAGCGGCTCGGTAATGTTATATCGCTCTGTTTTTAACTAGAAACAGTGCCACCAAAGGGTGCACAGTTAATAGTTTACAAATACCAATATACTTTACATGAAAGCAAATTGACAAAGAAATTGTAACATTTGGCTGCAATTTAAAGGCCTGAAGATGATATATCTGATGGAATAGTGAAGACGAGAATTCAAGTTTTGAAAGTGAAGTATTCTGAAGATTCACAATAGGTGAGTTTATTATATTTATATTAGTTTCCTATTTAATTACATATATGCAACTTAAATTCGGGGAATAATTTTTTTAAAAATTTTTCAGGCTTAAAATCCTACTGATTTTTAAATTCGAAGTAATACAGTATATTCATATTAAACAACTTGTTCCCATTCAAGAATAATTATTCTTGATCTGTGGAAGTAACAATATTTTAGATCTATCAGTACTATACTATTCAAAAAGAAACTGATCTATCATAACACAAAAGATTTGAAAAACAATAGATTTTAAAGTAAGGTATTAATAATGATCCTGTTTACTATTGAACATCATCAAGAAAACAATTGAAACAAGAATTTCAAAAAGATTTGATACAAGAGAACATTCTACCAATGAGAATTTCTAACTTCACATTTCTAATCTTTGGTACTAAGATTCAGATACATTATAAAATGGTCTGAACTTATTTGTTTAAGCAAATTATTCAATTTTATAAATACAAAATTTTCCAAACTGTCATATACTGAATATCACTTTGTTAACAAAATTATAAAGCACTTACAATTTTTTGCTAAAAGTTAATCTCTTTGAATCTGCAAAAACAAATTCCATCTATGAATACTCAAGTAAGATAGTCAGAACTGAAGATAAATGGCTGTCTTAAGAGTAATAATTTTACCAATATTAATTAATATAGATATATTTGAAAACATAGCATTTTAAGATATTTTGACAATATTATATTCATATAAATTAATACTATCATTGATATTTTATTTGAAATGCGAGTAATTATGCTACAATATTTTGCCTTTTCTGATTAAATGTGGAAAATGGAAATTTTTATGTATTTTTATTGCAGAGGCTCTTAAAATATGAGATAATTGTATGACTTCATGCCCGCAGCACTATTTTAGATATTTGAGCATTTTCAACTTTTTTACCATTATTATAGTTATTCTTATTTTTTAATATTATTAATATTTGAGAATTAAATGCTGCTGAATTGAGAAATAAAACTGTGATAAATAGTCTTTATTATCTAAACTAAAATTTCTATTTCAACTTTTGATAAGAGAAATGACAGTTCATTTTTTTTTATAGTGATTTTGTTTTCAATTGATGGAAGGGTCATCATCAAATCAGTTTCATTTATATTTATTTCATGTAGTTTTAATAGCATTTTTATCATATATAACATTTTAATTAAAGTAAATAAATTGAGAGAATAATAATTTTTTAATATAAAAGTTGCTCATCTTACCTCTAATATCATTTCCATTCTTTTCCATTTGATCTTTAAGATAATCTTTCAATTCTTCTAAAATTGGATTTGGGTGCTTATTTTCTAATTTTATAGCCGTTTCTAATACTGTTTGTTTATCTAAAAATAAATATATTTGAAAAAATCCTTAGAGAATCAGTGTATATAAATAATGAAAATTCTTTTTTTTTTTTTATCAAAATATTTTATTCTTACTAAAAGTTTAAATTAATTAATAATTATTTTCCAAAATGTTTCTCTTATAGCAATATGACAAAAAAAAAAAAAAAAATTTCATTTGCAATCTATTAACTAATGAGATTGAATTAGGAAAAAGATACATAAAGAATCTTATTCTTCAATAATAACTATATTCTTAGGAAAACAAAGGTATAAGTTATGATTTTATTAGATAAAATTTTTATATATAAAAACTTAAAAGAAATACTAATAATACAAACAAAATATTACACGATCATTTTCTACTACATTTAACATGCTTTCAGTAGTTTCCTTCACTACTACTCCACAGATATTTGTTATTAATTTGAAAAAACAATGGATACTAGATAGCAATGCATCGAGAAACATAGTTACAATAAACTAACATTCAGTATCCATTGATTACTAAAGTTTATATTAGATAGTTATAGAGAATAAAATAAAAAAACTGCTCTTGAAAGAGAAAAGATGGGAAAAATTTATTTGCATGAAAAAAAAAAAAGGATTCAAAAACAATATCACATTAGTAAGCTTTAACCTAAATACATTATAATGGTCTTATTAAAATATATGCTGAAGCTCAAAGTACTAAGATATTAAAACAAATTTTGTTAAATGAAATAGTGAAAAAATATAGTGTAATATGAAAAAATGATCTTATATGTATTATTTTATAACTAGCAAGAAATATTAATTAAAATAACTTTAAAAAAAAACAAGACTATATGGGAATTTAATTTATTAAAAAATAGGACAGCGAATTAATTAATATAGCAATTGATAGTAATAAACTGCTCATAGATGTAATACTCAGCAGTACAGTAGGAATTTTATTTACAGGGTACAAATTGTAGAGGCAGTGGTTACTTTGAAAGATAGAATAACAGAAAACTTTAATGTTTTAAATCTCCCCCTTAAATAAAGATTAATATATAATAATACTAATCCACTTTAAATAATTTGGATGTCAGTTTTCTCTTTTGGTTATTCAATATTCTAGACTCTTATTGACTGATCTGGTTTGTGCTGTTTCTTTGCTTCCAATAAATATAAATCACTAAAAATATAAAACCTTTGAGCTATAAAGTATGAAAACTATTATTTGTGCAAAGGAAGAATTCACTGGGAAGTCTGATCAGACTACGATAATGATTCCTATTAAACCCAAATAAAAAAATTAGGACTATTTTCTTATAATTTTTTTTTATCTGACTGATTGAATATCAATATTATTCGTAGAAATTTTTCGTAATATTTCAGTGATAAACTAGGTTTAAGAACAGAAGTTTCCAATACAAAATATAGCTAAAGTAAAACCTACATACACATTGAATTTCTTAGTATGAATCAAAATAATTCAAAATTATTTTTAATAATTTGGTGCTGTCTTAATCTTGAACTATTGGCATTAGATATTCAATTTTTAATACTATGACAAAAAATGATTGGTAGTAGTCTATTAACATGTTGAAACCGCTTGAAAGCATTGCTTCTCTGAAAATGCACATAAATATAACGTTACCGGGCCCAACACCTTATTTGTGAAAGAATAATCGTACGGTTTATGTAATTCATTTATTTTCCTTATTAATAAATTACTGTAATTCTTATTATAATTTCTTTTTGTCTCTGGATATAACTACGAGAAATTTTTTACATTTTGACATTTTATCATACGGGTTAACGTAATTCATTGATTGATTTCCTTAATAAATTACAAATGTAGAGTGGGGGGGGGAGATGATATGCCTTTTCATGTCCGCAAGAATTAAAACTTATCAATTAACAGATGTTATTGCAAATATTCTATTCTAGTAGAATTCCGTGTATGCCAGCGCTTTTGTGCTGGAACCCCCCCCCCCACAAACTTTAAAAAGTCTACTATCATTGCTTGACAGATAACTAACTACATTATGGTGGAAGAAATGAGAATGCTTTAATTACTGAACTATATTTGACTCTTTTTTTTTTGGTCATTTTTGAAAAAGAAAATTAATCTTTATTTATTCCAATAGCTATCTTTGAAAGAATATGTGACTAAGGTATGGTGGATAACATTAATGGCACACCTATTAATAATTTTCCAACTTGATTGTTTTTTTGTTTTTTTTTACAATTAAGAAATATATTCTTTTTACAATTTTTGTCTCTGGATATAACTCCAAAAAATTTGACAGTCAGACATTTTAATTCTTGTAGATATTCTGGCGAACCGTGACTTTTTTTTTGGGAGAAGAGTAAAATTGTGGTTTCCCCTAACCTTTTCTAATTATTTACAACTTACATGTGTAATGGGCTTATAATTATTACTTTTTAATACTAGGTAAGTTGTACCGTAATTACTTTTCAATGCAGATTGCAATAGTTCTGCATTCTTTAAATCCACTCACCCTGAAATGATATGTTAGTGAAGTGTTAACATTGCTTAAAAGATAGAAATGTGTGCACTTGCACAAACTCACAAGACAAAGCAAGCCGTTAATTACAACAGAAAAAAAATGTTGTGGCTATTTGGTTTGACTGTCGGCCCACTAAACGGCATATTTATATGCATTTGGATGGGATCAGCACTATCAAGTGGTTTCAACACGCTAACGGAACAGTACCAATTCTATAAAATCATGAATATTTATTGGTAATTTAATCCTTTTTTTATTGTTTTATTTTTTTATTTCCTTCTACTTTTTTTTTCATTAAACAGTTTAGTATTTTCAATCACTTCTTTAAGGTTGAATTCAATTGTAATTTATATTTTATTTTTTTATTATTGCTAGCACTAATTTTTAATTGATAGATTATTGATTTATTTAAAGTCCCATTTACCCTAAGTATAGCCGTAACAAAGTGTTTGAAGTATATCTCATGAAGTTCGCTAACCTTTGTTTTTGCTACATAATGTCAGTTTAACTTTCAGTAATATCAAAAATTTGATTGATTTTGACAACTAATAATAAACATGAGATTTCATGCAGATATTTTGCTATGTCTACTTAAAATAAATTGGATGTTAAATAAATCAATAATAAAAAAGTAAAATATAAATAATTGAGTTCACATTGCTACTGATAAAAGACAGACCTAATAAGATCAATCCTAAAGACAGATTGCAAATATTAAATAGTTGTTAATAAATAAACTCCAACAATTGGAAATCAAAAAACCATAGAGTAATTATCTTATCAATAAAACTCTCGTCAGGATTTTAAAGATTTTTTTTTTTCACATAATTGTAAAAAATGAATATTTCATGCCAAATATTCAAGATTAAAACAATACCAATTATTAAAAATAATTTTGAATATTTTATCTCACATTAAAAAAAGTCATTGTCCAAACAGCTTTTACTTCACTTCAAATTTTCAGATCTTCAAGAAGATGAAAGCCTTTCTAATAGTGATACTACATATTATTTTCCAAGAATCTATGACTTCACATATAATATCTTCTGGAATAATAAGAATCATTCAAATTTCTGCAGTGAAAAAAGCTTTCTTGAACTCAGACTCACAGGCTTTAATTTTCTTTATGAAATAAATTTTTCAAGCTTGTTACTAGAATAACTAATATAGAACCATAATAATTTACAAATATAAAGTACTTTAATCATAAACTTATCTATCACTAAAAACTAGTTTTTGTCAAACTAGTTTTTGTCATTTAATACTATAAGTCTTAAACTTTTAGCACTTGAAGCAAAACAAACACCTTTGTCAGAGCTAAAAAAAAAGTTAGATTAAAAATAAAAATCACTGAATATGATAAACTTTGTACCATACAATAGATTAAAAAGTTATCACTTCAAATAAATATAATGTTCATATATTGGAATGAAAATTATAGGGAAAGGCATTCAAAACCTTTTTGAAGAATATTGGAAATATTGCGACTTTATTTGACTTTTAGTCATTATTCTTTACTGACTTAATGATTTCATAAATGTTAGCGTTGCTGCCACTGATTCATTGAAATTAAAATTTCTTTAGTCTTTTTGTTTAAATTCCGGGAAACCCAAAAGGACTATGTATATATCAATACCATCATTCTCTGTGGCTTTAGTTCCTTTTTAAAATGGCATGTCAAAATTGGACAAAATTTGATTTTTATTAATATTTTTATTAATAAGTTCATTTAATTTTTTTTTTCTGCTCAGTTTATTACATTGCACGAAGAAGACAAAGGCACAAATTTTTTATTGGCCAAAGTCCTTAATAAAATGGATTCAACATGCTTTGATGATTTTGCAATTTCAAGGCCTTCATCCCGAAAATAAACGTAATATAAGTATTCATTTTCAATTTTTTTATTATTTGTATATTACTTTAATTTTTTTATTATTTGATAAATGTATAATATGTGTCTGTATAGTATGTAAGTTATACTTGTATTCAAATTCAAATATAATGAAAGTAGTGATTTATGTATAATGGGAGCTCTGATCCAAGTTTGAGGCAATCTTATTTTATAGACAATGATTCTCAAAAGATTTAATAATTTATTAATGTGATTGTACTTGCATGTCTGTATTTTTGTAACAAGTAATGATTTATATATATAAATTTAAGGTATTATAGAGCAGTGCAAGGTAAAATTTTAGACTAATTATCAGATATACAGAAAGGTTGCAGTTGATAAAGCAATCACAAAATTTACTGGGCATAGCACCATATGAAAATATAAATTCTTAAAACTAATAGAGAGGTTTCAAGTAGTGTGTGTGGTGATTGCCATAAAAGTTATATATATCACATGGAATTGTACACAGATAAATAACCAAATCCCGATTCTTGCCTATGCCTTGGTATTGATACTGTGAAGTTAGTAGTTTTGCCACATCTTGCATCAGAACATTAGCAAATGAGTTATTTGAAAATAAATTATATCTCTGTGGAACGATAAATATAACAAGTAGCATCATTGGTGTTAACAAAAAATATAAAATGAAGAGAGGAAACTAATTTTATCATTGATACAGACAATAACTTTCAATTTCTCGTTTTGGATAGACAAGAAGCCACTTGCAATAATTACAAATGCATATCCACCTTCTGGAAATGATTTGTTTTGTATCTTTTATTAGGATGAATCTTTTTCATATAGATTGCCTTGAGATTTTTTAACTTTTGGGGTATATGATAAAAATGAAGAATTCTTATGCGACTATTTTTGTAAATACCGAAGCTATGGATTATTTCAGATAAGAAGTATTATATATAATTTGAACGAGAATTTTGCGAGGAATTCCAAAAAATTATCAATGAAGATGCAATTTTAGTTAATGATAAATTAGAAATTATGAACAAAGTAATAATTTTTTCGGATATTGAAATTTCTTTTTTTCCTTATCTTTTTAATGGTAATCACTATTAGTCTTAGCCTTATTGTATTCCTTAGTTTTTCTATTGTCTGCCAATATACAGCATTTTGCTCTAACATTATTAAGACTGAAGTTATTGTGAAAATTGTGTCTCAAATAAGTTTTTTTTTTTTTAAATTCAATATGGCACCAAATACCCCGATGTAGTTAGTATGCATGCCTTATGGAAAATTCCATAAGCTGATCTCTAAATTTTATAAATTAAATGAAAAACTTTATTAATATCTTATGTGCCTTACATTCAAAAGCAGATGAACAAAACATGGGTCAGCTAAAGAGAATCAATTATAAAAGATTAATATATCATCAGATTTCACTTGAAAGGCCAAATAATCAATAATCTAATAAACAATTTATAATAATCAAATTCCACTCCAAAATCACTTTTACAGAGCTTATAAAACTGGATACATATTCAAATTAAGCAAGCTGCTACAACTAAACAGAATAAAACTTTCAATACACCCGGGTCTCGTTTTATGCGGATTTATTTAATGTGATTTTGAAGTTATGTGATTCATGTTTCTTCTTAATATCTTTGTATGCTGTTTTCTTTTATGCGATAAAAATTATTAGATCAGAAGTCGAGCTCTGATAATGCACTATTACTTTAAATATTATAAATTTCGCGCACTCACGTCATATTTAATGTAATAGCGCATTATCGAAGTTGGACTTCCATCTAATAATTTCAATATTTTCAGCGCTTTATAATAGTACTGTAATAGATTTTATGCAATAAAGAAGTTCATAATTCACTTAAAATCAGGATTTCCCCATTTTATATACACACATTAAATTTTACAAGATTATAATGTAAATCTGTTCAAACGTTATAGATGCCTATACTATGCATGTTGTTGTTTTTGCATTTTAAATCACATTCTATTTTTGCTTTTTAAAAAAAGAGTACATAATCAATTAATCATTTAGTGTCCACAAGTAATAAATTTTACAAGATTATAATGTAAATCTGTTCAAACGTTATAGATGCCTATACTATGTATGTTGTTGTTTTTGCATTTTAAATCACATTCTATTTTTGCTTTTTTAAAAAAGAGTATGTAATCAATTAATCATTTAGTGTCCGCAAGTTTATTTTTAAAAGGTGAGTAACAGCAGTGGGCACAATTAAATTTGACAATTAAAATCTGATTTTTAATTGTAATTAACAATTTAAAAATTACATAATGTGATCTGAAATTAATGTGATGTGAAACGATGAAATTTGATTTTTAAATGGAATTGAAAATTAAAAAATTAAAGACAAAAATAAGAATTTAATTTTTAATTGTTAGTTTTAATTAAATTTTGCCCAACAGTGGTGAGTCGGTGTCTTTTTATTATCGTAAGTCTAAGTTCTTATTTTTATTTTAAACTTTTAGTTTACCCTAATGGAGAGGAAAAAACACCCAAGAAAATGAATTTCTTTGGAAACAAAAATTTCAATTTTAGATCGCTTAGCGAAATGGGAAGGATCAACAGCGATTGGAAAACATTTTAGTTTGGGCGAATCCACTATAAGACCAATTTAAAAAAATGAAGTTGGCGCTAGTTGTATTTCCTCTTGGTATAATTTGAAATTGACTTTAGGAAGCACAGTAATCACATCACATGATGAATCTGATGTCTCAAATAGCGATAATGATTAAAATACCGTACATGTATGAAAAAAATGTAAATTATGCATAAAAATATATTGTTTTGAATAAAATTAAATACTGTAGTTAATAAAAAAAGTTTGTCTTGTATCAATTTTTTTCAAATTTGAAATTTTTTATTAGTCATATTTTATTTTTTATTTTTTTTATGCGAATTTTAAAGTAATTTTACGTTGTTGCTTTGCTTTTATGCAATTTTTGGAAAATTACAGTATGCATCCCCCATTTTTCAAGGTAAGTTAAGTCTATTTTTGTGCGATTTCTTTTGTGCGCATTTTCTGGGGAACCTATCTACCGCATAAAACGAGATCCAGGTGTATATTAATGAATTGATATAGATAAATTGAATAAGTCCATAATAGAACTGTTACTATCATGTTTTAATTTCAATCGTGACATTCTAAAAAAGATACAATTAGCTAATAAAATGTTAATAATAGATACTTGAAAGAAAAAAAATTGTTTTGGGATTCAGTTTACATGAAAATTGGAATATGTGAAAAATTAATTATTTCTCAAATAAAATTTGCATTACATTTAACAAGTTTATAACAAAGTGCCAAATTGTAACTATGTTAATCAAGTTGTTGAACTAATGCAAAAAAAAAATCAAAAGTATATAATCTTGGCGCAATGTAAAATCTGTTTAGCATCATGTTTGTTTATAATTTTATAAATTGCACTTTCAATGTAAATAAAGCTCATTAAAAAAAAATCATATTATTTTTCAATAGACAGTTCTTTAAATCTTCAAACATTGCCCACTATTACAAAACACTATAAAAACATAAACAGGAAAATAAAAAAATACAGAATGAAGTATTAAATCCCAATAGGCTTTAATTACCTAAATGGCTGAATAAAATATGATTAAATGAATAAAACATGACAATGTATTTTATAAACAAATAAATTGCATTTGAAAAGTAGATTAATAAAACATTTATTCTGGAATTAAATCATTTTAGAAGCAAGTAAAGTCAATAAAACATTTAAGGATCAAAAACAAAGCATAGATCGATTCATTTTTACAAAAATGGTTAAAGTACATATTATAATTTTAAAAATATATAATAGTTGATCCAGTGTCAGATCTATATAATTACACAAGCAACATTATTCAGAATATAAAGGAGGCTTTTAGAGATATATTCAATCGAGTACTCATCACAGGAGAAAGCCAATAACTGGAAACTAGTCTGAAATCTGATTGGCATTGCCATCTAATACCCATTGATTATGTCATCTTTACATCTCTAGAAGATGCTAATGTATGTAAACATCAGTAAGTCTGGATGTGAAGAAATAATTTGATAGTGAACTTATAAATAATGAAGTAATGAATGTAGTTTTAAAAAACACACACAAGTACTGCAAAAATTAAAATTTAAGATTTTTAAAAAAGAAAATGCATAAAAAAAAATTATATATGTTTGGAAGATGCAGGAGATTTAAAACAAAAAATATAATAGAAGTAATAGAAAGATATATTTAAAAAACAAAAAATATAGTATATTGAGAATGGTGTGAAAATATTACTATATCTTTAAATACTGTATTTATGTATAGTATAGCATATTTATGTCAAATATATATATATTCGGTAGTGGTGAGTAATGCCCAATGTGGCCGCTTGATGGCGTTGTTTCTCTGCAAAACCACAGAAATATGCCATTTACGTGACCCAACTTACAGCCTATAAAACAGTTCCATTCATATTAGCCATTAGGAGGCCTAGATGGCATTGCACACTGTGTTTCGCGTCACTATAGAAATAGCGCATACTTCACAGACCGCTACGTAGGATGGGAGGGTGTTTGGAATCAACCGGCCATAAGTGTTTTTATGTGCATTGGCAGTAACGATCTTACACCTTACCTGACGTACTATTACATAGTAATAATTGTACGTTTCCCTGCACATCTTGGAAGGTGAAAACAATTGCAAAAGGGTATGTCCCAGAACCATTTTACATAAGTCACGTAAAAAGGCACGTTTGCAGGAAAACAGCTTAGAGAGTAATGAAATGGCTGTCGTTATTCATTATTTTGGAAATTGTAATCTTTGTGTTCTCAGACTAGTGCATGTATTGGCCAATCCTTTGGATCATCAAAAACCACATTCCAGCGCTACACATTGAAAGCTTGTTTTGCTCAGATTTTTGCATGTATTGGCCGAACCTTTGAATCGGCAAAACCATCGGACACCCCACACACATTCCAGTGCTACGTGCTGAAAGCTTGGTTTGATCAGACTAGTGCATGTATTGGCCAATCCTTTGGATTGTCAAAACCATCGGAGACCCTTCCCGCACATTCCAGTGCTGTGCACTGAATGTATAATGTAATTAAAAAATGTAATTTAGAAAATAATGTTGGTTCGTAAATTTTTAAAAAATATTTTTAGAAATTGTCGGAGAAGAGAAAGCAAAAAAATCATCGGCCTGGTAACATTACATTTCATTATTTTTGCAAGCAACTATGCCATCAAGTGGCCACATTGGGCGTAAGTCACAAGAACCATATATTCTAATGTTTTTAAGAAACTAAAGAAAAATGTATTGAAAATAGAATTTAAAAAAGAATAAAAAGTGCATATAAAAACAATTTATATTCATTATTATAATTACAATAATTACCTTTAAATAATTTAAGCATCATATCTTCTGCAGGACTTTTTTTTGCTTGTTTTTCAAGTTTTTCGTGAATATTTAACAAATAATCATAGGCATTTTTCATAAGGAGTATTTCGTTACAGCGTAATGCTATAATAAAAAAATATTTCAAATACAATATTTATATTAGCAATCTGAAATAAAATATATATATATATGTAGTTTCGTGTATATTAATTAATGTATAACCTTTTTTATTTTAAATAAAACTATTTGTATATATTCTTTATATAATTTGTGCAAGTTTAATAACTGTATAAAAAGAGTGAGATAATTTTTATCAACAAAAAACCTTAAAGCACGAATTTTAACATAAACACATCAAGTTCAAAAATATTCTGCTCTATTAGTTCCTCAAAAACAAAAATAATTCAGCAGTTCAACATAATCTTTTTGTTTAAATCCAAGTTCAAAGTTCCATTCATTTTTAAAGCATATTTTTTAGCATCAAAAATGATTATATTACCCATGTTTTTAAAGTGCTAAATATGAGACTATGGCACTGTTTGAGATTGACATGAAAAGTTTTCTAAAAGCATTAATATCATCATATCTGAAATAATTACATAACACAAGAAAAATGATAGTTTTTTTTCCCCACATAGCTGCCATAGAATATCAAAGTTTAGAATGGCAACTATAAATTATCATTCCCTATAGAATATTTAAATATTTTCAATTTGGTTTTCCATTTGAATATATCCATCAAGATATATATATATGTAGCTAAGTGGATTCTGAAGGTAAATGGTTCAAAACAGGATTTTATTTTTATTTTTCTGTTCAAAATACAAAGGTAATTGAAAAGTAAAAAACTGAAGGTCAATAAGACAAGGAATCATGGCAGGAAGTAAATTGTAATGGTAACAAAATGGCTAAAACTATTAATGAGAAATAAGATTGTTTTTGTAATCTAACTTCACTTGAAATAGTCATGAAAATAAACTTAAACTTTAGTGTGTAATTTGTTCTAAAGAATTATTCAAAACATTTATAAAACCTTTTCTTACAAAGACTAATTCAATCAAAGTATGACTATTTAATAAATCAATCTATTGAGTATTTAAAAATAAAATTAACTTGATTGAAAATAAAAAACAATTCTTAACTATCATTACCACAAACAAGATGTTCTAAAAGCTTATTTTGTAAAAACTATTAAAATTAGTATCTGATGTTACCAGCAGCTAAAGAATTATTGTTTTAATTGTCAAATTAGATTACAACTCATCAATATTAAATGAAACTGTATGCAAATATACTCATACAAATGTCATTTTTTAAAAAAGTCAAATTTCGAAAGATAAACCATATTTATCAAAGTAGTGTAATCTCAATTATTTGGAATTTAATTAATTTAAAACAATTTAAAATAAAAAATGTTTATTCTATGAATCTCTGGATGACACAAAAGCAAATAAAATGTAATGATGCTTTTATGTAGATAAAGATTACTCTATAAAAAAGAACACACCCAATGCAGTTGAAAAATATTTATAGTTTTGCATCTAGAATTTATAAAAAAAAATAGATAAATGAATTTATTTTAACTAGTTATTATTTGTAAATTCATTACAGAAAGGCTTACACTAAAAATTAGACTACTCCTCAATTAGAAGTTCTGCTCACAACATAAAAACATTTTATCTGAACTTTAAGTAGTTTGAAAATATCTGAATACAGTATTTTACAAATTATAAGTGTCATAAAATGAATCGATTCTCAAATTGTAAGACACTGTTAGATCAGAGATTGCTGTTTTTTTTTTAAAGTGGCACTAGTTTGATGATGAATGATGCATCAGATTGATATTTGCACATTATACTGAATTCACACTATTATGGCTGGGGCGATTTGAAACTTTCTAGGAATTGATAGTTTCAATAAAAAAAATTTGGTGATCGATGACAGCAAAAATAGATCCCCTTGCTACTGCTATTTGTTTGTTACTTCAAAATATCTATAATTCCATAATTATCTAATTAAAAAGTAAAATATTTAAAAGAAATAACACTTTTTTGATAAAAACACATTACATAACAAACTTGCGAACGAAAAGGTAAAATGTGTCATTAAAAGAATTAAATGTAAGAATACATTAAGTACATGTAGTACAAACATGTCTGTGCATTATCTTATCGAACAAGTGTGGACATGAAAAACTGTTGCATGTCCGCACTTGCTCGTGGTGGGACAAGACGTTCAATATTAACAGAATATATCAGTCTTGTATGGTCATACTTTCATAAAACACTATAAATTGGTTCACGTGATATGACATACTTATTTGTGATCTGAGCTTTGAATATAATTATTTATTGAGGAGCAGTACTATGAAAAAGAAAATCAGATGACACAGTTTATTTATTCGAGCTTAAACAAAAATCTTCTGTTTGAACTAAGCACACACTTTATTATTTATTTTTTATCACAGGGACTGTCAAAATTGTTTGTTAATAAAAGTTTTTATTTTTTACGATAATAATGATTGAATCAAAAAAAAAAAAAAGAAATGCACCCAGTACAGTTTAAACTATTTAAAACTAGATTTGTCCTACCATTATCAAACAAACATTTACCAATGTTCCTCACATGTGAAAAAGTCTTAAGCAACGACACTATGAAACCATCAAAACTAGCAAATCACTTGAACAGAATTCACCCTGACAAAAAAGAAAGATTTGTCATACTTTCAATCACTTAAAGATAAAATTCTGAAGAGAACTAAGATAGATGTTTTGTTTCATAATCGAAACAACATGATGATGGATTAAGAGCATCGTACAACATATCCTTATTCATCGCGAAGTTTGATGAGCTGCATATCATAGGGGAAAAACTGATTCTACTGGTCGTCACGGAGGTATTGAACACTATACTCCAAACAGATTCCTTTGAGCAATAACACAGTTTAAAGACATATCGTTGAAATGAATCACAAAGTGAAAATTTTGTATAATAATTACGAATAAAACATTTTTTCCCTCCAATTGGACAAGTCAACATTACCCGGTAATGAAGCTCTGTTGCTGGTGTATGTTCGCTTTATTCAAAATCAGGAAATGCACAAAGAACTGCTTTTTGCTGGAACTTTAAAAACTGACACTAGAGGTATATTGATTTTTAATTTAAAGGAGTTAATTTTCAGGGTAAAAGTGATTCCATTGACAAATATAACATCTATTGCGAAAAATGGAGCACCTGTTATGGTTGGTTGTTATCGCGGTATCATAAGTTACCTAAAACAACATGTACCTGAAATGCTTGCAGTTCTCATTGCGTAATTCATAGGCAACATTTAGTAACCAAGAACTTTAGCAATAAATTCAGTTTGTTATAACAGCTGTGAACAAATTTCAAAGTAACACTTTGAACACTAGATTGTTCACTCAATTATGCAAGGAAAGCGTTGAAGATTTCTATTGACTGTCTTTCCATACCGAAGTCCGCTGGCTTTCAAAAGGTTTGTTTGGAGAGATTTTTTGCACTTTTTCAATCTGTTTTAGACTTTTTAGAAGACAAGGATTCCAGTTTGAAAGAAAATTTCTTTAAGAGTAAAACAGATATTGCTTATTTAACTGACTTATTTGGCAATTTGAATCTCATCAAAGCAAAATCGGTCATATTGGTTTTTGTTGCCAGATTAATGTTTTTTAAGCAAAATATTGCAAGATCTGAGCTTTCCCAATTCTCCACCTTATTTAAGATAGGCACAATCCAAGAATGAAAACATCTTGCTGTACAGCAACCACTTGGAGGCACTTCACTTAGGTTCGAAGATATTCTATCATTGAAAATACCGGATTGGATAATAAATCCATACACTACTAGTGCAGAACCAAATATAATTTTGCAAGATAAGCTAATAGTCATCAGCACAAATGAGGATCTCAAGATACAATTCTCACAGGATTATCAAAAGTTTTGTTGCAGCAAGATATTTCACTTCTGTACCCAGCTCTATGGATTGTTATACAAAAGTATTTTCTGGCATTTCCATTGTCATATCTGATAGAGAGGCTTCAGTGTAGTTTTAAACTTGCTTCAAAACAGATATCGATTGCATATCACTGAACATGGAGATTTGAGAATGCAACTCACTAAAAAATTTAAAACCGAACAGATAAATTGTTAACAGATTACCATGTGCACCTATCTCAATAAATTTAGTTTTCCAAGCTAATTTATTTGGTATTCTTATTTTTATAATTCTGATTAAATCTTTCGTTGTAATTTTATTGATATTCAATTCTGTCAAAATATGTTGATTTTTCCACTTCATTTTTATGTTTAATAAAGTGATTTCAGTATTTGTACTTATTTTGAATTTACATATTTATTTCATAAATGTCAAAAATTTAAAAAAACTGCTTGTATTTTTTTTTTTTTGCTTTAATTTTAATTAAAGTAGGTTTCAATATTAAATGTTGCACAAAATAATGCCATATTCCATTATAACAGTCGGGCAATAGACTCTTACTCTATCTGCCATACAGAGTGCCACCAGGCCATTTGAACCTGGAAAAATTTATATCATAGGCAGATACTTCTTGTTAAGATTCCATTTTACTTTGACCGATATGCCCCAGTCACTAGCTCATGGAGTAGCTGAGATTTAATGATATAAATCTTTTAAAGTATTATTGATTAAAAAAAAAAAAAAAGAATAAAATAAGCCACTGTCAGTAATAATCACACAATATTTATTTACGCACATATATAAATTTGAGGAATAAATTATTTAATATTGCTTTAATTTTTGTTATTATTAATATTTTAAACTTTTAAGTTTTGATATCTTGGTAAGTCACACAGATGGACAATTTATACAATTTAATATATTACAATGTTGGGCATAGATAGGCTACATAGACTATGCGCTTGACTAACTTTACTTTTTTAACTCCAGGCTATGATCAATACAACATGAAGACATCAGCATAAAACCATACTAACAGAAATGTGTGTCTGCAGCATGCTATTATTTAAGGAAGAATGATCCTCATCCAGTACAAGAATGCGCATGTCTGATGAGTTAAGTAATTATTTAATATGAAGAATACGAAATGCTCCGTATGGAGGGAGAGCAGTCCTTGCCATCTTATAGTCCCAATCCATAGAGCGAGAAGAATCCATGGCGCAGGGAATACATCTGTGTCCATCGGCAACATGATGGCTACACTTTTGGGCCATGCATTTAAATGGGATACTAAGCTGTATGCTAGCACACCTCATATTACATTGACATGAAATACCCATACATCCCTTTACCAACCTCAGACAGCCGAAAATTACACCCCCTTATTAAACTAACATAAACATAACAAATCTATGCAGCCATTTACACCCAACTTAAATTTAATACAAGTTAATAATTTAGTTTAGCATGTAACAAAAAAAAATAAAAGTGGAAATGATTGATTAGCAATCATATTGGGAGAATATGACTAATTTAAATTTACGCTCAATCAGATAAGTAATATTTACTAAGGCTGTAAGCCTTAAGAATATGCATGTGAAAATGCGAAGATAGGGACCTCTACAGGACTTAACCACATGCTCGTATTTGAAAAGTTCTTAATTATTTTTAAATTTTTTTGAAGTTCCTATTTCAATTTAGATAAACAAAAGTTCATATTTTCCGCAGTAATTTATTTGAAATCCATCTTGTCCATGATGCGTCGGACCTATTCAACTGAAGTCCATTTAATATTTATATCATTTCTGGGAAGACCGGTCCATGTTTGCAGCCTTTCAGTAATCATCAATTTGGCGGTCACGTCAGTTGGTCCATAACAGGAAATTAATTCAGTGCGAGACCTTTATATTTCGGGGTCTGCAATGCAGTTCAAGAATCAACAGTTACTTCATTTTCTAAGTGAGTAAAAAGGGCTCATAATAATTTAATATTTCATCTTTTATAATTTTATAGCCTCACATATCAAAAATTCTCTGGATCAATCACACATGACGTCCTTTCTTAATGGTCCTGATGTTTTCCTTCCTGGCCCGTGCCTGGCTTGGTCAATCTGTTCCAGATCGGAAAACACATAATCTTTAATTTTTTATCTCTTATCTGACCATTACATTACAAAGTGCCCAAGGGCTCATTTGCTTTAGATTCAATTAATAGAACAATCATTTCCATTCACTAAGATTTAAACATGATTCTTGTAAATAGAAAATAATTAACATTTATTTCTATTTTCTTTTATATTACTTTTTAACAAAAATACTAATCTTTAAATCTTTACTTTTTTTTTTTAACTTTCTTTTAAATAATTTTTTTAATAGTTTTCCATCTGTGCGATTATATATATGTTAAAATAACTATTTTAATTTTAAAATAATGTAATGGCATATGTACACCGTTACACCATATTCCTTTTATCTTTTTCAATCATTACTTACAAGTGATTAAAATGAAAAGTTTGAAATCTAGTAAAATATTTAATATCGAGTACTGTACAAATTTATTAATTTGAGTAAGTAAAGTAAATAACTAGGAAGTCAACAGTTTTAAAAGTTTTTGTTAAAGGAATCTGCAGACAAAAGAAGTTTGGGAGCTCTTTATCTAGCTGCTATTTCAAATTCTTAATGCAATTAGTTTTGAATCATCTGATTTTGTTAAAACTGGTTAAAAGAATTCTCTATCTATCATTATCATTTTTCAAAATTTTCCAAGTTTTATGTGATTTTGACCAGAAATAAATTTAGAGCAATTTCCAGTAATGAAATAAAGTTATCTTAGGCATCACTACCACAACAACTGTGGTTCACACTTTTTTAGTATTCTGGTTATAACATTTGTTTACAACAAATCAGTACAAAGTTCATTAATGAAATGATTTTGCATTTTAAAGAAAATATGCATTTCTTGGAATATTATTTGATATAGCAGAAATCAATTTCTTTCCATTTTTGTCGTTGCATATAATTTATTTAGTATAAAGATTTCAGTCAAAATTATAAGTAAATAATCTGAAAAGATAAAACATTAGATTCAAAACAGAGATGGGCAAGATGTTGTGATCATGGTCCAGTCCCACTTGAACTAAAAGAAATGCTAAATTACACTAAATTAAATAGCTATACATAAAAGATATATTTTTCACATATATTGATACTATAGACAAGAATAGATTCTTCACACTCATGTCAGCTAAATATATAATCAGGCAAGAGCCGATATAATGTGTCAGAAAACACAAATGCCTTTATTCAAAATACATGATGAGTAAATCAATTACAAATTCATCAACTTGGATACATTTACTGGTCAATAACACAGGTGCAATAAAAAGCAATGAGTAATATTTAGGTGGTCGCAAAGCTGATAATTTTTTTGTTGTTGTTGTTATGACAAGTCCACAGATTTAAATAGTTCACTGCAAGAAAGGTGTAATGTTTGAAACAAATATAAAGAAAAGAAATATATAATATTTTAATACAGAATGGGACGAACAATTTTTCTTCACAATGGTGAATGCAAAATGAGTGTCATATATGTCATGCATGTGTATCACCCCCCCCCCCCAAATAAAACAGAAAGATATAAAATTATGCATGGAAATTTTCCGTTAAAAAGCAAACGAAAGTAAAATTCTTTTAAGTCATAATTAACGAGCCAACAATCATACTTTATTAAATCCATTATTAAACCTAAAGTGGCAACATTTGAATCATTTTATGTGCTAATAAAAAAATCGTTTGCAGATCTAAAAATGATAAAAGAAGCATTTCTAGAAGCCAGCAATTCATTATTTGATTTATTCAAGAACAAAAATGAAATTATTTCTGCAATTAAAGACATATAATTTCCCCATATAACTGTCACAACTATTCCAGTTTCATAGAAAATCATTTAGAAATATGTATATGAGTAGCAATTAGTAATTGTATAACCAGATATTCAAGATGGGAAGGTAGCATGCAGTGCAAATGTTTGACAATCTTATAAATTTTCATGTTTCTACTTGGAATTTATATTTTATATTGAATTTTTTGACAATAAATTAATATTATTTATAATAGTTCATATAATTAGTAATTATTTATAATATACAGATATTGACTCGCAAATGTTGGGAGAAAATTACAATTAGCTCTAGTCCTACAAAAGTCTACCCACTTTTGTTCTAAGATCCTAACATCTACCATTGATTTCTTTAATCACTTCATCTGCAATTTTCTTGGACATCATTGTTTCAATCAACTTAAAGAAAGACATGTATAATAAAAATTATTTTGTTTCTAATATAGTTTATCAGTGTAAATGATAGGTTTGTTATAAACAACAGGCAACTGTGGTTCTAACAAAACAGAATATTTATCATTTTGATTTGTACCTTCAACAATACTAACAATTTATTAGATTTTAATCATATTATGTTTAAAACTGATCATAATTTTTTTTTAGATTAATGAATGCCTTCACACCAGGATTGTTTTTTTAAAGTAGTTGCCTTTTAATGTTGTCTGTTAGGTTATGAAACTTATAAACTTCAGTAGCAGTTTATGTATTGTACTCATATCAGAAATTGCACTGTAGCTATTGTATTAACATTTCTTTATTAATTCAATAATTATGAAGTACATATGATATCTTTTCATTACCTCCTCACATCAATTAATTGCAAGGGGCAAATAAAAATACTTTCCACACTAAGACTGGCAAAATGAATATTAGTTAAAAAATTGTTATCAATAAATCAATTTTTAACTTCACACTTATTTGGTAGGCTAATTTTTACTTTTCACAACAACTTCATTTTACTTTTTGTAGTTTTTTCAACAACAAAAAAATCTTTGACACATAAATTAAGGAACACTAAAAAAAATCAAATAATTTTTAGTTAAAATTAATTAATCATTTTATTTGATTCATTTACTATTTCTCCACTGTGGTCAGTGAATAATTTAAAAAATAAAAATGAGCAACTTGCTTCAAAAGCAATTAAAATATAAGTCAACCATAGAACACAAATTATTGTATCTATAGTAGAACTTATCGTAGAGAACACAACAAATTAAAATAATTACACAAAGTAATTGCTGATAAAATTTATGTAAAAAAAAAATCCAGTTAAAAGAGTCAATTCTAAGAAAACATGCAATTTTAAATTTTATAAACTAAGGTGTCAATACAGAGAGCAAAGAAACAAAAAAAGCTGAGGAATTGTGTTTTATAATATTGATGACAAAACTGCCATTTTTCCCAAATTGACAAAATAAAGTCATAAGTCAGTATGACACTCAGATTCACCATCTATTCTATTGTTCTCTCAGCATTACTCAAACAGATTAGAATGTGAAATCCATTTAACACTGAAATAGCAACAGCTTTGCATATTCTTTCACCACCTAAATAAATCTCAACCAAGAATCTACTATCAAAGAATTATGGTTTAAAAAAAAAATTGAATTCATGATGTTACAAACAAATTTCTCAGATCCAACAATAAACCCAACTGAATTTGATCTTCCTAGATGCATCTGAAGTCTCATAAATAAATTAAAGACTACCCATAATCATTCAGCCCATCTGCTTCATAAATAAAATTTATCAGCCACTTATCTATAAAAATATAAGCAAAGACAAACTAAAAACTAATTGTTAATGAGTTTTGAATCTATGGCTACAATGTCAGAACTGAAGGACTTAATAAAACCACTGATTCTATCTCCTGATTGGATGTTCTATAGATTCCTTTAATAGTTAAGCTATTGAAAAAATTATGCTAAACAAACAATAAAGTAAATTATTTGATTTTGCCATTATTGTTAAGTGCTTTTCATGTATCTTAGATTAATACTATAATTATCTCATTTTTGTTACTATTTTGTGGTCATCACATTATCAAGAAAATACTACTGACAAGAATTGTATGTTTGCATTTAATTTGAGATAAAAGTATGCCTTATCATGCAGCTAATAATTCTGGTAAAAAGATAAACAAATAAAAATCACAATATTGCTATGTAAACTTTACAAAACTGGATACTTATTCTGCAACAAAAAAAAAAACAATAAAGTGATCGATGGATATTCAATTACAGTGAAACCATATTCTTGTGATGTAAAAACATATATGTAAGATCAATTTTAATTACAAGTCATAGATTAAAAATAATTTGTTCCTTAGAGCTTCGCACAATCTAAAAATTGAGTGAAAAATAATCAGTCATTTCACGTTATTGGAATAACTAAAATTTTTAAAACATAAAACCTAAGAATTTAACAGATTTGCAAAGAACTCAATAAAACTAATTCATTTCAAGAGTAGTAATTCTACAGTCAGTTACCTACTTTGTAATATATAAATCAGCAATGAAATTTAATAATAAATAATTGAGTGCAAATATACATAAATATAAAAGAAAATGTGAAAATCTTATAATTTTCTTGTTACTATATCAAATTACCATTTTTCATCATGGTGTAGGATGATTTATTAACATTAATTTATTAGTATTATATATTTCTTAATCTTACAAAACTAAAATAATACATTACTCACATAAGCTACATCCTTTGACATTAGTTAAAGAATAATCTTATATATAATAAATATTATACTCATATTTATTATCCATGGATCAAATGCTATTTTACATTGTGAATATGTAAGTGTAATTATCAGTTGTGCTTCAATAATCTATTCCCTTAATATACTGTAATGGTATGGATTCATTGGAGTAAATCTGGGATGATATCACTCATCAACCTCAGTCAAAATATAAAATTGAATAAAAAAAAAAATATATTGAAAAACTATGAGGAATGAGCATAAATATGAGAGATCAGCACAGCTAACTATATTAATTAACTATAAGTTCACCAGCATTACACAAAAATAATAATCATTCATCATTATGAATGATCAACAATAAAAAATAAATCATCAGTTAATCTTGTGACTGGATTTGAAACAGGTCTACTACAGACCAGGCTAATTATTTAGCCCTTGCCAGCTTGAGGCAAATTGTTTACACAATAATTTGGATGCACAAACTTAAGTGCTAATTCATAAGAATACAACAGAAAAAAAAATAATGCTGGGATACTAAAACATGTTGATCCTCATCAATGTTCTGGCCAATTAGTATCATTACTATACTGGCCAACTATAAATTTAATTTCTAATAAATACTAAACTAAATAAAATGTAGTGCATGGACTTTAAAGGATATCCCCTTTGCGATTTAGGATTGAATAAATTCACTGGAATAACTTTAACAATGAAATATTAATTTATTAATAACAATAAAAATGAAAAAAAAAAGATCTGCAGAATACAGCTATACATATAAATTAAGCCTTCTGATTTTGAAGAATTAAAAAATAAAACCCCTATTACACTGTAATTTACAAATATGTTTTAATAGGTTTACATGAAACACACATATATAAGCACACAGATGTGTGGCATAATAATTTATGAATATATTTGAATTACTATATAATAAAATATGATTAATTTTAACGTGTGTCTACCTAACACATGTCTACATAAGCACACAAATATGCCTTAACATATGGGAATTGTCAAATAATAATAATAAAATAAATTATATTTTAATGATACATAAATAATGATCGTGTAAGGGTAAGCTTACAATCTTATTAAGCCCACTTGTTTATGTGCAATATCAAACCATATACTTACAAATATCATTTTAATTAATAAACAATAAATACATTATCCTTTTATATTAAAAACACCCATATACACAACGTATATAACTTAAACATTAGATTATAAAATTTTAATAATAGAAGTCAAGTCAAATAAAGTTATTTTAACGAAATCAAATATTAAAATAATTAATTTCAATCATTCATATATATATATATGTATAAAACAATTATCAAAATAACTAATATCATCAATCAAGACTCTTAGCAACTAAATGCAAAGGAAATAAAATTATAATTTAATTACACAATTATTAATTATGATACATTCAACAATATTTGAATATAAAATCGTGAAATGAAATAGTAATTTAACACATGTTAATTACTGAAAGTTGATTATAAAATCTAAATCAACTAATTTCAAAATCAGTTCCATCTTTTACAAGTGAACTAGTCACTATGCATATTTATTTTGCTGTGTTTGAATACCGAACACATCAGAAAGATGGGCCAATAGTTTTGACAAATTTTCCTTGTTTATAAAATCTTCGTTAGCAGAGAACTCTAATATCACTCAAAAGTAAATAAATTACTCTTTAATATCAATAATAATTTCACAAGTGAAATTATCTTTAATATAATTAGAAAAATTCTTAACGATATCGTTCTGAACTTCAATTCCAAGTCACATAATTATCATCAAACATATTTATTTATCTAAATAAATTTATTTTAAGAAGATTTTAAGTTATAGAAAATGCATCGTGAGTAAACACATTTTGCCATAGGCTAAATGCTATTGTTCTAACCTAAAGCAGTGTAACTATTCATTCCTACTGAAATGACTAATATATATATATAAACTACATAATTCAATATCCAACTTCAGTTTACAGCGAGATAATTTAAGGAAAGAGATGTCAATGTCACGCGAGAGGAATATTTATGAAACAATGGAATATACTGATTGCCTCACTGATGAGTAATGATCGGAAATAAAAGAACTTTATTTCTAATGAACATTGCTACTTAAATTTTGGAAAATGAATAGGACAATACCATAAACTTTAAAGACAATTTTATTTCCTTTTCTATTAAAACTTGCTTACTTTGAAATAATCCATTTTGGAAAATCATTAGGAAAAAAAAGGGGAAAAGATCATTGAGTTATATATATATATTTTTATTTAATAAAATTTAGGTCTTCCTTATGCAGCGAGTTGACCAGATTAATAATTAAACTTAATATGAAGGTAAGATTTTATTGTTCTTCATATTAAATTCATTTACTTATGATATGACAGAATTCTTGTTTATTATTAAGTTAATGAATTTAATATTTGTTTATTTATTATTCAGTATAAATAACTAATATCCTTGAATGAGAGATCTTTTCTTTCAACAATAGACTATACATAGATGGGAGGTCTTATAAAAATGGAATTCCTTCAAAAGGAGTCGATATTACAAAAGTCTTCATTTATACTTATATGGTTTAATTTAAATTTAGTTAGTGTTATCATAATATTTGGAATTATAAAATGTTATTTATTTTTTGCAATCTATTAAATATTGTTTATGCTATGATACATATCTACTATGGGATATGGGAAGGTATAATTTTAAAATATATACACTAATATAATAGAAATGTACTTAAACACTTGTAATAAAAAAATTTGTTATATAAAGATAAATTTAAATAGTTTTCTATTATTAAATATTGTTAAATTTAAGGAGGTCTCTGATTTATTTAAATTATTTATTTTATTTTCATAATAAAATAAAATTGAATACATATATCCACATATACATATCATCCTGACATATCATGAGGTTTTAGTTGAAGGAATTTTAAAAATCTATCGAACTTATATAAAGGTATTATTATTGCCATAAGATATCAATTGACCCTGAAGAGAGTTAAGTGTCAAATTAACCCTGAGTTCGAATACTGAGCATAAAGAAATAGTAAAGAGAAGTGAAGATTAGATGAACTGGTCTAAGTTGTATCTGTATTGAATGTTTGAATATTAAATTATCATATTTAAAATAGATGCAATCATGGATTCGATTTTTATCACCTCATTCATGGCAGCCTATATGAAGACCCTAAGTCCGACTATAGTTGGTTGCATTCACCCTCATTCCTTAAGGAAATGCGGACCATTACAACAGTCTTCATCTATATATGTGGGAACCCATGGAAATGTGTGCACACACTGATGTTTATATCATATGATATTTTAATTTGTCAAAATAATAAAATTATTAAAAATATATTTTTCATAATTAATTCCATGTTCAAAGTATACATAAAAATCACACGTGTGTATATGTAAAAAAATAATATGAATCAGTTATTAATTCATTCATTATCTAATGGTAAAAAAAAATTTAAAAAAAAATTAATTAATTCTTTGACAGCCCTTTCTTTTTATTTTTTTTTTAAAAAAAATCACACCTTTGATAGATTACTTTGATTAATTACAAACATCTTTGTTCCCCAATCTAGAAAGATTTTTGGAGTTTTTCTTTATTAATAAACTATACTGGAAATGAATAAAGTTATTTACTTAAAAATAAAAATTTGTATTAACTGACATTTTGTACTAAAGAACTTATTTAAAATAACTCACCAGCTGTACTTTATATATGACCCAGTACCTTTATCTACATATAGATAAAATAGTACACACATAAACTACTACTTCAGCAAGCTGATGGACTCTCTTGATAAGTTAGACATTTTTAAATCAGTAGATTGCTTATTGTCATTTTTGGGAAAGATATAATCCAGTTAACTGGTGACCTACAGTGATCAGGAATCCTTTTGTCTCTATGCTATCTTATATATATATGAAGCACATGAAATCTGGGTCTGGCTTCCATGTGAATCCAAACTCTACTATAGTTGCACTAGAACCAGCAGCTGGATCACTGTCTTACCTTGTTGTATATTTATAATAGTTGTCATCATCTATAAAACTAAAAAATTCCTTCTAATCTTTTTTCGAACCTTTTTAGTCACAGTAGAAAAACAATTAATTAAAATAAGTTTTCTTTATCTTGATTGAAAAAAGTTAATGATTCTTTTCAATTTCATTTTAATCCTTTAAAAAACAACTTTGTAGCATTTTTATCAAAATATGTTATACAAGTATTAATTAAAAAAAAAACTTGGTAATCAAAATAATGAAATTTTATAATTACCAGCATATCTATTGTAACATAAAAATATGCTTGTTTTAATTTCAAAATCAGACTAAATTAATTATTAATTACTTTTTAAAATATTTAAATTCAAAATTATTTAATCCTCAACTGTTATTCCAGTATAATATAGAAATATCTATAATTTTTTTTTGTTTATTTGTACTCTTCCTTTCAACTTTATATATATATATATAGGTGCACATACATTAGTATGTTGTTTTATACTATGAGACACATAACCTTCTTAATATATTATAACTTTTCATGTTAGTTTATTTAAAAATAAATATAGAGGATTTAAACTCAGATTTTCAAGCACCCTTCAATTATCCACACTATCTCATACAACTGATACACATGACCACACACATGTAGAAAAGATTAATAATCACCAATATACGTATTTCATGCTAAACTAGCAATCATCAGTTGGTCCAGACTATCATCTCTCATATATATATAATCAATGCTCAGTTTATATTAAGATAGCAAATCTTCATACTTTAATGGACAGGCTTCATCCACTGCAACCTCCAACTTTTCAGCCATCCATATCATTGAAAATCTGATGATGAAAACTCAAATCCCATGCTGAAAATCTGAGTTTAAATCCTCTATACTTACAATTAAGCTCCCAGGTTTGTGAAGAGTGCCTGGTTTTCAAATATTTAAAAATAAATAATAAATTAGAGAATTATAGAAATTTTAATGACTTACCTTCATGATAAGCTTGTAGCATTTCAAGACATTTAACTCTTTCGCAATCTTTTTCTTTTGTTGCTTTTATCATCATTTCAGCAATTTGTGAAAGATACTGTGGTAACCTTCTTGCTATAGTAGATATAAAATTGCAGTCATTTTCTATTTTATCCATTAATTTAAAAATTTCTTTAACAAATGGATTAATAGGTCTTTGTTCTTGAGATTTATATTCTCTATGTGCATCAGAAGTGGATTCTTTCAAAGATTCTTCATTATCAATGACTGTTACTAGAGCCTTTGCATCAAGATTAGCACAGAGAAGAAATATTTTATTTTTTATTTCTGCATCATCTGTTTTACCTTTTGAAGCAGGACTAGCTGTCAATCCAATAATGGAAGGTCTTTCTCCTTTAGGATTATTTATTTTTTCTTCTAGAAACATTGCCATAATTTCATTATATGAATGGCCATCCATGCAATGATGACATTCATCAAATACTAATAAAGTAAAATCTAAAAATTTTGCAGTTTTTTTAATTAAGCCATTTTTTAAAATATCAGCAGTCATTATAATTATGTCACCTTCTTCGATCAAACTATCTAATGGCTTTTGTCTTGATACTATATCAGCACCAGATCCAGCCCGTTTTCTAATTTTCCAAATTCCTAAATATGAACTTAAAATCATGGCTTGCTGGTTAATTAAAATTCGCTTTGGTACTACAAACCCAACTTTTCGACCAGGCGCTTCTAATAAATGAATCATTATCAAGTAAGTGGCAACTATAGTTTTTCCTGAATTAGTTGGTGCACATATTATGCAATTTTTAACAATTAAAGCCTTATTGCTTAATTCTTCCTGATAAGGTCTTAAAATCAACCTGTAAAAAAAAAAAACAACGAAAGAAAAATATAAAAAACTTAAATTAATTTTATAAAAGTATACCTATATTATTAGTCATTTATCATTCATTCATTAGTAATTCATAAATGATTATGGCTTAACTTCAAAAGGCAGATTTTTCCACTAATGGTAATATTTCGTTTCATTCCATTAAGTAAAAACTATGTAATATGAATAAAATTTGATAGACAACTAGCCAATTTCAAGCAATGTCACAAAACATATTTTCATAACTTGTTTCAAATCTTTCTCTGTTATCAGTTAAATGCCTTGACCAAATCAATAAAAGCATATAAAAATTATATTTTTATTTTTAATATCTTTCCTGCATTTACTCTACAATAAAAGCAATATTTATAATGCTTTCTGCTGTAGAACAGCATGGAATCTCTGATAACCAGTGATGTACAAATGAAGAGAACCCTAACAAACAATTCCTAAAAATATCTTTGTTGTAATAAAAACTATGGTATTTCGTATTTATGACTAAGCCATTTCTATCCTTTTTTGTTTTAAAAACTGGAGCAACAGAAGCATCTTTAATTGGTAATTAACACTGAATAGTTTTGAGAGCAAGGGACTCTCCAAAAATGCATTCCATTTCAATTTTCAAGATTATAGACATTTTAATTCCATGAATTTGAATACTTCTATATAAATCAGAATTGATACAATTAATATATCATCAAATGCACTCATCTAAATTCTAGTATATATTCCCAAAAGATGATTAGTATACTTGAATGTCATCCAAGTGCCTGAATGACAAATCATTCAATTATTATTATCATACAAAAAGAGATCATCCATTGATTTAATAGAATTATACCTTTTTCAAATCTATATGCTTTTCAATATATATATTAAAAAAATATTCTAAAATGAACATGATAAGCAAAAATGATATCTCCTTTACATTTTACCCATCAATCATTCTTAAGTTCTTGTTGCCAATGACATTTTTCTTTATATCCCTCTAATGCTTATAAAGCTCCATATTTATTTTATTCTCCTGCCAAACAGAGGTTATTTCATTTTTAATTGTTACTAATTATATAATCATTATAAAAACATTTTTTTAAAGTGAATCAAACAACACACAACACATTCCTAATGACTATTTTAACAATATAGAGATAATATGCATGAATTATTTCTATCCCACCCCCACTCCAAATTTTGTACGAAATACTTCCTTGTTTGTTTATTATATATTTCTTTTATAATGGTATTATATTAATTATGTAAAAATAAATTAGCTTTTTCTATATCTGAACATTAAAATAAATCTATCTTTTAAATACAACACACACAAACTTATAAAAACCATATTAGAATAAAAAATAAAAGCAAAAACATATATATATTTACGTAATTATTATAGAACCCTAGAAAAAATACATGATAATCAAACAATAAAGAATATAGTTTACAGAAAACAATTATAATAATGATTATATATATAATCATGAAATGAAAGCATGCCATTACAATTACTGTGGATTGTGCAGATAAAAGATAACATATTATGAATATAAAAACATGCTAATGAATGAAGTTTTAAAAATCTTATTGTTTATTATGGCAATTTTTATTAAATAACAAATGACAACAATTATAAACAAAATATTATCCTATGAAATTATTAAGCACAATAATATTTTCCAATAATAATTCCAAAATACAAACTTACTTTTTTGTTTTTTGTATTTGACCAATATCAGTACCATTAAATAATTCATCAAAAGTTTTTGAAATATTTGTTTGTCCACCAGCAGTTTCCTTACCAGAATATTCTGGCAAATCAGAGTTTTTATCATCATTTGATGGTTCTTCGGTATTTTCACATTGTGTATTTTTTACAAACACCAATTTTTTACTATTTGAACCAATTACTATAATATTAAATGTCTGTGTTATATACATATATTAACATAACAATAAAACATGGTTTATTACACAAGAATTATATGCAACATTAGAAAAAAATTAAAACCTATATAAAATACTTATAATTGTATATAATACTTTTGTGTATGTATGTGCATATGCTTGATAAAGTGGTTCCCCTCTCCTATTTCTAATCTATAATCTGGTTGAATGCATTTTCGGTGCTGAGCATTATAATCATAGCATTACTGTTTTTATTGTGTTGCTACTTTTTATATAATCTTTTTTTATTAAGATAGTTGTATATTTTTATGATTCATAACAAGAATTCAATAATCATTAATAATATTATAGAAATGATAAAAGGCATCCTGGTATTTTAACACATCTACTACCATAACCACAACTTAGGATTTAAGTTCAGGCATTGGAAAATTTTTCTTTATAAGACATATGTAGCCCAGTTAATCATACAGTAATGGATAGTTAAAGAATAACTTGCTATTATTGGATGGAGAGAGTAAATATAGCAGTTTAATCAGAATTGATCAGACCAATATTGGTGTATTATCTGCACGTTGCAGTTAAACATTGCTAATAAGGAAGACATACTTCTGTATTACTGAACTCATGATTTATTTTTAAAATAATCAAAACTATTTACATAGTAACAACATGTTAAAGCTGTGAAGACAGTATAAAAAAAATCTATAATAAAAAAGTAATATTATTTAAACAAAGCATAAGCATGTTAATATGGTTAATATGTAACAAATTAATTATTTTGCATTAAGTCTACAAATAATTTACTAAGATATTATAACTTGGTAATTAAGAACTCTGAATAAAAATCAACCAAGAGAACACATTAGATTTAAAAATGATTTTATCACATAGATCACAAGTATTAAAAAAAATTGGTGCTTTCTTATTTTCTGTCCTGCCACTGCTAGAGACGTCATTTCTGTAAAAATTGCAGAAAACATTCAGAGTAGAGGGCCAAAAAGCAGACGACGCAACTTCTGGCCACTAGATGGTGCTGTTCACCATGCGTATGCACAGCTACAGCATGCCATGTGGCCAAAAGCAGACGACGCAAAGTTCCAGCCGCTAGATGGCGCTGTTCACCACGCGTACGCACAGGAACATTATGCTAAGTAGCAGCCAGCACTGCTGCCCGCTAGGTGGCGCTGTTAGCCATAGGTAAACCGATCCAGTTCACATAGTCTGCTAAACAGCGACTACCCAGCATTCTAGCCCACTAGGTGGTGCTGTTTCTCCACGCCATGCGCGGAAAAAACGGCACCGTTTAGAAGCGATATTTACATTCGCTTGCTAGTTCCGGTTTGCCTCCACGTTCTTAAAATAAATACAGCATGTAATGTGAAAGTGTGAATAATATAGAAAACCATAACTATTTAAATCTGCTTTAAAATTTAATATTCTTACATTGAGTTTCACTCTCGGATAAATCTATGTATTCTTAAATTATTTTCTTTTAAAAATCGATGTCTTTTTTTCCTCTAAAAATGTTTTTTAAGTACGACTCCCGTTTTTCTGCAATCTTTCAAAACAATTCTGACCTTCGTTATTTTGAAAAGTGATTGGTTTTTTTTTACTTTCAAATAATATTTGCAGCAATTTTTAAAGTAATACAAAATACATTTCAGTTTATAGATCTTTTATTTAGCAAACGTTTTATTTTAAAAAGATAAATTTGCGTTTTGTTTACGTGCAAATAATAATTAAAAGATCACTTTACACAATAAATTTATTAAAATTAATATGTTACCAAAACATCAAACAGATTGTAGTGCGTGGTGATTTATTCGGAATGTAAAAATCGAGTAAAAATATTCAAGACGTAAATATTAATTCAACTTGTATTTTACAACTTTAAAATCATTTTAATAACTAAAAATGTCATAACGTGTTATTTTAAAAAGTTAAATTTGCGTTTTGTTTACGTGCAAATAATAATTCGAAGATCACCTTACACAATAAATATTTTTAAATTACTGGAGCCAAAACAAATAAAATTATCCTTTAAATATATTAAAAGATCTATTCAGTTCAAAAATAAATTTATTAAAATTAATATGTTACCAAAACATCAAACAGATTGTAGTGTGTGGTGATTTATTCTATGTAAAAATAGAGTAAAAATATTCAAAACGTAAATATTAATTCAACTTGTATTTTACAACTTTAAAATCATTTTAATAACTAAAAATGTCATATACTCACAAGGAAATTTCAAAATAATAGGTTTAATAAGTATGGAAAAGTAAGATATTTAGCTTCTCTTCTCCACATCACCCCTGCACACTTTCTTATTTCATCTATCCATCTCACATGTGGTCTCTTCCTGGGTCTTCTACAATCTCTTAGAATCCAGTTTAAGATTACAATTGTCCATCTACTATCATCTCTTCTAGAAATATGTCCAGCCCAACTCCACTTTAATCTTTTCAATGAAGTCAGTTGCACCTTATTGTTCTCTTACCGATATATTGGGTTCTAGATCTCTTTCTTTTACTCCCAATATACATCTCTCCATACTTCTTTGAGTGGTCTGAAGTCTGTATTGCTCTTCTATTAAGTAAGAACAGGTAAAACACGTTTATTAAAAAATCTTTCTTTACAAACACATAGGCATATTTCCTTTTAGTATCGAGTTATTTCTACTAAAAGCACTCCAACCAAGTTTAATTCTATGATTAATTTCATCCATTATGTTTCCATCTATATTAATAATCTGACCAAGGCGTTTGTAACTGTTAACTTCTTCTAACTCATCATAAACAATCTTTATTTTCATATTTTGAGAAAATCCATTAAACATTACTTGAGTCATTTTAACATTTATCTTTAGTCCTACTTTCATCTGATAACTACTGCAACATTTCCTGTAGATCTAAAGCATTATTAGCAAAAACAACTACATCATCTGAAAAATCTAAATGACCGAAATAATCATTTACTTTCACTCCTTTAGCTTTTCATTTTAATCCACAAAATACTTCTTGCAGCACTGCTGTAAAAAGTTTTGGGGATATGGAGTCACCCCGTCTTACATATTGACTTTTCCAGTATCATTATCTAATCTAATTGCTGCTGTTGCATTTTTATAAATATTCTTTAAAATATGACAATATCTTGGATCTATACCTTGATGATCCAATGCTTTAATCACTGAAGAAAAATTTAGATTCAAATGCCTTTTCATAATCTAGAAATCGAAAACATAATGTCAACTCATATTCATTTGTCCTTTCTATAACTTCTCTCAATCCCTAGATATGATATCCTGTACTAAAACCACTTTTAAATCCAGATTGTTCTCTTGGTTGGTGGAAGTCCAGTGTTCTCTATAGACGAGTTGTAATTATCTTCGTAAAAATTTTGTGTAAAATTGATAAAAGACTGATAGGTCTGTAATTTCGAATATCTTCTTTATCACCTGTTTTAAATATTAAGATTAATACTACATTATTCCAATCATCTGATACATCTTTATCATTTAGACATTTGGTATAGGACGTTGTTAAAAAATTTCTATTTTTTCAACTGCTTCTTTTAATATATCAATTATAATTCTACCATTACCTGGAACCTTTCCTTTCTTCATATATTTAATTGTATGTCTCACTTCTTTATTTAAAATTCTGGGAAATTCAGAAGATGTAATAGATATAGGAGGTATTTGTTCTTTATTACTATATAATTGTTGATAAAAGTCTTCTATCCATTCCATGATGTCATCTCTCTTTTTAGTAATAATTCCAGCTTTTTTCTTATTGCAAATATAAATTTCCTACCAATACCAAAATGTTGTTTTACACTCTTGAGACTTTCATTCTCTTCTACTGCTTTCCTTCCTAGTTCACAGTTATACACTCTTATATCATTTTCAACTCTTTTCTGCATCATTTTACAAAATTCTACATATTCAATCCTTTTTAACACATCATTTTTGTGTATTTTCATATTCCTTTTTTTCTTCATAAATTCGCTAGTCTCAGTAAAAATGTTATTGGTCAAGTGCTGCTTTTTTCAACCAGCTATTTTTGTTGCAGTTTTTAAAAGTGTATCAGTTGTTTTCATATTAATTACATTCAACTGTGAATCATGTTCAAAATCTACTAATACTTGAAACCTATTTGTAAGTTCTAATTTAAATTCATTAGAATGTTTCTGAAAATTAGGAATATCAACTGTAAATATTGTTTTTCTTAATAATTTTTGTCTCTCTAGTTTTGCACTAACATGTATTTCACATCTTACAACTTCCTTTGCATTTCATTTTGACAACAGAAACTTGAACGAAAATATATTAATTTATTAGTTACAAAAAAATCTGAAAAGTTCAAAAATCTACTGCCAAAAGAAACTACAAAGATCTGAACCTTTCCCATCACATGGCTGATTGTTAGTTTTTTTTTGTGAGATTAATTGTTAATGCCTCGTTTATTATAGCTAGCAATGAGCAAAAAATTGTATATTTTTTGTAGCTTATTTAAATGTTTATGATTATTTTTATAAAATATTTGTATAATAATTATTTAAAAACAAAAGTATCCATGATTACACTTTGATTTTAGTCAAATATATTTTTTTTAAAAAAAAAGTTAAGAAATATGTTGAAGTGGTAGAAAGGAAATTATAAGTAATAGCTTGCTAAATATAATAGTACATAACTTTTGTGATATCTTAATAATTATAAATCAATTTTATAAATTTTAGAAGAAAATTTCATAGATTTGTGATGACTTAACATTAATTCATTTGGTTTTTACAAATAAAGTTCAATCAACAAAAATTTTGATAGTCTTCTCTTAGCGTGTTGAAACCACTAGAAGGCGTACTTTCTATATAAACACAGAAATATGCCGTTTACCCGGCCCAATATTTCTGTGCTTTTGCATAGAAAGTTATAACCTATAGAACAGTTCTATTCATATTAGCCATTAGCAGGATTAGATGGCATTGCACACCAACATTTTGGCCTGCTGATGTGCTTCATGACACTATGCAAATGTGCACACTTAATAGATCACTACTGTATAGTGTGAGGGTGTTTGGAATCCAATTATGCCTTTGTAATAGTGATCTTACATCCTGACTGACGTTCTAGTACATACTAATAATTGTAAGCATGTCCCTATGCTTCCCTACATATCATAGAATGTGAAAACAATTGCAAAAGGATCAGGCCAAGCACCATTTTACACCAGTCATGTGAAAAGATGTTTGTGTGAGAACAGCTATGAATCAAATGAAATGGCTGAGGTTGCACATTGTTTTGAAAATCATAAGCTTGGTTTGATTCAGAGTACTGCCTCTTTTGAACAATTCTTCGGACCGGCAAAACCATCACCCTCCCCCTGCACATTCCAGTGCACCATGCTGACATGTCTAATGTAATTTACAAATGTAATTATTGTACTTTAGAAAATAATGTCGCTTTATAAATTGAGTACTGCATCTTTTGGCTGATCCTTCAGACCGGCAAAACCATCGGTCCTCCCCTCCCCCTATGCACATTCCAGCACTACATGTGGATTTGTGGAATGTAATTTAAAATATTGTATTTCAGAAATATTTTTTTTACAAAATAATGTTTCGTAAATTGTTTAAAAATAGTTTGCAAATTGTCACAAGGTGGTAAAATGTCTAATGTAATTTAAAAACGTAATTATTCCATTTTAGAAAATAATGTTAAAGTTGAAAATAAAAAAAAAGGCCCGGTAATGTTATATTTCTGTGCGTTTGCATAGAAAGTACACCCTCTCACGGTTTCAACACGCTAAGAGAAGACTATCAAAATTTTATTACTTTTATTTTTTTCAGCAATATTGCTATAATTACTTCAAAAAGAAAAAAAAGTAATTGTTCTTACTATGTACTTCACTTTATAATTTTTAAATATATTTGCAAAGTTCAAATATGAATTTTAAGGATGTAGTTTTGTTTATAAACTTATGTTTTTAGCAAATCAAGTCCATTTTATTAAATTCTAATATAAAATTACAGTTTGTTTACTAAAATCAAATGTTAAATGCTTATAAAAATTGTCATTAGGGAGAATTATGAAAATGTCAACCTGTTAAAGTTAATATTTAATTTAGTTGGTATTTAATATCTTTCAATTTTTTTTTTCGTTTGTTATAATGTGACTAGTTATTACAAATCTGTTAAACATTTATTTACTAGAAAAAAAAAAAGAAATTCAAGACCATCTTCAAATGCCACAAATTAGAAATCTCATTCACAAACCTAAAATGATTTAGATATATTTGTCTTAAGATTTGATTTTTTTGGTCTAAACTTTTAAAACCTTAATCTTTATTCACACTAAATAATTTTGGAGAATTGAACCCATTTATAATATTTGTGATATATATATTTTGTAGGAGATTCTTATTTTTCATGTCATTCTTTCTATAGAATTTCACACCTTTGCAGTCAAGTAATTGTAGAATGGAAATATTTTAAAAATACAAATAATTTTCTATGTACTTGAGAATCATAAAAGAATAGTAGAATTGTTTTATAATATTCTATAATTAGCATTACTAATAAATATATTTATATATAATTCAAAATTAATTAAACAACAAAATAATTCTAACAACATTGTACTAAAAAAATGATTGAGAAAAATGTAGACATATATTATACTGTATATATTTCAATACTTTAACTATTCTCAGTTGAAAAAAAAAATTAAATAAAAAATTTGAATTTATAAATTATCTGTATGATGAGTTTTGTCATGAATCTGTTAATCATTATTTTGCACAATCAGTGTGCAGTCACACGATTGCTCATTTATTTATTTATTACTACGCTTTCTTTTTTACAACATTATTCTATTTTTGTGTTATGTTAAAAATCTATATTATATAGAGTTTTTTTTTAATTAGTTGTCTCAACCATTAGTGAGATGAATATAAAAATGATTAATTAGTTTTATTAAGTAATTATCACTAATTAAATATTATTAACATTATTTTTTTGGAAATAGTACACCATGTATCAAAATTATCACATTCTTTTTTTCTGGAACTTATTGAATGTGAATTGTTCTAATGTTGTATTTTGAATGCATCAATTTAAAATTACATATTTATTTATGTATGCTGTATTAAAATTGATGTTGTTAATAACTTTTTTGTGTTTAATTAGCACCACATTGTTTGTTTTGCTTTGCACAGCTTGTTAAAAATGTTGTTATAATGTTAATTTTGATTACAAAAACCATTATTTAATAAATAGATAAATTTCAGTTTAATTTTAGTTATTTTAAATATTTATTGTTTTTTGTTGTTGTTTTGTTATGTAATAAATTAATTGAGGCAACAAATATGATTTAGTATATTAATTTGTTGTTTATTATTAGCAAATTATATTCATAAAAAACCTTATTTACCATTATTTAAGAAGCTTCATTATTTAAAGTACACTGATTTTTGAAGATAAATATGTTTATATAAGGGAAATAACTATAATTTATCATGATATTCAATTCCTTAATGATTTGTTGTTTATTCTCAATACAGTACCATAATTTATAACTTTTTATAGATAACACTGTTATAGAATTATTTATTTTTTGCTTTAAAATCATAGTATAATTTTTCTCCATATTTTTTTTTATATGCACAAATATTTTAAGAGTGAAATTTACGGGAAGGGGGAATACACAATGCTATATAAAATATCAAAATGTTTTGAAGGTTGCTTGCCCTATTATGCCTTATTATATTAATATTTGTAATTTATTGTTTTTGAATTTTTTAATATATATATTTTCAAAATATATATATATATTACACTTATATATGGTAAACTAAATACAACAATAGAAAATGATTGAAATCGTGGAATAATTTATATTTGCTTTCATTTATTATTATAAATATCATGTTAGATGAAGGAGACAAAACTATATTAGAAGAAAACCCCATAATCTAATATTTATGCATTGTATAATGTTTTTTATTTTATTTTATTTTCACTCTTCAAATATTGTCAAATTTATACATCCCAGTAAATTCATCAGGAACTGATAGAATTGAGTACTTACCTACATTACATTTACATTTACTTAATTCTTTAAAACAATGCGATGAAATTATTGAGATAAATAGTAAAGAATTTATGCTTCAGTGTACATTAGATACATAAAATAGATGTACATAAATAGAAAACAAAATATGTGTTACATAGATGAATTTTTTTTTTTTTTTTTTGTTTTTTTTTTTTTTTTATAAAGAAATGTTAAAATAAAACTTGTGTTGTTCATTAATAGTGCTTTATTATTATTGTGTTCACTTTTTTAAAAAGAAATAAATCTTAGACATATAAATGGCTGAAAATTTATATATCTAAGGTTACAATTGCAAAAAAAAAAAGAGATAATTTATTGAATGAATTATGTAAAAAGAAATAAAATAAATCTGCTATTCTTCATTTAGACTTCATGATTTCAGAATGCTAACCATTCTTATCTTAAGAAAGTTGTCAACTTACTGACTGGTATACCATTGTTTGAAAGAAATATGTTTTCAAAGATTTCTATGGAAAAGTAATTGCCAGTGAAGAAAGAGCATTGAAATTTCTAGGCCACAATGATTTTAATGATATTGAGAGCAAACTACCATGTATCAAATGCTGTTTTCAAGAAGATGAGAGGCACATCTTCTGGACTATTTTGTATTTTCATCTGGATCACATATGCTGAGAAATACCATGGCAAAATAGCATGAACTAGATCTTTTTCTAGCCTTCTTCATGATGTGCTGTCAGTTTATTGGCAATGATAATCAAAGAAAATAATTTTCACTTTAAACTTTTTTTTATTTGTTGTTACAAAATGAATTCATTTCTATTTTGATTATTTTTTGTAATTGGTATTGAATTTAAAATAAAGGATATCTATTCTTATGTGAAGCTAATAACTTTATTTTGACCTTTTAGTATAGTTTTCATAAAAAATAGTTAATGACACTTAAAACTGACCACATTTTGCCCTTCATTTTTTTAAAACCAAAGAAGAAATTTAATAAATTTCAAAGTTCCAAAACAAACCTGTCAATTACAAGTACAAGGATCAAAAGATCATAGATCTAGACTTTCTGAAGTTATATAATATATACTTAAGACACTTTTAAAGTTCACTTCAGTTATGAAGCAAACAAAGATTTTAAAATAATTTATAATGTGCAATATTATTTTTAGAATAGGTAGGTAAAATCATCATTATTATTAGCAGCCACACACAAATGAGATGACCATTTTAATGCTAAAAGAAAGAAAAAAGAGAAAGGTAAAATAACTGTAGTAATATATTAGAGATGAATTGTGGATAATTATACAAACCAATATTTGAGATACAAATATATTCACATTGAGCATGCTAATCCATCTCTTCTTTATTTGTTTTGTGATACTGTCTGTCTTTTAACTTTTTCTGCAGCAGACTTTTTTTTTCTGAAAAATTTCAATATTTTGTCTAATTGTAGTTTTCCATTGTATTCTGTTGTAAGCCATATTTTACCAATAAAAACAATCAATATTGTATTTCTTTAGAGCGACTTTAAGATAATCTACATAAAAATCAAGTGTAGATGTTGTATGTACATTCTTATAGAATTTTTTTTCCCATTATTCAATATTTGGAAAAGCTCAAATTGACTTTATTTAAAATTAATCTTTGTAGGTCACAATAATTAATAAGCTGAACAATTATTTAATGTTCCTTTTAGCATTAATGTGCAATTTAGTTTTATTAAAGAACAATTTGGACAACAATGCCCTATATCTAAGTTGTTTTTTTGTTTTTTTTTAAACTTTCAATATTTTGTTCAGCAAGAAAATATATGTCAAAATAACATATTTCACATTTGGCTGATTTAGTTTTGATTTTATTCTTTCACATTATATTTCAAACTTTGACAGTAGTGTTTTGATTCAAAATAATCTAGATGGGCTTTCTGACATAATAATTAATTTAGTTGGCTCCATGCCATAATATGGTTTTGTGTGTAAGTGAAACTTTGGATTTTTAAACAAAGTTCCATGGACAATATTTTTAGCTCTTTATTTATTGATCGTTAAATGAGTTTTTATTATCTGGAAGTTCAAGGTGTTCTAGATTAATATGAGTTGTTCAAATGAATGACTGTGTACTGATCATAAAACAAAATTGCCATTATAGTATGACATAGCACAGCCTTCATAACTTATAGAGGAAATATTCATTCCTATTCACACTGAGCTTATGGTTTCAATATTAGTGTCAACCATTATTGATCCATTGTATAATGAAAGTCTCTCTGAGTTTAATTCAACTTCTTGAACTCTAGTGTCTTTTCTCCACATCATGCCAAGAAACTTCCTTATTTCATCAATTCATCTCACATGTGGTCTCTTTCTATTTTTTTTTTTTTTTACAATCTCTTAGAAGTGAGTTTAAGAGTTCAACTATCCATCTATTATCATTTCTTTTAGCAATATTCTCAGTCAAGCTCCACTTCAGATTTTTAATTCTTTCAGTGATGTCAACAAGGCCTGCTTATTCCCTTATCTGTGTATTTTGTTTTTGATTCACTCATGACTTACCTTTTTAAAAATAATTTGAAATTAAAAATTTCTTCATTTTATAATTTCATTTCTATATAAAACCTTCTAGAAAACTTCAAAAGGTTTCCACCTTTATGCCTGTCATTTAAATGCTGACAACTATCAAAAATAATATAATACTAATAAAATAAAAACAAAATTTTTTTATTGTGAAGTTCTACATATAATTTATTATTTTGCCAAGCAGAAAACACTTTACTTTCTTTTAATCAAATCACTAATAATAAGAGCATTGTGATAAAACCAATGACGATTCTTTTTAGTAAATCCTTGGATTTACTAAAAAGACATGTATCTATAATAATATGACCATTATGAAGAACCAAATTCAAACTTTTAGTGTTTAATAGTTATTGTGTGCTTAGAGTAGATTCTTTTAAAGAATGAACATCAATATTTTTATGAATATGATTGAAATGAAATTTGTTTCTTAATGGAACTAATATACTAATTTATGATCTTCTGCACTTGTAAGTGCTTGTCTGATGCAACCTCTAATTATAGTGTAATATATTAAATATCATTCTTTTGATTGTGGATGCATCCATGTTCCTTTATAGCAATTTTTCTGCTTAAACAAAATATTTCTGATGGTCAATTAATGTGATGTGCAAAAATTCAACAATAACACACCATTTGCATTTACAACACCATTATTTCCAACAACTTTTGGCTAGCACATTAGAAAAATTTAATCTCTTTTATTAATTCTGCTATAATAATACTATCCAACAAGGAATACAAGCTTTCCTTATCTGGATTCCTTGACTATGGTTGGAGCATAAGCACTAATAAAGTGAGTATCATTGGATAGACTTTAGATCAAATCCAATACCATCACCATGTATTCTCCTTTCATTGACTGATCTGACTTTCAAAAAAAAAAAAAAACTTGTATCTAACAATTAAAGTTTTTACCCTGATAGACAAGTTTCATTATGTTGATTTATAATATTTACTTTTAGTATTACCACTAATTTTTGTTTTACCACTACTATGGATATTATAACTACTATTATTATTGTTATCACTATAATGGATAATTCAGCATGTTCAACAAGCTAGCAAGACTGTATGGAACAGGCCATTTTTAGATCACATTTTCTATGCTTTTTTTCTTATATGGTAACCAAGGGGATTTCTAATTAGAATTGCCTAAACACACAATTTTTACCAGCTGAAATTCCTATCTTACTTAAATATAGTTCCAACCTGACTCAGTGATTGCATTATCTCACTCAAAGGTCACCTCTAAGAATTACCAGCTTACTAAGCCTGCCCCCATCATTGCATTTTTAATTCTCAAAGGCTTGGTCTAAAAAAAAGAAAAATGGAATTGGGATCAGAAATGCTGTGTGATTTCAAAAACTCACATGTAGCAGTCCATATAGTAGTAACATGTCCGATGGCATGAGAGACTTACAATAACTTTTATGACTGTAGAAGTTCTGAAAAGAGGAAGCCATAACAAACCATTTGTATTACAAATAGTGCTTAGTACTTTGATGAATTAGCATTGTCTTCTACAAGGCAGCAGGAAATACTCTTGGTTGGGTAATGTTTATTTATTATTCAAGTTCGTCTTCATATCCTAAGATCATTCCAACTATCTGGAAGCCTGAACACAGCACCCAATATAGACTAATTATTATATATAAAACCAAATATTGCATATATGTCAATATTAATTTGTTTTTTTTATATCTGTCATAATTTATTCTACTTATTGTATTATAATTCCATCAAAAAAAATTATATAAAAATTTATTGGAGTACAATATTATGAATGAACATATTAATAAATTAAAAAGCAATACTAACACCATTTGAAAATGTGAACTAGAACATTAATATATTTTCAGTGTGGAGTACTCTTGTCAAAAGCAATTGTTATATTCAATATGAAAACAATTTATGTGAGTGTAAAATTTTAAATTCCTAAACCCATATCAATTTTTTTTTTTTAAAATATTTTTGAGATTCATTTATAAATACATATTAATGTTTGATGTCCAAGTTGTATTAATTCAAACTATGTCATCTAATTAAAAGACTCCACCTCTTTTTTTTACTTTATTTTATATATTTATATATTACATCAGATATAGAAAATGATTATTGGCATTAAAATACAAAATGACAGATAAGATTTGTTATGAGAATTTTTTATTTATTTGATAATAGTTAAATTTTTTTTTTGCTAGAGTCAGATATTGTAAAATATGAAGTTCAGTGATGAGATATGAAAGTCCCTAGATTCTTGGTCAAACTAGAAAGTAGCCAGCCACCTGCTGCATATATGCATACTCATATACACAAAAGATAATTTGCTGGAGAGAAATTATTTTAAATTATAGAGCCCAAAGATGAGATATGAAAGCTCATTGATTCCAGGTCCAAATTAGAAAGATGCTCACCCTGATTCTTACATAAATGAAGAGTTTATTTCTTTATTTATTTATTAAAGAGATATTTTAAAATATGACAGCATTGTATTCAAAATCAATTATGATCTCTTAAAATGGAATATAGTTTTTCTACATTGAGTATTAATTAAATATGGATTTTTTAGTTATCTTCCTCAAACATAATTTTTCAATATTTGATCAAAATTGCTTTTAAATTACAAAACTATAGTTATAGATAAAATCCTTAGATTACTTAATTCCTCTCCCTCTGGATTATTGTACCTCATCTATTGTATATGTGGTCATTCAATAAATTAGTTTTTACATCTTATAAACTGATGCAATATTAATAACAATGGAAATGCCGAAAGAAGTGATCTATATTCTGATTACAACATATGTTTGCTTCTATAAAGTACCAT
Source organism: Epiperipatus broadwayi (assembly GCA_028023455.1). Classification (NCBI taxonomy): domain Eukaryota; kingdom Metazoa; phylum Onychophora; class Udeonychophora; order Euonychophora; family Peripatidae; genus Epiperipatus; species Epiperipatus broadwayi. The sequence continues at coordinate 13,930,401 of JAQFVV010000008.1, read as the reverse complement.
AAATGAAAATGGTTAAGAAAAGTGTAGTATTCACTTCTTGGAGTATCATCATCATTTTTTAAACATTATCGATCCATTGCAGGATGAGGGTCTCTCCAAGTTTAATCCAATTTTCTGGATCTTGAGACTCTCTTCTCTACATCACATCAGCTTCATCCATCCATTTCACAAGTGATCTTTTCCTAAGTCTTTTACAATCTCTAGAGATTCAGTTTAATATTTTAACTATCCATCTATTATCATCTTTTCTAGTAGTATATCCAACTCAGCTACACTTCAATCTCTTAATTCTTTTAATGATCTGGTAATGCCTGTTTTTCTCTCTATGTATTTCATTTTTGATTCTTTATAGTTTCTTCTAATATATATATATATATCCATACTTCATTAAGTCTAAAAAGTGTAAAACAACATTTTGGTATTGGTAGGAAATTTATATTTGCAATAAGAAAAAAAGCTGGAATTATTACTAAAAAGAGAGATGACATCATGGAATGGATAGAAGACTTTTATCAACAATTATATAGTAATAAAGAACAAATACCTCCTATATCTATTACATCTTCTGAATTTCCCAGAATTTTAAATAAAGAAGTGAGACATACAATTAAATATATGAAGAAAGGAAAGGTTCCAGGTAATGGTAGAATTATAATTGATATATTAAAAGAAGCAGTTGAAAAAATAGAAATTTTTTAACAACGTCATATACCAAATGTCTAAATGATAAAGATGTATCAGATGATTGGAATAATGTAGTATTAATCTTAATATTTAAAAAAGGTGATAAAGAAGATATTCGAAATTACAGACCTATCAGTCTTTTATCAATTTTACACAAAATTTTTACTAAGATAATTACAACTCGTCTACAGAGAACACTGGACTTCCACCAACCAAGAGAACAATCTGGATTTAAAAGTGGTTTTAGTACAGGATATCATATCCAGGGATTGAGAGAAGTTATAGAAAGGACAAATGAATATGAGTTGACATTATGTTTTCGATTTCTAGATTATGAAAAGGCATTTGAATCTAAATTTTTCTTCAGTGATTAAAGCATTGGATCATCAAGGTATAGATCCAAGATATTGTCATATTTTAAAGAATATTTATAAAAATGCAACAGCAGCAATTAGATTAGATAATGATACTGGAAAAGTCAACATGTAAGACGGGGTGACTCCATATCCCCAAAACTTTTTACAGCAGTGCTGCAAGAAGTATTTTGTGGATTAAAATGAAAAGCTAAAGGAGTGAAAGTAAATGATTATTTCGGTCATTTAGATTTTTCAGATGATGTAGTTGTTTTTGCTAATAATGCTTTAGATCTACAGGAAATGTTGCAGTAGTTATCAGATGAAAGTAGGACTAAAGATAAATGTTAAAATGACTAAAGTAATGTTTAATGGATTTTCTCAAAATATGAAAATAAAGATTGTTTATGATGAGTTAGAAGAAGTTAACAGTTACAAACGCCTTGGTCAGATTATTAATACAGATGGAAACATAATGGATGAAATTAATCATAGAATTAAACTTGGTTGGAGTGCTTTTAGTAGAAATAACTTGATACTAAAAGGAAATATGCCTATGTGTTTGTAAAGAAAGATTTTTTAATAAACGTGTTTTACCTGTTCTTACTTAATAGAAGAGCAATACAGACTTCAGACCACTCAAAGAAGTATGGAGAGATGTATATTGGGAGTAAAAGAAAGAGATCGAGAACCCAATATATCGGTAAGAGAACAATAAGGTGCAACTGACTTCATTGAAAAGATTAAAGTGGAGTTGGGCTGGACATATTTCTAGAAGAGATGATAGTAGATGGACAATTGTAATCTTAAACTGGATTCTAAGAGATTGTAGAAGACCCAGGAAGAGACCACATGTGAGATGGATAGATGAAATAAGAAAGTGTGCAGGGGTGATGTGGAGAAGAGAAGCTAAATATCTTACTTTTCCATACTTATTAAACCTATTATTTTGAAATTTCCTTGTGAGTATATGACATTTTTAGTTATTAAAATGATTTTAAAGTTGTAAAATACAAGTTGAATTAATATTTACGTTTTGAATATTTTTACTCGATTTTTACATAGAATAAATCACCACACACTACAATCTGTTTGATGTTTTGGTAACATATTAATTTTAATAAATTTATTTTTGAACTGAATAGATCTTTTAATATATTTAAAGGATAATTTTATTTGTTTTGGCTCCAGTAATTTAAAAATATTTATTGTGTAAGGTGATCTTCGAATTATTATTTGCACGTAAACAAAACGCAAATTTAACTTTTTAAAATAACACGTTATGACATTTTTAGTTATTAAAAATGATTTTAAAGTTGTAAAATACAAGTTGAATTAATATTTACGTCTTGAATATTTTTACTCGATTTTTACATTCCGAATAAATCACCACGCACTACAATCTGTTTGATGTTTTGGTAACATATTAATTTTAATAAATTTATTGTGTAAAGTGATCTTTGAATTATTATTTGCACGTAAACAAAACGCAAATTTATCTTTTTAAAATAATACGTTTGCTAAATAAAAGATCTATAAACTGAAATGTATTTTGTATTACTTTAAAAATTGCTGCAAATATTATTTGAAAGTAAAAAAAAACCAATCACTTTTCAAAATAACGAAGGTCAGAATTGTTTTGAAAGATTGCGGGAAAACGTGAGTCGTAAAACTTACCTTAAAAAACATTTTTAGAGAAAAAAAAGACATCGATTTTTAAAAGAAAATAATTTAAGAATACATAGATTTATCCGAGAGTGAAACTCAATGTAAGAATATTAAATTTTAAAGCAGATTTAAATAGTTATGGTTTTCTATATTATTCACACTTTCACATTACATGCTGTATTTATTTTAAGAACGTGGAGGCAAACCGGAACTAGCAAGCGAATGTAAATATCGCTTCTAAACGGTGCCGTTTTTTCCGCGCATGGCGTGGAGAAACAGCGCCACCTAGTGGGCTAGAATGCTGGGTAGTCGCTGTTTAGCAGACGATGTGAACTGGATCGGTTTACCTATGGCTAACAGCGCCACCTAGCGGGCAGTAGTGCTGGCTGCTACTTGGCATAATGTTCCTGTGCGTACGCATGGTGAACAGCGCCATCTAGCGGCTGGAACTTTGCGTCGTCTGCTTTTGGCTGTATGGCATGCTGTAGCTGTGCATACGCATGGTGAACAGCGCCATCTAGTGGCCAGAAGTTGCGTCGTCTGCTTTTTGGCCCCCTACTCTGAATATTTTCTGCAATTTTTGCAGAAATGACGTCTCTAGCAGTGGCAGGACAGAAAATAAGAAAGCACCAAAAAGAACCAATACATATAAATTATAATTATGTATTAGATTTATAAATTAAAAAAAGATATTAGATTTCATAAACATTTTTATTGTGATTAACTTTTTGGAAAAACAATGCAATGACTTCAAAATACTAACAAATTCTAAAAATATTTATCAAAATGCAAGAGCTGTGATTAAATTAGTGCTACTAAGAAAATTAATATTGATAAGAATATATTGCAGGAAGATTCAATCTCTCTAAAACTTTTCACAGAAAATATTTTATATAAGAAATAAATCAGATAGATATTATTTAAATCAAATTTTCACATATGTGATTATTTTCACAAAAACAAAACAAAAAAATCATTGGAAAATGATACATGTATAAGACATAAAAGTGAAAAATTAAGACTAATGATACTCAATGACTTCACAATATATATATATATATAATAAATAAAATTAATCATAGAATTAAACTTGTATAGAGTGCTTTTTGTTAAAAACAATTTAATATTAAATGAAAATGTTCTTGGAAGACTTTTGATAAATGTTTTACTAGCGCTTACTTATGACTTGGAAACATGGTAAAAGAGTATAGAATATGTTGAGACTAACATATCATACAGCAAACTTCTCAACAAAATATTAAAATAAGGCTTCAACTTTAATAAAAAAAAATAAAAATATGATTATTGGAAGAAATATTTTCATGGTAGCTGTCTATACTATTATTCTTGGAGTCCAATGGACATTTTAAGAAAACATAAACTAAAAAATAACATCAAAAAATAGCATTATATTACGATATTAATGAAATGTGATTTTCTTTTACCTTTTTTTTAATATAAAATAATTATAATTTGATTTATAGTTACGATTATTTTTACATTATTATAATGATAATAACTGTATAAGACAAAATATTATTACTTATGATTTTTGTATATTTTTTTTTCTTTCAAAAAAAAAAAAAAAAAGATATTCTGCATACAAAAATTTAAGTTTTAACAGTAAACGCATGAGTATATGAATCTTGAATATCAACTAAAATATCTCATTAAACCAATAAATATTATGTATGCATAAGCTACAAGTTCTGTAATTATTTTTATCTATTAGAAATAATTTTTCCCATATCATTATTATTGTTGTTATAGTTTGTTAACTAACATAATGTTATTATGTATGCCTTATCTTTGGAAATTGTAGTAATTGGATTATTTTCATATATATATTTGTTAAAACAGGCAAAACTCACTATACGTATTGCCACACACAGCAAGCTAGAGTAATCAATGGGTGCCAGAAGGCTTGTGCATAAAATCCCCATCTAGTGCCTACTTATCCAATACCCCCAGACTAGTTTCTGGCTTGTGGCCTTCATCAATGAGGAGCCTTGGATCTGAGAGCTGCACCTAGATCTAGGAGGTTGACTTCTGCTTTAATAATTTCAAAAATTTCAGCGCTATATAATAATAGACTTACATTTATAAGTCATATAAGTATTATCGTAAGAGGTTAAAAATAAAACACTGTCTTTCTCCTGCAATAGGTTAACTAAATTTGTACAATTTAATATTTGATTGTAACATCAGGCACACAATAATCTCAAGCCCTGATTTAAGCATGGTCAGTGAGAGTTGTTGTATATACAAATTCGCTCTAAACTTTAAGTGATTCACTTAAGTTTTTTTAAAGTCTTACTGGTGGGCGAGTGCACGGAAATTTATAATATTTAAAAAATAGCATATTATCGGAGGTTGACTTCTGCTTTAATAATTTACTGCCTATTAATAATGACATTTAAAATCTCTCATATTTTAATATGTGCTTGTACTATAAGAATGCTTTCCAAATTCTCATGGTTCAAATAGGAAAGCAGTATTTAATATTAGATTCTAACTATATCTTACTCATATCATTAACGTATATTGAATAAATTAAAAGTCAATTGGTACTTGAAAAAAGTTTATGATAATCATTTATGTATTTCTATTTGCTGGCACCTGGGCAAATGATCATTAATTTCTGTATAATAATTTTATCTGTTTGGCAAGTGGAAATTAATAGTTCATAATCAAGAGCCAGAAATCTTAAATGTTATTTAAGACAAATGAGTGACTTGATCTTGCAGCCATCCAAAGAAAACACCCCCCCCCTTTCCTTAATTGCATGATTATAATCACTTGTAAAATTAGTTTGCTACCATAAGTTAGCTATTTATTTCCTTATAAATTTGAATCATTCACATCAATAAAACCATCTATCTTGGACATCTATATCAAAGATTTCAATTATGAAGATAGTTCTTAGCTAATATCATACTAATAGTTTTGTGTTAAATTTGTAATCTATATATCCAGATATGACATGATATTTAGATGAATCTAATCTCATCAGCATAACAAATAACATATAATCCCAGTCCAATTCTATTGCAATATGTACATACAATAAAAGATAAATCAGATTTTAAATAGTCCACTATGAGACAAAGGCTCTCCAACAGCACCTAGAAGAAATACTAAAACAGAGGATATTACAAGAGTTATACCAAGTGTCTAAAAGTGATGGTTTTAGGACCTTTCTATCGTTTTTATTCTCTATCTAAAAATATTACCATACTCATTTATCAAATACTTTTGAATAGTTAGATATGTTAGCTATAGCCAGTTAGTTCAAAGATACATCTAGAAAATAAGTTCATTCAAATCTGTAAGCTTTGGAAATGTTATGTTCTCACATATATATACATAGAAATATTTTATATAAAAATATCAACATAATAATAAAAAAAATTAAGATTATTAAATCTGAAATAAATATTTTTTTTCTTCTACAAAATAAGTATTTAATTATTTGTTATTTTTACATTACCTGTGCATTCATCAATCTCGCCAGAAATGATATTATTATTTGGCCCTTGTTGAATATACACACGTGAATTATTTATAATGATGGAATTTTTTTTTCTATTAACTTCTGCAACATAAATAAATACCTATCAAAACAAAATTCTATATCTTCTATTAATATAAAATTTTAAAACAATATATTAATTAAAAAATTTTAAAACTAATTACATTATGTTAGAATATTTTAATATTAATAAGCAAGTTATCTTATTTCTTATATTAGTAAAATAGAGTAGCATACTAATGAAGAAAAAAATCATGGTTCAATTCTTAATAAGCATTGGGAAAGGTAAAGACTTGAACCAAGTGACAAATGGTTCATGTCAAAATGTATCTTGTAAATACTTACACTTTTACTTTGTCTATAACTACATGTTCAAAAGAAGTAATGTGCGAGTATGTTAAGAAATATACAAGATCTAGCAAATAAGCTGTAACAAATTAAATAACTAGTCATGCATTAGCAAAAATATATATTTAATGTAAAAGGGTACATATATATCTGTAATACAGAAAAATAATTTAAAAAAAAAAAAATACTAAGAGATTTTAATAGTGAAATTAAATATCCCATTTCCAACTTTCTTATACACTTAACAATACTATTTTTTACACCAAAACTTTATTCTTACAGTTTCAACTGTCCTGCAATCATCATCAGAACTACAATATCCAAATATATAATCATACAATACATTATATTTATATACATAATCAATAACATACATCTTAGCCTGACCTTTATAAATAAGCATTTTCCATATTATTATTCTACTCTTAACTAATTTTATTTCCTTATTTATAGTATTTTATTATTAAATTATTCTAAAACAATTTTATTATAATTTTAAAACTTTAATCTTTAAACTCTACTATATAACCTATTATTTTATTATCTTTTTAATTATTTTCTTAATTACTTCTAAACTTTCTTAATTTTTATTATATATTTAACTATTAACTTTTTTACATCATAATTTACCTTTTTATTACATTACTAAATACTTACAATTTTTATAATCCTATTTCCAAAAACCAAATGACAAATTTTCAAAAATTCTTACACTTGTTTAACAACTCCCTCTATGACTATTTTCTTCAACTTTATTCTTAAAACCTTTTTATATTCAAACTATTATTAATAATAATAACTATAATTATTCATAAAATTACTGACTTTATCCCAAAATCCCTATGTTTTATATTTTTAATCAATATTGCCTCTTTAATTTTCCTATCCCTTCTATTACTTGTATAATTAATTATTTTTATACTATCCTTCTCAAACCTATAACCTGTTTCTAATGATAGGTGATCTCTTATCATACTTATGTTGAACTAATCTTGTATAAATTGAATTCTTTGTCTCACCTACATAATAAGTTTTTATATTTTTACTTGAGTAACATTCAATTTTATATACCCCATTTATGCATTTTTCTACATTTTTTACATATTTATTATCTAATCTATTATATTATTATTTTTTTCTTTTATTTACTTATCTTAAATTTTATTACATTATTAAACTTTTTATTAATTTTAATAATTATTTTACTCATTCTTTTTACAATACTATTAATATAAGTTCTAATACCCATATATTCATTCTTATCTATTTTATCTTTTCTACATATTATCTCCTTATTTTTATGAAATTTTTCTTCTGATTTCCTTATATTTTCATCTATAATTTTCTCTGGATATTCATTAACTTTAAATTCTTTAATTATTAATTCAACCTATTTATTATAATCTTCTTTGTCTGAGCAATATAATTCCCAGCTCTATATATTCTTGAATTTATACTACTTATTTTATATCTATATTCTAATTCCAATTACTTATATTACTATCCATATAAGATTTTGTATATATTGATGTTTCTATCTTGCACTTACCATTTATTTTTATATGACTTCCTTAACAAAATATCTAACTATGATAATTTATTATTTATTAAGTGTATAAGAAAGTTGAAGTCATGTCATATGTAAATATAAAAATCAATACATAGAGAAAAAAAAAGAAAATTATATTACTTCCATAATAGTGAAATTGTTAAAGACCACAATTATCTCTAAATATGTACTGTTAATTAAAATGCCATAAATTAATCAAAATTGAGGTAAAAAGAATTCTTAATCCAGTTTTTTAAAAGTAATAATAAATAGCCATTCATAAATGAGTATGACAATTCCAACTCTAAAACAAAAAAAAGGGAGGGAAGGGAAGAAAACCCAATCACTCTAGAAATGAGTTTTGCAATGATTATTGCCATTAATCTGTGAACCAAAAATATATCCAAATAAAAAATATGCTAATTTATTTTTCTGTTAACTTGATGTTTTATAATGCTGTCTTAATTTCTTGAGGAAAAAATATTTCTGAAATACTTCAGCACCATGTTAATTGTGGTTCTCCTATGTATTCTATTCTGTCATAACTTCCCAATGGAAACAAATGACATTGCACTTCCTTAGAATGTCTTTTGAGATAATATTTATAATATATACAGGGTAACCTATTCCACAAAAACCATGCTCAAGTTCACCATAGAACATTCTTTTAGAAAATCTTCCAATTGCTCAAAGTTCAATTTAACAGAGGTGTAATTTTACAATAGTGAATCATATCCAGCAAGGTAAAAAACATATTCATTGTTTTTATAATCTTGCTACTGTATTTTTAAAAGTTTAAGGAGAATCCTTAAATAATTTTTTTATAATACCTTTATATTGTAATGTATGCGGGATTCGAACTTAGACTTTCACATGACCCTCAACTCTCCATGCCATCTCATATTGCTACCCATTTGATCACATACATGTTGAAAAGATAAATAATTATGTGAATAGAGAGAGTTTCACTTCCGTACAATAAATCAGATAAAATAACAGCTCTGCATACAGATTGTTACAGTAGTTATTTTCCTGTGATGAAATATTGTATTCTTTTAATTTGTTAAAAACACAATGAAGTCTGTATTTACCTCAATATGTAAGTTCACTTTTCTACTTGCAAAACTACCAAGGTACTTAAATTGATTTACATTCTCAAGTTGATAACCATCCAAAACTAAAAGTTGCTGAGGATTTTTCTTCAGTCACTGGTTAATAAAGAACTGAGTTTTTTGAACATTAATTAATGAACCAATGAACCAAAGTCTGCATATGCTGCATTCAAAACATTAAAACATTCTGTACATTATCTTTTGAACTCGCAAAATAAATAGCATAATCATCAGTGTACTGTAAATCTAGAATCCATAAAGTTTTTGTTTTAACTTTTAATCAATTCACATTAAAAATTCCGCCATCTGATTAAGTCATCTACAAACAATTTTTAAGACCAGTCAAAAATTGAATATAATATTGATGCAAGTATGTATCCTTGTTTAACACCAAAAATCAGTAATCTTCCAGGTGTGATAACTTAGCCAAACTGTATGAGATAGGCCAATTTTAGACATTTTCTAGATCTTAGGCAGAGGAATCCCTAAATAAGGTTGTCTAAACATACACTTTACCAGCCAAAATGCTTGTCTCAGTGAAATCCAGTTCCAAACAGACTCATTAATGATTGTATTGCCTCAAACAAAGATTACAACTAAGGACTGCCAGCCTACTAAGCCTATTCCTTTCTTAATTTTCCAGAGCTTGAGCAAAAAGAAAAAAGGAAAAGGGAATGTGAGTCAAAAATAATGTACCTGAAGTTAAAAGAAAGAAATGTTGTTCAATTACATAATTCCACTATCACAAGTAATATAAAAAAAATATCTGATGGCTTGACTAAAGAAGAAAAAGAGACAAAAAAGACTATTATCAACATCCTATTCTACAAGGCACTTAGACATTATTTGTTATTCAGTTTGATCTTTGCATCTAAAAGCCATCCACTATTCGCCAGCTATGGAGCTCATCGGTAGCTAAGTCCAGCACTTGAGTTTACCAAAATTGAACTCATATATATATATATTATACAATATTTGTACAATAGGCAAAGGTAATTTAGAAGTAAAATTATTAACTTTCTTAAGAGAGAAAAGTATTTTTTTAAAGTATAATCTGATTTATTTTAGACAATGCAAGTTATATTAAGTTAAAAAAAAAAAAGATAAAGAGAAATTACTTTGATTTTTGCTAAGATAAAAAAACAAATTCTTATCGCAAAGTAATTAGCAATACTTAAAGTTAAAATCATAGCATTTTTCCGTAAGTAAAGATGGCGACCAAAGGGGAAAAAGGATGATTTTGAGGACAAAATTACTTTAAATTTTATCAAAGTTTAAAACTGACAACAGGATGTGAGCGGCTGACTAAAATCAGGAGCATAAAAGTAAAAAATAAATTGTGCTAGTGGTCTTGGATTTTGATTTTCTAAAGATAATACTATAAAATTGATTTTCGACAAAATTCTAAAAAATGTGCCAAGCTACTCTCACCAGTGGACGGAATTGTTGTAACATGTGTGAGTAGAGAGTTTGTTTGCCGATGCTTTCTTCCTTCCTAAAGTAGTGATAATGTCATGAGTGAAACCATAGCCTACTTGAAACTTTGAACCCCAGACTACCTATAAGCTGCAAGAAGAGTGTGCAATAGATCTCTCTCAGGACAAACCCGTGCATGGTAATTCTATAAATGCTATAATTGAACAATTGAAACTTACTGCTAAGAAACATTTCATAATTTAAATGATCACTTTCTTTTGAACTCTTAAGTATAGCAAAATGCTGTGTTGAGTCTGACTACTGGACAGTAATTTTTAATGACTATTTGTTTTTCATTTTATTCTCTTATTAATGTTATAAATATTTTAATTATGAATTAATAACGTTATCTATTTAAGTTAGTTATTAATACGATAAAATTGATTAAATTCAACCATTATTACTTTACCAAATAAATTGTCAATGCTGTATTAAAAAATACAATCCTTCGAGTGTAACAATTAATTTGATAATAGTAACTAATGAAGAAGGGAGAGCCGGTGGATTCTTGTATAGAATCCTGATACCTTTCAAATAAATTAAAAGATGGTTCTGTCCTCTTTCTTGTTCAACGTTAGTTATGTTAAGCATGGTTGTGCGACCAGGAAAAGTAATTGTTCGATAAAATTACCTGACATATTCTAATGTGAGAATTATACGAAACATATAATCCCTAAGATAGATCGCTGGATGGTACAATATATAGAACTATTACCACCATTTTCAGTCTCAGATAAGATTAAATGTACTTTAATAGATAATTCACAAACATTGGTTACAAAACTTTTTCTATAAAGATTTATTAAGCTTTCTGTATAGATCCTTCCAAAGATACTTCTCTTTATGTATTAAATTGAGAATTGCCTTACTCGAATGACTGTCGTTTCTTTTTGTTGTTTCCAGATCATTTCTATTCAAGCATCATAATTTTATATTTATGTTAGTAATACTAAACTGGGTTCGAAATCATTTATTTCTTTTCCTATCAATTTTAATACTTATCTATATTACTTTAAATATGGACTTTTAATCCATATTTTATATAATAAGAGAATAAGCAATCCACTAATTATTATCTTTTCTTTTAAGAACAAAGGCATATTATTTTTATATGTACTGTGTAGAATTAAACCTAAAAATGTGCATCAATTCTATTTCATTTATTTGACTGTAGTTGATAGCAAATTTTTTGATATCCATCTAGTCAGCTATCTACATTTCCATGTTTTAAATCATGAAAGAATACTGGAATGACCAATAATTTAAAGATTTCTTTAGAAAAATGGTGATTTATCATAGTAATAATATCTATGACATAATTTTTAAATTCAATGTGTAATTTAAAACCTGTTAGTATTAATTTTCATTGACAGATTTTTCGTTTTTTGACAAACTTTTAGTAGTATTTGTTTTTTTCAATTTCTAAAGAAAGGTCAATTGTAAGTTTTCAACATTTCTTTGGATTTCTCGTTGGTCTGTAGTATACCTAATATAGGCTTACAAATTGACTGATTTACAATTTCAAACGTTTTTTTGTAATTTTTATTATTCTTATTAGCTTTTTAAAAAGGAGACAGGGAAAAATTGTGTCCATAGTATTACCTATATCAAATAACTTCTTTTAATTTGTAATTGGTAATTTGTTTTGGAAATTTTTATGATATTATCTTTAAAAACTTGTTAAGTTCTTTTTTTATTGACTTTTTAAAAAGTGAGGAGAGGGGAGTGCATCATTAATATTACCTAATTCAAATAACTTCTTTTGATTTGTAATTGACAAATTTAAATTTGTTTTGCATATTATTTTGACGTTAAAATTTTTTAATTTCTTTGGCTTTTCAAAAATGAGGGGAGGGATAGTTGCTTTGTAGACTTTGATGCAGCTACATTCAATACAAATCCTATCAAACATTCCAAATAAAAATGAACTGGCTGACTTCGAAGCAAAAAGTTTTTTATATAAAAACTTTTTTTGATTTGGATTTTTTTTTAATTAAATTTAAATGAAAACCAAGACTACTGTTTCCAAAAACAACACAAAGTTTATTTTGAAACTAATTTCTAAAAAGTTAAAAAAACAACAAATTCTTGTAACTTGGCGGAGTATGAAAAGGTTTCCTTTTTCCCAATTGCAAGTAAGAAAATGACTATATGAAATTAATCTACACTTTATAAATCGATAAAAGGCATATTTTTGTCACCCCCCCCCCATCTCTCTCCTACTCCTTACCACCCCCCTTACTCTTAAACCCAAAAGAGCTAACAACGAAAACTAATACGAAGAGGTTTTAGATTAAACAATGAATTTTTATAATCGCCATTTTTGCAAAGAAATCTATAATTTCTCAAAATTCAAATGTTAGCAGATTAGATCAATATCAATTTTATACATTAACTATATCCCTCAGGCAAACTATCATTGGCTATTATATAAATATTGTGTGAACTCATGGTCAACCTATAGCCTTTCATTAATTTCTTTATTATATATGCTTATGACAAGATAATTATTTTTATTAAAAATTTGTATATTTTATGCATTCATTTATTCGTCCATGTTTTCTCTCAATGGAGATTTGATATAAACGAGTAATTTTTCATGTTATCAATCAAAAAAAATTATTGAATTAAATTTTAAAATATTTACTTTGTTTTCATTAATTATAAATGAATAGTGACAATTGTCAAAAGTGCTAAAAATATTCATGTGCATATGCAATAATAATAGGCAGAATTAAGAACAGCATACTCTTTAAGAACTAGTTTTTATTGATTTCATAATAAATCCATCTCCAACAACTTTGCAACATTACACTTATTATTCTCAAAACAAAACAAAAAAAAATTGTGCCAAATTGATAAAACTTGAAATCAATATGTCAGTCATTATTTCAAAAGATAAATATAAAATCATTAATACTATTATTTCAAGCATACATTTTAAAAAATGTGGTGCACTTAAATATTTCTGATCTGGAAGAATATGAGTTGAAGAAAATATAATTTACTATTCCATTGAGCAGTTTAATATTAATCAAAGGTAAATGTTTTACTATCTTATTAGGTTCAGAAAGGAACAGAAAACTTATTCCTGAGCTGAATATTAAGACGGATTAATGATCTTGCATTTTTCACAGATATAGCTAATCAAAAAAAAAATTAATTTAAAATTGCAAAAAAAAAAAAAAGTCAATTTGTTATGGTCATCAATTCAGAACTAATAATGCATTTTACCCTGAGATTGAAGAATGGATTAATGATCTTGTCTTTTTCATAAATACAACTACACCTACACATTTGATGTTAATTAAATATTGCAGACGAGAAATCAATAAATTCATAAATTTATATAGCCATGTCATTTTTTTTTAAAAATGGCATTTAAAAAGTTTGAGAAAATCAATTTAGAGCTGGTGATACATTCTATATAGCCAACTCACTATCATTATTAATCATAAGAAGTGAATATTTAGACTACTGATGATTGGCGAAAAAATGATCAATGTCAAAACTTTAATTAAAATTTGTCAGTACAGAAATTACTTTCTATTTGTTGTAGTCAGGATTATTTTTCTTTAGAATAATTGTTTTAATGTATTTGGTATTAAATGCAATACCTGTGAAATTTTTATTTTAGTCATGTAGCCCGATTTATAATAACCAGTATCTCATGTAGCCTTCCTTCTTGATAAAGGTTGCCTATACCTTATTTACACTTTCAATGCAAAAATAAATGATAAGCTAAAAAAATAAATAATAATAATTGATATTTTTTTTATATATTATCAAGTGAAGTACATTTAGTATAATACATTTAGATTAAAAATTAGAATAGTGATCCTGTTAATTTACTACTAAATATTCTATACTTTGAAAAGAGACCATTAGTTTATTAATTTTCTGAACTCCTATAATCCTTGAGTAGTTTTAATCATTATGATAAGTACTGCCATTTGTTAGTAGCGGCGATGTTAATTACTTTGGAAGATAAATTCGAATACAGTATGCCATATAAATTAAGTAACCTTGACATTAGCAAATGCAAAGGATGATGAATGGAGAAATGTTTAGTTTCTATTTAGAAGAAATTAATGTTTCTCAGGAGAAAAAAGAACATAGCTATTATGAAAACTAGTGTCTCACCATGACAATACCAAAAATAATAATGATAAAGCATGTTAAAAATAAATTTTACACTTGTGTTGATCATTAAGATGCTGAATATCATATGCTTTATGATATTGATATATTATTTTGAGAAACAAAAACTAAGATATCACAGTTTAAAAACTTCAGCAGTAAAGACTGCCAAGATAATAATATTAAACAAGAAGTCTTTATTGATTTTTAAGATTTAGTATTGATATATTTGTATGAAAAATTTATATCTACTTCTTCAAGCTTGTTATGGTTTACTAGAGATTTTATGAGTTTAAAAATGTAGAGTCAAGATATGGTTCTATTCCTTTTGTTTTAGTAACATTCCTTATAGAACAATACATGATTATATATATATAAATTCATACACACAAGAAATTATAATAAAAATTTTGAAATACAACTTACCTTCTATTAATTTAACTGCTATGGTATTTAAATTCTCAGATTTTAATAAACTTATAATGTTATCAAACCAACAATTATAAGTAGTCTGAAAATTTAATTTGTATGCTTTTGATGAATATTCTAAATCTGCTGATATAATTTTATCCATAATTTTGTCATAATCTGGATGTTCTACTAGTAATTTGTTATTTTCTAACATTTTAATCAAAGATTCTCTATATTCTTGCAAAGCTTGTAATTCCGGACTTAAGTGAACCATATAATCAGGTAGATCACTTTGAGAATCATCATCACTTTGCGATGCAATGGAATTATTAGATTCATTTTCTTCAGAATTGCTAGAAATATCAGCATTTTGATCTGAAATAGATGAATTTATGTCATCTATGCTATTAATAATTCCATCTGTACTTTTATCAATTTGGTTACTTTCAATAATGAAATTTTCATCATTCCTTTCTGTATGAACATTAGAATTTTCTTCAGGAATCATCTAATAAAAAAAAACCCAATATATTTATTCAAAGCATAATGTAAAATCTTTATATTATTTATAATTAACAAATTATCATTGCAATATACATGCATTTTCACATTCTCAAAATGTGCACTTTCATATAATAATCATCATTCCACTAGAAAAAAAAAGTACTGAAATGTGAAGATTAAGTTTAATTTAATATACAACAAAATTTTTGCTTCAAATCACTAATGGATTTGTTTATTTGAAGAACATTTTATTTCAGAAACAATTTTCAGGTGTGTAGAATGTCTACTTAGATTTCAACTATGTCATTTTTATTATGTTTTAATCGGCGATTACCTCTCCCAACTGTATGTATGCATTGTGTGCTGAATTAATCTAAAAGGTAGAAAGAAAGAGTGCTGCAAATAGACTTTCATTTTCATATATGTAAATGATAAACTCGAGGGAAGACTGGATACAAAATTAAGACACTTTTTTGGGAAGTGGTAGTTGTAACTGTTGAAAAATAATAATGGGGAACAGCTTAGTAATCAAATTTGGCTGACGGCTCTTTTTAAAAGAATGGTATAAATCCTCTACGGAGTAAACTTAGCATAATGAGTGTTCATCAAGTTACTATTGTTCAAACTGAGAAACTAATTTATACCTGTTTTCTTCATTTGTTCGTTATTACTTGTTAATAAAATATTAAGAAACTCCTTGTAATGTGTGTCAATAATATTCACTGTCTGACTGGTTTAAAATAAATCCTCGGATATAGCAGTGATTCAGTTAACAGAGGATACAGCAAAAATAGAAATTTAAAAATGGCAGCATTAAATTCTACTTTTCGAGTTTGATATAAATAATGCGGACTCATGAAAAAGTTATATGTTGCATGTTGATTAATAAACTAGAAGGGGAACATATTAAAGTTTCCACAATTCTTTATTTGGCAGAACAGCATGCATATGGAGGATATTCCATATGGAGAACATACAAATTTTGAGCATTTTGTCCCGAAATTCTCAAAATAGGTAGCACCTTCAACTATGAAACAGAAAGCAGTTGCCACAGGAGAAATACGTTGATTACAATTTAGTCTTGCAGAGATTGGTCAAAGACTAATTTAGGCCCAGAAATAAACGGCTCTCTGTTGGAACAGTTTTTGTCTGATGACAATTTCAGAAAAATGTTAGTAATATGGAGTTAACTTACAAATTAATCACAGAGATAAATGCACAGCTCAGGAAACTGTTAAATAATGCTTCGAAATTTACAGTTTCAGCATTTGGAAAGAATTTTGTTTATCAGAGGAAAAATCTAAAGGCGCTGTTCAGATTTCCAAAATACATAAAAAAAAACATACAAACATGTTATTGTTGTAGGAAATCTGGACATTTAAAAATGAACTGTAGGCATAGAGAAAAATATGCAAATTTGTGATTATTAGAGGTCAATTAGCTATCATTTGCTGTTTTAAAGATAGAGAATCACCTGAAAAAAAAAACTGGATTACAAATCTGGGAGAGATGGAGCAGAAGAAATTACTAATAGGGTGTAAATAACAAAACTATGGATTATATACTTCTAGAAGTACAAGTTTGTGATAAATGTGTACTGATGGACGTTGACAGCAAGCAGGTCTGTCCATAATATCACATAAAGATTGGATTCAAATTACTGAAAGCCATAAAAATAAATAGTATTAAAACAGAGAAATGAGATTGTGACAGATATAAATGAAAATAAGGTTGATATTTGTGGCAAGATAATAGTTCTGGTAAAACTGAATTCGACGCGGGAATCCCTGATTTTGCATGTGGTAATTGGTTTGGACACTTGGGTATAAATGTAAATGTATTAAAGATTAGCCATATGAAAATCCTTTTAAAAAGAAGATACACGGAATTGTTCAAGATTGAATTTGCAGAATTAAAAAAAAGACCAGTGAATGTGAAATTAATTTTAAAAATGTGTGATTATTTGCAAACCTCATAAAGTGTCATTTGTTTTGTAAAATAAAGTGGAACAAACATAAGACGGGTTGGTTGCCAAAGGGGTTTTAATGCTATCAGAAGATTTGTCATCGGTTATGCCAATATCTGTAGTAATTAAGCCAGACTGAACTCTGCGTTTGTGTGGTGATTATAGGATTACCATCAATAAATGTCATATCCAGAACCTAACGTTCGTGAAGTACTAGTAATGTTGCAAAAGGCTAATTATTTTGTAAAAATAGACCAGAAAGCGACTTTTCGCCACATACCTGTAACAGAGAATACAACAGAGTTGTTTATATTGACAAAAGGATTATATAAATGTAATAAACTACCTTATGGTATTACTATTACTCCTAATGTCTTTCAAAGAAAAATGGACACATTTAGATTCATGGTTGGATAAATTTCTTATCTGGATAACATATTGATCATGAGTGTAACAGAATCCGAATTGAAAAAATGAGTAGATCTAATCTTCTCAAAATTAGAGAAGTCAAAAGTTAGTAAATGTATTCAATCCACAAAAGGAAATAAAATTTCTTGGACATGTGATAAATGTTCAGGGTCAGGTTCCACATACAAGTAAAGTTAAGGCTATTAAAAATGATGATAAGCCTAAGAATATGAAAGCATTGCAAGCATTTTGAAGACTAACTTCTATGAGTTTTATAAAATAAAAATTTCCTTATTTATTTTCACTATATCAATTTTGAGAAAGAAACAATGTTGAACCTGGAACCGTGAACATAAAAAGGCTTTTAGCATTGTGAAAGATATGTTAACTTCAACTTCAGAAAGTTTACTGGTCCATTATCATAGCAATTGGTATCATATTGACTGATGCATACAAATATGGCATAGGAAGTTATTTCTCATCCGTGCTTTAGAGGCGATCACCAATCACTTATGCTTCAAGAGTCCTTACATCGACTAAAAAAAATTAGTCAAATTGACAAGGAAGTAAAATTCCATCAATATATTTATGGGTGGAAGGTCAAGATTTAAACAGACCATCAGCCCCTAGTAAGAATTTTTATTCCGAAAAAAATGCTCTATCAAGTAAGCTATCAAATATTACATTGGATAAATTTATTGACTAATCACAATTATCAAGTAATTTTTATGTTGAGAAGAGAAAACGGGCATGCAGATGATTTATCACAACTACCTGATCTTAAAGAAAAGGTCTATGTAGTCAAGAAAATAAATTATATAGATTCAACAAAATCACCCATAATAAATAATGTTCAGTAAAAAATGACTAAATGAGACACGGGTAATGGGCAGCTAGTGCAATGGATTAAAAATGGTTGGCCAAATACTCAGTCTTCCGAATTAGATAATTTTGGATTAATAGAAAAAAGAGACTTTCAATTCGTAAGGGCATATTACTGAACATTGATCATATAATTGTTCCTCCTACTAGCAGAATTCAAGCATTAAATTTGCTACATAAAATCACCGGAAGTAGTTAGAATGAAAAGCTTTCACACACTCTTATGCTAAGGATGTTGAAAGTTTAATAAAGAATTTATTCAAATTATCAATAGATGGCTAAGTTAACACCCAAATAATTGGAACCGTGATCAAGACCCTAAGACTCCTTGGATGACTTTATTTAGACCATACAGGCCCATTGGATAGACATCTAATACTTATATAAAGACCTATTCTAAATGGATTGAACATAAGTCAATGAAGAATACAAGCATCAAATGTATTATAACTGCATTAAATGTAATCTTTAACACCTGTGGTTTCCCAGAGTTAATTGTGACTAATAATAGTACTGACTTCACATTTAAGATATTCCTACTTTATAGAGGAATTAAGCATACCCTTACTTATCATCCTGAGAGTAATGGAATTGCTGAAAAATAGTTTGAATAAAATTAAATTTAAAAAATATATGTGAAACTTTGGTGGAGATAATGTATAACCAACATTTTATGCCTACTGTAGCAACAGGAAAAACTCCAGCTGAGCTGCTGATGTGTTGTTCTTTACATACCCACTTAACTCTGTTGTTACCAATGATTAAGAGAAAGGAAAATCATGATTTAGTAACTTCTTAGTGAGTAAACAAATATGCATATGTGATTTGCTTAGACATCAGTGGATACTGGAAATAATTATAAAAATGCTATCTAAACAAATAAAACTTGTCAAATTGCAGAATGGTAAAGAATTTAGAAAACATGTAAATCACCTACATCACCATTATGAAGATCCTGTATTCAAAATTTGTCATAAAAAATGTTAAAAAAAAGACGTGACAGTAACTGATCTAGATTATAGCTTAGAATAAAAGGCGAATGAAGTTACACTTGATCAACAACCAGATTTCATCACTGCAGCAATTGAAGCTTTGACAGTAGTTTCTAGAATCCCAAGAATAAGCTGGTCACCGGCTAAATTCAAAGATTTTGTCATTAGACCTAATAATTTTAGAGTAGGAGAAAGATTGGAATGTCTGCTTAGATTTCTAGCACATCAGTATGTTTCTTTTCATCAGTGATCATCTCTCCCAACCATGTGCATTGTGTTCTGATTTAATCTAAAAATTACAGAGAAGAAAGAGATTCTCGTTTTCATATATGGAAATAAACTTGAGAAAGATAGGATACAAAATGAAAAAAGACTTCATTGTGAAGTGATAGGTAGTAGCTGTCGAAGAATAATAAAGGGAGACGGCTAAGTCAACAAATTTGGTTGACAGCAACAAGATGTAAATGACCTAAAATTACTGGACTCTTTAGAATGTTGTAAACCGTCTGCGGAGCAAACTTAGCAGATAATGAATGTTAGTCTTGTTACTGTTGTTCGAACTGAGAAACCAATTTATTCCTTTGTTCGTTATTACTTGTTAATAAATAAATGTTAAAGAAAGCTTTGTAATGTATATCAATTATATTCGCTGACTAGTGGAAAATAATCCCTCGGACATAAAATAAAATAAAAAAAGTTCTAAAAATAATTATCAAATGATTTTGAAGTTTACTATTTGTCTGTGTAATTTAAATGGTGTCTAGATAAAATTCACTCTACATTGAATAAGTGAAAAAAGAATGGGTGAAAAGACAATTAAAAAGCAGCATATGTTACTTATACAGGCAATAATATAAAGAAATGTTTAAAGGGTACATCACTAAGATGAAATAAAAGAGGATGGTGAAATACATTATGGAGCATTTATTTTCAAATTTCCACTAATATCTATTCAATTTACAAACTTTTACAATGCAGATATCCAGATTTCATGGCATTTTTTAATTCTTTGCATGTGATATAGCCAATAAGTAGTAAACCAACAAACAAAATAAGGGCAGTTCTCTGCACTAATGTGTTTATACTAAGATTGAGTTATCAGTAATTATCAGAGAATAGTTTTGATTTGCAGTTATGCCATTAGCAATTATCTTTAATTCTGTTTTTCTATTCAGAAAGCCTTTACTTCATAATACCCAAAAGTTTTGAACTAAATCAATCTACTTGAATACTTTTATAAATGTGACATCAGATCAGGTAATTATACTTTAATATCTGTTCTTTTATTAACCAAGGTTTTCTTTTTTACAACAATTGGTGTGAATTCAAAATGTTTAGTGCTTTGAATCTCATGTTTTTAGCTTGAATTAAAAAAATGAAGTCAAAGTTGGGTGTTCAATATATAAACTGCATTACATACATTTTTGAATTCTAAATCTTATTAATAAATATAAAAGCCAGAAAAACAATCTGAGAATTTAAATATACTACCATTTGAAATAAATGATTTACCAGTGGCACTAAAGTAGAGCTGTTGTTTCATAATTTGTAAGCTATAAATTACATGATTTAATGTTATTAAAAACATTCACATAAAAAAAAAAAAAAATTTACTAAGAAAAACTGTGATTTATTTTACTACTTACCATTAGATAAAAGTGTTACTCTCCAAAAATAATAATCCACAAATATTACTTACTAGATTACAGATATAGATGCACAATTACAGAAAAAATTTTTTATAAATTTTTGTTTATATTTAATTATATAACTATAAAAATAGATACTCATCTTATAGTTAAAGACGCCGGTCTATGGCACCGTTTTCGTGCTAAAACACATAAAAATGCTGTTTCCGCGGCCGACACGTTCGAACTCGTGTTTTCTATAATACAACTTTTTTGCTGTGCTACAGAATGCAGGTCGCTATGTCGCATCGCAGTACAGCATGTATGTCGCATCGCAGCAAATACATTTTCCAAATTCGCAGTTTATAAAATAATTACAGCTTGATGAGAGAGTGTGTATTTGAATTGGATGGAAATGTTTTCATTGGATTTTTTTTTATTTTAAAGTATTGAAATGTTGAGATTTTGTAAAATAATAATTATAAGACTTTTTACAACGTACTGTATTGAAGTTTTAATTGGGAAAATGTTAACAAGATCTATGTTTTTAGTGAGCGTCAAGTAACGTACTGTTCGTAACATTCCACGAGACAAAGAAGATTCCACTGTGTGTATATTTTTGAAGTAAAAAAGAGCGGTAACAAAAAAATATCCAGTAAGAAAAGTACAAATATGCACGATTTTTTGTAAATTTCATAAAAAGCAAATATAAACATGGTTAATAAGTAAAGAAGACATTTATATGTGTAGTTGTTTAAAAAAGTTTGAGTTTCTTTCTTTTGTCCGACTACGGTTACGATTTTGATATTTTTTATTTTAGCATTACAAACAACAGAATACTAACCCTAACAACTTTTACTTTTTATTGTCATTCTATTTGAAGTAAAAAATAGCCGTAATATCTCTTTGTAAAAAAAAAAAAGTAAAACAAACAGTAAAAAAATAAAAAATAGACTAAGAAATTTTACTTTTTATTACGATTATTATTTTTTAAACAACAACAAAAAAAAGTCGTAACACAAGTAAAAAAATATCCGATAGAAAATTGATTTTTCTAATAAAGCAAAATAAAAAACACGAATGAAATTGTAATTTGTAGATTTTATTTTACATTTATTATTATCATTTAAATTGTATACATTAATAAAAAATAATATTTAAAAAAGACGATTTTGTTTTGTTTTTATTTTCGCATTACAAAAAAGCACAGCAAAATTATTATAATCAACAGCCCGGGAATGGTCATATTTTATAGTTAGCACCGAAATGGATTAGAATTAATATATCAGAAATAATATTAATCATATTTGTAAAATAAACACTAATGTAAATTTTTTTATTGTATAAATTTTAATTTAAGTAAGATATTTTGTCCTTTAAAATATTCTAGAACATATATAAACCTAAGACTATCAAACCTAAGACTATCCATTTAGAAGCAACCAATCTGGATGCTACATTGAAGGTGACTCTGTTATAAAAATCTGCCATAACAATAGTAAGTCATCATCATCATTATCAACCATTAACAATCCACTGCAGGATGAAGGTCTCTCCAAGTTTAATCCATTTTCTTCGATCTTTAGCTTCTCCACATCACCCCTGCACACTTTATTTCATCCATCCATCTCACATGTGGTCTCTTTCTGGGTCTTTTACAATCTCTTGGAATCCAGTTTAAAATTTCAATTGTCCATCTATTATCATCTCTTCTAGCAATATGTCCAGCCCAACTCCACTTCAATCTTTTAATTTTTTCAATGAGGTCAGTAACACCTGTTTGTTCTCTTACCCATATATTGCGTTTTCAATCTCTTCTTGTTACTCCCAACATACATCTCTCCATACTTCTTTGAGTGGTCTGAAGTCTCTGTATTGCTCTTCTATTGAGTGTCCAAGTCTCAGATCCATAAGTAAGAACTGGTAAAACACATTTGTTAAAAACCTTCCTTTTCAAACACATAGGCATATTTCCTTTTAGTATCAAGTTATTTCTACCAAAAGCACTCCAACCAAGTTTAATTCTATGATTAATTTCCTCCATTATGTTTCTATCTGTATTTATAATCTGACCAAGGTATTTGTAACTGTTAACTTCTTCTAATTCATCATAATCAATCTTTATTTTCATATTTTGAGCAAATCGATTAAACATTACTTTAGTCTTTTTAACATTTATTTTTAGTCCTACTTTCATCTGATAACTCCTGTAACATTTCCTGCAGCTCTGAAGCATTATTTGCAAAAACAACTACATCATCTGCGAAATCTAAATGACTTAAATAATCTCCATTTACTTTCACTCCTTTAGTTTCCCATTTTAATCCACAAAATACTTCTTGCAACACTGCTGTAAAAGGTTTTGCAGATATGGAGTCACCTTGTCTTACACCTTTCTCGATGTTGACTTTCCCAGTATCATTATGTAATCTAATTGTTGCTGTTGCATTTTTATAAATATTCTTTAAAATATGACAATATCCTGGATCTATACCTTGATGATCCAATGCTTTAATCACTGAAGAAATGTTTATAGAATCAAATACCTTTTCATAATCTACAAATCCAAAACATAATGACAACTCATATTCATTTGCCCTTTCTATAACTTCTCTCAATACCTGAATATGATCTACTGTACTAAAACCACTTTTAAATCCAGCTTGTTCTCTTGGTTGGTGGAAATCCAATGTTCTCTGTAGACGAGTTGTAATTATCTTGGTAAAATTTTTTATATAAAACTGATAAAAGGCTGATAGGTCTGTAATTTCTAATATCTTCTTTATCACCTTTTTTAAATATTAATATTATTACTGCATTCTTCCAATCATCCGGTACATCTTTATCATTTAGACATTTGGTATATAACTTTGCTAAAAAATTTTGTTTCTTCACCTGCTTCTTTTAATATATCAATTATAATTCCATCATTACCTGGAGCCTTTCCTTTCTTCATACATTTAATTGCATTTCTCACTTCTTCATTTAAAATTCTGGGCAATTCGGAAGATGTAATAGATATAGGAAGTACTTGTTCTTTATTACTATATAATTCTTGATAAAAATTTTCTACCAATTTCATGATGTCATCTCTCTCTTTTTAGTAATAATTCCATCTTTTTTTCTTATTGCAGATATAAATTTCCTACCAATACCAAAATGTTGTTTTACATTCTTAAGACTTTTATTTTCTTCTACAGCTTTTCTTGCTAGTTCACAGTTATACTTTCTTATATCATTTTCAACTCTTTTCCGCACCATTTTACAAAATTCAAGATATTCAATTCTTTTTAATGCATCATTTTTGTATATCTTCATATCTCTTCTTTTCTTCATAAATTCTCTAGTCTCAGTAGAAATTTTATTGGTCAATTGCTGCTTTTGTCTACCAGCTATCTTTCTTGCAGTTTTTAAAAGTGTATCAGTTATTTTCATATTAATTTCATTCAAATCTGAATCATGTTCAAAATCTACTAATATTTGAAACCGATTTGTAAGTTCTAATTTAAATTCATTAGAATGTTTCTGAAGATTAGGAATATCAACTGTAAATATTGTTTTTCTTATTAATTTTTGTCTTTCTAGTTTTACATTAACACGTATCTTGCATATTACTAATCGATCATCACTTCCTGTGTTAAATCTATTAAGAACATTACAATCTTGAAATATGTATTTCCTGTTAGTCAAAATATAATCCAATTCTGCTGTACCTTCATTTGGATGCTTCCATGTCCATTTTCTTTTAGCATTTTTCTCAAAAAAAGAATTCATAATATAAAGTTTTTCTTTTTCTGCAAACTCCACAAGTCTATGTCCTCTGTCATTTCTATTACCATAGCCAAAATTACCAACAGTACTTTCATTTGTTTACCAATTCTAGCATTAAAGTCTCCCATAACAATTTTAAAATGTTGTTTACTCTGATCAAAAGCCGTTTGTACATCCATATAAAAATCTTCCTACTACTTCATCACTATGAGAACTTGTTGGGGCATAAACCTGAATTATCTGCATTTGCTATCTGCTATTAAGTTGTATAACTAATCTTGCCGCTCTGTCTGATACACCATCAATCTCCACAATATTGTTCTTCCACTTTTTATTTATAATGAATCCTCCTCCACTTGTATTTCCAATATTTGTGCTTTATAATAGAATATATGTCAACTTTTTAAATCAATTGTCTCTTCACCTTTTCTTCTAACTTCACAAAGTCCAATAATATCCCATTTAATATAAGAGAGTTCTTCTTCTAATTCTTGCAATCTTCCTTCACTTGAAAGTGATCTGCAGTTGTAAGTACCTAAATAAAAAGCAAATGGCAGCCTGGGTCCGCAATCAGGGGATTCTTAGCACCCTCCGCCTTCGGCCACCAACCGCTGCCTTGGTTGGTGACTTTACAGCCTCCTGGGCAATAGTAAGTAAATTGATATAAATGTGTAAAACAAAACTTGCCAATGTTATGCTTAAGAGAATGCTAAAGATATAATTTCTATATTAAAGCCCATCCCTGAAATTTTTAATTTAAAAAATGTTTTATAATTCATATTGTGTGTTTATAGATGTAACTGACATAACAATATATTTAAAAATTATAAATAAATATAACAAAACATTAATTCTTGCACAAAAAAAGTTTTCAAATATTTAAAAGAAACTTTGTTACAAATAATGAAATATACTTATAAAAACTTTTATTATTAAAAAAAAAATTCATAACAAATTATCAAATACCTAGCTTAAAACAATTTAAGATTAAAGCAGCTTTCCACTTTACTGTCTTCTAGTATAAAATTGATTAATTATCCAGATGCATATAAAATTTCTGTTCTTTAATAATTGTTAGAATTTCAAAAACATTCTATATATATATTGTATGGAAGAAGTGTTAAAAATAAATATTTTTTCCACAAGCTCTGCTGAATAGTAGGCAAATAGAGCAAACCCCAGTAGGAGGAGCATTAAAGACAACAAGGAAGCTAGTTAGAATATAAAAAAGTTAAAATATTTATTTGAAAATATTCATTAACACATTCATAAAGCATTTACAATATTTAATGAAATAAATATTAATTGATAGACAAAAAATACATTTTCAGAAACAAATTCTATTCATTCTATTCCAATGCTGCCTTTTATTGTGAACTCCTCACATGGAAACACTTGTTTCTGGAGAATCTTCAATACTACCATTCCTTATTTTTAATAATCTGACAATAATTGAACTTAATACCTCAGAATAAAAATACAAACACATTTTTCAAAAAATTTATTCTTCAAATAGCAGGTAGAAATAAATTTCAATTATAATTTCTGTCAAGATAACTAAAAATATGAAGCAAATAAAATTAGTAGGCTGGTTAGTTATGATCTTTGCTTGAGGCAATACAATACATTAATAAATTGGATTGAAACTGAATTTAAGATAGGTGTTTCTGCTGTCAAAAATAAGCCTTATTTAAGAATTTGTCTACTATAGAAGGGGTCTACAAATGTGATCTAAAAATGGCCTATCTAACAATGTCATAATCAAGATTGAAGCAATAGAAATAACAGTAGTTGTGACAAAGGAGGAAGCAGTGGTAGTATTAAAAATATTACAAATCTTTTTTTTTTTTTTAAATATAAATACATAGAATATGCAAACTTTATTTAATATAAATTCTACAAAATCAGTAAGGAGAATAATACTGATAGCTAAAAAAGCAAGATTTAAGATAAATATAGTTGCTCTTAATGAAATTTGTCTCCCAGAAAAAGAAATTTAATATAAGTTGTATAGCTATAAGCTTTTTTGAAAATACCGATCAGTCAGTAAAAGAATGTATGGTATAGGATTTGCGCTAAAATCTAATTTAGTATCTTTTATTCTTGGAATTCATTCTATCAAAGAAAGGCTAATGATAAAATTTGCCTTATACAATGGTGTCAGTGATCATTTTATTAGTGTCTATGATTCAGAGAATTGATAAAGATTTTATCCCTTGTTGATAGCATTATTGCAGCAATAATGCATGTGTTGATACAAATAGGAGGTTTTACCCAAAAGTTGTTGGAAATAATGGTATTAGTGCTATAAATTTGAATGATATGTGGATTGGCTAACACAAACACATTGTTTAGATAGAAAAATCACTATATAGGAATGTGAATGCATTCATTGCTCATAAAAATAGTATTTCATAGATTATATTATAGTTAAAAGCCAAAAGAGAGTTCATACTGTGTGAACCACTTACAGTTACACAGCTCAACAGGTTATAAATTAGCACACATCAAGATTAAAATGATAGACACATTAAAAAAGTCTTATTCCAATCATAATTACAAGACAATTGATATTCATAATTCAAAAGTATCTACTATATGCAATAAATTATAACAGTTATTAAACATTGAAATTGGTAATTTGGATATTCAGGATTGCCAGATTAATGACGCATGCAATTTTTTTGAGTGTATTATGGTTTCAATGAATCCTATTTTTGGGATCACTAAAAAAAAAAAAATCACGAGTAGTTTTCTGGCAAGTTTTTGACTTTATCAATGCATCATTTATCTTTAGCTCAATTCTAACCCAAGCATCCATCCGCTCAGAAATCAGACCAACCTCCCACACTATAGATACATAAGTAACACTTTTTCAAGTACTATCTAACACATTTTACAACTTAACTTCATATACACATAAACATGAGAAATTGTATCGAAATCCCATTAAACCCAGTAATAAAACAGGCAAAACTCTCTATACAGTTATGACCAAGCATAAGAAATGGTGGTTATGTAATGTTTGGTGGTTTAAACCCAGTAATAGTATTCGGTTCTTATATGAAAAAAAATATTTTGAAAAGATGGAATGAATCCTTTAACATCTTTTGAATAATGATAAAAGAATCGAGATAACTTTTAATGATATATTCATTTTATCTGCACATTATAATCAACTTAAGATCTATATAATCTTAAAAATATGGCATAAAATTTGATGGCGATATATTTAAAAATACTAAACCTTTTTTAGAAACATATGAACTCTGAAAGTTGTGCTGCTGATTCAATTTTTAAAAATAAATAGACAAGATTGCAGTAATTATCATAGAATATCATTATTATTCACTATAGCAAGATGTTTTGAAAAATTCTGTTGAATAGATTGTTTCCAGGTCAAAAATGAATGGTTCAACAATAAAGTACTATAAATATGGTTTTGTTAGCAGCAACAAGTGTCAGAAACACTTTATTTATATATATATAGCTTTTTATTTATATATTGCTTTTATTGATTTGGTCAAGACATACAACTCAAACCAACACGGCATTGTATGAAGTTCACTGTCTACCAAAATTATTTATATATTATAGCTTCTACATGATGTGATAAAAAAAAATATTACAAATAGATAATCTGAGACATTTGAAATAAAAACTGCTATTAAACAATTATATGTACTTGTTTTCTATTTTTATGAAACACTTTCAAAAAATTTATAAGCAGCTGAATAAAAGATATCAAGATGCATACAGATTTGATAATAGAATTTTTAATTATAGTAATTAAAAGTTGAAATCAAAAACTTCATTCTTTTGGATTCTGGATTTACAATATATTATTGATACTGGGATGTTTTTTTTTTTTTTGCCATTTCAAAAGATAATTTATACACGATGTATTTTTAATGCTTTAAATGCAACATATAGATTTTAGTTTAATAATTAATTTACAAAAAACCTCAAAAACTTTTAGCTTGAATGGCTATCATTTTTGGAATGTAAACCAATTTAGAAAAATAGATATTAAAATGCAGCATTAAAACCTAATATGTTGCTGCTGTTTTTAGCAAGTTAAAAGACAATACAAAAAAATTATGGTACGCATACATATGACAATCCATCCCGCTTGATGGTGTTGTTCCTTCAACAAAACACATCGATATAATGTTACCAGGCTGTTACATTTTCTTTAATATTTTAACAAATAAACAACTCTTTAAAATTATTTTTTAAACTAATTTTATAGATTTTCAATTAATAAGCAATTTTTGGGTTTTTTTTTATAATAAATGTTCCTTTATTTTAGCTTTTTTTTAAAATAACCAATATTTTTTTGTTTTATTTAATCTTAACTTTTCCTTTTTTGCATTGCCTTAATTAATTAACCTGCTTTTTATAACAATTCTTTATTTTTAGTACAATGCTTACATATCACCCATCTAACAACAGTTTCGATTGCCCCTGCAATCTTCTTTAGAACTATAAAATATATATGCATACACATAAATACACAAATTATATAAAAAAATACAATTTATATAAAAAAAATACACATACATATATTCATAAAAATATACAAACATATACTTATATATCCCCTAAAATACATGAGTACATATAAACAAATAAATAAACTCCTCAAACATTTTAATTTTAATCTGTAACCTTTTCCTTTGTTAAAATTCGATTCTTTAATTCTTTTAAAAAAATTTCCCATACATTTTATATATATTCTTATTTTTTAATTATTATTTTTTATTTCCCCATATATACTTTCTTACTATATTCTTATGCTATTATTTTATATCCTTCAATTACATATTCTATACCCATAATTTATAATTAAATATTACATTTATAATATATTAACCTTATCTTATTTATGTACCAATTCTTATTTATTTCATTTCTTTTTACTTCTACTTATTTTTATACTTACTTAAACCTTTATTTTTTACTTTATATATCTCCTATAAATCTCATATACATAAAACCTAATCTTTAAACTCTTCAAATATTCTACTCTTAAAAACTATTCTATAAAACCAACCTCTTCCTATAAAACCATGTTTAATTCCTATTTATTTCTCTATTTATTTTATTATTATAATAATAATAATCTCTTAACACTTAATTTTTAATTTTACGTTTTTAATCTTCTTTACTTCCCATCTTCCATTTTCTTTTACAGTTAAACCGTTTTTCAATTTAGTTTTCATTTAAATCTATAGCTTCTATACTTTAGCGCCCTCTATTGCTTTTATATTAATTAATTTTTTACCTTACCTTTAATTTTAATCTTACACTTTAATTATAATAACTTTTATAATAATTATATTTATAAAGTGCATACTTGTTACTTAAAGTAATATTTATTAAGGCTATAACCTTAAGACTATGTACCTGAAAAAACGACAGTAAAGACCTCTGCAAATCTTAAACATAAGATTTATGTAAAAGACAAGAATAAATATTACTTTAATAACTTTTATATTAAAATTTTCCTCAAACCTAAATCTTTATTCATTCTTGGTCCAATACTATTTATATAAATAGTTTGTTTAATCTTTCTTTCCTACTTTCTGTAAAATGTAACAGATTAATACACTCTTTATCAAATTCATGTCCTGTCTCCAATTAAAATTAAAAAGGTAATGAATTATGTGGGAGAGACTAAGAATTCAATTTATAGAAGATTGTTACAACATAAATATGATAGGAATTTGCCAATATATATGCACAGATTGGAGAAAGGACATGAGTTTGATAAAGAGTATATTAAAATGTTACATTTTACAGAAAGTAGAAGAAAGATTAAAGAAGCTATATATGTAAATAGTATTAGACAAAGAATGAATAAAGATTTAGGTTTGAGGAAAATTTTAACATAAGTTATTATAATTAAAGTGTAAGATTAAAATTAAAGGTAAAGTAAAAAATTAATTAAAAAAAAGCAATAGAAGGAGCTAAAGTATAGAAGCTATAGATTTAAATGTAAACTAAATTGAAAAACGATTTAACTGTAAGGAGGGTGGGAAGTAAAGAAGATTAAAAATGTAAAATTAAATATTAAGTTGTTAGAGTTAATTGAGATTATTATTATAATAATAAAATAAATAGAGAAATAAATAGGAATTAAACATGTTTTTATAGGAAGAGGTTGGTTTTATAGAATAGTTTAAAAAAATAAGATACACATTAAGTAATTTTGATAGGTAAACTATATGTTAAAACATAACTTATAATAGATTAAATAAAAAATCTTGTAAATATTTAAAACAACTAGTGCAGACCAAATTTCTAGATGAATTCCATAAATGAAAAACAAAAATCACTGTGAACTTAATTTTTGAAAGGTTCCATAAATAAAAATAATTACCACTGACAGCTGTTTTAAAAATCATATTCTTCTATCATCTAAATTGGTTTTTGGAGATAAGAAAAAGGTGAAGACTCATTCAAAGCTCTTTTTTTTTGTGTGTGTGTGTGTTCATCATTTATACAAATGTTCATCTTACTTTTATTGCCAAAGCAATTCATAATTTTGCAATAATGTAGTCAAACTTTCCTTTTAAGTACCATCATTTTATTT
Source organism: Epiperipatus broadwayi (assembly GCA_028023455.1). NCBI lineage: Eukaryota > Metazoa > Onychophora > Udeonychophora > Euonychophora > Peripatidae > Epiperipatus > Epiperipatus broadwayi. The sequence continues at coordinate 13,898,379 of JAQFVV010000008.1, read as the reverse complement.
TCAATGTGACATTATCAAAAAAAAAAAACATATCTTTATCAAATCCAGTTTTTGATTCAGTTGTATTCTGAAATCATTTAAAGTATTTGTATTGGATATTTCCTTTTCCAGGAATCTCTTTTGATTATATATATCTTCTTTTGTCAAAATGGTTTTCTAGATTTTTTTTTTTTTTTTAAAAAAAAGACATTAAAAATCTCAATTTCAATCTTCAATTGAATAGTGTTCTAACTTACAGGTTAGATAGTTTGACTAATCAAAAATTCATTTTTTTTTTTAGCGTTCACTTTTTTCATCATTATTCAGTTTTTGATCTTTTACATTTCTGTATATGCTGGAATATACATTTTTCTTCTGAACTTGCTTGCTAATACCTCCTGCTTTTAAAATTTAAATGTCCTATCTGACCTTTATCACAATTTTCATAATGTTTGTCTGTACACTTTTGATACTTCACTTTTTATGTAACATTCTTCTTTAGTTGATATTCCATTTAACTTTTTTTTTTCATTTTTATTTAATATCAATCACTAATTTTTTAGTTATTCAACCTTTTGAGTTACTCTCACTAAAAAAAAAAATTAATTGTAAGACTGATGATATTTGCCATGCTTTATAAATCCAAGTTAAAAATTTTTGGCTAGGTTACCAGTCAAAAAAAATGAAATATGGATTATATAATTTTTTTAAATGCTATTTTATCATTAACATGCTCATATTATCAGATGATCACTTAATATACTTTTAGTTTCCTTAAAAGAATAATTGTAAAAAAAAAACCCTGTGCAATGCTTACAGATAATAACGCAAACAGAGATGGTCTCAACAATCATTGGTATTCAGTTTTGTCACTATGCAAGTCAGTTACCATACTCCAAAATTGGAATCATGTAAAAATAAGCTTACCATTTAATTTATGATAGAGGTATCCGGTGTGATTGATAGCTTGGGATTTTACTCAAATATGCTGCTATGCCCAATTATCTACTTGACTTCATTAGTTAGGCAACCAGTAACCAATCAGCTACACATCCAATTACCAATTATACATAAGTGCATTTTTTTACTGTATTATTTAATTATAACATGGAAGATAGTCTTCTAGATAATTTCTTCAAATTTATTTATCAAATATTTTATATTTACTTACTTTGTTACTTGTTTTTATTATTTTAAATAAAAATCTGATTTCGATGGATATTGACAAAGAAATTGTACTTTATTATCATTTATTATAAAGTTTATTATTTTTTAATCTTATCTATATTTGATTATTGTAATCTTATCTTAAAAATACTTTGTCATTTATTTCTCCAAGTAATGTTTTATTTTTAATTTGTTTTTTCTTTCTTGGGTTTTCCTTTTTGTTATCATCTTTCTTTTATTTATGTAGGTAGCTTTATTTGTACAAGGAAATTAAATTTCTTTGGAATACCTAAGAAATGCAGTTGTTACCAAAAAAATTTAGAGTAATTTCATTCTTGAATTTTGTTCTTTATTCAGATCTAAAAAATATGAATTTTGATTAACATCTTGTGAAAGGGAGAAGTCAAATCATATTAAGACAAGAAATATTAGTTCTTTAATGTAAAATTTCTAAGGAAATTTAAATAATTTATTGATAAAATGATAAGGGTTTAAAATACAGATACATTTTCTTTTATTGAAAAAAAAAAAGTATGATATTGGTAAAATTGTATAAAATTATTGTAAATGTGTTAATTAAATTTGTAAAGCGCATACTCATTACATAAAATAATATATATTAAGGCTATAACCTTAAGACAATGCACCTAAAAAACGACAGTAGGGACCTGTATTAAGATTTGTAGAGGTCCTTACTGTCGTTTTTCAGGCGCATGGTCTTAAGGTTATAGCCTGAAATGTGTTAATGTAATATTTTGTTTTTAGCTTTGTTTTTTTTTTTAAAAAAGTAGCTTTTTTTTTTTTTACTGAGGGGGGAAAAACCTCAAAGTAATTATTTTTATTATTGTTAAGAGATATTACACTGGAGAATCATTTTATTAAAATACATGACAGATATATTTTGAAAAAAAAAAAAAACATTTATGAAGAATTATGTGCACAAATGGGGGGGGGGGGCAAAAATATTACACTGGGGATGGCGTTTTAAAATAATTTTGAAGTTATTAATTTTTTGTATATATGTATTTTTTAAAAATTTGAAATGTCTGATCAAGACCCTGATAAATTCATATTTAAAGATATAGTGTTTCCTCCAGTAAAATGAATCTTCTGAGCTTATTAAATATACAGAATTGCATTTCTTATATATCTATGTCTTGACTTAATATTTATTTTAAATATGGATTTTTTAAAATTAGTTGGTAGTTGTGGAGGGACCGTACTACCATTAGTAGATGGTGCTGCGCCACCATCAACAACCAGCCCGAAGCTTGCAAGTGATAAATTTATATACAAAAGTGGCTGAAAATTGACAAAAATGCCTGAGGCAATATATATCCAAGAAATACATCAAAAGTACAAATTATAAAAAAAAACCAAGAAAATGCTATAAAATTCAAATTAAAAAAAGAAAAATTGGTGAAAATACGACAAAAACATAATGATTCTCAAAAGGTTTAATAATTTATTAGTGTGTTAATATTTGAATGAGTCTGTATTTGCACTTGCATGTCTGTGTTTGCACAATAACTAATGATTTTTATATATAAAAATTAGAGCAGTGCAATGTAAATTTTAAGACTGATTATCAGATGTACAAAAAGGTTGTAGTTGATAAAGCAATCACAAAATTTACTGGGCATTGTACCATGTGAAAATGTAAACACTTAAAACCAATAAAGAGATTTCAAATGGTGTGTGTTGTGATAGCCATAATGGTTACATATATATCATATGGAATTGTATGCAGGCAAAGAATCAAATCCTGATTCTTGCCAATGCCTTGGTACTCATGCTGTGGAGTCAGTAGTTTTGTCACATCTTGCATCACATTATTTTTAAGTCTATAACAAGTAAATGAACTATATGCAAATAAATTATATCTCTGTAGAACAATAATAAATATAAGAAGATAGTATTACTGGTGTGCATAAAGAATAAACATCACTGGAGAACACAAAAAATATAAAATGAAGAGATGAAACTTATTTTATTATGGATATAGACAGTAGCCTACAATTTCTAGTTTTAGATAGATACACCCAATTGCTACGATAACAAATGCATATCCACCTAGAAATTTATTTTGTATATTTTATTAGGATGAATTTTTTGTTAACTTTTGGGGTACAAGATAAAAATGAAGAATTCTTATGCAAATTATTTTTTGGAGATTCTGAAGTTATGAATTATTTCAGGTAAGAAATATTATATATGGTTTGAATGAAAATTTTGTGAGGAATACAACGGAATTATCAATGAAGAAGTAATTTAAATTTAATTAATGATAAATTAGAAATTATGAACAAACAAAAAGTAATAATTATTTCGGATGTTGAAATTTCTTTTTTTCCTTACTTTTTTAATGGTAATCACTATTTGTCTTAGCATTATTGTTTTCCTTAGTTTTTCTATTTTCTGTCAATATATAATACTTTGCTCTAACATTATTAAAACTGAAGTTATTGCGAAAATTGTGGCTCAAGTCAGTTTTTTTAAAATTCAATATGGCACCAAAGCCATTAAAATAGATGTTACAAGCTTGTATCAGCATTAGATTAGCAGAGGATAGTAGAAAGCAGTTGTGTCTACAGTAGATTGGAATCCATTCAAACAATGATAAGAATATTCTAAAATAGTATCAATTATTTTTAAATCTTTATACCGTATACTATATCTGTGCACAATTAAAATTAAGAAAATTTGGAAACGTTTATTTACCATAGGTTAATGTATAAATTAATTAACCAAAGTCATGCCAGTGTATGTTTTGTGTTGTATATATGTGAATAGTGCTGTCTCATTATTTTTGGCATTTGGTAATTTTTATTTGCAATCAATAACTTAGATAAATAGTTAAGAACCTCTTGTTTTCTCCCTGATCTTGGCATGTTGTAAAAGAAAAAGTTGGCATTCTGTGTTGCCTTGGGTGATTTGTGTGTGGGTTGTACAATTCTATTAGTAACAATATTCATCAGCCTGTTCTGAGATAATATTAAATCTATAACTGTTACATTACATTGGTGAATTAAGAAAAAATGAATAGTGTAACAAGTTTCTAAAGTATTTTTTTTGGTGAATATAAAAAATCCATGTGAATGTATGTTTATTTGTAATGATGTCAAATGCACAATTGAGAAATATAAAAAAAAAAAAAAATTAATTTGTTTTTATAAATAAATAACTATATCTAACTAAACGATAATTTTTATTATGAGGCTTATTTTATGTGAAGGAAGTACTTTGGCCATTAATAATCGTAATTTTTTTACAAAGCATTTTATGCAAAAAAAGTAATTGTTTCCTTATATTTAAGAGGCTTAATTTGATTGTGAGCATTTTCTGTAGGTCAGGTACATCTGGTATGATCATAGTTTTCATTGAAAAGATTCATACATTAGGAAGAGATGGCTGAAGATAAAATGTAATGAATTGATACAACTCAAACATTTCAAGAAAAGAAGTTTGTTATAAAAAAGATTTAAATTATTTTAAGATAAAAAACAACTTAGAACCAACATAAAATATATTTCTATTTTTGTAATGGATTGGTTTACAAAGATCATAAAATTCACCATGTGGTTTTAGCAATTAAAATATATACTTTTATAAGTATTGAGTTTATGATCCTTAGTTTCTCTGACTTTTTAAATAAATGAATAGTTTTAAAGTAGTGATATATTTATAAATCATTCAGTAAAGGAAAAGGGTAATCACATAATTATCTTGCTATGACGTCATGACGGTCAACATTGTTTCTATGCACTGAATTTTCTGTTTACAATGTGTCTCATTTTTTGACTGAAAATTAGAAAAGTCAGCGCGTAGCACTGGAATGGGCGAGGGGCCTCCGATGTTTTGGCCTGTCCAGAGGACAGGCCAATACATGCTCAATTATGAAATTCAGCGCGTAGAAACAATGTTGACCATCATGACGTCATAGCAAAGTAAATACATGACTTTCCACTTGGAAATTACCAGGTCACGACAAAATTTTGTAGTCCAAATTTTTTTCACCAGTGCTTCTTGTCAAATTATTTAAAAATTTGTTGTGAAATATCAAATACACGGCGGCATAAAATTATAATATAAAAAATAATTTATTAAAATAATAACAATATATCCTATCAACATTCATAATTACTGTCCACCGACCTGCGTTGGATGTCAGTGAAAATATGTTGTGTACTCTTCATGGCAAAAATTTGCCCAGTCTATTATAGTGTGGCAACTTACACTTATCTCGTGAGCAATAAAACAGTGGCAAATTATGTGACCAATAATATACTATAAGCATAATTGCCTTTAGGGACAAATGGCTTTTTTTTAAAAAAAAGAACCCTTTCTGATGGATATATGGCGGCGACATAATCTGCATTGCCAACTGTGACCATCTCGACATTCTTGTTGTCTGATCAGAGAATACTGCACGCCACAATGCTGGCATAGAGTACTATTCTTAAGCAACGCCTCCTTGCTAACAACTTCATAGATAACTCCAGAGTTCGAAGTTCAACCATCAACAGCTACAAAGTCTAATTTTCTATGCAAATATCTGCAGCATGTAACACTTCCATTTTCTGGCACTACAACTACATTACCATTTACAAGATTCATTTTACGGACTACGTCTGAAAACGAAAAAACTCTTTGAAAGCCACATCTTACAACATTGAAAAACTTGTAAAAAGTGCCCCAAGACAATGTAAGAATTTCACACTACCAGCAATACTTTATTCCAATCCTACCTATAGGAATTTGCTTTGCGAATTTTATCTTTTCTAAAAACGGAACTACAATGGACAAGTAACAGTCTGATGAGAAAAATTTGAAACAAAATTCGAATTTTGTTGTGACCTGGTAACTTCATGTTTACCATAATTAACTCTATTCACATTATTTAAGTAACCAATGTGGTAGTGCAAGTCCCCAGATTAGTTTCTATTAGCTTTTTCCCCATGTGAAGCACACTGGATTTGAACCTCCACACACAATAACATTTTTCTTTAGAAATTATTCAAACTAATAACCAGACATTATTCAGGTGTACAACACAAAAATCTGTTAATAAAATAGTCCTTAAGTATAAACTGAAAGTGTTTTGATATATATATAATCATTATATTTCTAACAAATACTGTAAATCAAGTATTTTTCTAATATCTGAACCAATAATTTTTTAATAGTTTTATTGGTAGATATTTATAATCACCCGTAGAAGTCCCTACTATCGCATGTTATACGCATATTGTCGAGGTTATAGCCTCAATAAATATTACTTACGTAATAAATGTGCGTTTAATAAATTTATAATTACAACTTTAAATTACTGTAATAGATTTCTAACTATAAAATCTTTCCATTGACTCGTTGTAAATCGAAAGATTTCGCGAGTATTAATGTGTAATAAGAAATGTGGACTTAATCAGTGAAGTATTGTTTAGCTTCACACTCGCAGATCTAACCGCTTCAGCTTCACCTATTTAAATAGAAAGTAGGTTGAAGTAAAGAAGGTCCCCCTCTTTTCTTCCATAGTGCAAGCTTGTAATTAAAACACCTGTAGAGGTCCCTACTATCTCATGTTATACGCATATTGTCGAGGTTATAGCCTCAGTAAATATTACTATTACTGGTAAAGGTTTACTTTAGCGACCAGGGCATATTTGCCATCTAGTTTTTAAAATTAGAACTAAAATCTTACATATCTGCTCCTATATTACAATTACAGTAAATATTTATTAATTAAAATGTAAAAGATAATAATAAAAAAATCATTTACCTTTTTAAGCACAATTATGCCCTATGCATAGTAGAAAGTTGGAGAAAAGGGCGGTAGTGCTATATCTACTGCGGAAGGCAAATTCTTGGAGGTACGATGAAAATAAAGCCCTGCTGGTACCAGATTGGAATTTCAGCTTACGCTTGGCCCTCATCCACATATTCTCAATATTCAGGGTATGTATTTCTTGGTCTTCGGGATTCACGAAGTTGTCCTGGTGGACGTCAACCGAATACATGTACACCCCATTGCTAAGTCTGCTGATATTATTGTATGCAGCCCAGTCATCTGAAATTATGCGAGTCCCTGGTAAAATGTACCGCTGGATTAGGGCCTCCAATGTGCCAGCCGTTCTATCCGCAACTTCTGCCAAGAAGCACTTCCTTGACCCTCTTTCAATACCACCCAATGCCCTCTATGTATAGTCCCCCTGTGGTATTTTCTGTGGAAAGAATACGTTTCGTCGATTTCGACGACTAATGGCTCCCCATAGTCATCCATTCCGCCGAGAACCATCGAGATAGTTTAAATTCTTAAGTTATAAATGTCGATAGTTTAAATTCTTAAATTATAAATGTCGATAGTTTAAATTCTTAAGTTTCAAATAATTTAAACTAATTATTTTAATTAAACTAGTGTAATTATTTCAAGTTCTTTAAAATGGTAAATATTTTTTTTTATTATCTTTTACATTTTAATAAATTTTAATGTAATTGTAATATAGTAGTATGCGTAAGATTTTCGAATAATAATTTACTTCTAATTTTGAAAACTAGAGGGCGAACATGATTTTTATGCTGTGGTCGCTAAAGTAAACCTTTACCTATAACTCTTTATAATAATGTAAAAATTGGTAAAAAAAAAAATGTATACATATTTAACGTTTATCAATGGTTGGACCACTTTGAAAAGAGCAAAAATCTAATGGCCAATATTTATTGCTTAATAAAAATCGAGGTAAAGGTTTACTTTAGCGACCACAGCATAAAAATCATGTTCGCCCTCTAGTTTTCAAAATTATAAGTAAATTATTATTCGAAAATCTTACGTATATACTACTATATTATAATTACATTAAAATTTATTAAAATGTAATGTAAAAGATAAAAAAAATATTTACCATTTTAAAGAAGTTGAAATAATTGCACTAGTTTAATTAAAATAATTAGTTTAAATTATTTGAAACTTAAGAATTTAAACTATCGGCATTTATAACTTAAGAATTTAAACTATCTCGATGGTTCTCGGCTGAATAGATGACAATGGGGAGCCATTAGTCATCGAAATCGACGAAACATATTATTTCCACAGAAAATACCATAGGGGGACTACATGCTTCTTGACAGAAGTTGCGGATAGAACGGCTGGCTCATTGGAGGCCCTAATCCAGCAGTACATTTTACCAGGGACTCGCATACTTTCAGATGGCTGGGCTGCGTACAATAATATCAGCAGACTTAGCAATGGGGTGCACATGCATTCCGTTGTCGTCCACCAGGACAACTTCGTGAATCCCGAAGACCAAGACATACATACCCAGAAAATTGAGAATATGTGGAAGAGGGCCAAGCGTAAGCTGAAATTCCAATCTGGTACCAGCAGGGCTTTATTTTCATCGTACCTCCAAGAATTTGCCTTCCGCAGTAGATATAGCACTGCCGCCCTTTTCTCCAACTTCCTGCTATGCATAGCGTATAATTATGCTTAAAAAGGTAAATTATTTTTTTTATTATTATCTTTTACGTTTTAATTAATAAATATTTACTGTAATTGTAATATAAGAGCAGATACGTAAAATTTTAGTTCTAATTTTAAAAACTAGATGGCGAATATGCCCTGGTCGCTAAAGTAAACCTTTACCAAAAATCGATTGATTTTAATAGTAAAATACAATATCCACATTAAGACTATATTTTTAACACTCAGATTTTATGGTTATATGTACATGTAGTTAAGGAAATAAAAAATATTTTTATTCCCTTTTTTTTTTTTTCAATCGAGGATAAGTAAAACGACTACTACGCAAATTGCCCATACAGACGGAGTACATCGTGCAACGAAGGGGTACAATTACAGACATTTTCTATACTCATTTAACGAAAGTTAATAATAATATAAAAAATTACATAAATATCATACCATATCGAGAGATAAAATAACTCTTAAAAGTGAAAATTTTATCAATAATTTAATCTCGTAGTGATATAAATATTTTATAATTCTTCTAACATATTGAAACAATACTAGTTATTAAACAGTGCAAAATTTACCTTTTTAGGCCCATCAGTTTCACTACGCCTCTGAACAGTTAAGTTCCCCATTATTTTAAATAATGAAGAAAGGGAAATTACCGCGGCTTAGTAACTTTCAGATATTAGATTTTAACCAATTAAATTTAAGCAAATCATTTTCCGGTTAGATGATGTAATATCGGAAAATTTCCCTTTTGCTATTAAGAACAATCTGCATGCTTGTAATACTTTATAATAAATTGGACATAATTTGTCTTTGAATAAATTAAAATCTAATATGTTTATAAATGTATACATGTGTGTGTGTTGTCTATTTCATACGAGTGTTTTACTTAGCATTTTTTTAAAAAATTACGTCTTGAGAAATATTTAAAAATTTGAAGTGATTTACTTGTGTATGCTGTCAGACTTGCCAGTGTCAAACAAAATACTATCAATTTATAGCTTGATTTTGTATTCTAGCTAGAATTTACATAAAATATAATTGTAAAAAATTCTATATATATTACACTGAAATTAAGAGTATTGAAAACAAATTTATAACTAAGTGAAAGCAAAACAGCTAATTAATATTAGTAAACATCACAGCGTTATAGATGGTTACCTGCAATTCTGTGGAGCATCTTTAGATATGCTCAAGTTCATTATAAAACATTTTTAGGAGGTTTAGTTCATTCAAGTCACATGTTGAAATACAATGATCTGATTTACCGATAGTGGACAATATAGTTTGTATCTATTAAATTGAAGAACATACTGATTGAATTTTTCCATTTTGCCAATGTATTTTTAAAATTCTATGGAACTTTCTTAAATGAAACTTTTTTAATGTTGTTATGTTGCTTTAATAGGGTGCCCAAAATCTCACTTCTTGGCAAGAAATTAGATAATAACTCTATGTAGATAATTTAATCTCATACCATTTACAACTTGCTTAAACACTTTAACAATACTATTTTTTATAACAAAAATAGTATTGTTAAAGTGTTTAAGAAAGTTATAAATGGTAAGATAGTTAAAAGTAGAAATGATTAAATAAGGAAAGGAAGAAGAAGAAAATTAATTTAGACTTAATATTTTTTTAAGAAAAACAGCGGGTTGAAGTTTGTGCTTGACCCTAATATCTATACCCACCTTTCTACTTATAAAACTGTCAAAATATTTAAATTGGCTTACATTCTCAAGTGGATAATCATTAAAGCTAAAGGTCACTAAGGATTTTTTCCCCATCACTGGCTGATAAACAGATTGAGTTTTTGGGAATTTAAATTATGAAATGAAACTAAATGTTGCATTTAAAATATTAAATATATTCTGTATATCATTTTTTGAACTGAAAAAATTAGCAGAATCATCAATATATTGCGAATCCAAGATGAAGTTTTTGTTTTCATATTTATTTCATGCCTTAGATTATCTACCTATAGTAATAATACCTTTTTTTCATTCTGTTATATAGAAAAAACTACAATATGAACAAACTTTGAGACCTATTTCATTAATTGAGTTAAATGCTTTGACCATGTAACTTGTTTGTTCTTAACACTTTTCTTGCAGTTGTTTTTTTTTTTTTTTAACAAAACATAAACATATCTATAGTGTACCATTCGAAAAACCCACCAAAAGAACTGCAAGTCGGATCCAAACTCAGGCGGTTCAAACTGAATTCAAACCCAACTCACCAACTCAGATTAGTAGAAATCTAAATCGACGGCATAGTAGTATGCGCCAAGAAACTAGCTCAACGGTTGGTCAGGATTAGAGACCCCTGAACTGACATTAATATTGGATAATTAATTAACTTAAAATACTTTTAAATTGAATCATATGTATATGTTCGGGTATTAACATTAAAATAATCATAAAAGAATTAAGAACTAAGAAACCAAGTGTGTTTAGAAAATATTTAATAATAATAATTTGTTTTGTTTGAATTTTAAATAAAGATTAAATTAATTAATTCTAGTCCTTAAACAAAGTTTATAATTGTAATATGAGTGGCGGTCCTTATTATATGCCAATGAATATTACGCAATATTTGAAAGTCTATGTCTATGCCCCCAACAAGAAATAAAAGGCAGATAACGGTATTCATTAGTAAAGGAATTTATTACTCTAACTTTATACAAAAGAATGTGATATTTATTTTCACATTCGCAAATCCATTCACAAAGAGCAAGATACATATTTTAGGGCATAACTTTAATCTTTATTGGAAAAATTATTTACTTTGAGATAATGGCGAATTTGTTGGATTTTAATTGAAATCACTTCATCACGAATTAAGAGCATCAGAGCGGGCTTTACCAGAACAGAGAGGTAACGGTGCTGACGAATTATGAGCTATAAAGTGAAATTGAAAGACGATGGCTAGTCGATAATCGAAGTCCTATGGCAGCTTGCATCTGACAAGTCTTATGCCCTTTGACTAATATGAACAGGAGAGGAAGTGCTTTCTTCTTTGATAATTTAAAATAACAGAAATTATCACTGACCAGCCTAACGGAGCGGAAGATTGCCCTACGTCAGCAACGTTCGGAGATGATGACCTGATAGTCATTGTTTGAATGCTAAAACCCATATAGAATGCTCTATGTGATGACTTGATCAATTTAATTAAAGTCAAATGAGCTTTTAACTAAAATTATTTTAAAGTATTTGTAAATCATATTAATTATGCCCCAATCATCATGCCCTTCCTGAATCTTAAATAACAAAGTTGAATTAGAATATATTTGATCCTTTATCGGCCCTTTTGCAATAAAAACATTTTAAGATTATATATGAATAAATAGATATTGGTGAATACAAAAAATAGCTGGAGCATAGATTAAAACGGAGCTAATAATTTGTTATTAGCCAATTATAAAAATAACACACATTTAATAATTTCTTTCGACTCGATAATTGATAGAACGGTAAATCTAGTTCTAATGGAAAGAATTACTATTAGAATTAATATATTATTATTTACACAAGACAAAGGAAACAAAGGAGATCATCAAGTCGAAAGATTATTGGCATATAATTAAAAATAAATGACATTAATAAATCACACAATAAATATATATATAATATAGTAAATGAACCACTATAGTAATGAAGGAAAGTTAAATTTAAAGACTAGAGATTGAGAGAATTACTAATTTAAAAAGCATAAATAAAAGAGTTTTACAAAGATTATTACATTATAAACGAGAAGAGCTCTTAAAAAGAGTGTAGAGTAAAGTGCGGAACTGGCCAGAAAGTTTAAGGTTCATTATAGAAATATATATTACCCATTTCTTCCGGACTGGATCCCTAGGTTACATGTCCGAGTTGGTAAAAACATAGGCATGCATTTAGTCGATTACTGGAACAGCATTTTAGTGGCTTTTCATAATTTTAGCAGCATGATTGGTCTGGAGAAGACTCAGCAGCTCCATTGAAGATTTTCAGGGGACTTCAGGAACCGATAGCCAGATTCCTGACATTTAGCCCCTTACCATGATCGAAACACTATTTAAAATGCACAGAGTTTACTGCACTTCTCTACAACAAAGTTGGCTTTTTTTTCTCCAAACTTTCCAGAGCTATATATATATCTGTCCTCTGATGCCTTCAGGCTAGCGCTTCTTTCATTATCAATGTTTTTAGATTTACTGGTTGTTTTTAGATACATTCCTTCGATAAGGCTTTCAAACTCATTAACTTGAATTCATTTTCTAATTAGAAAATGAATTCTTAAAATCAGAAAATGATTTTAATTAGGAAATCCTTATCTTTTTTTCTAATTAATAAAACTTTAACTGTTGTTTTTGGAAAGGGAAAATCTGAAAGCTTATCGAAAGAATGTAGCTTTTAATCAATAAAACTTTAACAAATTATTTAAAAATAAAATCAAACATTCCCGATGCAATGAAACTTTTAAACAATTATATATATTTAAATATTTACAAATATATACGCACAATTCACACAGTTATAATATATAAATTCATGAATAATTATATCATGAATTTATTAATAGAATTGATCAATTTAAATCTGAAACTAATTAATTTTAATACGCATTTATGAAATAAGTTATTCTTTATGGAAATTAGCGTGGATTGAACGTATAAAGCCCCATTGCATCGGAAATTTAAGGTTAGTACTAGGGTTTGAAGTGGGCTATGGCTAGATGTCATGAAGCTAGGATCGAACTCAGATCCGACTGCTTCAATAGTGTTCCTGATTCTTTAAAACTACATTTATTCTCTGGGAATTGTTAAAACTACATTTATTCTCTGGGAATTGTTCATTTATGATTGAAAACAACATTTCCCACAAAATCCATTGAAGTATTTTTGCTATAGTAGATAATAATGATACACCACAATAATTACTGCAACATTGTCTATTTCCTTTTTTTTTTAAAAAAAATTGGAATAACAGAATCATTCTTAAGACAATGCAACACAATTTCATAAGTCCATACATTTCTTAAATTTCAGCATTTTTAAAGAAAAAACATACCAGATTTTAAAATTTCTCCAGATATTATATGAGATTGCAGCCTTTCTATTTTTATAATTACAAAGAATAATTTAATTTTATTAAACTGAATATCTTTGTCCAAATCTAAATGAGCTGATAAAATGGATATATCATTGAAAGTAATTATAACAATTTTTATATCATTATTTTAAAATGATCAAAATATTTCTTCAGTTTGCTTAAAATATCATTGTCATCATATAAGAGAGTGCCACTTTTGGATTTAATAGAATTGTGATACTATTTTTCAGGCCATATTGTAACAGTGCGCAAAATACAGGGTTAATAGAGAACCTGAGGTTATAATGTCCCACAATTGGGTAGCCATTTGTAACAGTATATCATATTAGGACAGAATTATCAGATGAGAAACCATCATCATTCCCATATAATCAAAATATAAAATTAAATATAAACAGAATGAACATGAGAGATTAGCACAGAACTAACTATAAGTTCATCAACATTACATAAAAGTAATAATCATTAATGATTATGAATGATCAACAATAAAAAAATAAATCAGTCAATCTTGTGAGTATATTTCAAAGTGATCCATTATATACCAAGCTAATTATTTAATTGCTGCTAAACCTAGTAAAATAATATAAACAATAATTATGTGGATGCACATACATAGGTACTACTACACCACCAAAATATAACAATAAATCAAATAATGGTGAGTTGCTAAAAACATCCTGACCATCACCAATGCTCTGTCACTTAATACCATTAATGTATTGGTCAATTATAAATTAAATTTTTAAAGAAATAATAAATAAAGTGAAGTGTAGTGCATGGACATTAAAGGATATCATATTTGCACCAGAGAGGATGATTATCATCAGGATATCCATAACACTAAACATAAACCCTTTCTCCTTATAACTGTTATGCACAAATCTAGTTCAGGAAGCAAGACTTTATAAACTATTACTATGAGGAAGAGATAAATAAATAAAGCAGCTTATTATAAATCACTTTAAAATAATTCCAAGGCTGACCATACAATACATAAATAATCTTATGGGAATTTAAAAAATCCTAGAATATTAAGCTGTCATGAAATCAAGTAGCACAAAACTGCTATTTACGATACATGAATTAGAATAAAGAAATTAAGTGTAAAAAAATATTTTTAAAACATTTATTTAATAACTAACTGATTAACAATATAAAAAAAGAAAAGGACATGATAGTATGAATTTTTAAACATTCATTTTATCAAATATATATATAGTTTCATAAAAATTATAATTAATCAGTTGATTTCTATTCATAAATTAACTTTTAATTCATTAAGTTATATATTTAAATAACTAAGAATTAAAAAACATTTTCAAAATCAAAGATAACAATCTTTAATTTAGCACCAACCTTTTGTTGAATTTTTAGGAGGAAAAATGAATGAAAAGGGAAAAACATATTTAAAAAAAAAATTCTAAAAATTGTCACAATTTTGAAGAGAAAATTGACTTGAATTTAAAAAAAAAGTTTCACAATTTAAAAAGATTAATGAAAATATTTAAAATTATCAATTCTTACAACAAAAAAAATTTTTTTATATATAAAAATTTACTGTGCACACACAAAAATATCTTGGTTGTCTTCTGTGCAAAAATAATGAAATGTAATGTTACTGCGCCGATAATTTTTTACTTTAAAAAATTATAAAACAACATTATTTTCTCAATTCCATTTTTTTACTACATTATACATTTTTTTATAATTACTTGATTTAAAATAATATTTTATAAATTACATTTTTAAAATGATATGAAACATTATTTAAATTACATTTTTAATTACATTATAAATTTCAGCATGTAGCCCTGAAAACAGCAGGCACAGGGCCTGATGGTTGCCAGATCTGAAGACTTTGAATACAAATAATACTTTCCAGCATGTAGTGCTACAAATATCAGGCACAGGGCACAATTGTTGCCAGATCCAAAGGATCCAAATACAAATAATATGTCAAAAGATGCATTACTCTGATACAACCAACCTTATGATTTCCAAAGTGCTGGGACATACCCTTTTGCAATTTTTTTCACCTACAATCTGTAGGGGAGCATGGTAATGGCCTTATAATTATTACTATGTATAGTACAACAGGTAGGGTGCAACATCATTACTTTGAATGCACATTAAAACAGTTAAGGCCAATTGAATTCCATACACCCTCACATCATATGGTAGTGATCTTTGAAGTGCTAAATATTTCCATAGTGCCATGAAGCACATCAGAGGGCCATAATATTAATGTGCAATGCCTGCTAACAGCTAATATGAACAGAATTGTCTATATACTATAAATTTGTCCGTGTAAATGGCATATTTCTGTGCTTCTGCTCAGAAACACTTTCAAGTGGCCTTGACCAGTTATCAAAAGACAACTAATATCTTTAACCATGATTATATTTTCTATGGATTCCATCTTTCCAGTTACAATTTCCCATTTTTTCCAATTGAGTTTCTCTTTGAAAGGTTCTAGATATATACATGGTGAATTTGTCCTTTTTTGTTTTGCCATAATTTAACTTTAAAAATAGCAAATTTTATTCATTTCTTTTGACTAAAATTTCCAGGTAATACAAACACAGATAGACATCCATGCTCTTGTTTGAAGACAAGATTGCAGATTATATTAAGAAGTAAATTTTTCTTCTCTATATTTTTATTCCAGTGAAGTAGGAGGAAGATATCTAGCCTTTAGCTAAATTTAGTAACCAGTTTTGTGACTAAACTCATAGGGTGTAAAAAGTTTGTTCAAAACTTCTATAATACTATGGAATAGCTTAGTTAAAAACTTCTGCTTCTTTCTTTATGAACTGGATTAAGACTCAACTGCTCTTTCTTCAACAGTTAGGTCAGGAATCTCTCCTTATTACCAGACACTTGGTTCTTCTGACTTATTCATGCACTCCATTGTTTTTTCTAAAACAATCTTGCCTACAAATCTATCACAATCTGTCTCCAATATTATAGTTTTTATAACAGCCAATTAGATAAAATTTATAAATATAATTGTTCATTTATTTCTCTCCTTAATCATAGACATTGAACTTAAATTAACATCATAAAATGATTGACATTACATTCTAATTAAAAAAAATTTTTTGCAAAAAGAAAAACAAGGCAATCAGTTAATTACACTGATTTGATTTTTTTTAAGTAAAGACAGATAAAAAGAAGAGAAAAACAACAATATTAATTAAAAATAAAATTTAACAAAAGCATTTAAATCTTATTTCACCTTTTTCTTTTGAAAAAATATTCTTAAACATAAAACTTTATATTTCTTAAAAGATTAAAATTAAATATTAAACAATTTACTAGAATGAGAGTTTTTTTCCTCTTCATACATTTTTTAATTAAAAGTAACTGGTAATTAAAATTATTGAAGAGAAAGAACAAAAAAAGTATTTATGACTTTCTACTTTTTTCTCTCTTCTACCAACATTTAGCATTTAAAATACATATTAAAATATGCATATTATAATTTTAAAATGTTTTAACAATTTATTTGGAGAAATTTTTTAGAATGTTTTTACTATCATGTGAGAAATAAAATAAATCTTTTAATTAATTTCAGACCCATTATTATTTTAAAAATATGCATAACAAATTAAATATTAGATTCCCCATTCATTAAATAATCTTAAAATAAACTCCAGGATCATGCTGCCAACTATGTAATTATTTTTAATGCAATTATGTGCCAATGAGTTACATTACCCCAGTCTTATATGGAAAATAAAATTGATTTAAATCCTTATTTTGATCATTTAGTTTAATTCAATCAATTTCATTTCACACACAAAAAAGAAAATTTAAGATTAATTACACTCAATAAGCTAAGATCCTGGAATAATTTTCTTTACTCCACTTGAACTGGGATGTGTGGTGACCTGTTCAGATTTTTTTCTGAATTCTCATCCAGGTCTTCTACCTTGGATTATCTTTATTTTTTCTTGAAACATCCCTATGCTTTATACTCATTTTATCTCTCATTTTGGAAATCCCTTACATTGGATGTTGGGAGAGCCAAAATTTTCTCTTTTTACTCTTCCATAAGATTGCTGCCTAAATTTTGATCAATACATTTTTTGTCATCATATGTATTAATATGATTTCCTTTATTTGATAGGGTATACTTAATAAACTTTATTATAGGACCATTTAACGTAGAACCAATAGTCAATAATTTTAATTGAAATATCTTGCCATGAAAAAATAGTATAAGTCTTTCTGGTTTATATTCTGTATGTCTTTGATGAGACTTTATCTTTTATTTCCTTTATTTCTTTTATTACTTGCTGAAATTTTCAGAACTGTCATTTCCATTCCTTCTTTGCATTCTTCAATCTTCTGATTTATCATGTCCATAGACTTTTGTTTATTTTCAATATTTTTCTCATATCATTTCAGTGCAGTTATCATTTGGTCTTCATTTACATCACTTTTGCTATATACATTTTCATTTATTTTACTAAAGAATCCATTAATTTCTTTTCTATCATGACATTTTATATCACTTTCCATTTTATATTCATCACATTTTTCTTCATTTATGTTTTTATTTAATTTATCATCAGTAAGAAAGAGATCACATCATTAATAGTGGCTTCAGCATCGATGTAGTATTCATTTATAGTATTTTCTTCACTATCTTTCATATTTTTCTCACATTGGGATTATATTGTCACTGTTTTCCTAAACACTTTGGCTCATTTTATTATTTTTAATTTCTTCTATAACCTGATCTATTCAATCTGCAATTTCATTAGCCATGTTTTTACTGCTTTAATCTAATTTCTGAAGCATATCTACTTTCATTTCTTTCAACACTTCTCTTATTTTTCTATTTTCCATTTTATTTATCAATTCTTTTTACTATCTTCTTATTTGTCTATCTTCTCTTTGTTTGACTCTCTTTTTATTATCTTTTTGTCTTTGTTGGTATCTCTTTTTATATTCTCTTTTTTGTTGATTTTTTTACTATCCTCTTCTCTTTATTGGTCTCTCTTTTTTGTATCCTCTTCCCTTTCTTTATCATTCTCTTCTCTTTGTTGGTCTCTCGTTTTTACTATCTTTTTGTCTTCTCTTTGATGATTCCTTTGTTTAAATATTTCTTGCATTTTTTTTTTACTTTCTTGAAATCTTTTTTGACTACCCATGAACTTTTGTACTAACTGGGATAACATGGTCATTTTCTCTACATTTTGTGTTACTTTAGGTGACTGCTGATCCATTTCATAATCATGTTCTACTTTCTTCTTTTTTAATGTTCCTATTGTCAGCATATATGCTTCTATTATAGAACTTTTACTCTTCAAGAAAACTATGTTAAATTATTTATATACAGGAAATACAAATTTGAATATTCAAAAATATCTCATAAAATAAGCTTACCATCACCTCCCCTTTCCTGAACCCCTATTTTACATTGCCTAACAATATTACTATTATTATTAGCAATCTGCCTTTCTTTTAATCTAATTGTCTCATTACTTGGCTTTATATCATTAATTTATTTCATCTGCTTCATTCTCCAATTCTGTTTTGTTCACGTGTATGTGACTGATTTACATTTTTTTGTATTTTTATTGTAAATGCACATACATATAGAAAAGCAAGTTCATGTTAAGAACCATTTATCAAAATCTTTCTTAAAGATCTGATGAGAATTTGATAGCAAAAGAATATATAGTTACTTGAAATCCTTGGGTAGATATAGAATCTGGTCACTCGATGAGAAGTATACAATGCAGCCTGAAAATACCAAGGTCTATCTCAATTTAAATACTAAGCTACTACAATCCAAAATAATGCATAAATCATTGCAAATCACTGCTCCTTTGAATCTTAAGGAATGGAGAATACAGAACTATGTTTTTCTACTTTTATTGGAGACTTAGATGCTGGAAATCATGGGAGGACTGTGTTAATTGGACTATGATAAACAATAAAAATGTGAAAATCTGAAAATGGATTGGAGTAATACCTGAGAAAGAACACTCCATGGAGTTGCATGAAAGCATTGTATCCTCAAACCAACAACAAAATGTTATATCCATCACAAAAACTGAAAGTACACCTAAACAAATTTCTACCATCAAAAAACTTAATTCAATCTCCAAAATTATGCTTTGATTTTCTGTTCATAGATGAACTCCTTGAATAAACATTAATACTATTTTATAATTTGTAATCAAATTATAGCAATAATCATCTATTTTCTTGTCATATTTAATAGTAATACATTTTAAATTAATTCTGCATCAAAATACAGTTTTTTTGTCATGTGTACTTCTAAAATTCAAGTTATGAGGTCACTTACTAACAATACCTGATCATAATTGGTTTCCACATTAGGTGCCAATTGGAACAGTATGGAAAATACAAAGTTAATAAGAGAGAATCTGAGATTAAAATGTCCCACAATTAGGTAGCAATTTGTGAAAAAAACACCATATTATGGCAGAATTATGACATTGGAAACCATCTTCAACTTTATATAATCAAAATATAAAAGCAAATATAAATGGAACAAGCATGAGGGATCAGCACAAAACTAAATAAGCTCACCAGCATTACATAAAAGTAATAACCATTCATCATTATGAATGATCAACAATAAAAAATAAATCAACAGTCAAATAAGTGGTCCACAATAAGCCATTGCCAAACCTAGTGCAGGAATACAAACAATGATTACTTCATCAACATACAACAATAAGTCAAATAATGCTGAGATACTAAAAACATTGTGACCATCATCAATGCTCTGGCCAGTTAGTGCCATTAATGTACTGACCAACTATAAATTAAATTTCTAAACAAATAATAAATAAAATAAAATGTAGTGCATGGGCTTAAAAATATTCTTTTTGTACCAACAGGATCATCATCATCTGGACATCCATAACACTAAATATAAACACTACTCCTTATAATGTATGCATAAATCTAACTCAGTGAGCAAGAATTCTATATATTATTACTGTGAGCAAGAGATAAATAAATAAATAAATCAGCTTATTATAAATCACTTTAAATAATTTATAGATTTACTCTACTATAAATAAATAGTCGATCATTAGAAAATCATAAAACACTATGCTGTCATGAAAAGTCACACACACTGCAATTTACAAAGCAGGAATTGTATAGAATAAAGAAATTAAGACAAAATATTTTTTTTAAAATTATTATTTAATAACTAACTGATTAACAATAAACAAAAGAAATTGAAATGTTGGTATGAAAGCCGAAACATTCATTTCATCAAAAAAAAAATATAGTTTCATAAAAATTATAATCAATCAGTTGATTTCTATTCATAAATTAATTTTAATTCATTAAGTTATTTTTAAAAATTATCTAAGAGTTGAAAAAAAAACATTTTCAAAAGCAAAGATAATATTTGATTTAGCTAACATTTTGTTAAGTTTTTAGAAGGGGAAATGAATCACAAGAGAAAAACATGTTTCAAAAAAAATATTTAAATTTACAAAAAATTAAATGTTCTAAAAACTCATAATTTTGAAGAGAAAATTTACTGGAATTAAAAAAAAAGGTTTCACAATTTAAAAATATTAACTTAATGAAAATATTTAAAAGTATCAATTCTTACAACAAAAAAAACTTTTTGTCTATATATCAAAATTTAGTGTTTACACCCCAAAATACATTTAACCATAATTTCATTTTCTGTGGATTCCTTTTTTTCAATTACAATTTCTGATTTTTTCCAATTGAGGTTTTCTTTGAAAGCTTCTCTATATGTACAGGTTTAATTTTCCCTTTCTTAGTTTGCAATAATACCAGGTTTAAAAATAGCAACTTTTATTCATTTCTTTTCATTAATATTTTCAGGTAAGACAAACAGACAGGTTTAATGCTCTTGGTTGAAGACAAGTTTGCAGATTGCTCTAGGGATAAATTTTTATTCTCTACATTTTTATTCTAGTGAAGGAAGGTTACATGGAGGAAGATGATGTTAAGCTTTTAGTTGAATTTAGCACATAGTTTTCATTTTAGAAATTGTTTTTATAACTAAACTCATAGGATGCTAAAAGTTTGTTTAAAACTTCTATTGTACTATGCAATAGCTCTTTAAAGACTTCTGCTTCTTTTTTAGCTGGATTAAGAATTTACTGCTCTCCCTTTAACAGCTAAATTAGGAATCTCTACTTCTTACCAGACCCATGGATTTTCTGCCTTATTCATACCCCCATTATTTTTTCTAGGAAAATCTTACCTACAAGCCAATAACAATCTGTCTCTAACATGATCATTTTTATAATAGCAAATTAGATAATTTTTTATAAATACAATTGTTCAGATATTTCTTTCCTTAATCATAGACATTGAAAAACAAGTCCAGAACTTAAATTAACATTATAAAATTTTTTCTGAAATAAGAAAGACAAGACAATCAGTTAATTATACTAATTTGATTTTTTTTTAGTAAAGAGAGATAAAAAAAAAGAAAAGAAGAAAAACAACAATTCTAATTAAAAATAAAATTTAGTAAAAGGAATAAAATCTTATTTTGTTTTTTTCTTTTTAAAAATACTCTTAGACATAAAATGTTGTCTTTTTTAAAAGATTAAAATTAAATATTAAGCAATTTACTAAAATGAGAAAAATTTTCTTTTTTTCTCTTGCTATATATTTTTTAATAAAAAGCAACTGATAATTCAATAAAATTATTAAAGAGAAAGAAAAAATAAATTATTTCTATGATTTTTTACTTTTCTTCCTTTTCTACCAACATTTACAATTTACAACATATATTAAAATATGCATATTATAATTAAAAAAAAAGATTTGGCAGTTATTTTAAAAAAAATTATCTAGAATGTTTCTACTACTGTATGAAAAGGAAAATAAATTATTTAACTAACTTCAGATCCATTATTATTATAAAAAATATGCATGGGAAATATTAAATATTATTTTCACCAGTAATTAAATAACTAAACCTGAGGAACAACTTTCCAACTATCTAATTATTTTTAATGCAGCTATGTAGTCAATGGGTTATGTAAGCCTGGTCTTATATGGAAAATGAAATGGAGTTGAATTTTAATTTAATTCAACCAATTTCATTTTACAATAAAAAGAAAATTGAAGATAAGTTACACTCAATAAACTAAGATACTCAAGTAGTTTACTTTACTCTATGTGGTCTATGATAGTTGGTGACTTGCAAAAAAAAATATTTCTGGATTTATTATTCTTTATATCCAGACCTCTTTGCATGGATTATCTTTATTTTTTCTTCCAACAGCCTTATTTTTTATACTCATTTTACTTCTCATTTTTGGGAATCCCTTATATTGGATGTTGGAAGAGTCAAAATCTTCTCTTTCTACCTTTCCATGGGTTTGTTGCCTACACATTTTTACTTTTAAGTGAATACATTTTTGTCATCATATGTATTTATCTGATTTCTTTTATTTGATATGTTATATATAACAAATTTTATTATTGGAACATTTAACATAGAACCAACAATCAATACTATTAATTGAAATATATGGCCTTAAAATAACTGAGTGTAAGTCTCTTTATTATGTCTTTGATGAGACTTGATTCTCCACTTTTTTATTACCTGCTGTACTTTTTGAACTGTTATTTTTGTTCCTTCTTTGTATTGTTCAATTTTCTGATTTATCATATACGAAGACTGTTTTTCATTTTCAATATTTTTTTATATCATTTCAATTCATTTATCATTTAGTCTTCATTCACATCATTTTCACCATCTATATTTTCATTTAATTTACTGAAGAATCCATTAAATTCTTTTCCATCATGATATTTTACATCATTTTTCACTTTTTGTCCATCACTTTTTTTTTATTATCTTACTGATCATCAGAAACAATAGCATCAACTTCATTACTACTTTATCTTTCTTATTGCATTGGCAACTCCATATAATATTAATATCATCTATATTTTTATTACTGTTTACAATGATTTTTTGCAATCCACTATTGACAGTTTCAATTGTCCCAGCAATCTTCTTCAGAAATATAAGTACGAATTCTGAAGCAGATTGTTGGGGCAATTGAAACTGTTAATAGCGATATAAAAAAGTATTGTAAACAATAATAAAGAATATAGATGATATTAATAGTATAACTTCATTACTAGTGGCTTCAGCATTCATGTTATATTTATTTATAGCATTTTCATTAATATTTTTCTCACATATTTGAATTATATTGTCACTATCAACCTGAACACTTTGGCTTATTTCGTTATTCTTAATTTTTTCTATGACTTGATATATTCAGTCTGTTACTTTATTAGCCATATTTTTAATGTTTTCATCTAATTTATGTAACATATCTGCTTTCATTTGTTTCAATATTTCTTACATTATTTTTCTATTTTCTGCTCCTTTTTGTTGATTTTTTAATTATCTTCTTTGTTTATTAGCTTTCTTCTCTTTGTTTGTCTCTTCTTTTATTATCTTCTTCTCTTTATTGTCTCTCTTTTTATTATCCTCTTCTTTTTGTTCTCTTTTTTTTACTATCCCCTTCTCATTGTTGGTCTCTCTTTTTAAAATGCTCTTCTCTTTGTTTATCATCTTCTTCTTTTTGCTGGTCTCTCTTTTTACTAACTTCTTTTTGTTCTCTTCTTTTTTTATTATCCTGTTCTCTTTGTTGGTTCATTTGCTTAAACATTTCTTGTGTGTGTTTTTGACTTTCTTCAAATCATTTTTGACTACCCATAAAGATTTATACTAACTGGGCTGACATGGTCATATCCTTTACTTTTTATGTTCCTTCAGATGACTGTTTATCTTTTTCATGATCACATTCTACTTCCTTATTTTTCAATTTTTTTCTTATCAGCATATATGTTTCTATTACAGAACTTTTATCCTTCAAGAAAACTGTTTTAAATTATTTATGCAAAGGAAATACAAATATGAACTTTCAAAAATATCTCGTAAAATAAGCTTAACATCACTTCCTCTTTCATGCAACCCTATTTCATCTTGCCTAACACTACTACTACTACTATTATTATTATTATTATTATTCTTAATCCACCTTATTGTCTCAATACCTGGCTTTATTTCATTAATTTATTTTCTCTGCTTCATTCTCCAATTCTTGTTCATGTGTTTGTGAATGATTTACATTTTTTTGTATTTTTATTATAAGTACATGTACATGTAAAACAACAAATTCATGTCAAAAACCCATTTATCAAACTCTTTCTTAGAGATCTGATGAAAATTTGACAGCAAAACAATGTGTAGTAATCTTCAATCCTGAGTTAGATACTGAATCTGGTCACTGGACTATAAGTATACAATGCAGCCAGAACACCCAAAGGTCTATATCAATTTGAACACTATAAGCTACTACAACTTAAAATAATACAAAAATCTTTCCAAAGCCATGTTTCTTTGAATATTAGGGGCTAGAAAATACAGAACTATACGTTGTTCCTTTTTTGGGGATTTAGAGTCTGGGGATCATGGCAGGACTATATTAACTGGAACATGATACACAGTAAAAAATATTAAAATCTGAAAATAGGTTGAATCTATTCCTGAAAAAGAAGACCCCATGGAGTTGCATAAACATTGCATCTTTAAGCCAAGAACAAAATCCTCCATCCATCACCAAAACTGAAAGTACATCTAAACAAATTTCAACCACCAAAAATTTAATCCAATCTCCAAAATCATAATACTACTATTATAATTTATAATCAAATTATGACAATCATCCTCTACATTCTTGACATATTTAACAGAAATAAATTTTAAATTAATTCTGCATCAAAATGCAGAATTTTGTTTTTCAGGTGTATTTCTGAGATTTATGTTATGTGGTCACTGACCAAGAACCAGATCATTATCAGGAGCTATATTGGATGCCAACTGTAACAGTCAAGAAAATATGGGATTAATAAAAGAGAATCTGAGGTTACAATGTCTCATAATTTGGAAGCCATTTGTAACAGTATACCACATTAGGGCAGAATTATCAGATAGGAAATCATCATCATCTTCATATAATCAAAATACAAAATTAAATTTAAAGGAATGAGCATGAGTGATCAGCACAGAACTAACCATAAGTTTACTAGCATTAGACAAAGGTAATAATCATTCATTATTATGAATGATCAACAATAAAAAATAAATCAACTGTCAATCTTGTGATTGTATTGGAAAGTGGTTCACTATAAACCAGGCTAATTATCCAGCCATTGCCAAAACCTAGGTCAGGAATACAAACAATAATTATTTGAATGCACATACTTTGGTACTACTCCATTAAAATATAATAACAAATCAAATAAACTGTGATACTAAAATCATCCTGACCATCAACAATGCCCTGGCCACTTAGTACCATCAACATACTGGCCAACTATAAATTAAATTTCTAAGGAAATAATAAAATGAAATGTAGTCCATGGACTTTAAAGGATATCCTTTTTGCACCAACCACAATCATCATCTTATGAAGTTTGTAACACTAGACATAAATCCCTACTCCTTATAACTGTTATGCACAAATCTAGCTCAGAAAGCAAGAACTCTATATACTATTACTGTGAGCAAGAGATAAATAAATAAAAAAGCAGCTTATTATAAATAACTTTAAATAATTCCTAGGTTTACTCTGCTATAAGTAAATAGTTTTAATTAAAAATATTAGAACACAATAAAGTCACACACACTGCAATTTATGAAACAAGTGATTGAAAAAGTGATATAGATTCAAATTTTTCTTTTATTCAATTATATTTTGTATGGGAAATTTATACAAATTGGCAAAGCAACCAATTTCATTCACATGATAAAGTTTTCCTTGATCTTTATTAAAGAAGTGACAAAATCAGCCATCTTACATTATTTTTATAAATGTGAAATATTTTAAATAAAATTATTCTTAAGTTAAATATACAATTATTTACCTTATTTTGATATTAAATAATATACTAATACTTTACATATGAAAATAAAGAGAATTTAACATCATTCTCATAATGTTATTTTCTATTATATTCCTATGGTTTTATAATATATTTATTTTTCAATTTATAAAACATTATTTTATTCCAAATACAAACTCCTACAAACACATTCATGCACATTTAAATATTATATGGAGATTATGTTTGTTTACAAGTGATTTTAAATCAGATATAAATCGTTAAAATTATAACTATTGAAACAGTATATGCCTGACCTCATGTACATTTCACTTATTTTTCCCCATGGCTCTATCTGTGCTGGATTTACCCTCTATTAGTACATCTATATAAGCATCAACACAGTTATATATGTATCACCACATATATATATATATATATATATATATATATATATATATATATATATATATATATATGTGAATAAACAACTGTATTATCATATATATATATTACAGAGTGTATATTTTATATAAAATCAAATCTTTTAAATTATAGATTTTATTTTCAGCGCCATCACACCTATGCTAGTATAGCGAATCTAAAGCTAAAATCTTATTTTTGATAATAATATTTTTCCCAAAATGTGTTTTACTGTAAACAAGAATTACTGAACTGGAACTGTTGCCCAGTCTTTGAGGAATTGAGGTGGCTAAGTTGTCTTAAAAATATCATGCTTAAAATTTAAACAAAGAATAAATCAATTTAGAAAATTAACTACAAAATTTCAGATGGGTGTTAATTGATTCTTTAGCAATAAATAATCTTGTTGACAACAAGGTGTTCTAATCCTAAAATCATATAAATAGACTGTGAACTGTGAAATATAAAAAAGGGTTGTCACCAGTCTCTATGCTAGTTTGATTTTTAACATGGCAGAGTAGAAAGGCATTAGATTTTCTATTTTCCTGAGAGGAGATAGTGATCTCTAGTCCTGTTCTACATGCCTAATGACCGTCAGCATTGTTGTAGAAATGGGTGATCTTCCAGCTAATGGACTGCCACAAGAAAACTGCAGTTCAATCCAGACAGCCTATCTGGGGACCAAGAATGTTGCTACTACCCCTGTCTGAGGTGCCTGAATCACCAGCTGCAACAATGAGGATTGGTAATATCCTTTCTAAGAACCACAGAGATCTTAATCAATTTCTAAATCTTTAACTTTAATATTGAAAGATAGCTGATATAATGTAATTTGAGAGTTCATTATGTTATTCTTCAAATTCCATTTAAATTAGCGTAATTAAATCTGTATAAATTCTGCCTGAATTTATCTCTATAAATATAATTTACTTCTCTAAATTAAATTAACCATAGTCAGTTAATTATATAAATTCCTTTGTACTGCAGTTATGCCTATACATATATTGTTCTAATTATTTATCTGAATTTGTTATATATATGTTATAACAGGGATCCCCAACCTTTTTGCACTTAATACCGGCCAGGTGGAGGGCAGCATTTATTATTTCAATCAGGTGGTGGGCACCATTTATTTTTTCAATGTAAATTTATAGTTGGATATTGTTAATAATACACATAATGTACAAAAAAAAATACTTATTTCAAAAATAAAATTTTAACATATAATTAATGTTTATATTTTTACGCTGTAAAAGTATAGTATGCCCTACAATTTGATTACAATATAATACAATAATTTATAAGAAATTTTAAAAACTAAATTTATTTGTATCAGATAAATAATTATTTATCATGTTTGGATAGTGGTGGGCACACATAAAATGGTCTGCGGGCGCCATGATGCCCGAGGGCATAGGGTTGGGGATCCCTGTGTTATAATATGCCAAGCATTTCTAAACAGCAAACACTGTAATTTTAGTAAACTTTTAAAAGAAAGATGATTACTAGTATCTTCATTTTATTATTTAAACAATGCTACTTAGCATACTTGGACACTCTTTCGAAATCCCCATTGTGTTAGATAATAACTGATCACTTGGCACTCATGATTAGCATTGATTTATATTTACATTACATTTCTTGATGGTTTGCTAATCAGAGTTATTATAAATTGTGACTTTTAATATCTGTTGGTTAGAAGTGATAGGATAGCTAGCGATGCTATTAAAGTATATTTGTTGATATTTATTAATATCCATTATATATATTTTCTCTCCTTTAGATTATGATTTAATATACAGATTCAGTATTTTAAATTAGATTGATAATTTAGTTTAGCTCCTTTAGCATGATTAATATGCTATTTTAAGAACTTGATTGTGTTACTTTAACAGATAGAAGCTATCGGTTTAGGTGTGATTAATATTAAATATACATATTAGTATTTGTTCATGCATTGCAGATGTGTTTTTACTAAATACATTCATAAGTAATATCTTGCTGTACATTTTTGTAGGCTGTGGAGGCCACCCCCCCATCCTTAGTTTGGGTAAGGCTATTTTTGTTAGAAGTGGAACATGAGGGTCCAGACCATTTTTATAAAGATTATCTAAGTTCTCTGAACTAGGTATGTTCATTCGGTCCTAAGGTACTATGCATCCGATGCGGAAACCTGTGAATAATTACCCATCAGCACACAATCTGTTTATTAATTTTTTGTTCAGTGCCACAGCATATATATGTGAATCTAAATGTAACTAGTTCTCCCCCCCCCTTATTAATTAACCATTCAGCCTTAGACTGAAACCCAAATCTTTGGTTACTAGTCTGAATCTGAATTTTACTTGAGCTTAATTATTTGGTCAACCCTAATATATATAGCAGCCATCTTAGCACTGTATGTAGCAATCATCTTAGCTGGATTATCCACTCATAACTTGGACAAATCAATGTAAATAAATTTGGAATATTAAGCACTATAGGCATATATTTCATTAACCACACAAACATACCCACATACCTACTTTATCTGTTGAGACTGCTGTATTAATCTAGTCTCCTCCACTATGCAATGCCTGCAATGCACTAGTCACACATAATTTTATATAATTAATGTCATTTTGTTTCATTTGATTTTATTTTATTATTTTAATAAACCCATTTAAAATATAAAACTTGTTTCATATCTTTCTTGCTCGTAGTTCGCTTTCAATCCAATTCAAATAAACCCATCTAATCCCAAATTATTATTATTATATATGTGATGTGCATTGTAGTTTTAAATTAGTGCTTAGTTAATTAGCATGTTAGTAGTTCATTTTAACTCTCTGGTTAAATTGTTAATCTTTTTGAGTCTCATGTTTCTCCCTGTTTGGAGCCGGCTCACAGAAGAAATTGAGACCCATGTGTAACCTCAGAAATGTCATTCATAATGTGTTAAATCATGGAGGACTGGTGGAAAGAGTTGAAGCTTGGCCAGATTCGGGATCTCACCATCCCATTTAAGTCAGCTTAGGTGTATTTTATCTGGATTGTGAATTTTGTTATGTGAATGTACAAATCTGACATGTTACATTCAATTTCTTCACATTAATAAGGGAGATTTAATAATAAAATGTTCTCAGTATGATGTAGGATTAACAACTTCTTTGTTAATGAATGTTTTCTATACATTTTGAATTTAACTGTGATTTTAAAATTTTGATACAATTTTTAAACTTGTTTTAAAATATGTTCACCATCTTGGATCTCTCTAGGAATGCTATACAAATATATATGGTATGGCTTGAAAATTATAATTATTACTAAAAAAAGTTGATTACTTTTAATATTGAGCCTATGGAGTTACTATCATAATACAAATATATGTTGAAACACAATTGGTGTGTGTGCACATGTATTTAAAGCTTAAAAAAATTAGAACTGAACAGTCTAAATTTATATATTGTGAGTGTTCAAATTGATGATCCAGGTATAGATAAAAAAAAAAAAATTGTAAGAAAAGAAAAGAAAAACATAGTAAACCATTCAGCATAATATAAATTTAACTAAATCGGATTGATATTGTTTTATACTTTTCAGATATGAATGCAGACACCATAGTAACATTATTACATACAGTTTAATGTTTACATATATGTTGTGTACATTTTATTTATAGATTTTTTTTTATAAAAATATTATTATTAAAGGGAAGTATATAGATAGGTGTAAATCATTGATGTGTATCAATGATTTAAAAGGTTATTATATCAATTTTGTATTTTGGTTTATAAAATAATAAAAAAAAAAAAAAATTGTAATCGAATTTGGATTTAATCTTCACGTATCTTCTTATCTATAACCGTGTGTGGTCGCCAGGATAAGACAACGTCAGAAAGAGAACATATAAAAATGACGTTTCAGAAGATAACAGGACACACAAGCTTTATCATTTTGCAATAGTAAAGGACAGATTTATTTTCCGTGTCTTTAAAAAAAAAAAAAAAATGAATTTTTTTTTTAATATTTTGGATGTAAAACTATAAAACATGAAAAAATAAAGGAATTGTCTGCCCGTTCAATCAGTCAGCAGGCAGTGCAAAGGGAGTCTCGGAAGGCGGCAACAATAAAAAAAAAATAATAATAAGAAGAAGAAACCTATGAAGTAAAAATAAAAAATAAAAAAATGGATTTGCATAAACATCGGAACATGAACCCAATGGATCACTTCACCTCATAATGGGAATAGTCAAAGTGCACTCACATCTTCAGGAGAGAAGAGAAAGGAGAAAAAGGGAAAAAGAAAAAAAAAAGAAAAAAAAATTGAAAAGGAAACTTTTTAATGAAGTATTGCAGGGTTTACGATTACCATTTCTGACGGAGAAACTTTTCTATACACTATGATTGAGGTCGATCGATAGACCAGTAAACAGTGAACGAACTGATTTATAAAAATATGGTATGATTTTTTTTTATATAAAATGTACGTGTGTTATATTTTTTTTTATGTAGTAAAATATGATGATTTTTTTATTATCTAAAAGTAGTATAAGCTATTAGATGAAAATGATCGGAGAGGCTCAAAATATTCTTTATTTCATATTCATTTATCCGTAATTATTTTGATAAACAAATAGATTTTGATATCCTCCTATTTCACATTTTGGTATAGGTTATATGTATATTTTATTTTAGTAAAATATCTAAGGGCCTTTCCTGTCATTGATTCATTTATTTTTTTTTGTTTGTGTCGTTATTGTTATTGCAACACGTATATAGAGAAACACATAGCAATATAATCATTTTATTTAATCAACCCATCTAAAATATAAAGTCATTTCGGATGTATTATATCATGAATATTGTCAATTTTCTTTCTTATAATCTAATAAATTGAGTTAATTTGAATATCAAGACTAGTTTAATTATTTTGTCTTATTTGGATTGCGTAAGACGGCGTAGCCATTTAAGTAGCGGAATTCAAGCTCAGCTTGGTAAGCAAATTGGAATATAAGATAAGGTATGTTTAGCTTACTAGTAAATTTATTTTGTTTCTATATAATTTTCATATTTATATTTGCATGCGAAAATTATACATACATATTATCATTTATCTTAGTTAATAGTACAAAGTCAATCATTTCATGTTTGTCTGATTCCGTTATAAAGATCTAAATTATGCTTTATCGTTTAGTTTGGAATAATTCGTCTTAGATATTTTCTTAGACTCTTATAACATGAAGAGAATAAATTTCATTGACCGATTCAATTGAATATTATTTCAATCTATATAAATATCAAATATAATCATGTGTTTTAATTGTTATCAATCAATTTTACTCAATTGTTTAAAATTTTCAAACAAGGTGTATTAAGGCTCACAGTTTAATAAACATCCAATAGAAGCTCTATATGTCTTTTATATAATGTGATTGGACATGATAAAGTTAGAAATGAGCTAATAGAGTGTTTATCTGTCTATTTAGCATTTGCTAAAATAGATATATGCATATTTGAGTTCAGGCATTATTTTGTTTTGTTGTTTAAATAATGTCTGTTTGCAAACAAATGTTTTGTAAAGTGCTATTACAGGTACTTAGAAGCTTATCCATTAATTCATAAAAGCAGCATCTTTAAATAATAAAGTAGAGTTAAATTACTGTAATAAGTAACAGGCTAATAGGATATATATATATGTGTTGGAGTCTGTGTTGGTTATTAATGGGATTTGGTTTTGATTAGATTGCCAATCAAGTAATTAGCCTAATCCTATATTATTGTTTAGGGCAATAGTAGTTGGTTTCACTGCTCTATACAATTTATATTGTAATTGTGACGGATTTGTTGATGTCTGGAGCAGATGGTCGCATTATCTCTTCATTTTACATATAGCTTAGGTAAATGAAACTTTAAAAGAGATTATTTGTGCTTTGTGATGGTTTATTATATAATGGCGACCCGATTGAGCTAGACCAGATTAATTTATATTGGATTTTTAGATTTTTTATCAGATCAGATTGATCATCCTAACCATCACCTTCATCCATCAATTCAGTCAGTTACAAATTGGCACCAACGTTTTGGGCCATTTCTTTCTTCAATTGAAAGGGAATACAGCATTCGACAATTCCGACGGTTACAAAATGGCGCATCAACTCGGGCCGAAATAACCAATTAAAGACCCAAGTTTGAGTCTCATATAGATGCTAAAACATAGTATTATTTTTATATGCATTGGTGGAGTTATATAGTTGATTATATTATATCATGGGTTTAAATAAGATATTAAAATATTTGTTGTTGTCGTTCTTTGGGGATTTTGTTCGCAGCTGCAGGATTGAACGGATAGATATGTTTTATGTAAGAATAAATAAAAGTAAGGTATTTCGCAATTTATTTAAAATAGAGATATTATATTTGACAGAAATAAAAAAAAAATAAAAAATAAAAATGGAAGGCCATAAGAAAGAAAAATTATCAAAACCTGAAGGAAATTTGTATCCAATTCTAAAAGAATTAATGGAAAATATGAATGATATGAAAAGTGATATGAATAATAAATTTGAAGGTATAAATGCCAAATTTGGTGATATAAATGATAAATTTGGTGATATGAGCAGAGATAATAATAAGTTAAGAGAAGATATAAGTAGTGAAATAAATGATAAATTTAGTGATATGAGTAGAGATAATCAAATATTAAGAGAAGACATGAATAATAAACTGGGTGATATGATTAAAGAAAATAAAGAATTTAGAGAGGAGGTAAATATTACTATTGGCTTATGCAAAATAGAGCTAAATGCTACTAATGCAAAGTTTGAGGAATTAAAATATGACTTAGATGCTCAATTAAAAAAATCTGATAGTAAATGTGATAGCAGATTTAATGAGCTAAGGGACCAGTTAAATAAATCACAAGAAAGATTAGAAAATAGATTTGAAAACTTGAATGAGGAAGTTAAAAATTGTAAAGTTGGGTACAAAGAATTAGAGAAAAAGTACACAAAATTTGAGAAAGCTTACAAGGATGGTCAAGAGGCTTCAAAAGTAGAAGTAAACAATCTTAAGCTAGAAGTTAAGGATCTTCAAAGCCAGATGAAAGTTGAATATAAAGAGGTGTGCAAGAAACATAATAAGGCTGATAATGAAATAAAGAAATTACAGAAAGTGTATACAGAATCGCAGAATAGTCTACTAGGTGTCCAAGAAGAGTTAAGCAATATTGAGCAAGGGAAGGCAAGAGAGTTAGACGATTTAAAGGATAGACTAGATAGTCACCAATCATCATTGCAACAGTTAGAAAAGTATGCTAAAAATCAAGATGAGGTTTATAATGAAATGAAAGACAATAGCAAGATACTAAAACAAGAAATAAGCAGGCATTTGGAGGAACAGGAAATAAATCTCAATCATAGGATATCTATAATGTTAGAAGATAAAATAGTAGGAATAAAGGATACTATGGTAAAGGGTAATGATAGGCTAATGGATAAACCATATCAATATTTGACCACAGAAAATAAGTTAAGTAGAAGTGATCATGATATACTATCAATGTATGGGGATGAAAATAATAAATTAATACATAGCCCAGAAGAAGTTAAGAGAGAAAAGATAGATGGAAACATAGCAAGGTTTATTCAGCTCAAAGTCTTCAAGGGTGATTATGATGAAAACCCTATAGAGTATCTAAGCGCACTGGAAGAGCTATTCTCATTAAGTAGATTAAGTGAAATGGAAAAATTGTCGGTGGCTAGTAATCATTTGAGTGCATCTGCCAAACACTGGTGGAAGTCCTTGTTTAATAAGCCCGAAACATATGGGGATTTTAAATATATATTGTTGAATGGTTTTTGGGGGGAAGATAAACAGGACAATATTAGGCACCAGATTAGCCAAGATAAATATAGTGTTAGCAAGGGTAGCTTGACTCAATTTTTCCGGATGCAGACAGCAAAATTGAAAATGCTGACCGCATATCCGTTGTCGGAAAACCAAATAATTTGTATCATTAGGAGAAACCTGCCACGCCATATTGAGCAAACTCTGATTGCTGCCGATAGGCATACTGTTGAAGAGGTGTCCGATATACTTGGATCACTTGAGGCAAGTGAAGCACCTACAGGGAGTAGTCATAAACACCACAGAAATGATCCTACTTACAATGTTTCTCCCATTAAATGTTATAGAAATAGAAGGACCTTAGATAATAGAAATGATAGGTATTATAGAGGCACTAAATATGCCAAATCTTTAGCACCAGTAAATACAAACAGGACCAATCCCAAAGGTTATGATAGAGCAGAAAAGGGTGCATGTGCAGCAGGAAGTTATCCTGTCAGCACATCACAGAACACACCTGTGAAAATGCTAGGGGCTAGGCCTAAGACTAAACCTTTAAATTAAAAATGGCCTCGTTGGAATGTTCCTCACTGCGGGAGCCTCATAGTATAGTGAATTTGGGGAGCCATGATATTTTTAGTTATTTGGAATCAATAAATTTTGAAACAGAAGATAATGATTATGATAGGGATTTGGAAAGTTATACCCTTAATTATTGTCCAGAAATTGTTATAGTTATTCAAGGTACATCAGTAAGGGCTTTACTTGATTCAGGGAGTCAAATTTCCCTTATCTCTGAAAATTTTTTATAATAAGATTGCTGAAATCGATTCTGAAATCCCTATGTTGCCATTGAGACAGACCATTCTACATCATTCCTATCTAAGGAGTGGAAAGGTTGGATTGAACGGCAGGGTATAAAACATATTCTATGTTCAATTAGGAACCCTCAATCTAACCCATGTGAAAGAATTATGCGTGAGCTGGGTAGATTATTTAGGGTATACCTAGGAAGCAACCACCGTGTATGGGTAAATAAATTAAAGGATGTCATTCACTATATCAATATAACACAGAATGAATCCACTAAATACACCCCAATGTATTTGCATTTTGGATATAGAGAGCCCATATTAATTAAAACACCATTACCGATTATAACTGAAGAAAAAGTAGATTATGATCATGACTTAGCAAAGGCTAGCCAGAATTTGAGAGAGATGGGACAGAAAAGAATTACCCATGCCTCTCATAAGCCTTGTAGATTTAAAGTAGGAGATTTTGTATTTGTAAGAACTCCCCAAGTCAGTGACCCACAGAATTATAAATTCAAAAAGTTTTTGAATGTGTATGAGGGACCATTCCAAATAAAAAGAAAAGTGGGGGAGAATGCATTTCTCATAGAAACCCCAGAAGGTGAAAAAGGTACCTTCAATGCCCGAAGCTTAAAACCAGCAGCCCCACCCAATTAAATAAGAAGACATTCACTAAGGTAACTTTATTAGTATGTCTTATGATAGTTATTATTATGACCAAAAGTCATTAGTAATAGTGAGAAATATTTATAGTCAAAGTACTTTTGAAAATTTTCATTGTATAGTATGTAAGTACTGTTTAAAATTAAACCTTGTGGAATTGACTGATGATGGTGAGTGTGTTATTTAATGCATTGGAGATATAGAGTGTAAGATTTTAATGTCTGTGCTGTTTGTAAATTGTAAATATTTGTATGGTTAAGTCTTTTCTTTGAGGAAGTTGACAGAACTATAGATGTGTGTTGTGGCTCGTAACTCTATATAAGATTATATTGAAGTCTGAAGTCGACAGATGTCCCGACTTATTATTATTATTCGTTGGCAGGTAGGAAGAAATCCTTGATGGCAGGATTTATCTGTTAATATGAGTTATAATTTTAAAGAGAAATGTTTAGTAGTTTCCCTAACCTGTATAAAATAAAGCTATTCAAACATAAATGTCCCTGATTAGCATCAATGTAGAGCACAGATTGGTTTGTAAAATAGTTGTCAGATCCTCCAGAAATTAAAATTAGATTTAATTAACATTTAGTCGATTTACTTTAGTATTAGAAGTGATTTAAAAGTGGGATATCTCTGTTGTTTTGAATCTCCGGCTCACTGTATGAGTTAAGTTTCATTTGTTTAGATTGTTTTATAGGAAAAGTGACTTTAAAGGTTAATATTTTCAATGTCCAAGACAGGAATTGAATAAATATGGGATATTGAATAACTAAAGTTCCATTCTCACTTTATGACAATATTGAATGTTTAAAATTTAGGCCCATAGTAGTATCACGGAAATGAACTACAGATATGTCTAAAGGAAATAATAATAAAAGCTATTGTTGAGTTTTAAGAAAACAAAATAGTGAATATGTATATATTTTAAAAATGCAATGAAAATATATGATTATTAGAAAGTAACTAATAATATTTGGCTTATAAATGAATTTTGTTCCATAATACATTTAGCTTGTATAAAGCAAATACTAAATGATTTTCTTGTTTGACTCTAATTTTAAAGCATTATTGTCCAGAAAATTGTAAATGAGAATATAAAGATGTAATAATTTGATCGTAAAAAAAAAAAAAAAAAAAGGGGAAATATATATATGTATAGGTGAACCAATTAGTCAAGCATAAATGGAATGAACGAATTCCACATTTCTTCTATAGGAATAAGATATTTTAGATTTTTTTTTACTAACATTTCAAATGATATTAAAATCAAGGCAAACGGAAGTGGTAGATGTTTCTCTGTGCAGAGATTAAGACGTTTAATGATTTTAGAGAGGGAAGGAAAAAGGCGTCGTTATTTTTTTTTTTTCTCTGTAGAGGGGAGATGTTGTGAGTGTTCAAATTGATGATCCAGGTATAGATAAAAAAAAAAAAAATTGTAAGAAAAGAAAAGAAAAACATAGTAAACCATTCAGCATAATATAAATTTAACTAAATCGGATTGATATTGTTTTATACTTTTCAGATATGAATGCAGACACCATAGTAACATTATTACATACAGTTTAATGTTTACATATATGTTGTGTACATTTTATTTATAGATTTTTTTTTATAAAAATATTATTATTAAAGGGAAGTATATAGATAGGTGTAAATCATTGATGTGTATCAATGATTTAAAAGGTTATTATATCAATTTTGTATTTTGGTTTATAAAATAATAAAAAAAAAAAAATTGTAATCGAATTTGGATTTAATCTTCACGTATCTTCTTATCTATAACCGTGTGTGGTCACCAGGATAAGACAACGTCAGAAAGAGAACATATAAAAATGACGTTTCAGAAGATAACAGGACACACAAGCTTTATCATTTTGCAATAGTAAAGGACAGATTTATTTTCCGTGTCTTTAAAAAAAAAAAAAAAAAATGAATTTTTTTTTTAATATTTTGGATGTAAAACTATAAAACATGAAAAAATAAAGGAATTGTCTGCCCGTTCAATCAGTCAGCGGGCAGTGGAAAGGGAGTCTCGGAAGGCGGCAACAAAAAAAAAAAAAAAAAAAATAAGAAGAAACCTATGAAGTAAAAATAAAAAAAAAAAAAAAATGGATTTGCATAAACATCGGAACATGAACCCAATGGATCACTTCACCTCATAATGGGAATAGTCAAAGTGCACTCACATCTTCAGGAGAGAAGAGAAAGGAGAAAAAGGGAAAAAGAAAAAAAAAAGAAAAAAAAATTGAAAAGGAAACTTTTTAATGAAGTATTGCAGGGTTTACGATTACCATTTCTGACGGAGAAACTTTTCTATACACTATGATTGAGGTCGATCAATAGACCAGTAAACAGTGAACGAACTGATTTATAAAAATATGGTATGATTTTTTTTTATATAAAATGTACGTGTGTTATATTTTTTTTTATATAGTAAAATATGATGATTTTTTTTTTATCTAAAAGTAGTATAAGCTATTAGATGAAAATGATCGGAGAGGCTCAAAATATTCTTTATTTCATATTCATTTATCCGTAATTATTTTGATAAACAAATAGATTTTGATATCCTCCTATTTCACATTTTGGTATAGGTTATATGTATATTTTATTTTAGTAAAATATCTAAGGGCCTTTCCTGTCATTGATTCATTTATTTTTTTTTGTTTGTGTCGTTATTGTTATTGCAACACGTATATAGAGAAACACATAGCAATATAATCATTTTATTTAATCAACCCATCTAAAATATAAAGTCATTTCGGATGTATTATATCATGAATATTGTCAATTTTCTTTCTTATAATCTAATAAATTGAGTTAATTTGAATATCAAGACTAGTTTAATTATTTTGTCTTATTTGGATTGCGTAAGACGGTGTAGCCATTTAAGTAGCGGAATTCAGGCTCAGCTTGGTAAGCAAATTGGAATATAAGATAAGGTATGTTTAGCTTACTAGTAAATTTATTTTGTTTCTATATAATTTTCATATTTATATTTGCATGCGAAAATTATACATACATATTATCATTTATCTTAGTTAATAGTACAAAGTCAATCATTTCATGTTTGTCTGATTCCGTTATAAAGATCTAAATTATGCTTTATCGTTTAGTTCGGAATAATTCGTCTTAGATATTTTCTTAGACTCTTATAACATGAAGAGAATAAATTTCATTGACCGATTCAATTGAATATTATTTCAATCTATATAAATATCAAATATAATCATGTGTTTTAATTGTTATCAATCAATTTTACTCAATTGTTTAAAATTTTCAAACAAGGTGTATTAAGGCTCACAGTTTAATAAACATCCAATAGAAGCTCTATATGTCTTTTATATAATGTGATTGGACATGATAAAGTTAGAAATGAGCTAATAGAGTGTTTATCTGTCTATTTAGCATTTGCTAAAATAGATATATGCATATTTGGGTTCAGGCATTATTTTGTTTTGTTGTTTAAATAATGTCTGTTTGCAAACAAATGTTTTGTAAAGTGCTATTACAGGTACTTAGAAGCTCATCCATTAATTCATAAAAGCAGCATCTTTAAATAATAAAGTAGAGTTAAATTACTGTAATAAGTAACAGGCTAATAGGATATATATATATGTGTTGGAGTCTGTGTTGGTTATTAATGGGATTTGGTTTTGATTAGATTGCCAATCAAGTAATTAGCCTAATCCTATATTATTGTTTAGGGCAATAGTAGTTGGTTTCACTGCTCTATACAATTTATATTGTAATTGTGACGGATTTGTTGATGTCTGGAGCAGATGGTCGCATTATCTCTTCATTTTACATATAGCTTAGGTAAATGAAACTTTAAAAGAGATTATTTGTGCTTTGTGATGGTTTATTATATAATGGCGACCCGATTGAGCTAGACCAGATTAATTTATATTGGATTTTTAGATTTTTTATCAGATCAGATTGATCATCCTAACCATCACCTTCATCCATCAATTCAGTCAGTTACAAATTGGCACCAACGTTTTGGGCCATTTCTTTCTTCAATTGAAAGGGAATACAGCATTCGACAATTCCGACGGTTACAATATATATATATAATTATAAAGTCTGGAATAAGATAAATATCGATTGAATAATAATATTTTTGATATCTTTAAAGTACTATAAATTATATGAAAAATATTTTTATTTAATGCAAATATTTTAACTTTCTGATTTTGATAAAAATCTAAATTTTTAATGGAACAAAAAAATAAAAATATTTTTGACCAAAACAAGGATTTTTTTTTTTTTTATATTGCACATTAATTATAAAATTAGTACAATTTTTTTACTTAAAAGATTAAAACATTTTTTTAGTTAAACTAATTAAACTTATTTTTTTTAGTTTGATGAATGTAAATTTTAAAAAGAGAAAACAATAATAATTTAATTATTATTTGGTTTTTTGGTTAATCAAAAGAAAAGACTTTCTGTTAATCTTCTTATTTTTAAATTTAATTGTATCCACAAGGGGGGGAGGAAGTAATCAATTATTTTTTAAGATTATTTTTTAGTGGATTATTATAATA
The DNA here is from genome assembly GCA_028023455.1 of Epiperipatus broadwayi. Lineage (NCBI taxonomy): Eukaryota > Metazoa > Onychophora > Udeonychophora > Euonychophora > Peripatidae > Epiperipatus > Epiperipatus broadwayi. Next base: position 13,857,473 of record JAQFVV010000008.1, on the reverse strand, counting down.
TAATTAAAATGTAATTTTTATGTTATATTTTTATTAAGATATTCTTTTTCAAAAAGAATTGTTTTCATTATTATTACTATTATTTAAGATAACTGTCATAAAAGTGGAAGAATGCCATTTGAGACATTGTATATTATTTTTGTTCCATCAAAAAAATAACATTATTGAGGCTATTAATATTATTTTTTCTACATATCGAGTCATAATGAAGGTAAACAAATATCACTATAATTTACATAATTTTAATCTAGTAATTTGGATCTATCTGATGTCCTCAATCTAGAAAGCATTCAATTGTGGATAATGGTGCTCTGAAGGGTCTTGTTGAATCAGATCTATGACAAACCATACAGGAATTATCTAATAAATTTAAGACTTTGTGGTCAATTGTCCAATAACATTTATAGAGATTAGAAAGGTACTCAGATAGAGTGTATGAATTAATCATGAACTATCAGATAATAACAAAGAACAGAGTCAAACAATTTGCTCTGTGTTAACAAAATAAACGAATCTTTTTAGGGTGATTTATAACTAGTGATGAGAAATTAGCGCTACAAAAAATAATGCCAAATCTGACTTTGTAAAGTTGACTCAAGAAAAAAGAATGCAATGAGGTTGGAAAGTTCTGCTTATCTCAAATTCTCTCAATATTGCCTTCTCTGACAACAAACTTATTCCAATTCTTAGAACATGGCATAAAAAATAAAACTTTCAAATCTGAAGATGATGTCAAAAGAGATTTGGAGTCATTCTTTGCCTCCATGGATGAAAGTTTTTTTAAAAAACAGAATTCTGAATTTAATTGTCATTAACAAAGAGTCATAAATAATTATGTTATTTATATCAATGATTTATGTAAATTTTTCTCTAATAAATGGTATATTTTAAATATGATTGAAATAATTGATTAGTTTCCAGTCTTCCATATACCACAAATAGGAATTCAGATTAACTGATGGTGGTTGTAGAGGAAGTCAGCTTTGGAAAGAAAGGGAGTTGCTACTTTCCATGTTGGTTGAGTTTGAACTCCCAGAGAAATAGAGTAGGTTGGTATTTCCATGATTTTATCATTTGTTAAGTGAGTAGATCACTTGCCTAACTGAAGGTTGGAAAATTATAAGACTTATACTGAGATCAGAACTGACAGCATTTGTTTATATATGTAATGACAGAACATATCACACCTGTAATCTATATGGAAGCCAGCCTACTAATTTTAAGATTCCAATGCTATATTTCATTCATATATATTATTTTTATATGCATAAAATCTAGATAAATGCATAAAAATATAGATAAATCTTTTGTCATATACCATCCATGTATAAAATCTATTTTACAAACATACAAAGTACAAATGGAAGAAATTAGAAAGTGATTAAAATGTATATTAATATTGACATTATTTTAAACATTAACACTACTAATAATGAAAATGTGTTTTATATTTATTGCCAGAAGAAATAATATTCAAGATATCCATCGCCAATTTGTTTTAAAACAACTTTTGAATAAACAAAATTAGTTGATAAATAATGGGAAAAAAATGTCCAATAAGAAAGTAAAAATATGGCTGATCAATTTAAAATAGCAAGTCTAAATATACTTTTTTTTTAGTTTTATTATGGCATTCATAAAAGACTTCCTTTAGAGTTAATGAAATGTTTATTTTAATGACATATCAAAATTCAGATTTTTGAATGGGTTAATGTATTTATACTTTTCATAATTAGATTGTAAAAATATTTATAAGTTAAAGAAAACTGATAATTAATAATTGAAATGTTTATATATATTTATGCATTATGTGCATATTTATATAGATATACATATATCTAAATTGATTCACTGTTTATGTATTACTAAATTAGAATAATTTGAGATAGTGATAGAATTATTTAATATCAATTGCAATTTATATATTTAATTATAGGGGATTTGAACACATACTTTCAAGTGCTCTTTAACTATCTACTCTTATCTCATACAACCAATACATGACCACATGTGAAAAAGATAAATGATGTCCAATATACATATTTTATACTGAGCCAGCACTCATCTGTTGGTCTAGATCATCATCTCCCCCACACACAATATAATCAATGCTCAGGTTATATTAAGATAGCATGAAATATTATATTGAAGATCATTTATCCTTTTTCACGTGTGTATAGTCATGTGTATCAGTTATATGAGATAGAATGGATAGCTAAAAGGAGCTTGACAGTCTGTGTTCACATCACCTATGATTACATATAAACTCCAAATATATGTATTATATATACTTGTATTCAAATTTATATATGCAAGCTACAATTTAAATAATGTTACATGTATATAATTTTGTTTGTCAATCTATTGAAATACTTTCTAATATTTATAAATAGTCAAAATTAGAATGATCTACTTGTAATATAGGGAATTTATCGAACCTTTCATATTTTTATTATTTCTTATCAATAAATTTATTGATCATTATTTTAAGTTACTCCAGTAAAGTTTCATAATACTAGCATAATAAATTGACCAAAACATTTCTAACGTTGGCTAAAAAATCTGTTTTTTCAAGCCAAAAGTGTACTCAGCTACAGTTAATAAAAATAAATACTTACAATAAACCTTTTCTTTAGCCAATGTTAGAAACATTTTGGCCATACTAATAAGAATGAAAAGATCATCAGAAATACTAGTGTAGTTTAAGTATTGTATGTATTTTTTCTAATAGTCATTAAAGTTCTTATGATACCAAAATTAGCTTCATATTAATGATAAGCAAGATATGTTTTGTGAACAAAATAGCACTAGTGTAATAAAAATTGCTCTTTAAATTCTAGTTCAGAGCATAAGTTAGTTTTATGGATGTAGGAGTTTATGTTGGTGTTTAAACATCCAGATGATAACTCTGGATGGGGCAAAGATATCATTTTTAAAGTCCATGCACTACATTTTAGATATTTTTTGTTTGAAATTTAATCTATAGTTGGCCAGTACACTAATAGTACTAAGTGGTTAGAGCACTGATGATGATTATCATGGTTCAGTATTTCAGAATTATTTTTTTATTATGAGTTAATGTAATGGATTAGCACTTATGTATGTGGATTTAGAATTTTGTGTTGTATTTCTGCCCTAAGTTTGGCAGTCGTTATATAATTATCTTGTCTATAGTGAACCCCTTTCAAATCCAGTTATAGGGTTGACTGCTGATTTTTTGACTGGAGGTGAGTTTTTTAATGATTCTTTTTTGTTATGTTGGGGTCACAGCTTATGGTTTTGTTAATGTGGATCTCATGTTCATTCCTTTTATATTTAGTCTCATGCAAATCAGTGATGATTTATTAAATAAGGATGATGGTTTCCCATCTTGCCATATTTTCCCTATCTGATATTGTTGTTAATAATCATTCTAGCCAATTACAGAAAGGGCTTAGTGTTATTATAGATATAAGATATCAAAAACATAAACACTAACTTAGTAATAGATCTATATAAGTGAGGTAGTTTAGGTTTGAAATCTTTTTTTTTTTAAAAAAATAAATAAATTAGATTATCTTGAATACTGCAAAGGAATAAAAAATTGTTTCTAAAAGCATAAATGTTGTAGATTCAGATTTGAACCTAGCCTTCAATGATGAAGACTAAAGCCAAAAAATTGGTTTGAGATAAAAAAAGTTATAGCATTGTACTATCTCATATTCAATGATACTTCAAGCTTACAATAAATAGTATCAAGTAAAAATAGCTACTCTTATATATATATATATTATAATAAAAATAATAAATTTAATGGTAATTATAAATTTATTAAACGCACATTGATTACGTAAGTAATATTTACTGAGGCTATAACCTCGACAATATGTGTATAAAATGCGATAGTAGGGCCCTCTACAGGTGTTTTAACCACAAGCTTATGCTATGGAAGAAAACAGTCCTTAAATTTGCAGAAGTACTTTTGGTTAATTTCTTAAACCTACCTCAACTGCCATTAAATTAAAAAAAAAGAAAAAAAGACTGTTTATAATAGTTTATTACCATTAAATTTATTATTTTTATTATAATTACAATTTTGTTTTAATTAATGGAACATTTTATTTATATTATATATATGATTTCACAGACAAATTGTTTTATAAATCATGATTTTGGGAATAACTGTGTATAATTAAATAAAATAAAAGTAAAATACTGATGTTATGATAACTTGCCCTCAATTGGATGAACAAAAACAATAATAATAATGTGGTTGTTACAGAGCTTACATATAAGTCTATAAGAAAATTATAATAAAAAAAAGAATGGAGAAAGATGGAAGTTGTCTATAAAAAAGATTATATAATGTTATTATTGCTATTAAGTTATATAAGCAGTACTTTATATATCTATGTAAATATTTTTCACACAAAAAGTGTAGGATGTTTTTATATTTGTGTTGGACTTAAAGATAATGATTTCTTGGTTATATGTAATGATTTTCAGAGAATGACTATTAAATTGCTTATCTATAATCAATAAAATTACAATCTATTATTTTTACATAATGATTGGTTACAAGGTATATAATTAGTATGTCACTATAAAAGAAGATGTAAGATGAATAACTGAAGTTTTAGACTGAATATCAAGATGTTGTAAAATATATAGTAAAAAGCTACATGTGACATTGGTGAATTAGAAAGTTTTCTAGAGGGATATATATATATGTAGATCAGAAACACTATTATTAAATATGGGGAGACTATATAGCAGTAGATTGATAACATTTGAAAATGTGAATGATGAATGAATATTTGAACTGTGATTGAAAAACAAAAAGTATAAATTCTTAATATAAAAATTCTCATTCATAATTTTTTCTTCAAAATTATCAATAAGAAAGTGTAAAAACTAATCTGAAAAATATTAATAATGAAATCATTTACTTTAAGTGAAATGGACACTTTAATTTATGCTGCTGAATTTGAATCAATAATTAATTTGTAAAATAATATTTATGATGAATCTTAAGGCCAAGGTAAGAACATTTTTTGTTAGCTTACACATCATATTTAAAAAAAATTTCCTTCAAAATCTGATCACAGAATTTGTTGAAAATATTGATATATAAAGATGAACTTCTAATGACTTATTTCAAATCATATCCAATTCAGAAAATAATTATATTAAAATTAAAAAAAGGATTATAAATTAAACAAATTCTGCTCAGACTTATCTTAAACCACATAGAAATTGTCAAAATTTTAAAAGTATGTTATTCTCTCTGTTTCAATTTCAAAAGAATTTATTTCAGATTTTTCTTCACTATTAATAATTATGTAAGGTTTAATACGCTTGACATATATAGTGAAATTAAATTCATAAAAAATTACACTAATATTTATTAAAGCTAAGCGCTTTCAGAGCATTCGTTTGTATTAACATTAAACATATAACTAAGTTGACAAGTAGTCCTATTGCAATATTTTTATAGAGACATCCTGCTTTTAGCCTACCAATTATTAAGTTAGAATACAAACTGTTACTCAATATTTTTAAAAATAACTATAATAAATAGGCAATAAAAACTTGAAGATTAATTTCAATTTAATAAAGATGAAATCAACTTCCAATACTAAAATTCAAAATTTGTAGTTCAAATAAAATCTAATGTTTAAACCTTTGCTTAAATTTGTAAGGTTTTGATTAAAAAGGAGTATAATCAAACAAATAATAACCTATCAAATGTAGAATCTTATTCTTTTAATGTCTCTAAAGTTTTAAAATATTTAAATGACTTAAAAATTATCTTTTCACAAAAATCTTAGGATAAAGAAAATTAAAAGAATACTATTAATAGACAAAAAAAGACATATGTAGTATTCTTTATTATTTACTGTCATAATGTAATATTTATTAAATGCCATAATGTGTTCTTAACAATTATAAGAATCACATTTAATCTGGTTTTGATGGCACTTTATTTGATGATGTAAACCATTCTAGATCATTATTGACTTTCTCTTTTCTTCCACTATTAAAGCTTTTCAAATATTATAAGCTTTTCTATAGAATCAGATAGTCATATAATATGACCAAAAAATAAAGCAATTTCAACTAGTTATATGTGCTTTAAGTGAAAGTTCAAGTTTAAAATAATTAAATATTCATTTGTTGATTTTTCTCGCTATTCATGCTACTCTCAATTTTTTTTAAAAATCCTTACGTAGTAACTACTTGCATTCATAAAGAAGTACAAATCATATTACAGTTCAGAAAAAAAATATTAAAAAATAAAATCAATGTTTATATATCTAAAGATTTGATAGGATTTCATTATAATATTTAGTTAGGATCTGCCTATAACAATTTTTTTAACTTCTGTATCTCTTTGCTGTCAAATTATTTCAGGAAACAAAAACTATCAATTTTAAGTCAGTTACTATCCTTAAAAATAATCACTGCTTTATTCATGTTTCACTACAAGTTATTTATGTTTTTTTCTCACCAATTTTTAATTCGTTTACTTTCAATCATGTATTTGTTATTATATAATCATTTCATAAGCCGAATTAATAGAATGATAATATACAACTTTGCCTCATTTCTGTACCAATGTGGCTTATTTTACTATATTCCATTTTAACTGTTATTTTTATTCCAATGTAGAGATTTCCTACAAGAATACCGAGATTCTCAGGAGCATCTGTTTATCTAAAAAGATTTTATAAATTAACATGTTAGTCTTATTAAAACAGGAAAAACTCTCCAAATAGTAGTGCCACTCAGTGCAAGCCAGAATAATCAATGGATGTAAAAAGGTTTGTGCATAAAATCCCTATCTAATCACTACTTATCCAATATCCCCAGACTAGTTTCTAGCTTGTGGCTTTCATCAGTGAAGAGCCTTTGATCTGAGAGCACTTTACCTAGATCTTAGGATCTCCAGAAGCCAACTTTTACTTCTTTAGTTAACTACAAAACTATATAGTCTAATAAGCTTGGATTGAAAATATTATTGTTTTCAATTTTGGACTCATAGTTTTGTAATTAACTAAAGATGTAAAAGATAGCTTCTAGAGAGTTGCATTAGATCCTAAGATTTAGGTGCAGTGCTCTCAGATCCAAGGCTCTTCACTGATGAAAGCTATAAGTTAAAAACTAGTCTGGGGATATTGGATGAATGGGCACTAGGTTGGGATTTTATACACAAACCTTCTTGTATCTATTGATTACTCTGGCTAGCACAGAGTGGCACTATTGTATGGAGAATTTTGCCTATTTTAACAGCTTGAGGAAACATAAGAAATGGTGATGTTAATCTTATTAAAAACCTTGTAATAATAATAGAGCTTATATTTTAATTTGGAAATTCTTTAACATTTCCATTATTAAGTTTTTATCAACAATATAATTTCTTGATCTTTTCTAAAACTAGTTTGAATATTGTGTCAATAGAATTTAGTCATTAGCTAAATTTGTAGTAATGTGCATGAAAGAAAATGTGGAACAAAAATCATCATCACATTTTTATATAGTAAAGGAAGCTGTAGGGCACCCAAGTTTAAACCCTACAAGATCAAGTTCTGAAAGCTTAAGACATAAAGAGAGTGGGGCAACAGTTATATTCTTTATTTGTTTGTGTGTTGATAAAAAAACTCAAAAAGAGTAGTACACACGGTTAATTACTCAATATTTAATTTTTTTGTTAAAAAGTAAAGTAATAACACATATATAGGCAGTGTGTGTGTAAGCTGTTTAATTATCATTGTATATTTCAAATATTAAACTCTCTTCAAAGCTAACCTACATTTGCTAAATTCTAATATTTTATTTTTATCTGTCTATTTTTGTTTTTCTATGATTGTAGTTTGGGGTTTGAAAGTTAAGAATTTAATTTTAGATATTAAAATCATAATTTTTAAAAAACCTTCCAGATTGTTATAATAGGCCAGTTTTATAAATGATGTGAATGGCAGGGTGTGTGTGTGAGTGTATGACATAAATAAATCTACATTTACACATATTAAAAATGTTAAAGGAAAAAAAAGACAATTCTGTTAGATTAATTTTTTTTTTACTCAAAGGTTTTGCTATAAGAGTTTCTTGTTTGTATCTGTATTTCTCAAGACTCAGAAGTCCAGCTAGAAATCTTCAAAGAGAAGATTTGGAATCTTATGGTGGTGCAAAATTTGTCAGTAAAGTGAGACAAGAAATACCTGGGATGATTTTCCTTAAAAATAAGTTAAGCTTCCCAGAAATCATGTTATTGTGAACTTATTGTTTTTTTTTTTACGGCAGTTAAAGAAAAGTCACACTAGGAATATAATTAATTTGAGTTTGCTGAAAATAGAGAAAAATAAAGTATAAAAACCTGTCTGGGAAAAATCAGAAAAAGAGATTTTAAAAATATTGAAACTAAGGAAGACAAGCATTTTAATTCTGCCAGATAGCCTTTTTAAAATAATTTTTTTTTAATATAAAGTTTTTGAAGATGAAAATATAAGGATGGTGGGCTAAGAAAAATATAAATCTCATCTGGGGAAAATCCCTGACTCATCATCAACTAGCATATCATATAGGAAAAAAAAGTCTTGTCTGAAATGAAATTAAATATTCTACATCTGATGACTGATTGAAAGAAATGCGATATTTTCAGTAGAAGAGAACATTCACCTGCATTTGAAAGCTGAAGGAAAATGATTAATCGACTGATAAGTATTAAATCATCTAGTACAAATTAAATCATCTAGTACAATTATTCCTGTGACTGAATTTAAACCCAGTGGAAGAATTGCAAGTGAGAGAACAACTGATATACTCTAATGGAAGAATTATGCTTAACAAGGAAGGGAAGAAAAAGTTCCAGTGGCGAATAATATCACCATCACCATTAAATAATTATAAGCCTCAAGAAAAAGAAACCGTCCAGCAAACTGCAGAAATTGATTGCTGCAAAAGTATGAACATTAAACAAGTTAAGTTTGAACCCGTGGGACGGGTTATATGAATTTTCATTATCTATTTTCTTTTTATGATCTCAATGACTATTCGTAACATTTTAGAGATGAAGTTTTCTATTTTTTTTCTTAGAACTTTAAAACAACCATAATCGATTGAAAACAAAATTTTCTTAAATAAGAATAGTTATAACCTTGAGTAATAATTTTATGTATGTTAAAACCATTATACCCAGCTTATTAATGAAGTTTATTTTCTAAATGGTATTATTGTATACCAATCTAAAATTATGAAATGTTTGTTAATATGTAAAATATTTTTTTGTACTATTATTTTGTTTTAAATGTTTAGTTATAAGGGGATAAACACACACATACACAGTAATATATTAAATTGTTACATGTATATAATTGTGTGTGAATGGAAGAATAATAGACATACACCTGGGTCTCATTTTACGTGATACATAGGTTCCTCAGAAAACACACGCAAATGAAATCGCGCAAAAATAGACATAACTTACCTTGAAAAAGGGGGGATACGGACTGTGATTTTTCAAAAATTGCATAAAAGCAAAGCACCAACGTAAAATTACTTTAAAATTCACGCAAAAAAATAAGGAAATAAAATATGACTAATAAAAAATTTCAAATTTGAAAAAAATTGATACAAGACAAACTTTTTTTAACTATAATATTTAATTTTATTCAAAACAATATATTTTTATGCATAATTTACAGTACAGTAACTGACATTTTTTTATACACGTTTTAATTATTATCGCTACTTGCCGATAAACAGGTTCGTTTACAAACTGGTAAAAAAATCAGATTTTAATTTTTAATTGTCAAATTTAATTGTGCCCATTGCTATTACTCACCTTTTAAAAAAAACTTGCGGACACTAATGATTAATAATTGATTACATTTTTTTAAAAAGCAAAACCAGAATGTGATTTAAAATGCAAAATTAACATGCACAATGTTTGAACAAATTTACATTATAATCTTGTAAAATTTAATGTGGGTATACATAAAATGTGGAAATCATAATTTTAATTTCATTATTGCATAAAATCTTACTATTTTAAAGCACTGAAAATATTGAAATTACTAAGATGAAAATCGAATTCCAAGAATGTGCTATTACTTTCAATATGACATAAGTGCACGGAATTTATTATTTAAAGTAAGAGCGCATTATCGGAGTTCGACTTCTGGAGAAACATGAATCGCGTAACTTCAAAATCGTGTTAAATAAATCTGCATAAAAAGAGACCCAGGTGTATATAGCGTTAAAAATATTAGATTATTTTTGTTTTGATTTAAAGAATAGCGATCTCCAAGCTTAGCGGGAAGGGGGAGAAGCAATTTAAAAACTTGTTTCTGGAAATCTTTTTCTTTTCAATTTAACTAACACTTTTTCTACTTCATCATTCTATGTTATATGTTAAGTTTAGATGTATAAAGATCCAAAGTATGTGTGCCAAAGAGTGAATATTTTTTTAAAATGAAATATTTTCTTGTGAAAACTTTAGCAAACTTAGTATCCAATTTAATATACATTATATATATTTGACGGGAAAGGGGGAAGAACTCAAAATTAATCTTATGATTGCCAAATAATCAATTATTGTTATTATCATTATTATTCATATAAATTCTTAGTTTTATCTTTAAATTGCTTGTATATGTTGGTAATGCATTAATAAATATTAAATTGTTTTATTAAACGAGGTGTATATATTTCATTGAGAGTATTCTTTATTAGTTGTGATCATTCATCATCAAGGGTGAAGATTAATTAGTTAAGATCTAATTAGACATACTAAGATTAAACAATAGTTATTAATTTCTTTAAAAATTAAGTTTTATGATTAGGCTTAGTCCTAAAGCTGTGGTTGAAACCATTATTATTATCATCATCACGTTTGAATTAATGAGCTAGATAAATGTTTAAAGGCCATAAATAAATAGTGATTTCATGGTATTTAGTTGACATTCGTGAATAATTATAATAACCACCATTCCATTATCTATATCATGCAAGGATGAGTGAATTGTCATCCTAAATTAATAGTATAATCTGAGCTAGTAAAACTTATAAAAATATTGAAACACATTTATTATGTTAAGATCTAGGAAATGATTTCTGTCTGATGAATTATTTTATACACCACTTTAGTTTAAGGATGTTTTATGTTTACCTAAATGTTAGTGCATACAGTGATATGGATTTAAAAGCAAAATTCTCTATTTTTGTTAGAAATAAAGTACTAAAAAGGGATTCAAACCCGGTACATGTGAAAAGGTTATAAGATATACTGTGTCTAGATTCAGATAATCTAGTGGCACCCTGCTAGACCATATTCACTTGTTATTTATTTAAATATGCGCTTGACATCAAACCAAGAGATGAAAGTGGATAAAATCTACTGTCTGTATACCTGAGAAGATATTTTATTGAGTTACCAGTGTACTCACCCACTTAATGTTATTTCCTGAGTTATAATAGTTTGTTCTTAATAATTTGTTTATAGTTTCTACTTGTTTATTGATGATACAATGCTGCCTAACTAGAGTTTGAAATAGGACAGACACATTAAATGACTAGTCTCCAAGCATTATTGTTTCTAATTATTGAGATTATGATATCTTTAGAAATCTTAAGTAGAAATTGATGAATTAAAGCCACCGATATTTTATTGATAATTAATATTTACTTGAGTATTGAAAGTAATAAATTCCAATGACTATTATAGTTACAACTTCTGAGTCCCCTTATATGATTGATAACTCACCAGTACAATGCCTTTTGATCCATAGCTACTACTCAGGTAAAGATATTTATCATGGTAATATTTTATTTGAATCTTTTTGATCTCGTTATTTAAGTTACAATGGTAATAGACTACTCAGGTATAATAATTATCTTCATGATCAAATTAATTTATGTTACGATATATGTAACTTCTCTTTCAATATAAGGCTAATTTAGTGTTGAATAATTTTCCAAATAATCATACTTACACATGCTTTATAAGTTATTTTATATTTTGTATACTATATCAATATTTCTTATTTTGATATAGAAGTATACATTTTTTAAAAATAAAATTTGATATATTTCCATTTATTCCCATAACTTCACTTTTTGGTAATAATCCTAAGACTAATTATTGATTATTCCTCCATATAGTCATGGTTAACACCCTTTTATTATTTCTTCTGTACTAGTGATCTTTATTATCATGATTATAAAAAATCCATAGACATTTTTAAGTAAACTCACTCAAGATTGAAACTTTATTTTAATTTCCCAGTCATTTGAAATACTACTATTATTTTTCCAAATTTGTTTACATTTTCAAAGTTTTTGCTCTATAATTCACTCAAAAAAATCTTCCATTTTTAATTCTGATTTCTTTTATTTACATTAATTATTTTATTTCTTGCTATTCATTTTGACTTTTGTGTTTTTATCATAAACTTTTCTAATTCCTCTTTAAGTATTTTTTTTAATTCAATGCACAATGTGTTTAATTTATCAATTACTTACAAAATCTCAAAATAATGTCAGTTTTTCTATAAACAATAATATATTTTAACATAATATTAAATCATCTACACACTTTATTACTGTTTCACAATACTTTATTTACCACCCCCTTTTACTGTTTTGAGTGCCCCAGCAATCTTCTTCAGAACTTTCTTTTTATATCTTGAAAGTTCTGAAGAAGTTTGCTGAAGCAATGGAAACTGTAAAAGAGGATAGTAATTAAAGTATTGTGAAACAGTATTAAAGTGTATAGATAATTTAATATTATATTATATATATTTGGCAATGCAGTAAGAAAGATTAGTTAATAATATATTTTCTAGTTATATGATGTTAGTTCAATTTGATTTTAAAAAAAAAAACATGAAGATTTTCAACATTAAAAGTGAAAGGGTAAAAAATACATAAATTAATAAAATTGTACATTGTTTGTTTTATAAAAGATGTAATTGACATCACTGACACAACTATACTCTAATTGAATAATGTGTCTTGTACATAATACTAAAGAAATTGTATTCCAAATGCAAAATAAAGTTGGTTCATATATTTATCTGATAAAGACAAACTTGATACTCTTGATTATTTAAATTATTATCAAATTGCAAAATAATGATTAGCAATTACAGATAATTTCAACAATTCCTGAAATCATTTCCTTGTCTATTTATGAAAGTACTATAGTTCCATTAGGAATGGATATTTCCAATGATTTCATTAATTTTAGATTTCTTATTTCAAATTATAACTAAATTTTTACTTTCCCAAAGTAGCATCTAATTTCTTGGAGAACAATAGTTTTGTTTTTATAAAACTTTTATAGTACAGTATTCATTTGCTTTGTTTTAAATAAACTATTTAATAAATTTCACAACAAATTCTGTTCTAGAACTGTGAGTGAAAAGAAATCCTGCAGGAATGAAATTAAATGAATCTTGTATATATATAATATAATCTCTAAAGATTTTATTATCAAAATAAAAAAAAATTTCAACTGATAGTCAAATTTTCCTTGAAGACTTGTTCAGTCTCTTAATTTTTGACTGAGAGATCACATTCTCATCTTTTTGATTCTAATTTGGATATTAGTAATTCAAATGTCTGATGAAATGATTATTAATAGAACTTGTATAACAATTTGTCCTTGTTTATGAAAAATATTGTTTGTAAGTTAATAAAACAATGTCTAATTTATTATCAATATAGCATAATTTTTAACATAATGAAAGACCTCTAGATTTAGTAAATACAAAGAATACTGAAAATACTCAATCTTGTACACAAAATAATAATTAATTTAGTGAAATAATCAAATCCATATATACAAGAAATATTGATTCATACATAACTAATATAACAGAACCGCAGGGTACACCATAAGATGACATGAATATGACTCAGTGGTTGGATGATTTAAATACTATGTGTCAAACAATTTACATCAAGTCATATCTTAAATTTATGATTCAGCAGCACATTTGGGTGCATCAAATGTTACTGAATCAGGAATGGCATATAACAAAGGGAGCACATCTCACTACTGTCAGACCTAGGCCTTCAAATAGGATGCTAAAGATGTCGCAATGAAATGCCCAGTTCCAAATCACATCTACTTTTAGTATGCCAATTCATAATTTACTTACAATATGCATATTCATTACATCTCCTTTTTTAGGCCCCATTATATGACAGAATTCAAACTCAGGGAGTTCTTGCAGTCAGCTCTCTTCATGGATGGACTTACTCAATTATTAACCAAATATGTCTATATATAAGCATAGATATAGGAAAATACTGATGATGATCAATCATTTAAGAGAGCAATACATAATGATGATGATGATGATGATCAAACCTTTAATGGTATAAATTCATAATATGATGATAAAACTTTTAATGATATAAATGCACAATGATGATGGTGATGATCAAACAGAGATCAGATTGGTTTAAACAACTAAATACGTTTATTAATAATATATAATAATAAATATTTACAAACAAAAAATAATAAAATAAATAAATATTCGGTTATCAAGAATGGTTTTTTCTCATTTTGATGGCTTCACACAACAGAAACAAAATAATTCAAAGTACAGTATATACAAAATTATATTATATAATTCATTAAATATATATATAAAAAGAAAAGCAAAATGAGAGTTCACTAATTCTAAAACTATCCCATTAATGAAATTATTAGAATGATATTTTTAGGTTAGGGTAAATATATTTAGAACTATTTTTTATTAATATATATATATATAGTCCCATTCCCATCTATACGTGTGTGTAAGTCATGGTAAAAATAAATGATAGATACGAAAAAGACTATTTACTCCAGTGGGTTAATTGTGCACTCAGAAATAAAACAAAATTATAAGTAAATATTATTAAAACTTATTAGTAAATAATATAATTTTGTTTGTCCTCAATGTTAAATATATAAAAACCTTACTTGAGGTCGCCTTGATGGATCAATGTTGAATTTCCAGAGGAATCTGTAAATTTACTTTTATTAAAAATAATACATATTAATTAACTATGATTTCTTTTTTAAAATACATCAACATATAACATATGACACATCTATTCACTGCTCCCACTTTTAAATTGCAGGTGATTGAATTTGAAAATGAATCTTGAATACACAATAATAAAAAAATTACAATACATAAACTTTCAAATAGAAATGACAAAAGCAAAAAAAAATAATAATCATGTGAATAAAAAAAAAATTATTCTCAGGAAAGCATTTTGTTTCCAGTTAAGAGTTTATAAATTTAAATGTCAATCTCCCTATATAACAACTCTATTAATATTCATATATTTCATGCTAGTTGGTTAAAACAAACACGTACCAATTATCTCTTCTGAATGTACATAAATCCATTGAAGATTGATGCTCACCAGCATTTTGTAAATAGACATTTTGATGGAAACTTTTAAAATGACATCGAAGTTAGCTTTGGAATGTCCTACAGTACTGGTCTTTTACCCCTCACACATTGCAATGACCATTTTATTAATCACTATTAATTATATTGTAGCTCCAATAGATATATGAAAATGGTTTAAAGAAACAATTAATTTCTAATATTTTCTCATTTCTTTTTTATTATTTCTATAATAATAGTAATAATAACAAGTCAGATGTCACATGATTTGAATGTTTTCTCTTGTAGTAGCATTTATCATAAATAAAAAAAAAAAAAAGCTTGTTGAGAGCTATTAGCACGCTCTTAATTTTACATATTTGTAAGTGCAAGCTATATATAAGTCATGTGACATCTGACTTGTTATTATTACTATTATTATTTTGCTGTTGTAGCTTTAGCTAAATTAAAGAGCTAAGCCTACTAATATATGGAGTATCTGAATTAAGTTCAGGCCCATATGATTTTTTCAGTTGGAGAGCTGACTTTAAAGACATGTAGATGTCTAAAAGTTTCAGATCTTCTTCTAACAATTATCTTTTAGATAAATGCTTTGCTTGAGTTGGTTTTTTAGATCTAATGTCCCAACTCCTCACTGAAGAGACCCATAGGTCAAAACCGGTCTGGGGATGGGGACAATCCAAGATAAATATGATTTGAATGCCTTCTCTTGTAGTAGCATTTATCATAAATAAAAAAAAAAGCTTGTTTAGAGCTATTAGCACGCTCTTAATTTTACATATTTCTATAATAATAAATTCCAGCTTGCAGAATAAATTATGTCATTAGTTCATTCCTGGTAATTATAAATTGAAGTTTAAATTTCCATTTTCCTTCTATCCAAATTATAAAGACTTTAGATTAGTTTTAAAATATAGACATTAAGATTTTACTGTTTTTAAATGCTGAACATTTACTTTTTTAAAAAACAAAAACAAAAAAAATAAAACTTTTTTTTTCTTTGTGCTGATGGTTCTGTCGTTAGACCACAAGTGAAGTAAATGCTAGATTGTTTCCCTCATGCTAGCTAAAACCTATTGTTACAACTTAATCAAAAAAGACAAATTATAAAACATTATTATTATTTTTATTTAATCTTCATTATTCCAAATTTGATCACTTACCAACAATTTTGACCACATATAAATTTTTTACTTTGCTTATGTCTGTTCTATAAGTCAATTAATTAGTATTTTAGTTAATGATATTAAATGAATAAAAGAAAAACAATTAATTTCTACAAATAGACAAACATATTAGTTTAAATGTATGTTTGTATACGTATATACTTCATGTATATAACAAATTTATTTGCTTTCTCACAATAGATAAAAAAAAATTAATTTCTCAAACATATGCATATATTACATGTGTATAAGCAGGTATGTAGGATAAATTATTTGCCTACCACTTGGTCTGAATTCAAACATTGTGAAAGAAACTGAGACAGGTGTGAAGGTTGGTTGTAAGCCATCTCTTACACTAATAAACAAAGTTTATAAGTTAACCAAAACATCATCACTATAAAAATAAATTTATTGAGAGACACTTATATTTTATGGGTATAAAAAACTCATTATTATTTACAATTGATGATGTTGAAACTCAAATAAAAATTAAATCTTTCTTGACCTTTACAAATTCATGAATCATTACTTAATAAACATTTTTCATTATCTCTATGAGTGATACTCTGAGTATATCAAATCTTAAACCATCAAACCTTTCATGGTCACCATTCTTTATACTATGGTATGGAGAATTTTGCCTCTGTGTATATCAAAGCTTAATAAGCAACTTATGTTTATGCTTAATTGCAAGAAAAAAAAACCTCCATGCTTTCTGTGCGTAATCTAAAATTCATTATGATTAAGTACATGCACATTAAGACTCATGAAGAATTTGTTTACTAAGCTTCATTCAATCCTTAAAAAAACTATTAATAAATCATAATGCATTATCATTATGAATTTACATGAATAAATATATGTTATAAAAAAATATATCCCAGGTCCATCTGATTGGCATTCTTTAAATATTAACAAAACAAATAAAGTAATTGTTACTGGTGATCCAAACTTTGGTCATTACAACAATAACTAAATTAAAGTATGTTCATAATAATAATAAAATCTTCCTTAGAATTCAGGGATTTTCACTTTCTCATGCATAAATTTTCTTTATGTTAATGATTTATTACATCTATGAGGTAAAAATATTGAGATAACTTACATTAATTTTATTAATTATTATCAGGTATATTAATAACTTAAGGCTCATTGAAATGTCAACAAAATCCTCCAAATAGAAAATTGAACAAGAAAATATTTATTTCAACTTTCATTTGCATATCTTCAAAATTTGTAAAAATATCAGTTTGTATTTCTTTTATTGAAGTCTATTCATTAGAATGTTTTGATAGCTTCAAAATACTCCTTCCACCATCACCATATATATGACTTTTTCTCAGTTCTAAAATAAAGACAAATGTTTTAGTGAAAAGACTATTTGTTTTCTATGGTACTGGGGTATAAGATAACTAGCTATTCAATTATTTATATGAATAAGAAAAATAGCATATTTTTAAAAGATAGAATCTTGACATATTGTGCTATGTCAATTGAATAACCAGGAAAACATTATCATAAATTATTTATGCTATATATATATATATATTTCATTTGATGGTTATTCCTTTTAAAACCATTATATTGTCTACCATATATACTTTCTCATTGACTTGAATATGTAAACATAATTGACAATTATATATTTTAATCATATATTTATTTTCATCTAATTGACTTTCATTCAAAATTGAACCTTGTCAAGATGTTGAATGAAAATCAATTAGATGAAAATAAATATATGATTAAAATAAATAGTTGTTTATTAAGTTGATTATGTTTACATATACAATTCCGTGAGAATATATATATACACATACAGTAACCACAAACTGATTAATTTAGAAAAATCATTATTTTTATTAAAATAAATGATGCTTTATTCAGATATATTGATTTACTTAATCAATACAAATTTCTATAATAAATATATATATATTTTTGTATACATCAGAATCCTCATTAAAGTGTAGTGTATCCCAAAATGCAATAATGCTTATAGCATGTATGGAGCAGAATACAGCCCTCCTATTACTTTTCTGAACAATATAAGAATATAGTGTTTTGATAAAACATGTAAATTTTGTAACAATTCTGAAAAAAATCTATATGCATATTATGGTAAAATACTTATTCTTGAAAAACATGCAAAACATTTAACTCCTTGATAAATAATACATTAGGACAAATTCTATAGCTTGATTTTCTGAGAGAAATTATTTGTTCTTAATCAATTTTTATAATCATTTGTGATGGCAATGCTTGAGATATTAAAAATATTTCTCCACTGAAATTTGACTGATCCCGTGGCCCTAGAAAAAATTATGTAGCTTTATGAGCCATATGTAATTACTAATATTTTTTCAATATATACAATCATGACAGTCAAAAATAAATCATGGCCTTTATTCCCAAGAGGCTATAAAGTCACCAACCAAGGCAGCGGTTGGTGGCCGAAAGCGGAGGGTACTAAGAATCCCAATTGCGGACCCAGGCTGCCATTTGATGATGACTTTTTATTTAGGTACTTACAACTGCAGATCATTTTCAAGTGAAGGAAGATTGCAAGAGTCAAAAGAAGAACTGTCTTATATTAAATGGGACATTATTGGACTTTGTGAAATTAGAAGAAAAGGTGAAGAAACAATTGATTTAAAAAGTGGACATATACTCTACTATAAAGGCACAAATATTGGAAATACAAGTGGAGTAGGATTCATTATAAATAAAAAATGGAAGATTAACATTGTGGAGATTGATGGTGTATCAGACAGAGTGCCAAGATTAGTTTTACAACTTAATAGCAGATACCAAATGCAGATAATTCAGGTTTATGCCCCGACAAGTTCTCATAGTGATGAAGTTATAGAAGATTTTTATATGGATGTACAAAAGGCTTTTGATTAGAGTAAACAACATTTTAAAATTGTTATGGGAGACTTTAATGCTAGAATTGGTAAACAAATGAAAGATGAAAGTGCTGTAGGTAGTTTTGGTTATGGTAATAGAAATGAGAGAGGACATAGACTTGTGGAGTTTGCAGAAAAAGAAAAACTTTATATTATTAATTCTTTTTTTGAGAAAAATGTTAAAAGGAAATGGACATGGAAGCATCCAAATGAAGGTACAGCAGAATTGGATTATATTTTGACTAACTGAAAATACATATTTCAAAATTGTAATGTTCTTAATAAATTTAACACAGGAATTAATCACCGATTAGTAAGATGTAAGATACATGTTAATGCAAAACTAGAGAGACAAAAATTAATAAGAAAAACAATATTTACAGTTGATATTCCTAATCATCAGAAGCATTCTAATGAATTTAAATTGGAACTTACAAATCGGTTTCAAGTATTAGTAGATTTTAACACGATTCTGATTTGAATGACATTAATGGGAAAATAAGCGATACACTTTTAAAAACTGCAACAAAGATAGCTGGTAGAAAAAAGCAGCATTTGATCAGTAAAATTTCTACTGAGACTAGAGAATTTATGAAGAAAAGAAGGAATATGAGGTTATACAACAATGATGCATTAAAAAAGATTGAATATCTCGAATTTTGTAAAATGGTGTGAAAATGAGTTGAAAATGATATAAGAAAGTATAATTGTGAACTAGCAAGGAAAACTGTAGAAGAAAATAAAAGTCTAAAGAATGTAAAACAACATTTTGGAAATTTATATCTGCAATAAGGAAAAAAAAATGGCATTATTACTGAAAAGAGAGATGACATCATAAAATGTGTAGAAGACTTCTATCAAGAATTATATAGTAATAAAGAACAAGTGCCTCCTATACATATTATATCTTCCGAATTGCCCAGAATTTTGAATGAGGAAGTGAGACAGGCAATTAAATTTATGAAGAAAGGGAAGGCTCCAGGTAATGTTAGAATTGTAATTGATATATTAAAAGAAGCAGGTGAAGAAATAGAAAACATTTTAACAAAGTTATATACCAGATGTCTAAATGATAAAGATGTACCAGATGATTGGAAGAATGCAGTATTAATATTAATATTTAAAAAAGGTGATAAAGAAGATATTAGAAATTACAAACCTATCAGTCTTTTATCAGTTTTATACAAAATTTTTACTAAGATAATTACAACACGTCTACAGAAAACACTGGATTTCCACCAACCAAGAGAACAAGCTGGATTTAAAAGTGGTTTTAGTACAGTAGATCATATCCAGGTATTGAGAGAAATTATAGAAAGGACAAATGAATATGAGTTGCCATTATGCTTAGGATTTGTAGACTATGAAAAGGCATTTGATTCTATAAACATTTCTTCAGTGATTAAAGCATTGGATCATCAAGGTGTAGATCCAGGATATTGTCATATTTTGAAGAATATTTATAAAAATGCAACAGCAACAATTAGATTACATAATGATAATAGGAAAATCAACATTGAAAAGGGTGTAAGACAGGGTGACTCCATATCTCCAAAACTTTTTACAGCAGTGCTGCAAGAAGTATTTTGTGGATTAAAATGGGAAGCTAAAGGAGTGAAAGTAAATGGAGATTATTTAAGTCATTTAGATTTTGCAGATGATGTAGTTGTTTTTGCAAATAATGCTTTAGAGCTACAGGAAATGTTGCAGGAGTTATCAGATGAAAGTAGGACTAAAGATAAATGTTAAAAAGACTAAAGTAATGTTTAATAGATTTTCTCAAAATATGAAAATAAAGATTGATTATGATGAGTTAGAAGAAG
Source organism: Epiperipatus broadwayi (assembly GCA_028023455.1). Classification (NCBI taxonomy): domain Eukaryota; kingdom Metazoa; phylum Onychophora; class Udeonychophora; order Euonychophora; family Peripatidae; genus Epiperipatus; species Epiperipatus broadwayi. The sequence goes on along the minus strand of JAQFVV010000008.1, from coordinate 13,836,177 downwards.
TTAACAGTTACAAATACCTTGGTCAGATTATTAATACAGATGGAAATATAATGGATGAAATTAATCATAGAATTAAACTTGGTTGGAGTGCTTTTGGTAGAAATAACTTGATACTAAAAGGAAATATGCCTATGTGTTTGAAAAGGAAGGTTTTTAATAAATGTGTTTTGCCAGTTCTTACTTATGGATCTGAGACTTGGACACTTAATAGAAGAGCAATACAGAGACTTCAGACCACTCAAAGAAGTATGGAGAGATGCATGTTGGGAGTAACAAGAAGGGATCGAAAATGCAATGTATGGGTAAGAGAACAAACAGGTGTTACTGACCTCATTGAAAAAAATTAAAAGACTGATGTGGAGTTGGGCTGGACATATTGTTAGAAGAGATGATAACAGATGGACAATTGAAATTTTAAACTGGATTCCAAGAGATTGTAAAAGACCCAGAAAGAGACCACATGTGAGATGGATGGATGAAATAAGAAAGGGTGTAGGGGTGATGTGGAGAAGAGAAGCTAAAGATAGGAAAAGATGGATTGAACATGGAGAGATCTTTATCCTGCAGTGGATTGATAATGGTTGACGATGATGATGACTTAATCTGCAACATAATTTCAAATTTCCATATTCATCACTTCCTTTATTTGCTGTAATATCTTATATAAGTGCAATTTATCCATTATACTTTGACTTTCAGTAAAAAAAATAAATTTTTGAATAGATATGTACACACAATTTTATGTTCTGACTGTCCTGCAGTCTTCTGCAGAGCTATGATATAATGAAATAAAATAGAATAACTATATAAATAATACCATAAAAAATGTAAACAATAAAATTATTTTATTTCGTTTTGATTATATTTATTTCAGTTTTATGTTTTGTTTTATTTTATTATATTTTATGTTGTTTTCTTATTATTTTATTAATTTTATTGTTTTTTGTTTTTTTTGGTATTATTTATATAGCAATTCATTTTATTATATCATAGTTCTGAAGAAAACTGCAGGACAGTTAAAATATAAGATTATATGTGCATATATACAATAAAAAAAAAACAACCTTTTTTTTTGTTAAAAAGTGTTCAAAGTAAGGTGGCTAAATTGCCTTTATATAATTCCAAATTACAATGTTTTATTATGAATTTAAATCATAATTGCAAGAACATTATATACAATTACTCCTAATTTATAAATTGATTTTTTTTTCCATATAAATAAAATATTAATTGATGAATCACAACCACAATATTACTAGAAAAGTTAAGTGGTTTTTAAAAATGATATTATGTAATATTAATTGTAATGTTTATTGTTCAGGAATTCATATGACACTTAACAGAGCTAATCCACGGATTTTTAATTCTTGAATCTATATTCTATCACTACATTAAATAACGGAAAAAATTATACAATTGTATAGTAATTTGTAGCTATTAAAAATTAATTATTTATTCTATACATAAAATGTAAATAAAATGTTTAATAATTTACGATGTAAAATTTTTATTTTTTTTAGTGATTTTGCAACTGATGCCATTTTGAATTTCAGACTAATAAAAAAATTCCTATATTCATATGAATTTTTGAATAAGTATGTTGAAATCTTTAATACATCATGAAAAATAATTAATCTTAAATATTATTTTATACCTTATTATAAAAATTGTGGCCTTTGATTATGTTGTTGACATTATATAACTTAAGTAAACATGTAATATGCAAATAAACTTTTGAACATTCAAAATAAATATTTTATAAGTAAATTGTATTCAATAAAAATGATTTATGTATATGAAAACCATGTTAAATAGAACTAATCTTAAATACTACATGGAAATAGACATTTTCAAATTTGTATTTAAGTAATGAAACTAGCATATTAAAGCAGTATAGAGTTACTATCTCTGTCAAAAATTAGTTAAACATTGATTTAATATATATATAAATATAATTAGTGAAGAAATTGAGAATGTAAGGGACAAAAAGTGTATGAAAATATTAAAATATTAAATTACAAAGAAAAAACATTTAGTAACATTGTCAAAAATGAAGAAGGGAAAATACTTTTTTGAAAATAGGAAAATGTGTGACTTATTTTAAGAGTATACTGAAGTTTGTTTGAGGGAAAAGAGGTTTTGAATCTCAGAAGATTAAATAGAGATAGTTTGAAAATTGTTGCTTAACATAATGAATGAAAATTTTGATTGGGAAGATAAATAATTGATTTTTGAAGTTTATGTAAATATCAGAGCATCAAGATAAAAGGATTGTAAAACTAAAACAAACAAAGAACTGTAAAAATTTTTAGCATTTATGTAAATAATATACTTTTTAATTATTGCAAATAAGTCACTGAATATGCTTTTAGAGGGTCTCAAATTGTGAACAAATATTGGTGAAACTAAGATTATGGTAGTAAGAAAACAATCTACAAAAGAATATTGATTGTACAAATAAATAATATAAGTCTAGAATAAGTTAATGAGTTATGTTATTTGGAAAAAATGATTAGTGATGATGATATCTAATTAAGATTAAAAAAAGAATAATACTGATAAAACAAGTTTTTCAAAATTAAAAAAAATTATTACTAGGTAAACATGTTGGTGCAAAAATAGGATGAAATTTGTTAGAATCTTTGGAGCATATTAATATATGGAAGTGAAACTTGAGGCTTCAGAGAAAGTTGATTAAGACAAGTTGGATAGAAAAGAAAATTCATGATCAGATACTGAGAGAAATTGGTAAGGAAAGAAAAAAAAGCAAAAAGACACTAAATGGATTCATATCTGTATGACTATGCAGACAAATTATCTTGGATTGAAAATATTATGTACCAATTTGGGCTAATAACTTTATAACTAACCAAAAAGTAAAAGATAGGTACCTGGAGGGATGCAGTACATCCAAAGACCCAGGTGCATTGCTTCCAAATACAAGACTGCTCATTGATGAAGACCATAAGCTAGATAAACACTAATCTGGAAAAAAATTGGATTTGAGGGCACTGGATAGGGATTATTATGTACAGTCTTCCAGCATCCATTGATTACTAGAACTAAAACTAGGTAACACTATTGCTTGGAAATTTTTTTTTGTTACTGCTCTAACAGTTAGTGTAAGCATAAGTACGTATTTGTTGCATAATGTTTTAATGGTTTGTGGAAAGAGCACTATGCAACATGACAAAATTGGAAAAAATATTTTGGAGGATATTTTGGCAGGCTGAGGAGTAAACCAAGGATATTTTATCTTAAAAATATGTTTTGATGAAATTTAATATAGTTTATATGCAATTTGAAGAAAATGGCTCAAGACACAATGATAAATACAGCAGAGATAAGGCAATATCTTTAGAAAATTATATCTTTTACATCCACACAGTATTTGGATTTTGTTTTAAATGTAAAAGTAATATTTTACATAAATAATAAAATTGATAAGGGGAGTGTTAGGGATAAACCTTTCTTTTTTAAAGCACTATATGAAACATTTAATTTACTGAAGAAATACAATCAATTAGGGAAGGGGGGAGGAGGGATTATGAATAATCTTTTCTCTATAAAATTTTACTTTTAAGAGTAAATGATTTTCTTTTTTGGTAAAATTATTTATTTATAACCTTTGTTAAATGGTTTTATTTATTGTACAAATTTTTAACAGCTGTGAGTTGAAGCAATAAATTAGATTCATGTGATTCAGATTGTTTTATTATTATAAATTTCTCTATAACTGGAGTACCACATTTGGTTTCACTTTGATGATGATTCAAAATATTTTGTATTCATAAAACTATTAATGGCTAATATTCATAAGAATTATATATTTTTGTTGTTCTATTTGTATTGCTGTCCTTTTCCATACAACAGGTTTTGAATGGGTTTTGTATCTTTTAGCCGGCCATCTGTCTAATAGTATTATTTCTTGATAATTGTACGTCTCATTTTTTGCTTTTATAATTTTTCTATTTCTTTTCATTTACATAGAATTTTCATTATATTCTTTCCTTTTAATATTTTTTAATTCTTCAGTCATCCATGTTCCATTAAATATTTTTAACATTTTTATTACCAATAGTTTTTTCCTCTGCCTTACAAGAGATCCAGATGTTTCAGTATTGAAATTTACATGTACTTCCTTGGAGCTTATATATCATTATTATTCAAATACTTTCATATAGAATGATGTAAAAATAATCGACATCATTAAAAAAACGGTCTCTTTCATGAAAATATTAGTCGGCTATTTAAATTCTGATTTTTCAACTTTTGAGTTTACTTTTTCTGAAAGCATTCACTTCTCTTGGTCTCAAATGTAGATTTTATTTGCAATCTTAAAAAAAAAAAAACACCTAATAATATTCACACATATTATCAAACTACAAAATAAGATTTTAAGCATTATTTCTTAATTAAAAATAAGGTACTTACGGATAATTCAATTTCATTAAAAAGAATTGTATAGATTTGTAAATATTGCATATATACGTGAAATAAATATTCAGTCATACTTATACGAATCTGTTTATTATTGGCACACATAAACACAATATTACAAATTTAACTTGTGAAATTTTTGCAAAAGAATTATTTCAACCAATCAAATTTTAATGTAGTCAGTTCTGCAGTCTAAAGAACGAGATACTGCAGTATTATTTTTTTATATATGTAAATAAATATCAGAGTTTGAGTAACACTATTTATTTTAACTTATGTACGTGCTTATTATCTCTTAAAATGACTTTACATTTGGAAAATTGGTTTGATGAATTTAATGTATTTCGTCAAAATCCTACTACTTTTTTTTCCACTCGACATATTAATGCTACCGATTTTGTGTTAGATACTTTGCAAGTAAGTAAAGTCCTATACCATAATTTTTTTTTCCTCATGTGTCATGGCATCGGCCGGGAGGACCATATACTTTTTGTATAGTTTCTTTCAAATTATTACAATATAATTTTTTCAATTCAAAGGAAAATCTGAAATAAAAATATATGTATATATTTTAATACAAAAAGTCTGAATGAAAATGTACTTAAAAAAAGCTGAAAACATTGTAATTACTGGTTTTCAACAGCTTTCCCATTATTTTGTTATTCGTAAAAAAAAAAAAAAAGAGTATAACAATGCAGATTGTTTATGATTTAATAGTATCATCATATAATCTTCGACTTTTTTCTGCCACGCCAATGACATTCTGCGCATTCATATAATTTTGCGTATGACTACGGAAAACATTTGTGATTTTTTTTTTTTTGTAGCATTACTTGTACTTCGTATATAATATTTTAAAATATATATTTTAAATTTAATAATAAATATGTTCAAAATTTTTTTCTTTCTAGCTGTTTTTGGGGTTTTTATTTTGTGTGCGTACTTTTTTGCTGCTGCTAAATATTTTATTTTAATGCCATCTCTACGTAGGCATAGAGTTCATAAAATTATTCTTATTTATGTTGTGTCCGACTGCAAATATTACTTTACAAGCAATATATATTTCTACTGTTATTAATACATACAATAATAAGTATATAAGTTATATATATATAGATACATGCAAACTTGATTAGCAGAGTGTGTTGCAGTCGGCTACAAAATTCAAGAGGGAATGCCGGTGTCGATATTTTCAAAGTGCTTCTTTCAATGGCTAATGATTCTCTTATAGCTTGGTTGGATTTTGTATAATCTTTTTGCCTAGACAATCTTCGTTTTGCTTTTTAGATTCAGATGACTTCTGCTACTGCACATTTTTTCAATTCGCTTCTTAATAAATGATGCCTAATTAATATACTTATATTATTATGAGTACTTATATGTCTTGTTCGTCTGACTTGTAGTGATTGCTATTTGTGCATGTCTTAAGCTTCAAAGATTATGGAGTTTCTTCTTTGGCTGCTATTTATCTAATAGCATCCTATTTTTTACTTAATAGATCTGTGTCCAATCTTATGCAACAACTAACACTAATGCAACAATGATTCATTTGTAATAATGATAAACAGCTAATTAATCAACTAACTCAACTCTTATTCACTCTTCTTTTCCTTATACTTAAGATTGAGTATTTATATATTTTATTTGGATCAAACTGACCATCTTGTAATCTCTGAATGCATGGGTAATCCCTTTTCTTTTTCTGAATGATCATCTCTTTATTAATTACATGTAATTGATTAATTGACAACAGTAGCTGTAATACACATAATATAAATCTGTATATGCAGGCTTGATTAGCAGTAAATGTTGCATTCAGTTACAATTTGTGGTTTAAGTGGGAATGCCTATGTTGATCATTTCAAAGTATTTTTTTCAATAGTTAATGGTTCCCTTGTTGCATGATTGGATTTTGGATTCTCGTTTTATCTAGATAATCTTTAACTTAGTTCTTTGTAGATGTACCTGGGCTCGGTTATTTTATATTTCTTCAATTTACTTCCTAATAAATAATAAAGTCTAATTAATAAATTTATTCTATACATATTATGAGTACTTATACATCTTGTCCATCTGACTTCTAAGGATTGTTATTTATATGTATCATTTATTTTTATTTTGGCTGCTGTTAAATCTAATAGTATCCTATTTCCTATTTAGTAGACTTGTATTCAACCTTTCACAACAGCAACATTAATGCAACAACAATTTGTTTGTCATAACAAAGAATAGCTAATAAAACAACTAACTTAATTCTTCTCACCTCTACTCTCATTTCCATATACTTAAGATTGATTTGGATTGAATTGACCATCATCATAATCTCTGTGACCACTTGAACAACTCTTTCTTTTTCTGAATGATCCATTTTTTTTATTAATTACTTGTAACTGGTTATTTAGCAACAATAGCTATAACTGCATGTTTTCCTTGAGACTAAATATTTATCTGCTTAATTATGCTTGTAATAAATACGTTATTACTTTCGTTAGAGTTTTAATAAGTGAGGGCGAGGACAGATAATTCTATAATTTATTAATATTAATTATTCTCTTTAATATTAATTATCCTCTTGCGAATGCATATATACTATAATTTAATCATTCACTTGTTCATCTGAAATCAGATCCAATACATTTTTAAAAAACATTTTTATTAATATTTTCCATGTCTTTCATATAATACTTTGTGGAGTTCCCATAAAGGTGTTCTCTCTATCACAATGTAAAAATTATTTAATGCCATAATAAATACTTTTTTCATTCATAACCTGGCCTGCACAAGCTATAGTTAATGATATAGTGTTAAAAGAAATAAATATTTATAGTTTGAATTATGTGAATATGTTTATTATAATAAGTTGAGTCATGAATAAATTCTTAATTACTATCATTGTATTACATTATTAAATAAGTTTAGGAATTTAATCTGTAATCACTTTTATATACTTTATTTAAATGGTATCTAATCTAATGATTTCAAAGTTTATAAAGACTCTAATTGTTTGAATCTAAGGATATAATGTAACACTTTCTTTCATTTAATTTAAGCCACTTGTAGTAGGGAATAAGATAATAAGGGTTACAAATGATGTAATAAATAAAATATACCATTACCAAACTTGTTTCAACTGAAGTGTTGAGTGTCTTGAATAATTCTGATTTTAATTGATTAGATGTTTTATTATCTGAAGAGAAGAAATAATAGACTGTTATATAAATGTAATTGAAATTATAATGTCTATAGAAAGTGGAAAAGAAGGTAATATTTGTTTTATTGATTATGAAAAGGTAGTTTTTTTTAGAGTGAATTTGTTTTTTGTTAACTAAATTGGAAAGGAAAGATTTGGAAAAAGTAATTTAAGAAAATTGCATAAAAGATGAAATTCATCAGTAATCTATGATTAAATAATCGTTTTGTTAAACCACTAAACATCACATTATCACCATTTTTTATGCTTGCTCAAGCTGTTAAAACAGGCAAAACTCTCCATACAGTACAGGGATTTTATGCACAAATCTTTTTGCATCCATTGATTACTCTGGCTTGCACTGAGTGGCATTACTGTATGGAAAGTTTTGCCTGTTTTAATTATTCTATAAAAGAGAGACAAGAAAAAAAAAACATATTCTAATTTATTTAATATGTATTTGAATTTTTAGATGAATGTTGTGCTGATTAAAATATAGTTAAAATTGAGGGAGGAAAGATTAACTGTACTAGATTATAAAAAAAATTAAGATGTGATTAAGAAAACACAATGAAAAAGTTAAAAAAATAATTGGATAAGAAATATTGTAGAGCAGATTAGTGAAAAGATGGGTTTAGAATTCAATATGGTATAAAGTAGATAAAGATTATGATATGATAGTTACAGCAGCTAACTGAAATTGATAATGAAGATAGAAAAAATGTTGACAGTTTTTGTTTCCATGGAATATTTATCAATGATAAAAGGACGAATAGTTGATTGAAGTCAGCAAGAAAAAATATAATCTATAAAATTTCAAAATATTTTTTTTTTTATAGAAGAAAGCAATTGAAACAAATATTATTACTAACAAAAATGATGAAAAGCAATAAATATTAAAATCTGGAAAATGATACTTCATTTAATTAATGTGGAAAGAAATATTGAAATTATTGAAAAAGTATGTGAAAGCATAATAATTGATAATATGAATTTAATCAGCACTATGCCCAGTGAAACAAAAAAATGATGTAGAATGATCTGCACCACAAAGCTTTCATAGGTGATATTTTTATAATGCAGTCTAAAATTATTAGTTCTAGCATATGGACTCATCTTTTTATTTCAAATTTAAAGTTTGTAAATATTTGTCTCTAAAAATTATTTTAATAACTGAAAGTGATATCAGGGTGGAAAATATTATAAAGTACTGATTCTATAATTTTTATATATCATATTAAACATTAAAACTTATTTTTAATTCTAGAAATTCACCATGGTAAGATTTCTTTTCAAGATTCTTAATCCTTAAGGATTCTAGAAACTTTGTGGCATTAATTAAGAATATGTAAATAAAAAGAACTAATATTTTTGTAAACTTTGATGTGAAAAGATTATGCACAAATATTAACAATGAAGCATTTCTATTGTAAAAAAAGATTAAATAATAATAGTTCAAAAATCAAAACTAGTTTTCCTATTGGTGGTATAATTGAATTCTTAATACAGTTTAGTAACAACATATTTTCAACTCAATCTCTATTTTTGCAGCAACAATTCTAGAATATCTATGTATTTTTTCAAAAATCCTAGAATATCTATTAGTTTATAATTGTTTTACTTAATTAGCAATATTTATAAAGAACACTTGAAATACAAACATAAATGTTACTCAATAACTAATATTTCTGTAGTATAATTTTCACTATAGCACTTTCACACGAGGTAGGCATACTACAGAAATATTATTCATTATTGGATTTTCTAGTCTAATGAATGATTAAAAATTATTAATAAATATTACTTCATTTTAGTATTACATTTAGTATACAACAGCAACATTGTGAAACACCATTAGAAACATTCTGGGAACACATTAAAACATATCTATTTCAATTAAATTCATAGTAGAATTAGAACAGGAACAAAAATTGGTATTCTTAAATATTCTTGTAAAAAAGGCTACTTTGTAGGAAGAAGTCAATCTAGATTTATTCCACCATCAGGAAATGAGAAGTTATGGACTAACTGAAATGATGACTGTTACATTTTCCAAATTCGAGTGAATAGTGAATGAACAAAATCTAAAAAAATCCAAACACACAAAAAAATATTTTGCATATACATTCAACCATAACAGAAATACAAAAACTTGAATTATACTGTCACTATGGAACAAAAAAAAGTTTGTTCAAAAATCAGTGACCTGAAAAAGGAACAATTTCACATAGATGAAACTCTCAAGAATAACACATCAATAAACTGGTACTAAATTAAACCACAAATAGATAAAAACAAACAAACAAAAAATATGTAACATATATACATCAGGGATATCAAACAAACAAAGAAAAATTTGTAATTAATGCAATATAAAAAATGCAATATTAGAACACTTTTTCAAGTAATAGAAAAAAGCAAAGAATTCTAGCTTCTACAAAGCTTTAACTTGAAATGCTGAAAAATAACTGCACCCGTGAAAATAGCTGCCCATCATAAAATGATTAAAAGAATAGAGAGAAAGAAAAATGTGAAAACTAACAAACATGCATGTACCAGTGAACATGTTTGATTGGAAATATTGGGCAGAAATGAAAAATAAAAAGAACAAAAATTTAAAGAAGTTGCTCATACAACAATGGCAACCTAATGTAGTAATTTTATCTTTCATAACCATTAATATTGTTTTTAAGGGGAAAATTGAGAAATTGGGATGATTCTTAAGTATATAAAATTTCTACTGACTCTTATCTTGGAAATTAGCATAATTGATTAAAGTGACAGCTTAAATTTAGTATTCATAAATCGGTCAAAGTGACCTGTTCAATCTTGGTGCTAGATTCACTGATCAGGACAATAATACTTTAAGAAGAAAGAGAAAATTAGTTCTTGGAATGTTACGTTTTGTACTAACCAGTGTTTTATTTTTAACAGTAAAATGTATTTGGAAAGGTATAAATAAAGTTTGAATTTTTCTAAAAAATTTTTTTAATAATTCCATAACTACAAAGTAAAAAACTTAAAAAAAATTTTTTTTTTTCATTTGAAAAAATATAATTTTATATTAAGCAAAAGTTATAATGAGTATAGCCAATGATAATTTAGTATTTAATGTAACTAAAAATACAAAATCTACAAATTAATATTTAAGATAATTAATATATATATATATTTATCAAGATAGTGATTTTCATTATTGAAAAGTAATTGTATTCATCAAATAACTTCAGGCATTATTTTTAGAAATAAGGAACTTTCCAGATAAAAACATGATGGAACTTATTCTATGATCCTATATTTTTTTCTTTTAGATATATGTAGTTAACAAGCAAAGTTCCAAAACATAATTGACCATAAGAAAACTTACTCTCATCTTTTTGAGGTTGAAAAAAGATTTGTCAAAATTTAATATTGTAGTTGAGTAAATTTGACAAGATATATAAAAATATTTTTCAACTTTCAAAAATAATGTAAATGCTTTAATTGATGGTCTTGTATATTTTAGCTTACTTCCCTAGATATTCTGAATTAATAAATATGATCGTCATCATCATTATTTTTAACCAAGTTTTTCCAATCCATAATCTCTCTTCTTCACATCATATCCATTTAAAATTTCAGTTGTCTATCTGTTATCATCTACAATAATGAATACATACATTTACAATAAGTTCTATTTATTTAAATTATGTTTTATAGAAATACAATATCTTTGTGCAGTGGTGAAAAAAAAGACTTAATGATTAGTTTTTCTCGTTTCACATTATTAATTGTAAGTATTATATAATAAAAGTACTATGGATACTTTTAATATATTAAGCATTTTATTGTGAAAAATAGAAAAATAAGCATATAACAATGTTTTAATTTAATTTTACTTTTTTTGTCAGATTATTTAGTAATTTTTTTTTACTTGATTTATTTCTTGAAATATTTTATACGATTTAATAATTAAGCCAAATTTTTAAGATCAATTACAGTAAATATATCTAAAAAATTGCAGTTTAAACTTTTTGTTATTTTTTTAGGGAAAAATGAAAATCATGATTAGAATAACAAAAGCAAAATAGAGTTATGGCATTTATGTTGCTTAATCTTATTACCAATATTTACTGAAATATGATTTTTTCTTTAATTTTATTTTAAAATATGGATATATTAATTTATTTATTGTAATGAAAATTATTACTATTATTATTTTAATATGTGTATGTTTCTTAAATAAATTACAACTCGTATTAAAATAAAAAAATTTGGCTGGTAGTCATGAAAATTATGTCTTGATATTGTAAAGCAATTTCTTTTTTAATAGTTTGGTTAATAGTATCTGTAGATAATTTTGAAAATTATAGACTAGAACACAAATTGTTATAAGAAAAATGACAGGAACTATTAAAAAAGGTGGAATCAAAAATATCTTTATTCAAAACTTATTGAATATATGATAGATTTGCTATCAACATGATATTGTATTGCAGAATCTCATTAAATTATTAGACCAGATTAATCCTTTTTTCTTTTTTATTCTAAAAACTGGATTGATAGATTAAATTGATATAAACCACTAAACACCACATGATCACCATTTTCTATGCTTACACAAGCTGTGAAAACAATAGCAAACTCTCCATACAGAAATTTTATGGCAAAATATTGAATATAATGTATTTTTAAAGTGAAAACAGTAATCTTCCCAATCTACCTGTCCATGTAGTCTTTAAATGTCTCATTAAATCTTTTGTGTAATGTATTACTAACATAAACTTATTTAACTACTTGAGGTTTTTCTTATGTAAAGCTAGTGCAGGAATATAAAGTATGTCATGGTTAATTATTTTTATTTATTGATTTTAAAAGGGATATAGAATACATATAATCCTCAGATATTTTATTAATATTATACATTTTTTTTTAATTATAAACTTTTTCTTTCTTTCTAAAAACGCCATTACAGAGCATTAATTAATTTTTTTACTAAGATAATTCAGATGTATAAAGTATCATTTTTTTTTTTTTAAATTCTCTACATATTGCTTTTTTAAATTATAAATAAAAGTAATATTGGAAGCATTACAATCTATCATCATTTAACATACAGAATTAAATCTATTTTGTCAAAACATTTTCCTCAATATTAGCATATCCATAAATTTTGCCTATAATCATTACAGATCATAAATAAATTCTGTGAATAGATAATAATTTAAATTTTATTATTGGTTGCTCATTCAATTTTTTTTTCCAGTTTTATAGGGTAAGATACAGCTAAATAAGTAATATAGTTCTATTAACAACAATTTATTAACAAATTTCAAACATAAATATCATTAATAAAATGTTTTTTTAATCCCTATGATAATAAAAAACAAACAATAAGCTGACAAGTTGATGAATATAGTATTTATATAATTGATTAGGATGTAAATATTCATAACTTTGTTCAATATTTTTTAATGTATTTATTTCTTTTTTCATTGCAGCTGCTTTTTCAAGAAGATGTTGATGTTGAGTGTAAAATTCATTTACTGGAATTACTTCAAGAATTTTCAACTTTGTTATTTTCATCATCTGATATGTAATTATTCTTATTATTATTATTATTATTATTATTATTATTATTATTATTATTATTATTATTATTATTATTATTATTATTATTATTATTATTATTATTATTATTATTATTATTATTATTATTATTATTATTATTATTATTATTATTATTATTATTATTATTATTATTATTATTATTATTATTATTATTATTATTATTATTATTATTATTATTATTATTATTATTATTATTATTATTATTATTATTATTATTATTATTATTATTATTATTATTATTATTATTATTATTATTATTATTATTATTATTATTATTATTATTATTATTATTATTATTATTATTATTATTATTATTATTATTATTATTATTATTATTATTATTATTATTATTATTATTATTATTATTATTATTATTATTATTATTATTATTATTATTATTATTATTATTATTATTATTATTATTATTATTATTATTATTATTATTATTATTATTATTATTATTATTATTATTATTATTATTATTATTATTATTATTATTATTATTATTATTATTATTATTATTATTATTATTATTATTATTATTATTATTATTATTATTATTATTATTATTATTATTATTATTATTATTATTATTATTATTATTATTATTATTATTATTATTATTATTATTATTATTATTATTATTATTATTATTATTATTGATAAAATTGAATTAAGTGATGATTGACCATATTTCTAAGGATGATGTTGTTATGGCTATTAAGCGACTTAAAATTCATTCTAGTTTGGGAATTGATAGTGTTCCTTCATTTATTTACAAAGGGCTAGCTGAATTTATTGCAGTTCCTCTTGCATTTATTTTTAATTTATCACTGAATTCTTGTGTTTTTCCTAATGTGCTTAAGTGTGCCAAAATGGTCCCAATTTTTAAGAATGGTTCACGTGATTGTCTTAATAACTATAGACCTATTTCTGTTTTACATACTATTGCTAGAATTTTTGAGAGGTGTGTTTATAATAAAATTATTTTAGATGTTAGTAAACTCATTTCTTCTTCACAGCATGGTTTTATACCTAATAGATCCGTAGAAACTAATTTGTTAACAATTTATGATCATATAGCTCATGCAATTGAGGACCAGCAGAGACTTGATGTTGTTTATTTTGATTTATCAAAAGCTTTTGATAAAGTAGACCACAGTATTCTTCTTCGCAAATTATATCAAATGGGTTTTTCTACTAAGCTTGTTTATTGGTTTCAATCCTTTCTTCATGGTCGTACTGCATATATTAAATTTAATAATACTATTTCATCTAAGTTTAAATGTAATTTTGGAGTTCCTCAGGGTAGTATTTTAGCACCTATGCTTTTTAACATTTATATGAATGACCTTAAGGATTGCTTAAAATCTTCTTATCTTTTGTGCTATGCAGATGACTGTAAAATCTTTAGAAGAATCACATCTGTGTTTGATTGCACTCTTCTTCAAAAGGATATAGATAATTTTAGTGCTTGGTGTGATTTAAATAATATGATTGTTAATTTCAGTAAATGTTCCTTAGTCTCGTATTCTAAAAAATCTGAAGTTTTGCATTTTTCTTATTTTATTAATTGTCACAAAATTATTTCTGTTGAATCCCAAAAAGATTTGGGAGTTATATTTTCTAGTAATGGATCCTTTCTTCCTCATTTGGAAATGATTATTGGTAAAGCTTTAAAAATTATAGGTACTATTCTAAGGTTTGGTCATCATTTCAGTGGTGATACAAAATTTAAATTATTTTTATCATTGGTTCTTCCCATCATTGAATATTGTTCAGTCATTTGGAATCCTAGCTCTAAACAGGGATGTAACTTATTACAATCAGTGAGTAATAAGTTTTTTAAATATGTTTCTTTGGGAAATAAAACTGTTGTTCATCTTTCTTCTAGAAGACAATATAGAGATCTTAAATATCTTTATAAACTTGTTAATAAAATAGTTCTTTTATCTGACACAATTTCTACTGTTGTAATTAGATCTCATGTGCATGATACTCGGTCTGCTTCTGTTTGTTACATTAAAACTTGTCATTCCAATGTTCTTAGATTTTCTCCTTTATTTAGACTGCCATATTTATATAATCAGATTTGTAGTAATAATAATTACTTCAATTTAGATTATAATCAATTTTGTTATGTTATTAAATTTAAATGTCATATTTGATTGGTTTAACTTGATTTTGTTATATATATATATGTTAAATTGTTTTATTATTATTATTATTTTGTTACGCGCTTTATATTTATCCCTTTTATTTATTTGTTATTATTAATGTTTTAATAATAATTGTTTATATGCTGATATTTAATTTTACTTTAGATTTTTAAATGTGTTAATTATCTTTTATTGAAATATGGCACATAATTATATTAATAATTTGTCATTTAAACTCATTTATGTATTTATATATTTGTTATGGTGCAATACTGTAATTGGCTTTATGCTGTAGTTTTGTACGGTAAATAAATGAATTGAATTATTATTATTATTATTATTATTATTATTATTATTATTATTATTATTATTATTATTATTATTATTATTATTATTATTATTATTATTATTATTATTATTATTATTATTATTATTATTATTATTATTATTATTATTATTATTATTATTATTATTATTATTATTATTATTATTATTATTATTATTATTATTATTATTATTATTATTATTATTATTATTATTATTATTATTATTATTATTATTATTATTATTATTATTATTGTTGTTGTTGTTGTTGTTGTTGTTGTTGTTGTTGTTGTTGTTGTTGTTGTTGTTGTTGTTGTTGTTGTTGTTGTTGTTGTTGTTGTTGTTGTTGTTGTTGTTGTTGTTGTTGTTGTTGTTGTTGTTGTTGTTGTTGTTGTTGTTGTTGTTGTTGTTGTTGTTGTTGTTGTTGTTGTTGTTGTTGTTGTTGTTGTTGTTGTTGTTGTTGTTGTTGTTGTTGTTGTTGTTGTTGTTGTTGTTGTTGTTGTTGTTGTTGTTGTTGTTGTTGTTGTTGTTGTTGTTGTTGTTGTTGTTGTTGTTGTTGTTGTTGTTGTTGTTGTTGTTGTTGTTGTTGTTGTTGTTGTTGTTGTTGTTGTTGTTGTTGTTGTTGTTGTTGTTGTTGTTGTTGTTGTTGTTGTTGTTGTTGTTGTTGTTGTTGTTGTTGTTGTTGTTGTTGTTGTTGTTGTTGTTGTTGTTGTTGTTGTTGTTGTTGTTGTTGTTGTTGTTGTTGTTGTTGTTGTTGTTGTTGTTGTTGTTGTTGTTGTTGTTGTTGTTGTTGTTGTTGTTGTTGTTGTTGTTGTTGTTGTTGTTGTTGTTGTTGTTGTTGTTGTTGTTGTTGTTGTTGTTGTTGTTGTTGTTGTTGTTATTATTATTATCATTGTAACCATCATTATTATCAATATATGAAAATAATGAAAAATTAAATTATAGTAAAGATATGTAAATATTAGTTTTAGCACTTAGCTTATTTAATTAGATGAAGTATATATTATAAAATGTTATTAAATGTATGCTTTATTTTTTATATCTGATGTAGACTGTCATTTAAAATTCTTGTAGGAATTATATTTCCTGCTTTCATAATGTGAAATTGATTCATAATTTTAGTGTTATATGATAGTTTTGGAACGATTTACAAGTTTTTGTCCAGAGAGCATGCATTTTTTTTCTTTTTATATTAATACGTATTTTAATTTTAAAAATGAAATGTATGTATGTATGTCATTTTAAAAAAAATGAAAAAATAAAAAAAAAATTTATATTTAATTGGATTTATCTATCTGAGAAATGTCATTGTCAGACTGTTATATTATCAATTTATTTAGAAACTAAAGATAGGATGAATGATATATATTATCAACAATGGTTAATAATAATAATGGGGAACACTATATTGGACATAGCATCCCCTTGTTATCTTTTTCATCTCTTAATACATTATTGTTCTATTATACTATGGCTTTAAATGCATTGAAACACCCTAAGATTTTTGAATTCAAATGCTAATTTGTTTATTCAATAATGTAGATCTCACATTACATTGGTATATATTTTTTATGATCTCAATTATAAAGGAACTACAGATATTTTTGGCATTTAAATATATAATAAAAATACTACAACAAATTAAAAGCTAATCTAATGATGTGATTGATATAATAATAATATATATAAAATATTGTTATTAGTTTTTATTGCAATAAAATTTGACCCAGCCTCCTTTCTTTTCCTTTTTCTCAAGTTTTGTGTTTAAGAATCTAATATGAGTTTTTATTTGTCTTATATAAAAAGTGCTTTATCATAAACTTTTTGCCAGAAAATATCATGACACTTTCATGCAAAAAACAGATTATAAATGTCATTTACTACTATAAATGTATATCATAAATATTAAGAATGACAAAGTCTAGAAAAAGTGAATCAGCTGAAAGAAGGCTATCACACATGGCACTAACAGTAAAGAAGCATATGCATCTTACTATCATACAATATGAACATAATTTTTTGAGATAAATCATATTTTACAATTACTTAATTTATGTTATTCTGGAGTTTGTTTATCTATCTAGGAAAGCCTTTCAAAGAATTGACAGTATTCAAATGTCATTATAATTTGTGATAAGTTTCTGTTTGATTATTTAGTTTCATTAGTTTTACCTTTCTGGATGTGCTTAGATATCCAAATGACCTAAGATTTTAACTTGGGAAGTTTTTAAAAACAGAAATCAAAATAATATTGTGATTAAAACCAGAAAATTTTTTTTATATTTGTTTAGATTATGAATTCAAATTAACAGATAATAAAAAATGAAGTATTTCTGCTTACTTAATAAAAAAATTTCCTTTATTAAGGAATTTACTAACATAATTGTAAGCATTCAAATGGCAGTGGAAAGTTATCTAAAAGTTTTTGCTTCACTAGTAAATTAATATATTCTCCTCAATAAAATGATAGGTAATCAGGAAAAGGTCAAAGAAATCTACAAGATTGTTGTATTTAATTATACTAATAGTCTTTACTAGGTCATGGTCAACTGAAGTCATAATGTATAGTTTGAATTATAGTATTTTACAAAGAGAAAGTAAATGAGAATTTTTTTTTTTTAAATGCAAGCAAATACTGATTATTCCAAAAGATAACAAGGGAATCAAAGTAATTATTACAATTGTTATTAAGAAAAAGATTGAAAATGTTAACAAAGCGAGAAAATAATCACATAAATGAATTTAATCTCAGAAAATAGTAAAAGCCTGAGTTGCTTTTTCTCATTTTGAAATAGAGTTGAAAAAAAAGTTGATTAGAATGGAAAAAAAAAACAATGTTTAAAGAAAGAAAAAGAAAGCCAAATAATTGTGAACATTATATAAGCAATATAGTTTAGTGGATGATATGTCTGAAAATTTGGATAGAGAAAAATATATTATAAACATCTGACTCAAGAACTCTCTACAATATTCTCCATTTTCAAAATCAAAAATTTGCAAGTTCATGATATGGAAAGAGGAAGTAAAAAATATAGATAGAAATGTAATTTTAATTTCTAAAAGATAAAAAAAAAAGAAGAAAAAGTGAAAGATAACTGTACTAAACTGAAATTAAGAAAATTTACAAAATTACAAAAGTGGGGAAGGAAAAAAGGTCAAGATGATGTTTTTGTCACTGAAAATCAACTGGTTATTGGTTAGTAATATTCTTTAAAAACTCATCTTTGGATTTTATCTAATCACAAACTGATAAAATGAATTCATCAATTTTTTTTAACAGCCTTTAAAGTATTCCTAGTGGATTTAGGCCACTGAACTATTAGAATTGGATCTACTTAAAATTACATTTTTAATAAGGCAAAACACTACAAACTATCATCTCTGAAGTTTATTCACATGACTATAAGCACTATTTTTCAATTATGAAATAATTATTTTAGAAATTTTGATCACTGAAATAATGATATTTAACTAGTGAATAAATAAGCCATCTAAAACTAATAATAATGATAGTATATATAATATGCAATAGAATATCAGTCTATAGTCTATTCAATTTAAAATCAATTGTCTATTCAAAGTATAAGTAATTTTGTTTTATTTATTTATTGCACAGATTGTTAGTTAATCATTAAGCAAAAGTATAAGAATATATTTCAATAATATGAAGTTTTAAGCTTAATACATTTACAATTTTTTTTTATTTAGATATTTGTGAACTTTTTATTATAAATTAAATTATGTTTTTTTTTTTTGTTTTAGTGCTGAACAGACAATCGGTTCTCTTAGAAATATTTTTATACAACTTAAAGATTCAGACAGTTTGATTGTTTTAAAAGGACAGATTCTAGTAACTATTGTCACAATTTTGTTATCGTATGAAATGATAGTAAGTTTTAATTTATTTTTCTCATTTTTTGATACTTTACTTTGTATATGGTAATATGAATTGTATATATCAGTACATCCTGAATTCTTGTCATCTATATATCTATTACTAAAATTTTTTTTATATATGTTTAGATTTTAGATCATTATTATATGGGGATTATTGATTATTGGAATTGCCAATTAATGTTTCTTAATTTCACTATACCTATACATTATCTTTTGATTCACAATAATGCTTTGTCCATTTTTAAAAGAGTTATTGTCAACATTTTAGAATACAAAACAATTTATGATTTATTTTCTTTATTTTAAAATAATGCAATATCAACTTTCAAAGTTAATTATTCAAAATTTCAAAAGAAAAGCACATATATGTTTACTTTTATTAAAAAGAGCAGCATATATATATATTATTAAATCTTAAATACTGATAAGTAAACAATAATAACATTTTAAAATCAAAGTAATGATTTTCAACTCTTTTCTTTTTACTTTATTATGCCTATTAAGAATATTTGACAGTTCATTTTTATTTCTTTTTAATACAAAAAATACACAGTAAGATTTAGTATTTTAGAAAAAAATAGAATTGCCAATTGAAAAGATTTAAATCATTCCAGTTTAAAAAGAAACATCTTGCCAAAATAACATTTTTGTTTTATATATGTATATTTCAGAGAGGAACTCCAATAAAAATAATGTTACATTTTCATATGTATGAATCTATTTTATATGTGTGCATATAATTGATATCTATTTATTTATAGTAATAATAATAGCTCAATAAATTTTAAAGACATCATCTGTGAGCATATCAAATAACAATAGTGATAGATATTATGTCATTTGAATGTTATGTGAACTCCCTGTCATCCAGTAGAAATGCGTCACTTTCATTCTTTTGAAGTGTGTTCATTCTTCATATATATTTGCTTATTTCATAAAGTTTTATTTTTAATAAACATTTCTTTTATTATAAAAGCAACAATGTACGTGTTGAAAAAATCTGTATTAAAAGAATGCACAATATGATTGGATAACAAAGAAAGTTAACATCTACTTACCAAGGCAAATGAAAAGTAAATCAAAGCTTAATACCAACTGAAATGCAACTAACATTGCATTCCAAAAAATGTATCCTTTGCATTCATCGAAGATCTCAAGAAATACTTATTTAAATTTAAGTAAATTTATATGTGTAAACCTGAAGTGCAGTACAAATGTCTGTGGATAAAAGCAATAATATTGCTAAGGAAATTAAAATAATACCAGTACTTTAAAATACTAAATTGTTATGTATTGAAAAATGTCAAAATTTTGATTTCTCACACTACTATTACTATATTTTAGAGTCATTTTATCTTATGTATGCTGACAAATCTTTATTAAATTCATGTAATGCTTACGTGCATATTTCATGTGTCGAAAGATTATATTGCATTATAATGAATGGAATAACCATTACCTCTGAGAGGAAATAAAAGCAAATAAATCCTTTGGAAATTAATGTTTAGTGGTCTTCGAGGTTTTATATATACATGTTGCTAATGATACTTATACTACAGAATAGCATGTCATGTGATAATTATCTAAATTATGGATGAACATATCAAATACTTTATGGATAAATCTAGTGGGAATAATTTTGAATAATGTTTTGGAATCATTGTTACTATAGAGATAGTGGAGTCTAAAGTATAACTAGATTTTGGATATTGAATACTTATTATCCTTACCAATCATTAAATTGCACCTTAAAATTTTATTAATATATGTATTTAAAAGGGTTGCTGCTTGTTAAGGACAAATGATCAGATGAATTTATAATTGAGGATAAACAGCTAGTAATTAAATGCATCTAAATAACTTATTTAAAATTATTAATATTTGCTATAGTAACAAATCCTAATCAAGTTAAAGAATCTTTATTAATTTTATATTTCTTTGATAAAATTAGTAAACACATATTTTTCCTTGTTATGAAATTGAGTCTGTTTAGCATCATCATAAGTATCAACACTTATACAATTAGTACATATTGTAACTGGTGCCAGGTTTGAATCCTGTTCCAAGGTAAAAAGGAATTTAAGTAGCTATGCATATGTAGATATATTTTGATGTACATATTTGATTGAATGAATTAACTAAAGTATTCTGAAGGGACAGTCTTGTGCTCATTTTGTTTTGATGGAGTATGTGCATGTATATATTAAAAAATATATATATATGTAGCATGTAAAATAATTTTTAAGAAAAATATTTAATGTATAAACTTTTTATCATATCTGTGTAGAATGAAACAGCTTTTGTTTTTGTCTATGAAGTGCTTTTCATGTAAATCCCATTGAAAGTTATTTTTTTAAAAATGTTTTATTTTTAAAATGTTTTACAAAACTTTGAATCGAATAAAAACTTGCTAAAAGCTTTTCTTTTGTGAGAGAAAACTGAAGACAAAGGAAAACGGATTCAAAATCGTAATATCCTAGACTAATGAGATCGCATAGGATAAGGTTTAAAATGTAGAACTTTTAGAAGAATAATGGGAAATAAGGCTTGAGGACAAAAAAAAAGCTAGAAAAATAAAAAGATATATATAGCCAAATCAGAATAAAGGAGGGAACTTCTGATTCGTATTTTTTGCATTGATTAGAAAATTTATGCTGTTATTGTGATTGCTGTCAAATTTTCAGACTTACAATACTGCAAGTAAGATATATATATATGCCGGATGACATGAGTATATTGAGTTGAA
Organism: Epiperipatus broadwayi; assembly: GCA_028023455.1. Taxonomy (NCBI): domain Eukaryota; kingdom Metazoa; phylum Onychophora; class Udeonychophora; order Euonychophora; family Peripatidae; genus Epiperipatus; species Epiperipatus broadwayi. The sequence goes on along the minus strand of JAQFVV010000008.1, from coordinate 13,813,811 downwards.
ACCGTAGATGTGCTGGGTTTTCATTCCCACTTCTCCATGAAAGAAATCAAAGCTATTCCATGACCCCGTAAGTATTCGAACTTCAGGAATCCGCATCCATATATTTTCACCATGTCAAACATTTGGATTCATTATCAGTTCATCTGAAGCTAAAAGCAAAGACTTTCTTTATGGACAATTTTCATGGTCACTGCATTTTTAAGTAAGTTTACGATATTCGAGAATATGGACAATCTAATTTCCCTGGGAATCCACAATATATTTTATTTCAAATGCATATGTGTGCACATTATTAATTTCATAGTATAGCCTATAATTATTTCTATTAAATCATATAGATAACTGTAAAGGTAAAATATTTAATATATGTAATCTGTTAAAATATATATTTATGCTTATATTTCCATTAAATGATTGAATATTTTTTTTTATTTTTTTTTTCATTATTTTTTAGTTATTTATTTAGTTAAAATGTTTGTATGTTTTCTTTATTAAATAAGTTAATGTATATTGCCCCAAAATAACACATCTCTGACAGTCTAAGGACTACCCAGCCAAACTAAGATAGCTAGTGGCTGAGCATGAAGTAATATATTATATTGTTCTCATTAAATCTCTTCAATATAATTCTTATGCAAGCATAGGATTTGCTCTTGGAGTTGAAAAACGCTAACATTCATAAATATATTGCTTGGGGAAATAATATTTAGTAATTAATAGAAACCAAGGCTGAGTATTCCCATACCTATATAATTATATCTGTTATTTTGTCGCTTTTTTTTTATTTTTGAGAAATAAGTTTTAAATAGCTTGTCTCTAGGCTATGGCTGCTACAAGTCTATTTCAGTAAATCGAATGTTGTGTTTATATATTACTCATTGATATCATTTACTAATAATATGTTATATAAGCAGATTTTAATAAAGATAGCATAAGGTCACCTCAGTAAAGATGAAGTGGAGTTGCAACCTATTACAATGGTGCCCAACATAACGAGAATTATTACAATGGTGCCCAACATAACGAGAATTAAGGAATAGTAATATTAAAGAGTTGTGATATTTTTTTTCATCACAAGTAATAGAAATCAGGATATATATAATAAAGTGGATTTTAGGAAGAATAGTTAGATATACAGAAATGATGTTATGCAGTATAGTTTTCTGGGCTGATAAGTTAAGCCTAGCACATTTGTTAGAAATAGGCAGGGATACATATATAAAAAAATGATGACTATAAATAGCAAAGAGAACAAGTTAAGTCAAAATAAAGATATTTAGAGGACAAAGAGGGAGATATCTGGAGAACATCTAAAGAGTCTGCAGAGATTTTTTTGTAGCCACAAGATAGGGGGAAATAGCCAAAGTAATAGTAGTGCACAGTCATCTCCAAGAGTATGCCCAGACATGGTGGGAATCATTGCTACTCCAACCAGAAACTTTCTAAGAATATGAAATAGCCTTAAAGAAGATGTTTTGGAATGAAGAGCAGCAAGAATATTAAAGTCCAGCTCATCAGTCAAAAGTTTTATGAAGATGAGGAAGAGGCTTGCATTCATTTTTTTAGATGTCAAGTGTCTATGTTGAGGGATCTGAAAGCATATCAGAAAATCAGATTGTGGGAATCATCTGCAGAAATTTGCCAGAGGAAATAATTGGTATACTAGGGGGTAGTTTAGCAAAAGAAATTGATAAGATATTACAGCAAATAGAAATCAGTAAGCAATGATGAAGCTGGGAAACTAGGGAGTCTATGATGTTAGAAATAGCGGCAATAAATTTGGAGGAAGTTGGAATAAAAAGGAGGTGGAGTAGATGCAAAGTTAGCCTACAAAAATAAAAAGACACTTAGGAAATTTAGTGTGTTCTTGGGAGGACCGAGTCCCTAATTATGCTAATCAGACTTTCCCTAAGACTGGATAACAATTGTTCAGATGGAAGTCGAGACATTAGCAGACTTGGGTAGCCAAATTTTGGTATTGTCAGAGGAAGTGTATTCCTGTTTTATAAACGAACAGCCTAGCATTCAGATTCTTCTGATAAAGCCAGTCTAGGTAAGGATGGCAAATAACAGAAAACCTAAGGTTAAATCTAAATAAATATGGGTAGATTTACAAATAAGTGGGAAACTGTTCTCACTTGTATTTTTGATCATGAAGGGTCTGATCGGAATTTTTTGCATAAATATAAATGCTCCATCGATTTTGGGATGGAACAGGTCATATGTGAGGAGGAGGAATAAATTTCACAACACCAAAGCTATGTAGATTATTAGGGGTGCTGCAAGTTGAGGGGATTATAGAAGAAATGATTAAAAAGGTTAGAATGGTAAATGGAAACAGGAGGGATACGCTCATGAAGATGTTTGAAAAGTATAACCATGTCTTTTCAAGAGTGATCCAGGGTTTTGAACAGCGAATTAAGTTAAAACAGGATAATTCCTTACAATCCCATTCTTTTCCTGTAACACATCAGTATATGGAGGATGTCCAAAAACAAATAAGTCAAATGATGGAATGGGGGATCATTCCAAGATGTTCATCCTCATACTGTAATTCATTGATTATGGTAAAAAAAATGGGAATGTCAGATTAAGTCTTGCCCACCCCCATACATGAGTTGTTAGGGAAGTTCAAAGGAAAAAGTTTACTTGACATTTGATTTGAACATCAGCTACTGGAAAATCAAGCTTCATCCAGAGGACTGGTAGTACACTGTTTTAGATACAAGGGATATTCATACCAATTCAATAGAATGCCATTTGGCCTGATAAATAGTGGGGCTGGGCTGCTGCGATGCCTCGATTAGGTGTTGTCACATGAAGTTAAGAAGCTAATAATGATGTATATTGATGATGTATTGATAGCCTCAATAACTATAGACGAGCATATTCAGGATGTAGAAATTTTCCTCACTGAGTGTAAGAAAAAGGGGATTAGGATAAACTTAAAAAAAGTACTCTAATGAGGGAAGAAATGGATGTTTTTGGGCCACATGGTAAAATTGCAAGAGATGAAACTACATCGCGATGAAGTACTAGCCATCAGGAATTTTCCTGAGCTAAGATCCAGGATGCAGGTTCGACTATAGGTTTCATGAACGGTTGGCAGAACATATGTAATCACTAGTCAGACTATTAAGAAAACATGTACTTTGGAAGTGACCCAGAGAGCAAGACAAAGCCTTTGAGGACATAAAAGAAGGGGTTCTGAGATAGGTCATTCTATCATTCCCTGATTTCACCATCAACTGTTCTTTGTACAGACTGATAGTAGTGGATACAGGTTGGTAGTAACTTTATCGCCAAGTGCAAGATGGGGAACAAATGGAGGTGTTATAGTTTACCAGTCGTTTGTGAAGGGGATTTGAATTAAATTACTCTGCCACTCCAAAAGGAGGCATTAGCAATTGTCTGAGCCTTTCAGAAGTTTACACTACCCTTGCTAGGATCAAAAGTGGTCGTAATGACTGACCCCAAAAGTTTGGAATTCCTAAATCATAGCTACCTGATGAACAACCGGTTGGTCCACTGGAGTTTGTTCCCCTGGAATACAACTATATGGTGCAATACTGTAAAGGGTCTGAAAACCTCGTTACCGATATTCTAAGCAGAAATTCTGTCGACTCTCAGCCCTGCCATTTAGGGGCAGAAAATCTGTACATTGTCAGTATTGATTTAGAATGAGTGAAAGGATGGAATAAGAGTTGGGACATCTGGATTATCATCAGCATGAAAATGAGCAATTGAAACTTGTGATTGAATGATTAGAAAGGGGGTACGGTCATAAATGTCATGTGGATAGGTAATAAGGGAGCAAGGTACAGGATATCCCATGGCATATTTCAATACAAAATACGAAATGACCGTGAACAAAGGAAAACAGTCATACCTCAGCAGATGAGAGATGTTGTGACTCATTTTCATCAACTATATGGCCATTATGGTACCCTAAAAAAACAGCATTTGCTCCGGAAGTGGTTCTATTGACTGAGTATACATACAAAAATCATGGCAGTATTGGATAAATGTGAAACCTGTAAAACAACAAAACCTACAAATAGGGGACATGTGATTCCGTGGTCTGTGTGATACTATCAAAACCTTGGGAGATGATGGCGATGGATTTGTTTTCAAAGTATGTATCCGTTTATCCCATTTCTCAGGCTAACACAAAAAATACTATGAATACATTGGAAAGTAGGCATTTCCCAGAGGTGAAAAGCCTAAGGTCATTCTCTCCGACCATGGTACTCCATTTATGTCAGGAGGTGAACCCAGAGACAAGGAATTAAGCATATATTAACATTAATCCAGAACCTTCAATCAAATCCTTATGAAAGGGTAATGCAGGAATTAGGGCGTTAATTTTATACATATATCAGTACAAACCATAGGGGCTGGGTCAAGCACTTACAGCAGATCATGAATTATATAAATTGGTCCATAAATGAGTCGACTGATTTTGTCTTGCACATTCCTAAACTAATTAAAATTCTACAAGGGATGGAAGAACCTCCCATTGATCAGGAAGCTGATCATGCCCAGGCATCCCAGACCCTACATAGGATTATCAAAGAAGGAATAAAAAATCAGTAGGAAATCCCTATAAGTTCAAATTAGGAGACAGAGTCATGGTCAGCACATCCAATATGAGCGATCTGAGCAAGTTTATATGCCGGAATTTTTGCAATTCATCTGAAGATCCGTTTTTCATCATCCAGCATCAGGGAAATAACATTTTTTGGGCAGATACCGGGCAAGAAATCAAAGGATCTTATAACATCTGTTCAGTGAAACCCGCACCATCATACACAGACAAATAAAAAGGAAATAGGATAAAATGAACTAAAAAGAAAAAAAAAAGAGATGGAAGGAAATTTTTTTTTTTGAATATTACTTTTTTAGTGTAATCTTGAGATCCAAACATGTTTGAAGGCTTCTGAATGGCGGGGTGGTATTGTAACAGTGAACAGGTTTAAACCCTGCTCTAAGTTAAAAAGGAGTTTAAGTAGTTACGCATATGTAGATATATTTTGACGTACATATTTGATTGAATGAATTAACCAAAGCCGTCTGAGGGGGGGGGGTGTCTTGTGCCCATTTTGTTTTGATGGAGTATGTGTGTGTATATATTAAAAAAAAAATAGCATGTAAAAGAATTTTTAAGAAAAATATTTAGTGCATAAACTTTTCATCATATCTAATTTTGTTTTAATAAGATAAAAATATGTAGGAATAAAACAGCTTTTGCTTTTGTCTATGAAGTCTTGTGCCCATTTTGTTTTGATGGAATATGTGCTTATATATATTAAAAAAAAAAATAGCAATATTAAAAAGAATTTTTAAGAAAAATATTTAGTGCATAAACTTTTCATCATATCTAATTTTGTTTTAATAAAATAAAAATATGTAGGAATGAAACAGCTTTTGTCTATGAAGAGCTTTTAATGTAAATCCTATTGAAAGTTATTTTTTGTAAAATATTTTAATGAAATGTTGGATCAAATAAAAACTTGCTAAAAGCTTTTCTTTTGAGAAAGAAAAATGAAGACAAAGGGAAACGGATATAAAATCATGATGTCCTGGACTAATGAGATCGTGCAAGATAAGGTTTTAGAATGTAGAACTTTTAGAAGAATGATGGGAAATAAGACTTGAGGATAAAAAGAAACTTCTTCAAAAATAAAAAGATGTATATAGCCACAGAATAAAGGTGGAGTCTTCTGATTCGTATTTTTTATGTTGATTAGAATTTTATGCTGTTATTGTTATTGCTGTCAAATTTTTTGACCTATGATATGCAAGTAATATATATATACAGCGTCTGACATGAGTATATTGGGTTGAAACTGTAGCTGTGCTGGGTTTTCATTTCCATTGCTCCACGAAGGAAATCAAAGCTGCTCCATGACTCTGTAAGTGTCCAAATTTCAGGAATCTGCATGCATACACCTTCGCTGTGTCAAACATTTGAATTCTATTATCGTTTTGTCAGAAGTTAAAAGCAAAAACTTTCTTTATGAACAATCTTCATGGCCACCACATTATTAAGTAAGCTTACTTTATTCGAGAATACGGACTTTATTTCAAATGTATACGTGTGCACCTTATCAATTTCATAGTATAGCCTATAATTATTTCTATTAAAATATGTAATCAATAAAAATTTAATCTGTCAAAATATATATTTATGCTTATATTTCCATTAAACGAGCCCTATCTTTTTTTTTTATTATTATTTTTATTATTTCTTAGTTATTCATTTAGTTAAAAGGTTTGTATGTTTTTTTTATTAAACAAGTTAATGCGTATTGCTCCAAAATAATACATCTCTATCAGTCTAAGGACTACCCGCCCTAACTGAGATAGTGGCCGGGCATGATTAATATATTAATATTATTCTCATTAAATCCTTTCAATGTGATTCTTATGCAAGCATAGGATTGGTGCATGGAGTCGGAATATGCTGACATCCATAAATATATTGCTTGGGGAAATATAAATATTAATTAATAATTAATAGAAACCAAGGCTGAGTATTTCCTTACCTATGTAATTATATCTGTTATTTTCTCCTTTTTTATTGTCAAGTTTTAAATAACTTGTCTCCAGACTATAGTTGCTACAAGTCCATTTCGCAAATCGAATGTTTCGTTTATGTATTAATCAGTGATATTTTTTATTAGTAATATATTACATAAGCAGATTTAATAAAGATAGCGTAAGTTCAACTGAGTAAAGATGGAGAGGGGTCGCAACTTGTTGCAATATTAAGTCTTATTTTTTTAGTATTTCATTAATCTCACTTGTTATCTTATTACTTGGTGTAAATAAATTGTTGTCATTATTTTACTAAGAAGTCCTGAATTTTACTTACTTTAATTAATTAAGGGATAATAACTCTAAATAGTATTCGAAGGGATATAGGCAATTAAACTTCAATTAGTATAGAGTTTAAACATTACTATTCATACTAATCTAATATTAATATTTAAGTCATCATTTTAAATTCACATTTCATCCATAAGATCTAGTATTCTTTATTATTCAATCTATTTTACAGTTATATTTGTATAGGTTAGGGTCTTAGAACCCAAGCATATAAAGCTTTCTCATCCAATTTGCTTTAGCTTTCTTATCAATTTGAATTTAATTTAGTTTCAAAAAGTCTGTCTATTGGGTATTATACTTCTGTTCATCCATTTTTCTCATTACAGTATATATATATATATTGTAACCCCTCACCACCGATCACCAACAACCACAAATACCCGGGGGTGCCAATTCTATGGATCATAGAATAAACCATTAATCTAACTTTACCCTAAATTTACTTATGAGGCTCTTAAATAAAGTTTCACCTTAGCCTAGCTCAGTTGAGGGATACAGAGGTCTATGAGGTGTCAAATGTAAATTAGATGTGGGAGGAAATATTATAATTAATAGGAAATAAAAATCTATTAAATTCTATACTAAACAAGAATTAAATTGGTAAAATTCTACCATCTAAATTTAACAAGTTATAATTTATACTTCACCTCCTCCCATCATCCACTTGCATTGAACAACCTCTACCATATTAGAAAATTAAACTAATAAATAAAATATAAAATTTAGAAATTATAATGTATAACAAGTTGGATCTGAACTTAAACTAAACCTATCATTACTAAATTTTAATTATACACTAATCTAATCTAGTTAACTGAATTTAATATTTAATCTAAATTAATAATTGAATATCTCAGGGAATCTATTTATGGCATGGCTTAATCTAAAATCTCTACCTGTCAACAACTAGTATTTAATATTATGACAGTAATGGAATAAATTAAGCCATACCCTAACAAAATAATAATAGTTAGATAGTGAAAGAAATGGGGTACATTTTGATTTCAATTCATCATCTAAACAATAACTGAATGATAAACCTTTAGAGAATTCGTAACTAATTAACATTTCATACAGTGTTTGGATCATGGAAATCAATATCATCATATCTGGATATGTTCATCATTAAATATTAGATAAAATAAATGTGTGAGCAGGTGTGGAAATATGAAACACGAATGTATGTTAAAGAAGAATCCTGAATACAATTTTGAATAATAAAACATTTATTAAAAAAAAAATATAGTTAAGCAAACATTTAATTTCTTTACAATTTATACAAATATAAGTTCTGGATATTTTAACATCAGTGGTTGAAAACCTACATAAGAGCAGAAATTACAAGATAATTTTCTAACTTCCTATCTGACACATTTCATCTACCAAGTCACTTTGATAGACGTATGGCAACATATTATATCTTTAACCCTAAATAATAAACTAAAATAAAATCTTTATATTTTATTGCAAAAATGGTTTTCAGTTATCAGCCACTTCTGATAAACATATGGAACTGAAATAATATAGCCTTACATTTCTGGCAATCAACTACATAATTTATTTTATATTCGACATCTTGTCTTTTATATCACTCTTAAATTATTAATTAATCTAATAAGTCTATAACAAACAACATAGGTTAAATATTTCAATTACATTATAAAATAAAACTAAAATCTTGGCATTTTTTACTTTAAAATGCAAATTAACTAAAATAAGGGGTTTGAACCTAAGAATAAACACAAAATAAGATTAAATTATATTTTGCAAAATGGAAATAATTCTATCAATTAGCTATGTTTTATCTTTGCAAAATAGAAATGAATAATGCCACTAATTAATTATGATTTGTCTTCTTTGCTTGCTTATACCAGTTATGATTAAATATTATGGCAGCTGATGATATGAAATTTAAATGATAAATGCAAAATGATTGAAGTTATGCATTAATGATGGATTTTTTTATAACTGTTAAATTAGTACTTTATATCTGTGTCTGCATTATGCTGTGTGTCATACAATAAATAATTAATACTAATCAATCCAATCGGTTTACTTATGAATGTGTAAATAAATCATAATACGGACAATGACAATGGACAATCAAGCTTTAGCACTAATTCTAACAGCTGTTTTTATGAGGAAATCAATTCTACTTTTATTCTTCTTTTTATCACTAACTTATCTGGCACATAGCTATGAGTATAAGATGAAAAACATTCCATAAAATACATGGGGATAAAAGATTTTCACACTTCTAATTTTATAACTAACAAGGCAATAACTCCCAAGTCTAACTTCTGAGACTAAATGAACTGGTGAGACAAATCTCATCACCAAACTAATCAGGGAGATAAAATACTTGGCTTCACACACTCTAATTCATAATATCAAATATCAAAACTGGAGGATTCAATCCACTCCTATCAAATACTTCAATAACAAAGGGATTTTACTCTATCCCATAAGATATACTAGGCAATCTACCATATCAAATATGCAAATAACAGAAAAGGGGAGATTGCTCAATCTCATATGTCACCCTACATAGCCACTAATACTTTTCTTATCAAACATAATAAAGAACAATAAATTCATACTTAAACAGATTCTAATCCTTCAAATTTAATTCGTCCATTTCCATCCTCCGAAACCGATATACTTTATATCATTTTACTTGCAATCTACACATTATTATAGTTGAGTTTTATAATATACACACATATACAAGCATAATAATACACAGATAATGCAAATCCCAATAGGTAAAGAACTACTGTAAAATATTAATTACTAATTGTAAACGCAATTCTGGGTAAACATTTCATATCTGATATAATATTTATAATTTAAAAACATATTAATTACAGTTGAGAAACAAGGCAATATTTTCTATTGGCAAGGTAAGACCAAATAATCTTTTATAGTGCATCTATATTAGCACAAATCCAAAGCTAAAGTTTGGCTTAGATAAATAATAAAGCTTTATGTTCTAGGTTAAATAATTATTGAAAATAATGATTTTCTAATCTATAAAAAAAAATGCAAAGATATACTATCAGATTTTATGTAATGAAAGTCTTTTAAAATAATTGTTTACCCCTTTTAACCTTAAATGGACATCTCCATTTTACCAAGCACATACGTTTATATATGGCACACGATAAAGCTTATACTAAAATAATAATAAATACCTTGTATAATATTCCCTTAATATTATACGTTTAGGAGATGTTCTTGGAGACATAATAAATATAATAATAAAAATAATAAAATCATAAAACAACCTTTAAACTATCTACCCACTAAATACGATTAAATAAATAAATAAATAAAGTTCTTTGGTTTTCTTCTGGGTTGAAAACAAAAGTTTATTACAGTTTATACATGACAGCCCTTTGTCATATCTTAAACAGTAATAATAATAGTAAGCACATAGGGATAAATATTGACAAAAACAACATGTTTCTGCAGGAAAACAAATAATATTATTTTGAGTCCAGTATAGCGCATTCAATGTTCTTATTGAAGCTGATGAAATTGCTGTTAATGTTATATAAAAGAAGTAATAATTCACATTTCATTCATAAAATATATTAGGCATTTATTTCATTTTTTTTTTCAGAGCCATTCATAAAATGTATATAATTAAACTGATAATATTTATTTAACTTTCCGTGAGCTGGTTGGCAACATTCTATATAAGAAATTCCATCGCAAATAAAGAGGACAATTAACCCTTTTCCCGCCTCTTACGAAGCTCCTCGTCGACATCTGACGTCACTCTAACTCTGCCAGTTCTTATGCTAAAATATTCGTTTGACAGGTATTGAATAGGTTTTTAAAAGTTCTGTAAGATGGTGCCCTCTTCCGAATTATTTTACAAGTAAAAAAAAAAAAACGCATTTAAACCTAAACAAAGAAAGAACATTAGTTGTGATTGGTTCTTAGCATGCTCTCAGCCGAAAAAGACATTCTGATTGGCTGGAAAGAACAAAGAAACCGCCTGATCAAAGAAAATAAAGAAAAACGCTGAGATTTTCATTTCGAATATGATTTAAAGTATTATAAAAGAATATTTTGAGAAATTACAAATTATTTTCAGAGAGAATACTAAAAAAACAAAATTATTTTCGAAAAATATTGAAGATTTTAGTAAAAATATTTAAGATTTAGTAAAAAGAAATATTTACTTTTCTATAATGTAAAAGTCGACCTTTTTGTTTATATTATAGCTTTTATGTTGCCGAAATTGAATATTTTAGAATAAATAAATAGCAATTTATTTTTGAAAGAACTTTCGTTCTCTTCATAATAAAAATTAGTAATATACTTTTTATAAACGTATCTGAGTTGAATTTAATATTATAGGCGAATATGTTTTAACAATAGGCTTTGTCTTCAGTTTGTGAGTTGGCCAATTAAAAGATTTGATTTTTACCTCATACAACCAATAATATAATTAGTGGTTTAAGGGTTAATAAAACAAAATCATATTCAGTCTCATTGATTTTCTAAATCCATTTCTCATAGTAATTGGAAAGAATAATTAGATAATTAGTTGAATTATACGTTTAGTCTCATTTTCTAATAGGCAAAAAAAAAAATATATAAATAATCAGGCAAGTATTTCAATAAAATGATAATAAAATAAATGATTCCTATGCATCTTTTTTAACCTTCTTCTTTTATAATTAGCACAAAATTTATCATAAAGAGTTCTTGAGAGACTTAATAATAGTTCGCATATTTTTCCGATATAATAAAGATATGCACACGCTGCAGTTGTTCCCTTAATACTATAATTAAAATTTAAGAAAAATAATTTTGAAAAACAAACAGACATTCTTCTGTCTTCTTCACAAGTAGGAATAAAATTTAAATAAAATGATTTTGAAATATAATTATGTACTTCCATTCCTTTCTTCATATTACTAATTAATTTTAAATACATTATAATGTAGATACACTCATGCATTTAAAATAATGATTGAGAATTCTGAAACTGTCAATTAAGAATAAAATTAATGTACCTTTAGGTTATTCACGCTATCATCGTCCTGAAACTTTTAGTATTTTAAACTTTCAACTTGGCTTTTTTTCTTGGAAGAATAGGCTTGTACTATTAAGCTTTATTTTGATAATACTTTGAAGTTCTATCAGCAGAGAATCTGAGTAGTAGTCTTTTTTATTTTGTAGTTCCCTTTAGTAGTTTTCTTTGGTAGTTCTCTTTGGTAATTCCCTTGGTAGTTTTATAATTAACCCTTTTTATAGTCCTCAAAAAAAAATTACCCAGCATTTATTCTTCCAATCCAAAGTCATTTGAAAGTTCAAAGGTCATCAGACAGAGACTAAGACTTAATTTATGCAAGAAACTTTCTTGTAGAAAAAAAATAGAAACAAAAAAAAAACTATTTTGTCTCTTAGATGAATAAAAAAATATTAAATTGAACTAAGAATTAAACATTCTGTATTAAAGTAATAGAATAAAATTAATAACAATCATTTTAACAAATAAAATATTTTACAGCATATTAATTCACCAGTCCAGTGATCCATCAATTCATTTAAAAGGTAATTAAGCTGGTTTTTAAACTAGTAGTGGAAAATTAAATATTTGGATGTGAGATATGATATTTGATGGTTTCATGAAGCATTTAAATGAAAAATGAAGTTGGATAATGATACGGACATAAATGAATATTTACAAATAATGTACTATAGGTATTAAACTGATGTGACTGAAACAACAATGTTAATGATGATAAGTTAAACATACTTCACTGTTTATACTATAGATTAAAATATGAAAAGCGAATGAACTAGAGAATCATTCAAACAAATCTTAATACTTTTCTGTAAACAAATAAAAACACTTAGAATTAACCTAAACTGAACTGACTACTTTTGCGACAAGCTACCCCCCTTATCCTATCATTGATTATACACTAAAGTAAAATATTAAATATCTAATAATCCTCAAATTATACCTATAAATACTTTTAAGCATAGTTTTAAGTCTTTACTAAAAATTTTTTAAAATTTCACGTTATTTCATTTTTTTTTTTAATAAGATGATATCAGATATTACTGATACAATATTACACAATTACAAATAATATTTCTGGTGCCAAACCAGAAGGTCACAATATATATATATATATTTGTATATAGGGCAAGATGATATATTAAAACAAGCATAATTGATTCTAGAATCTCATTTATTATATAGATTTCATTGATTTAGTTTATATGCATTACAAATTATGCAGATATCCTTAGGATATACTATATACATGATGCTTCATATCAGATTTGATAAACTTTTAAGCGTAAAATAAGATTCAATGTTAATTCACATAATGATCAAGTATGATCAATCCTTCTGTTCACCAGCTGTATTATAATAAAAATCCAAATTGGCATTAGATATGTGCATGCATATACGTATGGAAAAGATGATTGTATTATTTTGATTATACATCCAATCCATAAATGATTAAATATTTTTATTTCAGGTACTGTCTACTCTCTAGACAAAGCAACTTGTCTGTAAACATTCACGTATATTAAAACATTCATGCAGCAATAGATTGAATGAATGGGAACACATACTCCCTCAACTTATGAAAACATAAGTAGAGTATGTTAATCACAGAACACACATATATATAAAGAATATAGATTTGGACACAAAGAACTATGATTGTTTTTTAAGCAACAAAATATTTGATTAGCAAGTTTGACCATGTATAATAATAGAGACTGATTTACATATGTATGTAAATGGCTATATATTGTACCATTTATTTATATATGGTACAAATATATTGGCATTTGGTAAAAGCTAAAAAAAAAAGTAAATTTAGATTTTTTTTTTATTAGTATAATCTTTTTTAAAAATGTACAGTGAAAGTTAAAATTGTCTTTCATATTTTTTTTATGTAATTAAAAATAAAAGTTAAAATTGGAGAGAACAAAAGACACGCAGATTACTGATCCAGATAAATTAAAAGAATTCCGAAAGTAAAAAGATAAACTAAAAGAAAAATATTTTAACTAATTAAAGATGGTAGAATTATGCTACAAAAAATAAAGACTTTGTAATGTAAATTTTATAAAGAATGTACGAGATTATCAACGTATATTTTTGATAAACAAAAGGTATGTGCAGAAGTCTGAAAACTGGACCTCTAGTATAAAAAGAGAGAGGCCAGTTTGATCAGGTTCTTGTTTTGTCTGAAATTTCTACAGTCGGTCCTGGATAACAAAAGAATATATCCAGGATCGCCCTACGCTGAAATAATTCTGCATGTTAGAGTGAACTGGAGCTTTAACGGACATCGTTATTGAAGATGGACACCAGGAAAGCTTTCGTGACTGACTAGTAGAATAGACCACAAGATCAACTTATAACCAATGGCCGAGCTCATTCTAACCCAAAAAACTATGCATAGTATTCTACAAACTTCGTGAACTCACTAAACTTACCAGTAAGCTATGATTCCTTATTCCCGATTGTGACAAAACTAAGCGTTTGCAAACAATTCTTAAAAATATACGTATAGTAGGACCCTGATAGAGACTTTAATTTTATGGATCAAGAGACTTATTTAACCAAGAACTTTTTAATTGTTTAACTGTTATTTTTTATTAATGGATTCATATCTGAATTAGTGTGTGTTCTCTCCAGTTTATTTAAGTTGTAATTTATCTTTAAATATTTTAATCTGTTAGAATAAAAATGTTTATTTCTAATATCAACTTTTCATTTGTGCATTATTAATAGTGATTATCAATGTTTATTATTAAATTTATTAATATTAGTAGCGATATTTGAAAATATAATTTACCTTTGCCAATATGTGTTTAATAAGTTCCAATAATAATATTTAAAAAATAATTCTAGTTCATGGTAAAATCTAATACCGATCCTTTAAAAACATTTTTCTTTTTAATTTGCGAGATGTTATGTGATGATTTCAGTGGATTCTTACAGAATCATGGCACCTTTCAAATAAATTAAAAACTGATTTCGTCGATAGCGTAAATCGTAACAATTTCTAGGTAGAGTTGACCAGGAAATATAGTTATGTTTTTAGAAATAGAAATACAACTTTCTTCTTTTTGCATAACTTGATCAACTCGCGCATTATATGTGTAACAGAGAGCTAGTCAGACAGGAAAATGTTTCAATATGTTGTGTCATGAACATGAGATATGTGTTATAAAAACTACATATAGCTCATGTTACATATTTTTCATTTAAAATAAATGATTAAGTTATTAAAAAAATGAAAGTAGAAAAATATAGTTATTAACCAAATACAAGTTGCCATGAATATGGGTCTATAAACTGTCCCGAAAGCGCTTGGCGGTAACTTTTGAGAATTTTACGTACATTGAATAGCTTCATTATCTGTGCGCAGAGCACACATATATATTAATAATATGATTTTAAAATAGATTTTAATATGCAAACTTGTAAAAAATAAAAATATTGTGTCATATTTTTATTTTAGAATAAAACTGTTCTTAGCAAGAGGGTAGGGAAAGATTTAAAAATTCTTTGTTAAAGAAAACTCTCTTTGTTTTATAAAGCAAAAATAAGTTAGGGGAATAAAATGTGTAAAATAAATCTTAGGCAAAATCTAAAATAAATAAGTTTAAAATTCATTCTCTCCTTTTTAAAATAGTTAAATAAAATGGCTAAAAATAAACAAATATAAAATATTAAAATAAAATTTGTTATAAAAGAAACTTTTGTGAAAATATCTCATCGGCTTTGGAATGCAATTAAGTTTGTAAGATTTCTGGATGATAAGATATTAGATTAATCTAAGCAAAAGATTAGATTAAAATGAAATGTAAAAATCAATTAATTAAGGAAATTTAAAAATTAATTAAAAATATAGATTTAAATTATGATCGATTAAAGATGATTAAAAAAAAGAACAATGGAGAGAGGGATATAAAATTTACATCTTGGCTATTCTTTAATCGGGTTTGTGATTTACAGTCAGGATTGCTATTAGTGTTGATACTGTTGCGGTCCACATTAATGGAAAGGCCGCATAAGCCATAGGAGTATCTGGCAGGGCTTCGTGCCCCAAGCCCTCAGCCATCAACTATCCCACCTGAATCTGTACCTGGAACCAATATTGAGATTGTAAAGTAAAAGCTGCCACATATCCTCTCTATCATTATTCAACATAAACTTGGAAGGAAAGCCATCGATGGAGAAACAAAAGACCAACTGTTTGGAAAATAAAAACCAATGAAAACCTAGATAAAGATAGTTTTAAATATATTTTGATCACAGTCTAGACTATTTTATTTTAAATGAAATGAACTTTAATTAATGGACTATTATAACTATAGCTTAAAGTAATCATTTACATTTTTTTATGTAAAATTTATTGTTATTTTATATTATATTGAATATATGTGTGCATAAATTAATATTAATGTTTGCTTAAATATTTTGTTTATTTTCTCTCTTTCTCATGTTACTGACCAGTAAATTAGTGCAGAGTTATTTTGTGTTAAGTAAATGTGCTGGACCCTGACTCAGAGTGTGAGCTAGTCATGGGATATATCTAGCACCATATTGTGGATCTGTTGTTCGAAGCACACTGACTACTATCTATGGTTTACTGGCACCCGAGATTGATCCTCAAAACAAAATACTTTGGATGGTAAGGGTTTGATTCCAGCAGTCGAGGTGGGCCACTGTCTGGAAATGTGATCATGTTATGCTTTGCATAGTTTGATCTGATCATGGATATCATTGATGGCACTGCTAACAATGGCATTCTCCCCTCTGCTTGAAGGGTTGGTCCATTCCCATGTTTTTTTAAAATTATTATAAAAGGGATTTAAATCCAGATAAACATTTCATATTGGACCCGGTTTAATATCTATATACATAAAAACTTTAATTAGGATAGTTTTCTAATTGCAATACTGTTTAACATATAACTCTAATAATTCTAGCATTTTATAATTACATTATGTACTAAATCAATTTCCTTTCAGATTTAATTGAGTAAATTACCTTTTTATTTACGATGCAATGGTGAAGTCACATTTCAGTTTAATACATGGCTTAAAATAACACAACAACAACAAAAAAAACTGAATGTATCATAAATGTTAATTATATTTGAGTTAATGTTTAAAATTATTAAAGTAAGAGTGAAATTAAGCAGAGTTTAAATAAAAAAAAAATTAGAATATGAGAATAGTAAAACATTTTTTGATTGTACTGCTGAATTTTAAAATCACTCTACATACATACTGTTGTATTTTGTAAAAGTTTTATACAAGTTTGTGCACTCCAGAAAAACTAGAATTTATTAGAGAGATTTTTTTTAGATCACAAACTGATAACTGATAAAAATTTAATTAAAGAATTAACGCAATGGTGATCGATAAAATTCCAAGAAATATTTTCTTATTGCAAATATTTCTAGATAAGAGACATTATCTTATTGGAGAAGGTAATTAATTGTAACAGTTATCAGAAAGCTATAAAAAGAGTATGTAACAAGTACGTGGGACCATTTGAGTGCATCTCCAGTTGACTTTCCTGTTCGATCCCGGTGTAGGAGAGATCTTGTGTCAGTGCTTCGGTTAATGTCCAGTACTCAGTGAAAATGTAGTTCACAGGCATAGCTGAATAGGCCCACAGAGATTGGGAGACCGTAGCCTGAGGAAACCATCCGGATAGCAGCTAAATGAAGAGTTAAAAGAGTTTTCAACAGTTTTCAATTGGAGTTACTGGTGGACTGTTGCAGAGACAGAAGCTGTAAGGAGCTTATAGTCAGTTGCAGTGCTACACTATGATGTGTTCATGTGCAGCTAAATTGAACTGGGGCCAAGATGTGCATAAACCTAACTCATTGTGAACTGTTTTTGTAGCAGCCAACCTGAAAGCACATCACGGGAATTGAACATTAGTGAACTGTTGAGGTAGTGTTGTTGCAGACTATTCGCTATTCTTATTACTTAAAAGTTGTGAATCTTTTATTGTATATATTTATATGCTGGCCACCCTGTTATACTTGTGGACACAGCATATACATAAAATATTTTCTTGCATGACAATTCTCCAGAAGCTTAACTATGACTTGTTGATGTAATCCTTAATAGGTTTAATTGAACAGCTTCATTTTGTTCTTTAAATAAAAATAGCTTCTTGTAAATGAAGATAATTCCAGGTTTATATAAATTCATACAATTGCATTAGATGATTCAGAAACTGTAAATTCTCTGTTTTGATGTTATTAAATCTCAGACAGCTTTCTTTATGTTGTTTAAACAATCTCTTTTTATAGTTAATAATTTATGTTGAAATAAATTATTCATACAATTTGTAGATACTTTTGAGATAAAGCTATTCATGCAGTTTTTAGTATGCTTGATATGAGGTTCCTTTGATAGTATTCTTTCAGTTATTTTACAAGAATAGGCTATAGTTCCATATATTTTCTAGATATTTATCATTATTACAGAAACATGAGAAGCAGCAATAGTGATTATACCATTTATCTGCTTATATGGATGGTGACCTGGTAGCACTAATTCTGTTCTATAACTTACAGAAACTTTTCAAGGGTGATAATGCTCTTTTATAATCTACCGTTAACAAAAAAAAAAAAAAAATAAGATAGTTAATAAATAAATAGTCAAATGACTCATTCAAATATGGGAAATTCCATAACTAGAATCAATCCAAGGATTCTATGCCCTAGAGCAGGGGTAGGAAATTTCAAGCCCATGGGCTCATTATGGCTCTTGAGCAGTTTCAAAAATATATATAAAATCACCCTGTATAAAACTTTTATTTGCGCATAGTGCAAATATTAAATTAAGAACTAAATAAAATAAAAATTTTATTTTCTCAACTACTGTCTTTTTTTTTCTCTTCAACTTTTCTAAATATTCCTACAAATTATCTATATTGTATAGTCTATCTGATTACAGATTTAATTTACAATGCTGAGGGTATTTTGTTTGTTTTTAGAGTGATTTTTACAGATGGACATGTATTAGTAAAAATAAAACTCTAATTTTATTTCATTATTAATATTTTGCACTTAGTTTTTTTAATTATGAAGAGTACACCGAATAAATTCAAGATAAGAAAAATTGATGCAGAAAATCACATATTTCAAAAGAAATAAACGACACATTTTTTTTTTTTAGAAAGAAATAGTAAATTCCGGATTTATTATCTTCATTAAAAATTTTTCAGACAACAATGGTTAGAGATAAACTATATTTTTGTTAAATTTTTAATTAATGAAAGGGATTAGTCATAAAGAAAAGCATTGTTTCTGCACTATATAAAAATATTTTAATAAAAGATAATAAAATTGGTTACAAAGTTCACATTTAAAAAAAAAAAATTGTTACATTGAAATAGACAGCTAATTTTAAAATCTTTTTATTATTAGTGTGTGTATATATAATATCACACCAAAACACAAGTTAATAAAAAACAAATTAAAATGTAAGTTTGCTTAGCCAACTGACATACAAATTAAATTTTGAGATCGACAAAGCTTCTCAACTGCCCGTTGGGCAAGGGGGAAAAAAATGAAATTGACCATTAATGTAAACAGGGAAATTTTTATTTATTTATTTTTAAAAAAAAATTCAAAATAGACTTAAATTGACTAAAAATAACAAATCAAGGTTATATATGTTGAATGTTTTTACTCTCATCTGCCAATTGTATGCATTCTCAAATAATATTTTTATTGATCATTGGGTATCCTATTTAGGTCTGGCATCATTTTTCTCTGCCAGTTTATCTCTTTTTCCTGTTAGACATTTTAAATTGGTGGCCTATTATTAATATGCTCAAACTATCTGACTTATTTAGTTGAGCTGGGTGTTCATTACTTTTAGATTTTTCTGATTCAGCAACCAGAGTTTTATCCATAGCTGGATATAAAGTCTTTTTAAGAAAGCCTTGATAAATCTACAATAAACTAGGTCTTTAACTGGTGTCTACACTTATTGGAATACAAGGCAGATTTTTATTATCACTGTTCTGCTCAAAAGTTTTATATATTCTATTACTGATGCTGTAGGTAATGATGTGGGAAGGTATTTGAAAATTTTTCTAGTTTTGCTCATACCATAATATTTGAGCTTTATCTACCATATTGCCTAAAGTTTCTCTAAAATTATATACATTCCATTTTATATCCTGTTTTTTAATCATATAGACAGCGGCAATATTACATAAAAAATGATGAGAATAGCTGACAAAATTAGAACCTGTTATTCTTTATATGTAATGAATTTTTTTTAAACACAACAGTTCACAATTCCTTTCTAAGTGAGTCCTAAACTCTTTCTCATAATCCTTATACAGATAGTACCTGTCATCTTTTCACTTTATTTCTGTGCTTTATCTTCTATAACTTCTTTTTCCTGCTCTGATGTTCTGCAAAGGGTGCTGTAGTTGGAAAGTGTATATTATTAAGAAGAGAATCCATTTTGAAAAAAAAAAAAATACTTCTTTTTATTTCTACATTAAAATAAAATAATTCTACTGGAAACAAAACTACATTTTTTAGAAGTCACATTCAAATAAAACTTTATGGCTAAAAAGTTAATACAAATCAGCGAAGCAGAATAATTACCATGTCATTTAAAAATACACTGATGTTAATCTATAATTACACACACTCAGACAATTTGTTAAATATAATTTATTCATTTATTGTAACAAAATAATTTTTAGATCAATTCTTAAATCTTTTCTAATTAACAAAAAAAAGTTACATTTTCAAAAAAATACAAAATTAATAGCTAACTAAAGTAAAAGTATTTTGAAATTAACATCACAAAATTATTATATTTTTAATATCAAAAATCAAAGAAAGAATGAAAACAGTTATTTTACTTATTTTTTACAGTCTTAAGAAATAATTATTTAGTGTCCTTTTTACTACCAAAGTAATAAAAAATATGAAAATTTGTACAATCTAATGTAATATTTTAAAAGAGTTTATACAGTTTTAATGAAGTATTTTAAATTACTCATATTCATTTATTTTATGTATTATTTGTATATGTGAATCTATTTTATAAGTTAAAAGGTGATGAAACCAGGATATTATAATATGTATTTAAGGATAATCTTTTATACCCAAAGATAACAATAAAGCTTCAGTTTTTTTAGTTTCTATTATAATCTTATTATGTGTAATGTAATATAAAGATCTTACCATATTTCACTGTTATTCTTTTAATGTTGCAAGTATTATTGAAATTTGATATGTTTTGAATGATTTTTATTTGACTGTATTCTTTTTCCAATTAAGTTGCATTATAATACATACTTTTTTTAAAAAAAAAACCATATGTATATATTGAACCGGGTCCATTTAAAAGAAGCTGTTTAAATTTTAACCTTTTTAACATAATTTTAAATTTTAAATTTTTAATATCTCTTCAAGCAGAAGGGAGAATTCCATCGATAGCAGAGCTATCAACGATACCTATGGTTAGACCAAGCTATGCAAAGCATAACACAATCACATTTCCAGACTGTGGCCCACCTTGACTGCTAGATTCAAACCCCTACCACCTAAAGCATTTTATTTATTTAGAAGTAAACCTCAGGTGCCAGCTAATTACACGAAATAATTATTATGCCTGGAGGTAAGTCCATAATCCAATGCTTAAAATATCCCATGACTAGCTCATACTCTGTCTCAGGGTCCAGCATATTTACTTAACACATAAAGTAACTTATACAATAATTGACTGGTGATGCAATGCTGAGAAAGAGAAAATAGACAAAATAACAATTAAGGCAAACATTAACACAATAATATTGAAATTTACATATAAAAAAGATATAAGTAATTACTCAGGCTAAATTATGATAGTCTTCATTAATTAAAGTTCATTCATTTAAATATAAAGAGTCTAGACTGTAATCAGAATATATTTTAAATTTCTTTATCTAGAGTTTCATTGTGTGTATTTTCAAACCGGTTGGCCTTTTTGGTTCTGCATTGATGGCTTCATGGCTTGTTTCTATCTTATGACTCAGCATTGGGGAAGAGAGAGAGACCAGCAATAGCATCTATTTTATGATTTTGGTATCAGTTTCCAGTATTTGTTCCAGGCGGAATAGTTGACTTGCGGAGGTTTGGGGCATGAAGTTCTTTTGGACATCTCCATGGCTTATGCAGGTTTTCCATTAATGTTAACTGCAGCAATGAATTCCAAATATCTGGATCTCTGGTTGTTTGGATTCTGCATTTTGACTGAACTGAATAATAATAATCTGAACAGATTCTATATCACAAACCAGACTATATCATAAACCAGACTATAGAACAATAAAGAGAGCGGCTTTGGCTTTATATACTTTTTTTCTCTCCTGGTGTTTTAATTCCTTATCGTTACTTTTAATTTAGATCTTAACTTGAAATGTCTTTTAATTAATTTTATATTTCTTTTTATATTAATCCCTTGCTCAGATTCATCTAAACATTCTTGATAAGATAGTTTACAGTTTTTTTAAAAAATTAATACAACTATTGATTTTACGATTGTAAAAAAAAAACCTATTGATTTTGATTCTATTATTAATCAAAATCTTATAAACTAATTACATAATGAAAGTTTTATATTTTATTTTTACAGACTAATTTTCAGTCTGATTTTACATATTTATTTAGCTTTTACTTTATAAAAGCTGTTTTGTTTTTTAAAAAGAGAGAGAGAGAAAAGGTTTAACTGTTTTTTAATTCTATCATATCCATTTCTTCCCCCTCCTACTAAAAAGTTTTATTCTAAGAGAAAACTATGATGAAGTATTTTTTATTTTTTTATTTTTTGTTTAAAAAAAAAATATTTAAATTAACCCACTCATAATTTATTTTTATCTTAATTTTTTATTAAAAATTACAGACGTACTGCTGTTCAATAGCAGTACAATATATAGATTGTATTAATATAAAGATCTTGTTAAAGTTCAGGCTATGGCTCTAAATATTGAAATGCTAAATAATAAATTATGATAATAGGTAACAAGCTACATTATACCAATGATCAATTAGACTCATTTGCTTGTATATTGTAGTTAGTTCAAATTTCCTTCGGGAAGAGAATTTAATATATAAACCTATTCTTAGGACAGTTAAGTCTGAAAATATTACTAAAATAATTCACATATCAAATTTTTAAAGAATCATATTACTAAAATAATTCACATATCAAATTTTTAAAGAATCATTTACTAACTTTACAAATAATGCACATTTTTTTGTATCAATGCCAGTCTATTAGCCAGATAAAAAATAATAACTTTTATCTTACTCCACATTATTATATAATAAATTAAACATTGACATTTGAAAAGACTGAAAATTTTTATCAGCAGCTATTTGTATTTTTATATTAATTAAACCAGTTTACAGTATCAAATAACAATTTAGATAAAATTTTAATAACCCACAAGTATTGTGATAACCTATTTAGATTTAGTTGTTTTGTGAATAGGTTTATATTTACACTGTTACATAATTGATAAGTTGTAATTTATTATGACTTGTTAATATTATCAGAATTTATATGCACAATATATTATTGACAATTTTTATTAAAAGGAATTAACTCTTCTTTATTTTTCAATATATAATGTTTTTTTAAACAATATTAACAGTAATTTTTTTAGTAATTTAAATGTATTATTTATAAGTTATCAAAAAACTGCTTGAATAAATCAGCAACAAGTAAAAACATTGTTATAGATGTGTCCAACCAAGATACACTTACCCACCTAAAGTCCCCACTGATATACAGTATATACATATTCCAAGCATATTAATCACACAAAAGCTGCTTGTTTTACAAGAAAGCAACAAGATGCTAATGACAGAATGGAAGAATCTATTCCAAAAAGTCAAAAATACAACTTAATCTAAGAAACAAAATGTCTGCAAAACAATGTGAGAGGCATTGAGTCTGCTTTTAAATGCAAAATTCTTATTAATCATATGCCATTAACTGTGGGACTGGACACCAGGTCTGCAGTATCCATTGCATCAAAAAATACATGAACTATCATCAATAAGAAAAATAACTATCATCTGAATCCTAGCAGTAAAACAATTATTGATTACCAAGGCAATCAAGTAGCACTCTTGGGCTGGACAAAGTTACAATGACCAGTAAGATATCTGCCCTTTTAATTGTATCTAGTGGTAAGGAGAGCAATTTATTAGAACATAATTGGTTCACTTATTTAGAATTTACAACGACTAAAGCGAACCAGTTCACAATAATAAATTCAAACAGGGTCTACCCAAAAGTAGCTGTTGATAATCCAAGTTTGAGCTTAAAATAAAGCATGAAAATGCAAAAAAGTGGATAGGGACTTTCTTCTAATATGTTACATTTAAGAGAACCACCAAATGGATTCCAGCAGTTGTGATCAAAGTTAA
The DNA here is from genome assembly GCA_028023455.1 of Epiperipatus broadwayi. Taxonomy (NCBI): domain Eukaryota; kingdom Metazoa; phylum Onychophora; class Udeonychophora; order Euonychophora; family Peripatidae; genus Epiperipatus; species Epiperipatus broadwayi. The sequence goes on along the minus strand of JAQFVV010000008.1, from coordinate 13,789,437 downwards.
AGGATCCCAGACAGTGGTGGTTAAAACAGCTGATGGACAGCAGCATTATAAACATCGAAACCAACTAAGATTACACTACATGTCATCAACCATCAGTGAAGCCTCATCAAATGACAAAGTAGAGTCACAATCTATCAATAATGAGTCACCAGTCACCTACAGTTTCACAATTGATGAACAATGATAATGTAACTGCTGAGATCACTAAGCTAGATGATGTCACAAAGTAAGAAGATAACTATTAATGCACCTGCATGATTCTCCAGGATTAATTTTAACTAGAGGAGGCAGTGTCATATTTCAAATTGCCTTCAAATAATGGACTAGTCCAGATTTCATGTTATCTAGATTGGATTGAGCATTCATCAATATGAACCTATGCATACGCAGATAGATAACACATAGTCAATGGCAAGAACAGGCCAATAGATGATTTTCACTGAATCTGAATGTTTTCATTAGGTATGGGGATGTGGCAATAAATAGTCAAGCTTTTTGAAGTCAAAGAATTGTCACAAAGCTGAAAGACAGAGTACATATTCTCCATAAATGTTTTGCAGGGAGCTACTGTCACAAAGCTGAAAGGCAGAATCTCCATTCTCCAGACAATAGCTATCAAAGCTAAATGGTTGATGCAGCAAGGCAAATTCATGTTCATGACTGGAAGCTGCTAGAGCCAAATATTAGCACAAGACAAGCTGTCATAATACAGCTGGAAGTGTCACTGGACTTATTCATGAGACAGGCTGTAACATATAGGTTATCAAACTTTTTCAGGTCACTGCCCCCTTTGCAGGACATAAATTTTGTAACCCCCCTCCCTAAATATAACAGTTTTCCACATTCAATCTGTTTAATATTTTTGATGTAAATAGCAACTAATGATACTGTACCAGATGGTGCCTACCCTGTAATTCATACGATGCACACAAGATGTAACATGATATCACTGTCACATATCAGAGTAAGGCATTAACATAAACTCAATATCAATAACAAGAAGAAAAAAAATAATTTAGAGTTATTAAATTTTAAGTTTAAATGAGTGAAATCAAACCAAAATCGATTATATTTCCTGATGTCTCCCCATCCAAAACTCTATTACCTTGCTAATTGGTACCACAAAGTTTTAGACAGTATATCTTTGAAAGGTTGAACCTAAACCTCACCTTTATGTGCCACTTTTGAGAAGAGAAAAATACTTTGAAAAGGAAATACCACTGCCAACAAAACAAAAAAATAACCGACTCAGCATGACGATAAATTTTCAATAATCACATACAGAGATTACAAAAATAATAATAATTTTGCGCAAAGTAAATTTCTCTTTTCTCAAATAGAACAGTGTGTTAAAAGCAAACAACAACAACAAACAAATATATATATATCTACTGTAATGGTCAGATTCATATGCCTCATTAACACACTGCAGAATTCAAACCCCAGACATGAAACTCAACACTCTAGGAGGGGTTACCTCCCAGAAATCCCTAGTTTGAGTCCAAAGTTTATGCTTTACAGCACCACCTATGTGACAACACATCTGATGCTACAATAGCATAGTTTCTTGCCGGTGCCAGTAGTCAGGGAGAAGCAAGAGACTCTATATTAAAATATATCATTAGGTTTGCTAACTAACATCTAGGGATGGTACAATATATATATATATAATGTGATATAGACCAAGGTAATGGTGTGGATCGCAGAAAATAACATCAAAATGATTAAAATTTAATGTGGTTATTTAACATTATAAATATGGGCATTGTCTGTATAAGACAGACCGTGCCATTTAATCATAAAGAAAAATAAATTTAAATGAAGTACCATTTACGTTTACAATAATGGCTTGTTAATATCATATATTCTCTATACCTCGGGTTAATGCAATATAATATTATAATAATGTGCTTAACAAAAGTACAGTTGGGAAAGATTGATTTCAAAGACATACGAGGCCTATTAATAAGTGTTTGCTTAATTGGATTTCTATATTTAATATTTGACACAAGAACATATATTGACTTCAAGAATAGTGTGCACGAAAGCTCGCTGGGCAATAAGGTAAGGAAGTGATTAAGACGCGGGCAATTTAATGAAATTGAAACTACCTTAAAATAGATCGGTGGTACCAGTGAAAGTTTAATGTACAGGATGGAGTGCGGTATATTGTAACTGCGTTGCTATGTAAAATAAAATGATAAAATAAAATGAAAGCTGATTGCATGGCATTTTGTCATAAGTCCATGAAAGGTTTTGCCACAAATCAGCCCGAGCCTGGCATCCTACCATGTAACTCCATGACTGAGTGAGTCATGCATAAAATTACCAGGTATCTGGGAACCACAAGGAAAGGGAACGGTCTCAGCCATTTTTACTTTGAGAAATCAAAGCAGGCCTCAAACACCCAACACCTACATTGGCAATACACAAATAATTTACATAAAATTATATAACTGGGCTGACTTTAGTTGAGCAAAGGCGCTTAATCAATTCCTAATAATTTTAAGAAAGTCCGCACATTTTCGACCTCAAATTTGACAGTTCTTAACATTAAGTAAAATTACAATAAAAGAAATTATAATATTTAAGAAAAATGGAGTGGGAATGTATGATTAAACAAGGATTCATGAGATTATACATAATCATGCATTTCTCTATATTATATAGTTCACTTATTAACTTTGCATAAATCCTAGCATTATATATATATAAATAAACCCTTTCTGAAAAGTCATAGTTATTTAAATGATTATAAAACACAAAATAAAGTAGCCTTCGAATGAGCAATTTTACAAGACATTTAATAAAGGGCCAGTTTTACAATTAACCCGCACTAATATGGCAGCATACTAATTCAGAAAGGGAAAAGAAGTGATTCACTCATTCGATGACTATCCAGGCACATTATCATAATGAAAGAACATTAAAACATATTAGCAAAATTTAAAATATTAACCAAAGTATAGAGAGAAAAGAACACAAGTTAGATTACAAAGATTATAGAAAATTAGATAGTTTTATGGTATGAAATACATTTAAAATTTAGCTATAGCTTTATGAGAGGGAAATATATCTCAAGAGCTCTTGGGTTAATTAATTTTACCTCATATGAAAAGTGGGGTATTCAATGGACGCATTTTGTCTTAGATTAACTTGACTTGGAGACTTTATCTTACTTGATTTGATGGCAGCAGCATTTACTTGGGTGTTTATGGCAGCTTTTTTGGTCCATGATCAAACTAAGTTATATTTTCAGCAGCAGTGACAGTTTACAGTAGGTCTTCTTTAAGTATAGGGCATTTGATGATATGACGTGCCAGAGGATGGCCATTCCCGAGAAGGAAGAGAGCTATCCTGCTGACCTTTACCCAGATATTCTACTTTCACTTGGCAAAGGCTAATAAGTATAATTCTCCAGTGATATAGAGCTGGCTTTAGTTTTTTGTAATAAATTAAAAATATATCAGCAAACTTCAGCTTTAATAAAATAAACTTCTTAAAATATGGCCACTGGCCACTAACTAAAATCAGTAAACTATATCTTGACAATAATATGACCACTAACTAACTAAATAATAAATTCAGCTCTATATATCAGAGAAGTATACAATAGCACTGCCCCGTGGCTAACAATCATTTCCAAAAATAAATGCCAAAACAAATACTGCAACTTATCTGAATATCTAATACAATGGGGTTTTATAATTAATTTTACTTTTAAGATATTCGGATTAAAACTTTACTTTTGTTTTAAAAATATTTTAATTAAAAAATACCAGAGTGGACATCTGTTGTTTATCTTGATGGCCAAATATTTAAGCCACTAATTTATTGTAAAAAATCTTATTAATTAAGCCGATTGTTCTCTTCCCAATCCTCATTTACTTTCTACATAAAATTTGTACATAAAAATCTAAAATAATAAAAATTATTTATTTTGAAATTCTAAATGTTTAAATCTATTTAAAAGTTGAATATTATTTTATATTAAATGAAAGCAAATATTGTGAATGTAATATTTTTGAAATAAATAGATTTAAACAAAATAACTTTAAACAACAAAATATTATTTTTACGTAAGTTTTAAAATATATTATCGCAGTATGTGTGTAAATACAACTTATATGACCTACTTTTTAAAATGAATATGTATACATGTACATACTCACAATTTATAAATCATTAATGTAGGGATTCTGAAACTATATATATCACACTAGCATTATACTCATCTAAATTAGACAGGATTTCAGCATATAAACGCAGTACAGACACACTATGATACGTTGGAGTTTAAAATAGGGTATGAGGGTAGGAAAGAAGTGAGAAAGGTGAAACAAATCTTACTGTTTCACTACGCCACGGCTTACACACAAGCATTGCAGAAATTAATTTGGTAGAACTGTTTTAAAGTAGGAAAATCAAATAATAGTTTATAGAGAAACAAAATAAAAATACAAATAATAAAAAAAATGCAATAAAATTTATAGCAAAAGACATAATGATAGTAAATAAAAATTAAAAAAATTATATCATCTGGCTTCCTTTTGGTTTCTTTCCATTAACCATTTCCAGATTTAGTAACTTTTAAGTGTGCTATAAAACATGACAACAAGGCGGCGAGGGCTTCTCTTCTTCACAGCAAAACATAGACATTAAGGTGTTCATCATCATCAGCTAGCATCTGTAGCTACATGACAGCAATATAGGAATCTGGCTGGTGCACTAACATTGGGAGTTTACTTCATTAGCATTTTAATGATAAAATTTAGGCATTTTTATATTTCTTAGCTTTCTCTAGAAATCTTTATAATAAAGACAGCAGCCAACCAAGGGTTGATCATGCAATTCTGGACAGACTATAATTTGAAGCTAGGCTCAGCTCTGCCATCTTTCATAAAGTTCTCCACTGCTTTATAACTAGAATATTTCTCTTAGTTCGGCAATTCCTTAACCACCCAGTAGACAAAACATAGCAAGGAAAACAATAAACTCAGAAGAGCCCCCACCTCCCCCATCACCTGCTGAAATCCTTTTGTAGCACTCCTATAACAATATAAATTGAGTACCCCTCTTTCACTATTACAGCCATTATCTTCAATTTCTTGGATAATTGATCATAACACAATTGATATAGCTTTTTACACATTTTTATCTTTCACTTCTTTCATTTTCCACTCACACTCTTTTAATTCCTCAAGGAGTTCCGTTTTACATATAGTTTCTAATTTTAATACAATGGAAATAGCTTTTTCCATCTTTACAAAAGATTCAAAACAAAACAAAAGAAAAACAAATCTGAGATATGACAAATTTTTAGATTATCTCAGCTGATATTGGCCTTAAATTACTTTATTTTTTTTTAACAAAAAATATAATGCACAGGATGACCACTTCTATCTATTAGTAAAACTTAAAATTAGCCATACAATAATAACCTGCATTCCTTTTAACTTGTTAGTAGAGAAAAAAAAAAACAACCAAAAATGTGCAAAAACATTTACAATTACTCTAGCTATCCCTTTATATATATATATTCTTGCACATAAACAATTTATAAAATAACCATAAAATTGGCAAAATAATGTAAAAATTAGCTGTTTGAGAGCAAGTTAAAGCTGATGATAGGTGCATCTGGAGAAAAGGCTAGACTACCTGAATGCCTCCAAAATACTTTTGAACCCACTATCACTCCCCTAGAAGTCTTCACTCCCCACTGGGGGGTAGTACCATCCACTTTGGGAAACTCCTGTAACAGAACAACTGGAAGTAGTAGGAAATTTATAAGAGCATTTGAAGTCCCTTCTTTACATAGTTCACCCTACAATTGATATGTCTTGAAGTTCGCCATGGAGGGTGGTCCAGAAGTTACACTATGGGTCGGATCAGGAGTATGAACACTGCAGGGATTATCCGGCCTTAATCGAGGCTCCCTATGTATCTTAGTGCTGCACTGCGCTATGATATCAAATCTCCCGAAGTTGTTGCCTTCTCCGTTGGCTCTTATATGCCTTCCAGATTATTTTCTCCGACGAGTAAATTATTCCTTCTTCCTGACCATGGAACTTAAGTATGACTGGCGATTTCTGGGAAGGGGTTTTTCTCTCTATATGGCTATTGTTCTCTAAAGTTTTTTTTACCAATGAAATCTCTACATTCTGAGAGCAAAAGCTTATCTCCAATCAGAAAGGTCCACTTATAAATGTAAGTAAATTCTTATTAGACAAAAGTTATCAATTGCCCCAGGGATCTCTTGAATCTTTTAACCCGTATAATTTTAATCCAATTATATATATATAGCACTCCTCCCCTTTACTTTAGAGAACCACAGTTCCCCTCCTTTTTGTCTTTTTTTTTTTTAACACAAGTAATCTTTAAGGTAGACAGGAGGCTTCCACACTCTTTGAGGTTTATCTTTCCCTGGTTTAAGATTACTCTCATGTGTGGTTATTTCTTCAGCCATTTGGTCAGCTCCCTTTTCTTCTATAATTTCATGATTTAGTCCTGTGTAGGGGGGTGACTTGTTTGTTACTCGCTTCTTAATGTGGTTTGTGTGGCGACAGAATTGTGTGCCCGTTTCTGATTCTATGAGTACAATTTTGTTTGAAAGTATTTTCAAGATCACACCTGGTGTCCACTTTTTTTTTTGGGAATCTCTAACCCAAATGCTTTGACCCACCATAAATTCATTGCATTCCTCTGTCATAGTTTCAATGGATTCATGTTGTGGGTGTAGTAGTGATAGTTTGGTTCTTAGTTTCCGGCCTAGTAACCTTTCAGCTGGTGAAATCCCAGTCGATGCTATGGGTGTGGAATGTTGGTAAAGCATTGCTAACTGAAGAACTTCATGGGTTTGTTGAGATTCTGATTTGTTAAGGGCTTGCTGTAACTGGTGTACGGCTTTTTCAGCCAGTCCATTTGACTCTGGGTGGTAGGGTGGAGTGTAAATGTGTTTGATACCCCATTCCCTTGTAAAATCTTTAAATTGGTCTGAGGTAAAACCAGAACCATTATCTGTTACCAGGCTTTCTGGTATTCCATGGAAAGCAAAAATTTCTTTAAGAGTTGATATTGTTTCATTAGACTCTGTATTCCTAACTAGTCTATATTCTACCCAGTTAGAATATGCATCTATTATAACCAAGAATAGGTTTCCTCTGAAAGGCCCTGCATGGTCCATGTGGACCTGCTCCCATGGTTTAGTTGCAGTTGGCCATGATGTATATGTTCGCGGTTTCTGATTTGCAGTTGACTGGCAGTTTGTACATGCCTTTACAGTGTTTTCGATGTCTTTATCTATACCTGGCCACCATACATAGGAATGTGCCAAAGCTTTGGCTCTTACAGTTCCAGGATGTCCATCATGAATCAAACATAGGACTGCTGGGCGACCTTGAACTGGTATGATTACTCGATTGCCTATCAGTATGCATTATTTATTGACAGTTGGTCTCATGCTTTCCAGAATGCCACTGGGAGATTGTTGGGTCGTTTAATTGGCCAGCCATTACATATCCAATTCCATACTAGTCTATACCCATCGTCTAATTTAGTCCATTTTACTACTAACTCGCTATTCAACACATTTGATTCCCATGTATCTATGTAGTTTATAGAGACTTGTCCTATTGTTTTTCCATTATTATCTGGTATTTGGGACAGTGCGTCAGCATGTGTTATAAAGCTGCCTCTCCTGTATTCAAGGGAATAATCATATGCAGATAATATTTCAATCCAACGCAGCATGCATGGGCTTAAGTGATCGGGTAATTGTTTTGACCTCGAAAATATTCCCAGTAATGGTTTGTGGTCAGTGGTTGCTGTAAAATGCCTTCCATATAGATATTGGTGGAACTTTTTTATCCCAAAAATGATTGCCAAGGCTTCTTTATCTAGTTGACTATAGCTCCGTTCAGACCTTGATAATGTTCTTGAAGCATAAGCTATGGGTCGTTCACCTTCATCTGTGGGGTGGCTTATTACTGCTCCTACTCCATATTCTGATGCATCAGTGGTTAATATTACCTGTTCATTGTTATTGTAGTTTATGAGTAGGTCATCTGATGTTAGCAAGCTTTTTGTCTTCTTGAATGCATCTTCATGTATTCTATCCCAGCTCCACTTCCGGTTTTTCTCTAATAACTCATATAACTTACTGGCAATGTGGGCTTTCCCTTTAAGAAAACATTCAAAATATCCAATAAGGCCCAGGAAAGATTGTAATTCCTTGACATTCCGAGGTGTTTTTGCATTTTTAATAGCCCGTATCTTTTCAGGCATTGGTTTTTTACCATTATTGGATATTATATGTACTAGAAATTTAATTTCTGGAGTATTCCAGATACATTTTTCTTCATTTAGTCTGGCTCTTGATTTTGCTAGCTTTTCACAAACTTCATGAACCTTGCTCTGGAGTTCTGTCTCTGAATTTGCCATTATTAATATATCATGGAAGTAAGGTATCACACCATTTATTCCTCAGAGTAGTTGGTCTATGTTTGATTGGAAAATATTTGGTGCGGTGGTAATTCCAAAAGGCAAATGGTTGTATTTAAATAGACCAAAAGGTGTAGTCAGTGTTAAGATCTCTGCTGACTTTCCTGTTACTGGTATTTGGTGAAATGCAGCATTAAGGTCTAATTTTGCATAGTGAGTTGCTCCCTCGAGAGTGGCTAATACTTCACGCACGTTTGGCACTGGATAATTGCTTTTATTTAAAGCTGGGTTAACTGTTATCCGGTAATCCCCACAAATACGTATACTGCCGTCTGTTTTAGTAATGATTACTATGGGTGTCGCCCACTCTGAGTTTTCCATAGGTGTTAGTACCCCTTTATTTGTTAACTCCTCCAGTGCATTGGCTAGTTTTTCTCGTTGCGCATATGGCACTCTCCGTGGTTTACACAACACAGGCTCTGCATTCTTCCCAAGCTGTATTTCAACTGGTTTGGTTCTAATTTCCCCTAGTTCTTTTTTAAACAATGATGGGAATGTATTGCGTATTTCCTTTTCAATCATAATTTTTTTTGTGATAGTTATTTTGATGCCCATAGGTTTAAACCAATTTCTTTCAATTATGGGGTTTGTTTTTCCGTGAATGATATATAACGGGAGATCGGTGATTTTGCTATTTGTTTGTACCGGAACAATAACTTTCCTGACTATTTCAATACGGGAGATCGGTGATTTTGCTATTTGTTTGTACCGGAACAATAACTTTCCTGACTATTTCAATGTGTTTCCCATTTACGTCTTTTGCTATCAGATTTGTTTTTTCTAGATTACTGGTTCGATTGCGAAATTGCATTATTGTTTTCCAATCTCTATAAGCCATTAAAGATATTCCGGAACCGCTGTCAGTTTCCATGGCAAATGGTCGGTCAAATATTTTTACTGACATTATTTGATCGTTATTAACGGTTTCTGTATTTTTATTTTCACTTGCTTGTTGTTTTTACACGATTCCGCTAAGTGTCTTATTTTCCCGCAATTTCTACATTTACTCTTTTTCCATTTACACATTTTTGTTAAATGTCTGGATTTTCCGCATCTGTAACACTTCATTTCATCATTTTCATTTCTTTCCGCGAAGTTTATTTGTTTACGCGTTTTAGCTAAATGTCCGGATTTTCCGCACCTGAAACACTTCATTTCGTCATTTCCGTTTAGTTCCACGAGGTTTATTTGACACCATTCTGCTGCCGTTGCACTCTGGAATTGTTTTGATTGCTCCATAGCCGCTTCGTGTGCGAGGCCCGTTTTGATCGCTGTTTTGTATGTAAGGTCATCAATTGTTAATAACTGCTCTCAGAGTCTCCCGTCAGACATGCCCCACAAGAATTGCTGCAATAGTGCTTCTTCCAAATAATTCCCAAAAACACAATCTTTTGCTAACTCCTGTAGTGCAATATCGAATTTGCGAATGTTTTCGCCTCTATTTTGCCTACGATTCTGGAAATGGAGGCGTGCTACATGTTTGGTTGTTTTGGGATCAAAATATTTTTGAAGTATGTCCTGTAGTTCTGAATATTTCAGTTCTTCTGGTTTTTTCGGGTTACATAAATGATTTGCTGTTTTAATTACATCTGGACCCGCAAAATACAGTAGAGTGGCAATTTTTCTCTCGTCCTTTACAATATTATTCATTAAAAGGTATTTATCTATGCGGCTTGCATATAGAGGCCATTCTGATTGTCTATGCACGTCAAATTCTCCAACGTTTACCTGCGCCATGTTTAATTTGAACGGCGTCACTTATGAATTTGTGAATTTCGGATTACTAGTTTCCCGATGTTTATATATTTCTGAATATCCTACTGGTTTGTCGACTGCACCAATGATATGTCTTGAAGTTCACCGTGGAGGGTGGTCCAGAAGTTACACTATGGGTCGGATCAGGAGTATGAACACTGCGGGGATTATCCGGCCTTAATCGAGGCTCCTTATGTATCTTAGTGCTGCACTGCGCTATGATATCAAATCTCCCGAAGTTGTTGCCTTCTCCGTTGGCTCTTATATGCCTTCCAGATTATTTTCTCTGACGAGTAAATTATTCCTTCTTCCTGACCGTGGAACTTAAGTATGACTTGCGATTTCTGGGAAGGGGTTTTTCTGTCTATATGGCTATTGTTCTCTAAAGTATTTTTTACCAATGAAATCTCTATATTCTGAGAGCAAAAGCTTATCTCCAATCAGAAAGGTCCACTTATAAATGTAAGTAAATTTTTATTAGACAAAAGTTATCAATTGCCCCAGGGATCTCTTGAATCTTTTAACCCGTATAATTTTAATCCAATTATATATATATAGCAACAACCATGAATCATATCCCTCTAACAGTAATAGGTGGAATATAATTATTCTAAATACATATGCCTATTTGTTTTATATGTTATTTACATGCATTTGTGTTATATAGATTTGCTCTAATCAGAACAGATTTATGTTTGGTAAATATTTTTCAAATTTAATTTACTTTTGCATTTCATTTTTATAAGGTTTTTACTGTTAAAAAAATTTGCATCCAGACATTTTTGGCAATAGTTAATTATTAATTTTTGGAAAATTATTAATAATAAAACTTAAAACCGTGTTATCAAAAGAAATTAAAAAAAACTTTTTTTATCTTATGAAATTTTATTTTGAAATTGTGATTTGTAGCATAAATATATATATTTTTAAGTTTTTAGTTATAATTAGATGATATTAGATGGTGATTGGCTTCTAGATGTTTGCATTCAGTTGTATATGCTTTGATTTAGTTATTTTGCTAATTGAAATTGACTGTAAGTGAAAATAAAGACCAACAACACCAAGAACGATAATTGCTATATATAGCTTATTTGTTGTCAGCACATTTATTGAAATAAATAGTTTCAGTTTATTACAAGATTGCATTTAGTGCTAAAACAAATATTATCTCTTTGGTTACTATTCAAAGTTTATTTTTACAGTAGTTACTTTTGGTTGATCATCTCTTCAATAATGTTAGCAGCCATAGGCATAATCCATTGTCAGGGGAGATATTAAATTGTAAATACATTCACATTTTTTTTTTTATAATTATAGATTTTTTTTATAATTGCTTCTGTTCAAACTTTCACATTGTGATAAAATTTAGGTTTTTTAGATATTTTTATTTTAGATTAAATATTGATTTAATTTTGTTAGAGAGAAATTATAAGCTGCAAATCATTGTTGCCACCACATTTTTTTGTTAAATCTAAAGTTAATCATAAAGAAATTGATTTTTCTGCTAGTGCTATTGAGAATAATAAGATATTTCATTATCTCCTTTCTTCAAGATCTTGTGATGAAATTTTAAATATTGATTAATAAGAAAATATATATTTTCTAACCTACTTTTATGCTTTTTTTTATAATCAAAAATTTTCGACAATTACTGTATTGGGAAATTTCCACCATAATTTAATAACTTTACAGAATCAATTTCTTCTCTTAACCAATTATGGTAACATTTTGCTATCTAAGATTTTGAGAAAAGTTTAATTTTTTAATTCTTTAATTTCTTACAGAATTAGATCTTTTAAATCATGATCGTAAAGTAATGAGCATAAATTGTTTATATTGGGCACTGGTGGTCCAGACTATCCAAAAGCTCAGAAAAAACAATAAGATGCATAATTGTTTATATATGAGAGATATTAAGTAAATGTTTAAATGAAAGTAGGATAAAAAAACAACAACTGATGTGTCAAATCATTCCAACTTAATAACTGCTTCTGTTAGTAGTTACAATATTAATTTCAGTCATTAAAATAATGATCATATTCTAAGGATATCTTATCAAAGAATAGTATGCTATTTTGTCTGGAAAATAATTTTTTGTAAAGAACATATCTAAAGAAAGATTTTATTTATGATAAGAAATGTTTATGATATCAATCTATTTATATTTTGCTAATGAAGAAATGGGAAAAAAATATAAACAAATGGCTGGAATAACAGTCAAATGATTCCTTTGACTGTTTTAAAATGACTGATAAAATGATGGAATTTTTAGCAATAATAAGGTTAACTGGAAATGAGGTCTGACAAAGGACATAACATCATGAACAAAATCAATAGAAAATAATGTTTTTATCAGATTGCCAATTAGCTTTTAATTGAAGTTAGAAGAGTGATGTCACTAGTATTGATAATACAAACTGGAGAGGTATATTAATTCTGTTTTTCCCCCAAAAGACAAAAGTAGATACAATTAATTTGAAACTGAGATTACTAAAATATTTTGTTGCTGTCTTGTTGACAGAATGTTTGAATTTTCAAATTATCAGTGTAAATAGCAAGATAAGAATTCTCTGTGTGAAAAGCAGTGCAAATTCAGTTTCTTTTAATAATTAAATTATTACTTCACTAAACGTTATAAACTAATATATATATGCGCTGTTTGCACAGATAATGATGCTAGAATAAAGCGAAATTTTTAATTTATTAAAATATAAAGCTATTAAATTAAAGAGCTGAGCGCTTTCAAGAGACTACTTGCTCTCATACTCAGCTGTATGAGAGCAAGTAGTCTCTTGAAAGCGCTCAGCTCTTTAATTTAATAGCTATATTTTAATAAATTAAAAATTCCGCTTATCTGTGCAAACTGCATATATTAGATTCTTTTAATAGACAAATGGTGAATTAGCTAAATAATTCTGTTAGGAATTAATTGATTTTACTAATTGCCTTATATAATAGCTTTTGGAATTAGAAGAGAATATAAAGATAAAATGAAGAGGAAATTATGAATGATTATTGTTTTTTTATTATGTATTTAATGGTTTTAACCGTTTCATTTTCCTTGTTTTTTTTTTTTTTTCAATAGGTCTAATATACTCTGTGTTTTGATATCAGGAATTCAAATTAGTTCTATGCACACATATGTATCAATAATGTTATAACCAATACTTAGTTAAATGCTTATTTTAGCATTGTCACAGTTCAAGTGTTTTTAACAATTCTAAAATAAAAGACAATCATAAAAAAAGTTTTTGGTTGAAGTTTGCTTTAAATAAATAATAATAGGTTAAACTCAGAAAGATATTAAAGACAATAAATGTATGGTCATCCCATGCAAGATGATGGGATTTTATTAATGAATTTGTTTCTTAATTAAGTATTGATCAACCAGAGAGTTTACAAATAATGTGTTTTAATTTTTAATTTTGAAATGTTTTATAAATAGCTCAATCTACCAATAGGCTTTACAGGTAGGAGTAATGGAATGACCTTTCGATATGAAAGTCAAATGTGAATACAAATAAACAGTACTTGACCAAGATTACTACCTGTTACCTTATAGGATAGAATGTTAGTTCGACAAAGGTTCAGATACAGACAGTCTTTTCTGCTGCCCTCTTTTTCTTTCTTAAATAATTTTAAGTTAGTTTAGGGCTGGCTCTTATGCCATCAATTTATCTTCTTGTATTAATTGTGACAATGGGATTTTGATTTTGTCCATACATTCATTCTTTAATTACACACCCAGCATTTCTGTCTCCAATTTTCTTTTTCAAGCTCTTCACTATTAAGAAAGCAATGATTGGGACAGGCTTTGTAAAACGTCAGCCCTTTGTTATGATCTTTTCTTGAGGTAGTGCAATCATTAATGAGTCTGTTTGGAACTGGATTTACAACAGGAGTTTTATTTGGTAAAGATTGCGTGTTCTGCCTACTTTGGATGTAGAAAAAGACCTACAAAAATTTTAAAAATGGTCTGTCTCACATAGTCTGGATAGGTTGTCATGTTTAGAAGATTGCTTGTTATAGTAGTAAAAATGATATTAGTAATAGTAGTAAAGCAGAACACAGGGGGGAGTGTACTAAAAGATGAATATTATAAATTTTTTTTTTAAAATATAATGTTCAACTTTACTTGTTTCACAGTCTACCTGTGATTCTATTCTAAGAATTTAAGTGAGAACAGGTTATTACCCGTGCTTCGAGTAGAAATATTTTTGAGCACCGAACAAGTCCAATCTCAAGCACCAACTTATCAATTAATAAGAATTATACCCATCGAAAACAAAAGAAAAGGTCCAGTGGGTCCTTTTTGGGTGCCTTATCCAGACTAACTCAGTCACAAGGTCTGGGAGACAATATCTATCGGAGAATGAAGCCAAAGTTATCTTGCAAAGAAACATCATTTATATACTTTCATATTTTTTCTATCTGCCCTATGAATCTTATTATTTTATTTTTTTTAGAAATATACGGTCATGAATATCGGTAAGCTTTTAAAAATAATAACCCAGAAGTTATAGGAATCTTGTAATTCAAATAAATACACAAGTTATAGTTTAAATTCTAAGATTTATTAATATACGTATATATTAATATCTCAAACATATGACATTCATTCCGATACATGTATATAATATCAATATACACATTCATGAAAGAGTGCAATTATACATCAGAGTTGTATTTATTAAATGTTTTAATCTATTTCTATAATTACTTTCTTTAAGTTAGGACAAAGCACACATTTCTTAATTTATTATATGTTCATTTAATATATATAAAGAAAGTCAAAGTTACCTCATTTGAGAGTGAACGTTCACATTTTTAAGGTGGATGATCTGTAAGCTTACAGTATTACAATGGCGATTGTCCTAGTGAGAATTGTTGGTCTGGAAGATGATGAAAGATTCCATAACATTTTCATATATGATAATCCTTCCTAGAGGTTAGGTAGGTGATTTAAAATTGAGTGCATGAAAGTTTTTGCTATTTGGAGTTCCGTGATCATTTCCCTTGCTTGAAATAGATGGCTAAAATCTCCATACGTAAAGGTCAGGCAGGTCACAAAATAACTGTCCACTGGGCCAGTTTAATGAATCCACATGATTCTTTTACCCCAGCATTTCAATGGAGTCCATTCTTATTAATTAATAAAATCACTTTATTAAAATTTATTTTCTGCGCTTCTTTCTCTATAACAGTCACTTTTTCGAATCACTACAAAATCAAAAAAAAAATAATAATATAGTTCTTTTTTTTTATCTCTCTTTCACCTCACTTTTTTTTTTATCTATATGCCGATGAACATTAGCTTAGGAATACTTTTAGCATGATCAGGTTTCTATTGTTCCAAAATACTTAGTGGCCAATTCTTGGAATTCTAACAAGTGTCATTAACAGAAATCGCCGGTGGCACAACTTGCAACCCCTTTTATTACTCTCCAGCCTTATATTTTATATTTTAATTTGCTTTCATTAAGAAACATGCACTACTAATGACATTATTTAAATGACTATAACTTACTATAATAAACAACAAAATTATATAAAACAAAAAATATATAAAAATACAACTCCGCACATAACCGCTCCTCTTCATCTTCACATATAAATCTATCTGTTAGTAATTAATTCTATGCAACATCACAACAACATGTGTAATAAATATATATGTGTACATTCATGCCTTTAAATGGTTAATGTATTTCACTCACACTCTTTTGTAACAAGATTTGAATGTATATCTGTAAATTTTCTCGCATCTATTAATTTAATCCATAATAACAATCGCGATAAACACTCTTTTGTAATCATTATTGCCTTTTACTTTCTTTACTACCCATATTCGAACTCAGCTACTGTTACAATTGATACAAATTCTTTTAGATCAGAACACAGGACTGCACTGGTATTTAAGAAGCTCTCAAGATTTAAGGTCATTGTAGCTGCTCTAAGTGAAATTCATTTTCCAGAGGAAAGAAGTTTCATAAAACAGGTGGATGGTTATATGTTTTTTGAAGGATAACTCAGTTAATGAAAGGAGAATGCTTAGTGCTAGATATGTTGTAAAGTCTTATTTAGTATCTTCTATTTTTGAAATTTCTCATTTTACCAATGAAAGGCTAATGATATTGAAACTCACATTGCTTATTTTATTAGTGCCTTAACTCCAACCTTAGATTCAGAGGAATTTAAAATAAAATTTATTTTTGCTGGATAGTGACAGGTCATGTAAAAGTCTGTGCTCATATACCTATATATTATAGCAATATTAGTAGTTAAAGTCAATTTTCTCTCTCAGAAACTTAACACATTTGTTAGTACAAATAGACTTTGGCCAAAAATTATTAGAAATAATGGTATTGGTGCTGTAAATTTGAATGGTATATTATTGAATTTTTGTACAATGTATGGATTGACTATTATAAACACTTTGTTTAGACAGAAAAACCACTATAAAAACATTGATGTGTCCATGTTCAAAACAATAGTATTTAATAGATTGCATTATAGTTAGGAGTCAGAATGCAAGAGTTCATATTACATGAGCACTTATAAGTGCAGACTGTTGAACAAGATCATAAATTAGTATATTCCAAAATTAAAATAATAGATAGATTAAAAAATAGATTTTATTCCAAATATATTCACAAGAAAATTATATTTTGTTTTTCAGAAATATTTACTATACATATTAAATTTCAATAGCTATTAAACACTAAAAATGGTAATTTGAACTTTGAGGTTTGTCATATTACTGAAATATGAAAAATCTCTTAAGGAGTAGGTCATAGATACAAGTAAGTCTATTCATGAGTTCACTAAAAAGAAGAATGATGACTGTTTCTGACAATGATCTTATTATTAATAATGTGATTAAAAGGATAGTGCCATTTTCTGTTTGGCAGAATAATAAATTAAATGTGGAACTTTATATTAAATATAGAGATGGAGAAAAAGTTCAATGATTAATGAGATGGCTTAAAAATGATTGATGGATTAAAAATACAAAGAAGGTAATATTTTCTGATCATGGTCACTAGATTTTTTTTTTTGATGCTCTGAAAGCAACATACAGACCTGAAAAATGGTATTACAATTCTATTAATTCCAGCAAGGACACTCTCTTATATGATGACGATGATATTTTGAATAGGTAGAAAGAGTATATTAATACATTTTATTAGTCATTCATTAGAATAGAGACTATCCAATAATGAATATTTCTGTAGTGTAATTTTCACTACACCACTCATGTAAGGTAGAGACTGGTTTCTATCCACTTTTAACATATTGTGGAGGGATGTAATCATAATTGTATGACCAAAGATATGTGAAAAAGATTATAATCCCCAGATGTGCATTTCATGCTGAACCGGCATTCATTAATTGGGCCAGGCCACAATCTCTTACATATATCTTTATCATAGTTTAATATATCTAGATAGAAAATTACCACAGTTTATTTGATAAACATCAAATGTGCCCTCACAACTTTGACATAAATTATTTAATGAAAGTATATTAATAAATTTTACTAGTCATTCATTAGTCTAGAGATTATCCAATAACGAATAATATTACTGTAATATAATATTCACTATACCACTCTCATGCAAAGTAGGGACTGGTTTCTATCTGTTTTTAACACCTTGTGGAAAGATGTAATCAAAAACATATGACCAAAGACATGTGAAAAATATCTATGATCCCCAAGATATGTATTTTGTGCTGAACCAGCACTCATCACTTGGCCCAGACCACAATCCTTTACACATATTATCATTGTTTATTATATATAGATAGCAAATTACTATAGTTTATTTGATAAGTGTTAAATGTGTTGCCCTCACAACTTTGACACAAAATCATTTAATGAAAGTATTTTAAATAATTGTGTAGGTATTGAGTTGATGATTTTTAGGGATATTTTCATTTTATCTACTCATTTAGATTTGGACAAAATATCCAGCTTAAAGAAGGCAAATAGTTCTGTGTAATCTTAAAAATGGGAAGACCGTTAGTCCTGATGAATTATCTGGAGAAATTTTGAATTACAGTGGTGATATGTTAGCTTCAAAAATACTGAAAATTTTTAAGAATATGAATTTGTGCCACCTGATATTAAGAATTTACTAAATGTTTGTGATGATGGTATGTGAAATGTGATTAAATGTTGAATATCTAGAAAATTTTAAACTTTATTTAAACTTATCAAATACAAACAACTTGTTAGTAATAACACATTAATAGACAATACAGGTTAGTAATTATATATTTCAAATAGTAGTATTTTCCACTCTTCTTCGGATGTTGCTGATATGATCAGTGACAATATTAGCATAGGAATCAAACTTACACCTTTTAATTTTTGAATATTGAATTTTAACGAAACCCTAATCAACTCAGCTATTCTATCAAAGGCAACTGTTTGTAGAAATTTCATATACTTATATGTGAGGGTTGGTTCAAGTCCTCCTGATTCCCCCAATTTTTTTATATACTTTTTTCCAAGAGCAAAGTTGATTGGGTTGACTTATAGGATTATTTGCTTATGAGGAGCTTCTTTAAATTTTATTATTTGCATCTTTTCTTCTCTATCTAATATTTTTGTATTTTCCCACTCAAACATATATTTCATTAGAAATGTGGAATATTTTCTAAGAAATAAACTTACTGATGAAGACTTCACAAGAGTTTACCAAATGGTGAAAAGATCATATTCTAAATTACATTAAAGAATAAAAGAATGCCAGAAGAAAAAACTTATACAGAAAAAAAAAACTTGTAAATCTACATGGGCACATCAAAAGTCATACTATAACAAACAATCAACTTTGTTAGTTAAAAATCTTAGCTCTAAATATCTTACGGATGCTGAATTGTCTGTTCTTGGAAAAGATTTAAACTTAGCCATTATGCCAACTACAATCCCATTATTAGATATAATGGCAGCCACTGAGGAAGTCACCCAAATATTGCCTGTAGAAAAAGTAGCAGAACTACACTGGAGAGTTAAAAGAATCCATTATTAGATATAATGGCAGCCACTGAGGAAGTCACCCAAACATTGCCTGTAGAAAAAGTAGCAGAACTACACTGGAGAGTTAAAAGAACACTTGAGAGACATCAAAAGCAGAAATCAAACATTTCATATGATGAGAAAAAAGCTGTTAAATCTCTCAAACAGGATACATCTATAATCTTTGTCCTTGCTGACAAAAGTAACAACACAGTTGTTAATAGATACAACTGAATTATGATAATAAAATACAAGAACTTTTCATAGCAGACCAATACAGTAAAGTGGCAAAAAAATCTGATTTGAAATACAGAAATAAAGTTACAAACATTACTCCAAAAACATTGTGGGTATTTTAGTGATTAGAAAAAAAGGAAATTAACATTGTATTTTGGCAAAATTCCTCATTGTATTTAGCAAAATTCCTCATCATTATCGATTACCTAAAATCCATAAAAGACAATGTTTCATTAAGACCTATTGTTAGTTCTAGAAATTCACAGGGTCAAAACTCGTCAAGATTTCTTCTCAAAATTGTTAGTCCTTTGGCATATGAGATACAGTCCTTCATCAGGAATTCTAAGCACTTTCTAGAATTAGTCAAGGATAGAGAAATTGAAAGAACTGACATATTGGTAAGCTTTGATATAGAGTATTTATTCACAAATGTACTATGTGATGAAGCATTGTCTATTGTAATGAAAGGTTATATGATGATAGTAGTCTACAAATCAGAACAACTCTACCTATTGATAGTATAATGGAATTATTAACTTTTTGCATAACAATGACAAATTTTCAATATAATTCAGAATTCTTTCAATGAAATCAAGGAATGATCATGGGCTCACAGCTGTCATTTTTTCTTAGCAACATTTACATAGAAGACTTGGAATTGCAGACATGAATATTACTCCATTTTCAACTAAAGTGTAATTTTGCTATGTTGAAGATACATTTGTTGTATGGTTGCATGGTGAAGTATGATTACAATCATTCTGTATACACATGAACAATGTATCCCCTTTAATTAAATTCACAATGGAATCAGAATAAGCACAAAAATTGGCATTCTTAGATGTTTTTATGACAAGATTCCCTCATGGAAAAGTAAAACAACAGTTTATATGAAATCAACAAACACTGATAAGTGATTGACATATACATCCAATAACACCAGAAGCATAAAACATAGATTATACTATTACCATGGAACAAGGCAAAGGAAGTTTGTTCAGACACTAATGATTTGGAAAGTGAAAAGATCTACATAGAACAAGCTCTCATGAAGAATGGTTATCCTTCAGCTGCCATCAAGAAAATCCTTTAATAAACAACAAAGACACCAAAAAGAAAAACAATTATTGATCCTTTAGTATATCCATGCATATCAGGAATAGCAGACAAATTAAAGAAAATCTGCAATCAATACAACATTAGAACAGTTTTTCAAAGCCATATCATAAAATTTGAGGAATTCTAACTTCTACAATGTCTAAACAAGAAAAACTGCATCTATGAAATACTATGTGAATGTGGAAGGAAGTATATTGGTGAGACCTGTTGCCCTATTGAACAGTGAATGAAAGAACACAAACTAATGGTTAGAAAAGAAAAAAGTGTCCACCATAGCAGACCAAGTATATACCAATGAACATATTGTGCCAGGCATTATCAAATGGCCTTGCACAAAGTCTGTATTAAGCACAACAAATATAAAAATGTGCTAGATTAATAATGGAGGTTCGGTCTGAACAGTAGAATACCCACACACACAATTTTAAATATTGTACACGTATAATAAACTCATGTATTTTTTTATTTTTGTTTTTCCTTTTTGTATATTTTTTATGATATGTCATTATATGTATTTGTTTTTTTTTTTTTCCAACATACTTGTACATTTTTTTTAATTACTTTTCTAAAGATTGTAATTTTATTCCATAAGCAAGTAATGTTAATTGCTTTTGCAAAAATCTGATCAAAAGCAAAAGGTTTGATAATGCTATAATTAAACTGTTATCTCTTTAAAAAAAATTCTTTTGAATTGATTTTGTAAGCAAGTGGTCTGGGTTATTCAAGATGGATGTCAAACTTAAAATGTAGAATTTAATCGGAAAAATATAAAGGAATGTTTGCAATCTAAGTGATAAGCTAAATTAAAAGGATTGGCTGATTCATTCTTCTCAGAGGGATATCTGAATTGGTTCTTATTAGTGGGATTGATAGTGCTGTGGGATTCATTCTTTCTTTGGCAGCCATTCTGGGCAAGTCATTCTTTTTGTGGCTCCAGAATTCTCCAAGCAACCAGCTACTTAGAGATTCATTTACGAATAGGACTATTAGTGACATTCTTAAGAACAAATCCATTATACAGTTCTTTTAAGAACTCTTGTCTTTGTGGATTCGAGTAACCATTGGAGACAGCTTATGAAAATTTATTAATAATCCTAATTATTATTAGATATATAAAAAAAGAAGATATGAAGCAATATACTAGAGATTCCAGCAAAATGACCGTGGGGTAGACAACTAGCCGGTGCACCGCCCTTTCTCTGTCCCAAGCCGCCAAGATGTGACCACGCCAATTCCAGCCGCCCATGATGATGACAAATGCCGCCTTGCTAAATGGATGAAATCTTCACCACACAGCCAGTTAACTTGAAGCCCACTCAGAGCCCAGAGGAGAAGAATGAAGACGCAGATATAAGTTTATTTTAAGATATTTATTAATATTGAAATAATTAACTTTGATATTTCCGATTAAATATATTATTTTTTGTTATTATTATTAATCATTTAAAAAAGAGAGAGAGTCTCTCGCATATGTATATGAATTTACGGTTATTACGGGCATAAATGATAAAGCTTTTACTTAAATCCTTTGAGTCAATTTTTCTATTTCAAATTCTAGTATTTTCAACAAAGATTGCAATGAGATTTTTTTGTTGTTGTTGCTATTCATTTTCCTCTTGTTGTTACTCCTGGAATTCGTCATATATGGATATACATGTATGTATATGCGTACATACGCTTATAATATTCGGTAAATACGATATCTCATGCTGAATATCTAAAAATGTATTTAACCGTATATCCTTTTTAAGTTATTTTTTTTGTTACTGCTGCACCTTATGATGCGTGCAAGAAGGGATTGATCTATTATAGATTCCCTGTAAGCAAGTACTCTAATAACTTTATATTTAAAGTAATAGTAAGTGTATAATTGTGATGCGCGTATATACATGTACAGGAATTTATCTATAGCAAGAAGGAAATAGATACAGTACCTTATGGTGAGTACGATATAGTATCTGAGCCAATGCAACCTTGTTGACTTGTTGAAAAGTATGAAATTAGTGAAATATCTCATATTGCAAATATACCTATGCATAGTTGTCTTTTTTTATTATTATTTGCTATCAATAAAAAGGTTTTAAAGTTATCAGTAAAAGCGTATGCCTGTATGACCGAAAATCTCATATCTGTATATCAAATCACACAAAGTAAAATTTATTTCTATTGGGTAAAAAGAGCTCAGACCACTTCCATTACTTATAAACATTGTAAATAGCTTTAGGGATTTATTATTTTTCTTATTTAAAATTGTATTTTATCTATTTCAACGCCTCGAATATATATGGTTTGGGATAATTAATTATTTAGTATTTTGTTATTATATCATCATTAGTATGAAACGGTGGTGGGTATTTGGGATTAAATAAATATTTAATCATAATATTAAACTTGTTTCGTTTTCATATTATTATTTATATTGATCAAAATGTATTCTTTCCTTATCAACCACGTACCGGTAATAATCATTTAACTTACCCATTTGAAGACCCTAGATTGTAGAGTGACTGAGCTAGCCACAAAGGGATATCGCTCTACCGGGGTGTTAAATCTTATTCTTATGCTCCGCTGAACATATGGTATTGCACATCCTTCTAGGAGGGTGAAAAATTCATTTTTTGATTCTTTTCTAGAAGTGGCGCGCAAAAGTCTATTTTGTAAATAGATTTTTCAAAGGTGTGTACTTGCCATTGTTCTAAATATTCGGGCATTCAAATAAGATATCAACTAAAGGGTGTTTTTAACTGGAAGAGTCCTGTCAATCCACTCTTTCTATCAATTTAGCTGGAAGTACCAATATACATGAGTACAGACAATCGGCTAGATTGATATCCATTTCTTTACCTGTTGAATCTTGGTCACTTCATGCTCAGTGCAAGATTAGGAAAAGAATTCCGCAGGGAGTATGGACTGGTACAGTAAAACTGGCGCCACACGTGGTTTAAATGTAAAAATGGTACGATTAAGGAAAGAACAAGTTAAATTATATAAATGTGAAAATTACGGTAAAAATATATTACGTGCCGTATGTATATATAAACTTAATGTAGGTGTAAGTAAAAACTAAATGAAATGTTGACTATATATACATAAAAGAAGTTATATAAAATTCGATCGTTAGTTGTTTTTTCTTTTTAGATATATAGTGTAATTAATATGCCATACAAATGAACACGCTTAGTTTGCTATATATTTGTTTTGAAAGTTATTCTTAAATAATTTAAAATATTTTACTCAGTAATCTGCAGATCCAAAATGATAGTGTTATTCTTTGTTGCGACAGATATTTAATATATATTTATGATTCAAATTGTTAGCAATAAATCAAATGTTCACACTGTATTCTATAAATATACTGTATAAGTAAAATAGAAAAAAAAAGTTATTTTAAGTAAGTATACATGTAATATATTGACTGTTGATATTTTGTTATATAGAGTACATATTCCTTTATCTTAATAATTGCTTAACAATTTTCACTTTAAACCGAGTCGCTAACATTTTCGTTTTATTGGATAAGTAAAGTTGCCGTTTAAACTGAGTAAAAAACTGTGTCAACATATGCAATTAAAATAGTAATAAAGTATATATAAAAATTATTAAACGAATGAGTGAGGGAGTAGGTCACACGCTATATATATGCGTATATAAATGGTCGGAGGTTTTACAAATAAAAGTAATAAGTTATTATAGCGTTAAATTTTAACGTAACTTATAGTTAAATCTGTTGGTCTTTCTGTTTGTAAAAAAGTAAAATAAAACAGTGTTAAATACTGGCTTACGAATTAAAATTTCGGTCGAAACTGGTCTGGGGATGGGGACAATCCAAGATAAAAATGATTTGAATGCCTTCTCTTGTAGTAGCATTTATCATAAATAAAAAAAAAAGTTTGTTTAGAGCTATTAGCACGCTCTTAATTTTACATATTTGTAAGTGCAAGCTATATATAAGTCATGTGACATCTGACTTGTTATTATTACTATTATTATTTTGCTGTTGTGGCTTTAGCTAAATTAAAGAGCTAAGCCTACTAATATATGGAGTATCTGAATTAAGTTCAGGCCCATATGATTTTTTCAGTTGGAGAGCTGACTTTAAAGACATGTAGATGTCTAAAAGTTTCAGATCTTCTAACAATTATCTTTTAGATAAATGCTTTGCTTGAGTTGGTTTTTTAGATCTAATGTCCCAACTCCTCACTGAAGAGACCCATAGGTCGAAACCGGTCTGGGGATGGGGACAATCCAAGATAAAAATGATTTGAATGCCTTCTCTTGTAGTAGCATTTATCATAAATAAAAAAAAAAGCTTGTTTAGAGCTATTAGCATGCTCTTAATTTTACATATTTGTAAGTGCAAGCTATATATAAGTCATGTGACATCTGACTTGTTATTATTAGTATTATTATTTTGCTGTTGTGGCTTTAGCTAAATTAAAGAGCTAAGCCTACTAATATATGGAGTATCTGAATTAAGCTCAGGACCATATGATTTTTTCAGTTGGAGAGCTGACTTTAAAGACATGTAGATGTCTAAAAGTTTCAGATCTTCTTCTAACAATTATCTTTTAGATAAATGCTTTGCTTGAGTTGGTTTTTTAGATCTAATGTCCCAACTCCTCACTGAAGAGACCCATAGGTCGAAACCGGTCTGGGGATGGGGACAATCCAAGATAAAAATGATTTGAATGCCTTCTCTTGTAGTAGCATTTATCATAAATAAAAAAAAAAAGCTTGTTTGAGCTATTAGCACGCTCTTAATTTTACATATTTGTAAGTGCAAGCTATATATAAGTCATGTGACATCTGACTTGTTATTATTACTATTAAACGATTTAAAATAACTTATACTCGAAGTTTTTTTTTTAAAAAAAAAAAACAGCGTAACGAAGTAAAGTTTCGTATGTTAAACTTGAGTTTCTGTTTTGGGCGATAAATCAAATTAAATAGACATAGGTAAAATGGGCACAATAACTGGAACAGGGCATAGAAAAAACAAATAATTGGCGAGTGGAATAAGGCAGAGTTAGGTGCGCGGTGTACTGCGTATTTAAAAATAAGACAAATAGTTAAGAAATAATTTAAAAATATCCGCTATTACCGATTCTGTATTTAACTGATCAGTAACTAAAAACTATATATACCAAATATAAATAGATATAGGTATTCCGTAACTCCTAAATAAAGAATATTTATACTGTGCTTTTAATGTGGACAAGATCCAAATCAAGAAAAATGGATCAACAGCCAATAAGTGATACAAACACCTCGGTTAATGAAGAACCAGAGGAAAAGACTCACTGTGAGAAAAAAGAAAATGATCAACAAAGAAGCAAAAAACTTGAAGCGGAAAACGAACACAGGTGGACCATGATGGAAGAAATTTTATGGACTATAAAACAAGAAATAGCCAGAATACCGCAGGAAATAAATGAATTGAGGCAACAACTATCAGAAAATACAACATATATAAATCAAAGAATAGATGATGTCAAACGTGAACTAGAAAATGAAATCGAAACAAGATTTCAAAGCATGAAAAATGGAAATAATCCGGAACAAGGCAACAGTAATAGGCTGGAAAAAACAGAAATGAGTCAGCAGATGACTGAAGCAGAGCATGAATATGTTCAGGATCAAGTCAAGAAAAAAGGAGAGGATGCTGAAATAACCGAAGATCATAGCATTAAAAATGAGCTGCATGAAAAAGAAAAGGACAACCTTACCTATGCAATATAAACCAATTCCTAAAAATAAAAATATTTGAAGGACAAACAGGTGAAGCTCCTATGGAGCACATTAAAAGCTTGGAAAAATATTTCCAGGTAAACCAAATCAATGACTTTAGTAAACTGGCAATTGCCTGCAGTCATCTCCATGGCGATGCTCAAGCATGGTGGGAATCTTTGTTCCACTATCCAGTAACATTTGAGGAATATAAAAAGGAATTATTAAAAAGTTTTTGGAATGAACAGCATCAAGAGATGATTCTATACCAAGCCATGCAGGAAAAACATAATGAGAATAATGGCGAAAATTACTTGCAATTTTTCAGGAGACAAGTGGCAACACTTCGGACATTAAACGCATGTCACATATCAGAGGGGCAAATTGTCAGAATAATCCATCGTAATCTGCCACTTGGGATTGAACAAATGTTACTTACCGCAAATATGAATACAGTGCAACAAATGGCGGAAGTATTAAGTGCAGTAGACATGACCCAAAGAGAGACACAAGGGAACAAAGATAGGCAAAAACAAAATCATTGGCATAGAAAGGCCATACCGAGAAATAACAGCATAGAAAGGCACACTCACCAAACAGAAAACAATGGTTACAATCAAAGAAAGAAATATTGGAAAGAAAAACAGTTCAGACCACCCTCACCAAGGCCAGGGTGTAGTAAAGATGAGAATTAATCAGATCACATAATTTAAGAGTCTTTGTAGTTAGATGTTTATAGGTTTCTTGTGAACTTTTGTCTCTCAGGCATTGTGTGTATGGGTTGATTCGTATTGGCATTTTTTGAACTCGGGCTCTGGAGATGGGGGATGTGCAGGGGTTGGCTGGAGATGTCTGTGTGATCTGGAGTCTCTGTGGCTTCAGGTGAAGGAACACTTCTCATCACGCAAAAATGCGAGCAATTTTTTCAGCAGAGAAAATATTCTCTGGGACTCAGTTGGGGTAATGCAAACGTACTCGTAAGTCTCGTATAGAAAGCAGAGGAGCATTAACTTCAACTCTTACTCAAAGCCCTTCATCTGTGGTTGCAAAATATCCTGTCAGCCTCCAAAAGTTATTGAGCATGGATGCACCCGCGAAGTTTGGTACATTATTCTGTTAGTATTTTTCATGTTTCATTCGACTTTGCTTGGCTGGCCACAGAGTTCTAGAAAGGATAGATATCTTCATGTTGCCCATCTGTTTGTCTTCTTTTATCTCTGACCCTGGTTATTGGGATGCTGATGCAGTTTTGGCTTAGTATATTGATGTTATGGGGGATGAAGTGTCACATTGTCACCGTTGGACATCGTGTTTTGTAGAGTTTCAAAAGACAAATACAAAAATTAGTAGAAATATAACTAGTAAACATATACTTAATATCTATGTAAATAAGAACTTAAGACTTTAAATGGTCATATCCATTTAAAAGTCTCATTGGAGAGGGGGGTATTGTGCCAGGCATTATCAAATGGCCTTGCACAAAGTCTGTATTAAGCACAACAAATATAAAAATGTGCTAGATTAATAATGGAGGTTCGGTCTGAGCAGTAGAATACCCACACACACAAATTTAAATATTGTACACATATAATAAACTCATGTATTTTTTTATTTTTGTTTTTCCTTTTTGTATATTTTTTATGATATGTCATTATATGTATTTGTTTTTTTTATTTTCCAACATACTTGTATATTTTTTTTAATTACTTTTCTAAAGATTGTAATTTTATTCCATAAGCAAGTAATGTTAATTGCTTTTGCAAAAATCTGATCAAAAGCAAAAGGTTTGATAATGCTATAATTAAACTGTTATATCTTTTAAAAAAAATTCTTTTGAATTGATTTTGTAAGCAAGTGGTCTGGGTTATTCAAGATGGATGTCAAACTTAAAATGTAGAATTTAATCGGAAAGATATAAAGGAATGTTTGCAATCTAAGTGATAAGCTAAATTAAAAGGATTGGCTGATTCATTCTTCTCAGTGGGGATATCTGAATTGGTTCTTATTAGTGGGATTGATAGTGCTGTGGGATTCATTCTTTCTTTGGCAGCCATTCTGGGCAAGTCATTCTTTTTGTGGCTCCAGAATTCTCCAAGCAACCAGCTACTTAGAGATTCATTTACGAATAGGACTATTAGTGACATTCTTAAGAACAAATCCATTATACAGTTCTTTTAAGAACTCTTGTCTTTGTGGATTCGAGTAACCATTGGAGACAGCTTATGAAAATTTATTAATAATCCTAATTATTATTAGATATATAAAAAAAGAAGATATGAAGCAATATACTAGAGATTCCAGCAAAATGACCGTGGGGTAGACAACTAGCCGGTGCACCACCCTTTCTCTGTCCCAAGCCGCCAAGATGTGACCATGCCAATTCCAGCCGCCCATGATGATGACAAATGCCGCCTTGCTAAATGGATGAAATCTTCACCACACAGCCAGTTAACTTGAAGCCCACTCAGAGCCCAGAGGAGAAGAATGAAGATGCAGATATAAGTTTATTTTAAGATATTTATTAATATTGAAATAATTAACTTTGATATTCCCGATTAAATATATTATTTTTTGTTATTATTATTAATCATTTAAAAAAGAGAGTCTCTCGCATATGTTTATGAATTTACAGTTATTACGGGCGTAAATGATAAAGCTTTTATTTTACTTAAATCCTTTGAGTCAATTTTTCTATTTCAAATTCTAGTATTTTCAACAAAGATTGCAATGAGATTGTTTTTTTGTTGTTGCTATTCATTTTCCTCTTGTTGTTATTCCTGGAATTCGTCATATATGGATATACATGTATGTATATGCGTACATACGCTTATAATATTCGATAAATACGATATCTCATGCTGAATATCTAAAAATGTATTTAACCGTATATCCTTTTTAAGTTATTTTTTTTGTCACTACTACACCTTATGATGCGTTCAAGAAGGGATTGATCTATTATAGATTCCCTGTAAGCAAGTACTCTAATAACTTTATATTTAAAGTAATAGTAAGTGTATAATTGTGATGCGCATATATACATGGACAGGAATTTATCTATAGCAAGAGGGAAATAGATACAGTACTTTATGGTGAGTACGATATAGTATCTGAGCCAATGCAACCTTGTTGACTTGTTGAAAAGTATGAAATTAGTGAAATATCTCATATTGCAAATATACGTATGCATAGTTGTCTTTTTTTATTATTATTTGCTATCAATAAAAAGGTTTTAAAGTTATCAGTAAAAGCGTATGCCTGTATGACCGAAAATCTCATATCTGTATATCAAATCACACAAAGTAAAATTTATTTCTATTGGGTAAAAAGAGCTCAGACCACTTCCATTACTTATAAACATTGTAAATAGCTGTAGGGATTTATTATTTTTCTTATTTAAAATTGTATTTTATCTATTTCAACGCCTCGAATATATATGGTTTGGGATAATTAATTATTTAGTATTTTGTTATTATATCATCATTAGTATGAAACGGTGGTGGGTATTTGGGATTAAATAAATATTTAATCATAATATTAAACTTGTTTCGTTTTCATATTATTATTTATATTGATCAAAATGTATTCTTTCCTTATCAACCACGTACCGGTAATAATCATTTAACTTACCCATTTGAAGACCCTAGATTGTAGAGTGACTGAGTTAGCCACAAAGGGATATTGCTCTACCGGGGTATTAAATCTTACTGAACATATGGTATTGCACATCCTTCTAGGAGGGTGAAAAATTCATTTTTTGATTCTTGTGGCATGCAAAAGTCTATTTTGTAAATAGATTTTTCAAAGGTGTGTACTTGCCATTGTTCTAAATACTCGGGCATTCAAATAAGATATCAACTAAAGGGTGTTTTTAACTGGAATAGTCCTGTCAATCCACTCTTTCTATCAATCTAGCTGGAAGTACCAATATACATGAGTACAGACAATCAGCTAGATTGATATCCATTTCTTTACCTGTTGAATCTTGGTCACTTCATGCTCAGTGCAAGATTAGGAAAAGAATTCCGCAGGGAGTATGGACTGGTACAATATATTCAATTGGGAAAATACAAAAATATTAGATATAGAGGAAAAGGTGCAAAGAAAAAAGTTCAAAGAAGCTGCTCCTATGACAATGACAAATAATCGTATAAGTCAACCCAGTGTGACAATACATAATGTCTGGAAATCTCTAAGTAACCGTGCTCTTGGAAGAAAGTATTAAAAAAATTGGAGGAATCAGAAAGTTTTGAACCAACCCTCATAGATAAGTATATTAAATTTCTACTAACAGTTGCCTTTGACTGAATAGCTCAGTTGGCTACAGCATTGCCTTAAAATTCGATATTCAAAAATCTAAAGATATAAGTTTGACTCCTATGCCTAATGATCAGCAACATCCAAAAGAAGAGCAGAGAATAATACCACTCAAAACATATGTGCAATCTACTAACCTGTGTTGTCTATTTGTGTGTTATTACTAACAGATGTTTATATTTAAAAGTTTAAATAAAGTGTTAAATTTTTTAGACATTCAATATTTAATGATAGAAATACTCCAACATATTACTACATTTTATTTTAAGGATGTTTCTATCATTCCAGTTTTTTAAATGAAATGGAATAGACAAGATTATAATAATTATTGTGGTATATCATTAATATCCACTGCAGCAAAGATGCTTTCAAAAATTTTGTTGAATAGGTCGCTTCCAGTAATATATGATTGTTTACCCAAGATTCATTATAGTTTTAGAGAATGAAGAAGCATTATATATATATGTGTGTGTGTGTTTTTATAACCAGGCAACTGCAAGAAAAATATTGAAAACAAAGAAACAATTTATACATTGCTTTTATTGATTTGTTGATCAAGGCATTTGATTCACTTAATTGGATAGATTTATGGCATTGTTTGAAATTAGTTGGTTAACCATCAAAATTTATTTCTATTATATAGTCCTATATGATAAAATGAAAAGAAATCATATTACTATAAATAGAAAATTGAGGGTATTTGAAATAAAAACTAGTGTTAAACAAGAATGTGTATTTGCTCTGACATTGTTTTCAATTTGTATGACATTAGTCTTTGGAATTGTTTATAAGTGGCTTAATCAAACATGAATCAAGATACAATATAGTGAAATTTTTAATGTGAATTGATTAAAAGTGAAAAAAACTTCTTTGTGGATTGAGGATCTACAGTATGCCGATGACTGCTGTTTTTGCTAGTTTAAAAGATTATGTACAGAATGTTTTTAATGTTTTGAATGAAATGTATAAAAGGCTTTGGTTTATTAATAAATGTTCAAAAAAATCAAGTTTTTTATCACCATTGGCTGAAGAAAAATCCTTGGCAATTTTTAGTTTGGATGGTTATCAACTTGAAAATGTAAATCAGTTTAAGTACCTTTTTAATTTTATAAATACAAAAGTGAACTTAGATATTGAGGTAAACACAGACTTCATTATGCTTTTAACATATTAAAAAAACAGAATCTTTTATTGTAAGGAAATAATTATTGCAACTAAGTTAGTTGTATATAGTGCTATTATTTTATGTAATTTATTGTATGGAAGTGAAACTTGAACACCCTATTAGCATAATATAAAGAGATTAGAAAAGTTTTAGTTAAGAATGCTTTATAACATTTTAAAAATACAATATCAAATTCTTAAAACCAATCAATACAGTCTTTAACTTTCTGGATATGATACTATTGAGTCCACTATTGTGAAATCACATCTTTATTGGATTATCTTAAGACTTTCTAAAAAAAAATGGGTTCTGATCTTTCATGTCAGCCACTTGATGGTGTTCATGCTAAACAAAAACACATTGATATAATGTTCCCGGGCCAGCGATTCTAACGATTTCCATAAAATTAAAAAATTCAAACAAAATATAAAAATGTAAGCCGACTTTTTGGGACAGTAATTAATCAGAGACTGGCTTTTTGTGTGTGTCTGTGTCGCTAAAAAATTACATTACTTTCGAATAGCAAATAATTGTACAGTCGAGACTTTTTTGGACAGTAATTCAAACAAAATTTTACAATTCAAGCCGACTTTGATCTTTTTGGGACAGTAATTAATTTTGACAGTAATTAATCAGAGATGGGCTTCTTTGTTTTTTTTTTACGGTAGTTTTTTCATAAAAAATTAAATTAAATTTTATCCCTTTTTTCGACAGTAATTAATCAGATACCATGTTTTGGGGAGAAAAAGTAAATTAGATTGCACTCTTTTGGTGTGTGTAGGTATATATAAAATTACATTACTTTTTTAATAAATTCAATTCATTTATTTACCGTACAAAACTACAGCATAAAGCCAATTACAGTATTGCACCATAACAAATATATAAATACATAAATGAGTTTAAATGACAAATTATTAATAAAATTATGTGCCATATTTCAATATAAGATAATTAACACATTTAAAAATCTAAAGTAAAATTAAATATCAGCATATAAACAATTATTATTAAGACATTAATAGTAACAAATAAATAAAAGGGATAAATATAAAGCACATAAAAAAATAAAAAAAACAAAAAACAATTTAATATATATAAACAAAATCAAGTTAAACCAATCAAATCTGACATTTAAATTTAATAGCATTACAAAATTGATTATAATCTAAATTGAAGTAATTAATATTGCTACAAATCTGATTATATAAAGATGGTAGCCTAAACAAAGGAGAAAATCTAAGAACATTGGAATGACAAGTTTTAATGTAACAAACAGAAGCAGACCGAGTATCATGCACATGGGATCTAATTATAACAGTAGAAATTGTATTAGATAAAAGAACTATTCTATTAACAAGTTTATAAAGATATTTAATATCTCTATATTGTCTTCTAGAAGAAAGATGAACAGTTTTATTTCCCAAAGAAACATATTTAGAAAACTTATTATACACTGATTGTAATAAATTACATCCCTGTTTAGAGCTAGGATTCCAAATGACTGAACAATATTCAATGATGGGAAGAACCAATGATAAAAATAATTTAAATTTTGTATCACCACTGAAATGATAACCAAACCTTAGAATAGTACCTATAATTTTTAAAGCTTTACCAATAATCATTTTCAAATGAGGAAGAAAGGATCCATTACTAGAAAATATAACTCCCAAATCTTTTTGGGATTCAACAGAAATAATTTTGTGAGAATTAATAAAATAAAAAGAATGCAAAACTTCAGATTTTTTAGAATATGAGACTAAGGAACATTTACTGAAATTAACAGTCATATTATTTAGATCACACCAAGCACGAAAATTATCTATATCATTTTGAAGAAGAGTGCAATCAAACACAGATGTGATTCTTCTAAAGATTTTACAGTCATCTGTATAGCACAAAAGATAAGAAGATTTTAAGCAATCCTTAAGGTCATTCATATAAATGTTAAAAAGCATAGGTGCTAAAATACTACCCTGAGGAACCCCAAAATTACATTTAAAATTAGATGAAATAGTATTATTAAATTTAATGTATGCAGTACGACCATGAAGAAAGGATTGAAACCAATAAACAAGCTTAGTAGAAAAACCCATTTGATATAATTTGTGAAGAAGAATACTGTGGTCTACTTTATCAAAAGCTCTTGATAAATCAAAATAAACAACATCAAGTCTCTGCTGGTCTTCAATTGCATGAGCTATATGATCATAAATTGTTAACAAATTAGTTTCTACAGATCTATTAGGTATAAAACCATGCTGTGAAGAAGAAATGAGTTTACTAACATCTAAAATAATTTTATTATAAACACACCTCTCAAAAATTCTAGCAATAGTATGTAAAACAGAAATAGGTCTATAGTTATTAATACAATCACGTGATCCATTCTTAAAAATTGGGACCATTTTGGCACACTTAAGCACATTAGGAAAAACACAAGAGTTAAGTGATAAATTAAAAATAAATGCAAGAGGTACTGCAATAAATTCAGCTAGCCCTTTGTAAATAAATGAAGGAATATTATCATTTCCCAAACTAGAATGAATTTTAAGTCCCTTAATAGCCATAACAACATCATCCTTAGAAATATGGTCAATCATACAATGAACAGTTGAAGAATTACAAAATAATGCAATATTTGAAGATATTGTATCATGTGATGAATATACATCAGCAAAATGTTTTGAAAAGTCATTTGCACTTAAAGTGAAACCATGAGTAGCTTGAACCCTTTTCTTACCCAAACCAGACTTATTAATGAAATCCCAAAATTCTTTAGGGTTAGAAGAAATATTAACCTCAATTTTTCTAATATAATTCCGCAAATCTCTTTTATAAACATGCTTCACCAATCTTCTGAAATTAACAAAATTATTATAAAAAAAGATATTCTGTGTTTTAAAATAAAGTCTACGATGATAAGACTTCCTTTTAATAATTTTGATAAGATCGCATGAAAACCAAGGAGGAAAACCCTTATAAAAAGGCCGCTTATTGGGAATATACAAATCAATAAAACTATTAAGAATCTTTAAAAACCCATCCAAGCAATGATTTACATCATTAAAAGAATACAAAAAATTCCAATTAACTTTAGAAAAGTTACTACAAAAATCAATATAATTACCCTTCCCATAATCCTTTCTTGAAATATTAGAAAAATTAATCTTTGAATGACAAATGTTAATATAAAACTCAAAAGGTGGATGATGAGCATCAATAGGAAAATTAACAGAAACAACTTGAAAATTACTAACTACTGTTGAATTACATAAAATATAATCCAAAGTACGATGATAGGAATTAACAAATAGGTTATATTGCTTAAGTCCTAAAAATTTACAGAACTTTAACATTCTAGAAGCCTTAGAAGACGAAACAGAAAAGTGTGTAGCAATTCTACCCTGATATAAATCCGGAATATTTAAATCACCAGTAATAATAATATTATCATAGCCAATCAGAAAATCTTCAAGAGTTGTCAAAAAATAATCAAACTCTATCAACGACAAAGTGGGTTTGAGGTAAACATTACCTAAAATAAATTTAAAATTGTGATTTATTGTAATTTCACACCATGTAGATTCACAAAAAGAAGAAGAAAAATAAAGTTCTTTATAAAAAACATCTTTATGAAGAGCAATCAGAGTACCACCACCTCGAGAAATATTATCCATAGATCTGTCAGTTCGCAAAATACTGAATCTATCATCAAGAAAAGAACAATCAGGAAATTGTTGATTTAACCAAGTTTCTGTAAGTAAAATAAGATCAAAATGTTCTGTTTCAAAAAATTGTTTAATTTGAACACATTTAGTCCTCATACCTCTGACATTCATGTAAAAACAAGAAAGGCCTACCATGTTACCCACAAAGATAATGTAAACAACACAAATAAAAACAAAAAGAGAAAAAGAAAGAGATAAAGAAAAAATAAAAATAAAATAGATAGTAAAACAAAATAAATTCTCTTAAAACCTTAGAGAACTGGCCAGAGATCCATAAAAAAAAGAAATAGAAGCACCACAAGGCCATAAATTAGGGGATATTATATCATTATGTTTATGTGCAGAAACAGAAATATAAAAACAAGAAGACTTAGAATTATTCATATTAACTTTATGACAAACAATACTAGTTTGTAAATTATTTTCAAGAAATACTGTAATATCTTTTGAACTGAGATCTACTGGCATATTAGAAAGAAAATATCTATTATAAGTTATATTAGTATTAGAATAAACATTAGCAAAATTAGATTTATTAAATCTATCAGATATATTAATATTTTTAGTTCTTGAAAAGTCATTTTTACTAGAAGATAAAGAGGAGTATCCAGAATGTTTTAACCGATAGTTGCTATTTGAATGAAAGTCAAGTGAATGTGATCTATAAGCTGGAATGAATTTGGGAACATTATCTGGATAATTAAGAATTTTATGTCTAACAGACTTAGAATAAACATTAGCAAAATTAGATTTATTAAATCCATCAGAAATATTAATTTTTTTAGTTCTTAAAAAGTCATTTTTATTAGAAGATAAAGAGGAGTATCCAGAATGATTTATCCGATAGTTACTATTTGAATGAAAGTTAAATGAATGATTGGGAGCAGTATCAGGATATAGCAGAGACTTATTTGGACAGGAATTAATCAGAGATGGGCTTCTTTGTGTTTTTTTTTTTTGCTTATTGGAAAAGTTACGGTAGTTTTTTAATAAAAAATAAAGTTAAATTTTACCCTTTTTTGGACAGTAATTAATCAGACACTGTGTTTTGGGGGCAGGGGGTAAATTATATTGCAATTTACCCACTAAAGTTAATAATTATAACAAACTATTATAATAAAATCCGACTCCAGTGTCTGGCAATTGCCAATTTTCAGAGTTCGAAGCAGCCATCTTCCTTGTCTCGGACGATTTCTCACAATATGTTATTTTCATCGGGGTTTTCGAAATAGTGTGGTGTCGCACTCTAAAATCCAATTTGTGATGCTAACACAGTCCTGATGGAACAGTGACGACATTGTTAAAACTGTTGAAGGTACCAGTAGGTCAGTTCACATGAAACAAAAAAAAGGTGGACCTAAAAACTTAAATTATTTAGACATGATGCAGTCAACACACCATCACATGATACTGTAGTGAAAATATATAACTCAGCATTACGATAAAGTGTGTAATACAAGCAACTACGGCAGCCAATGAAGGCATTTTTCTGTGCTTTTAGCATAGAAAAAAGCCATGGTGGTAACCGGCAGCCGAGAAAATGGACTCTTTCTGTGTTTTATCGTAGAAAGAAAGCTATCTGCTTGGCTGCAGCTGCAGAAATGGCATATTTTTAGCAACTTAGCTAGAAATATCACTGTCAAGCGGCTGACACGATAGAACAAAACACTAACAAAAAATGCAATATTGATTGTTTTTATTGGGAAGATATGGCAGAGAATAGAATATATTGGAGAGCTACAATTAGACATGGTGTTGAAGTATTTTAGAAAGAAAAGTTTTTGTCCTGAAGATAATAGCCACCATTGCAAAATATCAAATAAACAGATAAATGGATCAGTATATTAGAGAATGTATTTGTGGTTCACAGACTGGTTTGTGTAGTCATTGTAAAACCCATTTTTAGAGCACTTTTTTTTCTTTGAATTGGAATGACTATACTAGTTTATTAGTGGATACTATATGTATATATGTAATAGATATTTACTACAATTTTTTCAGGAATATGATTAAAATTTTCCTTCTACGGTTTATGATATATGTTGTGTATTCAAAATGCAAGCACTCCGAATACCAACAAATAAAACAATAAATGATAATAGCGGAAAGTTATTGCTACACACACAACACAATATATATATACACCTGGGTCTCATTTTATGCGGTAGATAGGTTTCTCAGACAATGCGCACAAAAGAAATCGCACAAAAATAGACTTACCATGAAAAATGGGGGATACGTACTGTAATTTTCCAAAAATCACATAAAAGCAACGCAACAACGTAAAATTACTTTAAAATTCACATTAAGAAAATAAGGAAATAAAGTATGACTAATAAAAAATTTCAAATATTTGAAAAAAATTAATGCAAAACAAACTTTTTTTATTAACTACAGTATACATTACCACTATTTGATAATAAGCGTTCGTTTGTGGACTAGTAAGAAATCAGATTTGTGATGTGATGTACAACTAGCACCACTTTCAGTTTAGTGCTGTGTTAATGGTTTTCAGTTTCTATATTGAAAAAATGAGATTGCAATCAAAACAAAAAGATTATACATTATCATTAGAAAAATTATTTTCAGTTTATAAAATCTTCATTATTATTTATTTTAAAAATCTCAGAAAGTATTTATTTCTGTTAATATCTAACAAAATAAGTTTTAAAAGTTTAAAATTTTTGAAAATTTATTGCGATATTTTTATACGTATAAATCTATTATTATTACTTACTCATTAGTATAAGTAGGCTCTTTATATAGAAGCTAAGATTCTAAATACAGCTTCAGGCCATATTCATGTTAGCTGCTAATATAACGTTATATTTTTGGGAAAAAAAAAAGTATTTCAAGTCAAAATAAGTTATTAATAATTTAAATTTCTTGATATCTAATAAATATAGTGAAATATGAAAGATATTAAGAAGAAACATGAATCGCATAACTTCAAAATTGCATTAAAATAATCCGCATAAAACAAGACCCAGGTGTAGTTCATATTCTTTATGATATATGTTGTGTATTCAAAATGCAAGCACTCCAAATACCAACAAGTAAAACAATAAATGATAATAGCGGAAAGTTATTGCTACACACACAATACAATATATATAGTTCAGTTCACTTCCCATGACACTTCACAACTGGCTGCTTTCTAGCCGTTTTCCTCCAGCTTTGGTTTTCCAAACTCTTTGGCCCTGTTCAGCTGCTGTTCATGAAGACATTGGCTTCATGATAGAGCACTGCATTGTCACTTAAGCTTCTTTCAGCTACCATCACTTAAATCTCTGCGATTGTTCACTTGTTAAATTCACTGGAAATAGAACCACGCACTTTGCTGCTCAAAACTATTTATACATTTAGATTTGCCTCGGCAATCCAAGGTTCATCCTTTATGTTAGCATTGTATCAAGAAATATTTGTAATTAGCAAATATTTCTTGGCATTTATCAAATGCAATGTTCTTACCTCAAATATATAAATTTAATCACTAATTAAATCTTTATTAGTTAGCAATCTAAATTATATTTTCCTTACTTTTTCCGGAGTATAAAGGTTATACTTAAATTTTCATAAAAATATTTATACAAAACATGACAATATATAAAGTAAAAATAGAGTCTAGTAAAAATAGTCTGTTATTAAAATATTTAGAGACAGAACTAGAATCACTGCAAATCTTTATTAAGATTATTAATTAAAGTACCTGAGTGAATATGTTTCATTTAAGATTTGTGTAATATAAAGATATGCACGATCAAAGTTAATAATGTATCTTTAAATATGGCACTTCTAGAATAAATTATGACAATATGACATTTAATGATATACTTAATTTAACGTTTATAATGTATTTGGTTTATGTGTGTGCTAGAATATAGTAGCACAATGATAAACAATTATTATTGCTTGCTGTTTTTATATAAACGTATCTAGAATACATTAATAGAAAAATTGGACAGAAAACTTATTATATGTACATAAGACACATACCTGTCAAATCATAAAATGTTCTTTGTTTATTTTTATTTACTTACAGTTTTTAATTTTTTAAAGTTCTGACAAAGCATTTACTTTTTAAATTGCAAATTTTATTAGTCATAAGACGGAAACGAACATTTAGAGAATAATCACAGACATTAGAAAATAATTGTTTTAAAATAAAAATAGATTTTTGCGTATATATATATGAATTGTCTGGTTTTGTAAAACTTTATTCATACATTTTAGTGACAACTAAATATTGACGGGGGAAAAAGCTCAAATAGTTAAACTTCAGTAAATAAATAATGTGGATTTTTTTACTCGACGACAACAATGACGAATTAATTATTAAGTTATGAGTCAGCAAAAATTATTAGATGAGAACAGTTTTAGAATTAAAATATAGAGATTAATAATTTTCTATAACAATAATAAAATAAATATCACTATTGTTAATATTGTGATCATTTTAATATCTGATCACAAACATCCTATTTTACTACTATTTATCAAATAAAAAAAAAAAAAGCAAAATTCACTTTTTATCTTATAATCTTTGCTCTACCAGATTACACTGAAAAGCAATAAAAATTAAGCATTTATGTCGAATAGCAACAGCTGTAATGAAGTGATTAGTAAATGTGGAAATCTGAAGTACCTTATTATTTATTTTTGTAGAGCTTAATAGGTCAAAAATAGAAATTAATATATTTAGCCGCCAAGTTAATTCAGTCAGAAGGGGGAAAGAAATAACTAATATTTAAAAGACTACTACTTAATAAAATTGAAAATTTCATTATAGATTGTCAAGGAAACTACATAATTTAAAAACTTTTCTCATAGTCTTTACAATAAATAGCCATAGGAAATTACATTAGTTAAAAACTTCTCTTATATTCTTCACAATAAATAGCCATACTTAATTTCTTTTCTCAGAAATCTAATTAGAATGAAAAGCAATCTAATTTTCAAGAAAATTTAACAAAGATCATCTTTCACATAGAACATTCGATTTCAATTTCACTTTACTTGAACTAATATGATTTTCATAATACTATATAGGAAGAACCAAGGGATGGCTAGACATTTTTTAATAACCTCAACTATCAATTCAATAGTGCTTTAATATTATATGATCACTATTTCTTATGCTTATAAATTTGCAACAGCAGCAACTTTGTCCATACAGTATTGCAATCTAGTGCAAGTCATAGTAATCAATGGATGTTAGAAAGTTAATGCATCAAAATCCTATCTAATGGCGAATCAATCTATATTTCCAGACTAGTTCCTAGCTTATGGCTTTCACCAGTAAGGAGTCTTGGATCTGACTGTACATCATCTAGATCTTTGGATCTAATGCATCCCCCCAGCAGTCACATTTTATCTTTTTAGTTAACTATAAAACTGTGTTTCCAAACTCAAAACACAATAATATTTTCAAATCCAAGCTAATTCACTTGTACAGTAATACAGATCTGAAGCCAATTCAGTGTTTATGTATTTTGGCGTCTTTGTTTTTTAAATAACCGTAGTCAACATTTTTTGGTTAGAATTGGTATTAAATCACTACAATACCACAACATGATCGTCATTTCTTATACTTACACAACCTGTTAATTCAGTAACAACTTTCTTCATACAATATTTCCATCAAGTGCAAGCTATAGTAATCAGTAATTAGTGCATCAAAATCCCTAGTCTAGTTTCTAGTTTATGGCTTTCATCCTTGAGGGACCTTGGATCTGAGATCACTGCACTTAGATCTTTGAATTTGATGCACCTATCCAGCAAACATCTTTTATATTTTTAGTTAACTTTAAGGTTATAAGCCCAAACTTAAAACAATAATGTTTTCAATCAAAGCTAATTTGCTTCTATAGTTATACATATCTGAAGTGAACTGGAATTTTTTAGTATCTTCTAGCATC
This sequence comes from Epiperipatus broadwayi, assembly GCA_028023455.1. Taxonomy (NCBI): domain Eukaryota; kingdom Metazoa; phylum Onychophora; class Udeonychophora; order Euonychophora; family Peripatidae; genus Epiperipatus; species Epiperipatus broadwayi. Next base: position 13,747,944 of record JAQFVV010000008.1, on the reverse strand, counting down.
CATTGCTTACTATAGCTTGCACTAAAGTTGTTACAATTTTAATGTTAATAGTCTTCAACTCTGAATTACTTTTAAAGTGTAATATAAGTAAATAATAAACTTTTTGTAATTTTTTAAAGTGTTGAAACCTTAAAACTTATTTCAGTCAATTCATATAGAACTAAAAATGTCACTTGAGGAAAAAAAGAAATGGTTAATAAATGAAATAGCTGATAAGAATAGAAGGAGATTAACTGATAGTGATGATATATTGAAAAGATGGAAAAAATATCTTCAATATGCTAAAGTAGATGATAAAAGTATGAATGCATCGATAAATGAAGTAGTAAAGTTGATTGAACAAATGAAAACTGGTAAAGCTGTAGTATTTGATATGATACCTATGGAATTTTTGAAAGAAATGGGAGAAATTACTATGAATGAAATAGTTGGACTTTGCAAATTGCTATGTAATAGTAGAGTTTGACCTGATAATTTTTTTGAGGACTATAATGATTCTAATTGCTAAAAAGAAAAAATTTGTTAAATGTGAAGAGTACATGCCAATTAGTTTACTATCTCATGCTTTTCAAGTTTTATTGAGGATTTTAATTCAGAGAATTTATGGGAATGTAGAATATTATATTGGAGAACAGTTTGATTTTCAGAGAGGGAAGATGCTATTGCAGCATGATATATTGAAAAAGATAAAAAAAATAATATATATTGTAATAGGATGGGGTATATAGGGTGGTCATTCCTGGGGGGATGGAAAATCATCATCAATCCCAGTTTAATAAGGTATTTCAAATAATGAAATTTAAAGTATAATATTTTAAAGTATATTATTTAATATATAAGATATAAAATCTAATAAGTAAGATATTCAATTGGAGATATTAGTAAAGTATTCATATTAAAGAAATGTTTATATATCAAAAAAAGCATGAGATTCTGAAATCTCTGTGAGATTAGCCAGTTAATTCCTTAGAGCAACTATGATTAACCAAATCCACCAGAATTATCAATAAGTAAAAATAAATAAAACTTAAAAGAAACCATTCATCATCATGAATAAGCAACAATCAAATAAATCAGTACAATAAATCAACAGTCAATCTTGTGATTGTATTTGAACAGCCGTTGCCATCTTGGGGCATTTATTTAACCATTAATTTGGATACACTAACTTAAGTTATAATCTATAGAATATACAATCATAAAGTCAATAATGCTGGGTTATTAAAACATGCTGATCATCATCAGTGCTTTGGCCATTTAGTATCATTAATATACTGGCCAACTATAAACTTAATTTCTAATAAGACTAAACTAATGTGCAGAGGCTTTAAAGAATATAATCTTTTGCATCAACCAGGATGTATTAATCATACTGGATGCCGCTTAAGTACAAATACATCCCATTTATATATCAAACCATTATGCACAAATCTAGCTCAGAGAACATGTGCTCTATTACTGTTACAATGATGCAATACAATTTTAACAATTGAATTTAGTTTATTAACAACAATAAAAAATACTAATGTCTTTAGAATATGGCTATACACATATGCCTTCTGATTTTGATTAACATACTACAAAAAATTATTACATTGTGGTTTACATGATTAATATACAAAATTCAAATTACTATATGGTGGTTTACATATAACACATATATGTACACAGCTGCATGTTTTCCTATTACCTGAATATATTTCAATTGACATTTAATAAAATCTTAAAAAAGGTTAAATTTTACAAATGTGTTGGTTAACACTCATTGATATATATACACACATATATATGTGTGTGCATGCAATTTCTAAATATATTTGGCTTGTTACAAAATGAACATTTTTAATTGTCACTTTTAAATGATATAAAATACATGGGTTTATATATATATGTTCTAATAGGTTTACTTAAAACATTCATATATATATATATAATCTGTGCACATGTGTGATACAATAATTGATTAATTATATAAATGAAATTCATTTTCTATCACATTTGATAATAGCAAAAATTCATTTTCCTTTTTACAAGACAAGATATAATATATATGGGTGTGCGTTTAGCCATTTATGCATACACTGATGTTTATATATTTTAGTTTGACACAATAATAAAAGTTATTCAAAATATACTTTCCATAATTCCTTGATTAAAATACATTAAATTCACACATACATGTATGTATCAATAAAATGTATATATAATTTAAAATTAATTCTTAATTAATTAATTAATTAATGATTACAGTTTCTTTCCTTTGTAAAAAGAAATAGTCAATTTTTTTGATTGTTTATTGTAATGGTCAGAATCGTGTGATCAGTCAACAAGATTCAGAGACCTAGAAAAAGTTCTTCAAACCCAGCATGTTTGGGATATGGTAGTTGCGGAACAGTACTAAGCTTTAACCTATTTGCCAGTGCTCCAAAATCTCCACTATCCAACCAACGCTCCTGATGCTACTAATGGTCATCGTTTTTCTTCGGTCACGGTGGTCAGGGTAAACAAGGACTCTATCAATTCAAACTTAGCCTGTCATGCACTAGAATTATTAAATTAATCTAAGATACTCACCAAATACTTTGATACAGCTCAGAATATTATTTCAAATATTTCATAGGTTTTGGATATATACATATATGACTTAATTAAGTGTGGACATAGTTGGGTGGATATGATGAACCAGGGAATGACATGACAACTGTATAGATATATATGATTTATTAACACAATTCATTAGAAGATAGAAATAATAATAACAATGTTTGGATCTTATTATGATCCATGTATGGGCATTACATTTAAACCAAAAAATAATAATTACAATATTTAACTATCAGTTATTGATAATGGTACAGTATTTAGATATCACTAGGATAAATGTATGATTTTTACAAAGAATTACAATATTCAACTATCAGTTATTTATAAAGGTACAGTATTTAGATATCACTAGGATAAATGTATGATTTTTACAAAGAATTACAATATTCAACTATCAGTTATTTATAAAGGTACAGTATTTAGATATCACTAGGATAAATGTAAGATTTTTACAACAAAGGTTATGAACTAAAACATCAATATTAGATGTGTGTGAGCATTACAATGAAGTCATACTATCAATAATGATAACAGAAGTTATGGACCAGAAATAATAATTTCAATAGTATTTAAACATTAGTGTTAGATGTATGTGTGTGCATTACAATGAAGTCATACTGGCATTCATGACAACAACAATTATGAATCAAAAACAATAATTATAAATTAACCAGAAATAATAATTACAACACATAGTAAATATCAGCATTGTACGTGTGTAAGCATAAAACAAATTTTTATGTTGATAATGATAATATTTGATCAAGAAATATGCCACTATAAAATTAATATGTCAATTGTAGAGAGTAAACACAATACCTGGTTATATTAAGTTAGAGACCAGAAATATATATATAATAAATTTATGTGTGTGTTCACATACATAGGGAAGGCTAAGTATATTTTTTATTATTATATTTACTTTTAGTATTCCCAGCAGGAGTTATGGACCAAAGCATAATTCTAGCTCCCTTCATTATCAATAGTTATATGGTAAATATGTTTATCTATCCCGCACAGCATTACCAACAGGCATGATTAAGAAATCTAATTACAGCGTACAATGGCATCTGGGTTTGAATCCTGTGCTGGCTATATTATTAGTGGCATTAGCAAACATGGCCCAATCTCCTTTATCGAGTAATAAAATATATATATATAAGTTCCTATGATAACACATTCACAGTCAGCGTGGCATGTGTAGGAAATAAGGGAGCCTGGGCTTTGAATCCTATCATCATAGAGTACCCATTTATTGGCTCAAAAATACGGCTATCTCTAGGACCGGTAAAAATATCTGTCTGGCAGCTCGCATAGCAGTACTCGACATATATTCATTATTAAAAGCCATATAGGCACAGATCATTCTATTAAGCAACACTGATATATTTGCCCATAAAAAGCATTAACTCATATCTGTATAGATATTTTCTTAAGCCTGTGTTTCATAAGTAATAATGGGAAATTTTAAGATAACCATATTTTATAGGCTATAAAATGCCCAAGTGCTTAAATATAAAGCTTAACCACAAAATGCTAAAGAGGCAAAAACACTACTGCTGAGATAGTACTTTTTCCCCAAATGTATGCGTCACTAAATATATATATAGTGAGATGAACACATACCTTTGTAATAAGTAATATTGCCTGTTTTATATTTAAGAAAAGAAGCATGATTCTCATTATTATTATTATTTTTAACACATAAATAAACATACACACATATATATATTATTTCATTTAATTGTTATCAAGAATTTTAATCAAATCTAAATTAAATAGATAATCATTTTAACAATCATTTATATTCTTAATTTCTATTAACAAGGTATATAGGAGTAGATGACGAATTTTAATCTAGATATCTAATTTTCTCTCTCTTTTTTTTAACAAATTAAAATGACATTTTTAACTAATAAGAACTAGGCAAACGATTTAAGAAATTCAAATTTGACTGTTTGTTACTTTACAATTATAAAAAAATAGTTACCCTTCTCCCACTTAAGATTTGAGATAAAACAAATAAATTTATACATAAATTGGTTTAATAGTAAAAATATCATTTGTCCCCATACTTGGCTGGGTTGGCATAAATAAATTAATCAATAAAATATATATTTTTATAATTAAAGAAAACATACTGGCATATTTCAAAATAAATAATAAAAGCTGTATTTATAAACTCTATAGTAATCTTTTGTTCCATTTAGAATTAGACATTATACTCTTTTTTTTTCTCTACCATTAATAAGTAGAAATATAGTCATAACATAAAATGACTTATAAAAAAAATTAATAAAATAAAACACTCATATATATATATCACTGTCTTTTTGAAACACATCCTTTATTTTTAAGATATAGTCTTTTACTGAGCAGTTAGAAATCTGTGAATTTTAAATCTTAGATAGTCTAGAGTTTTTTTATTTATAGAAGGCATTTTAATTACTTTATCTGGAAGGATTATAAGTTTATACTTGCTGTTTGATGTCACTTTGATTAGGCAGCTATTTTCTTACTGGTTCACTTATTTCAGGATCGATCCTTGGCTTTACTGGACTTAGGACAGGCTGGATTTGAAGTTGGTTCTTCATTTTCTTAGTGGCAGCAGCATGGAATCAATTAGATTGTTTTTCTCTTACAGATGCATTTTCTGGAGATTCCCCAGAGGGGAAAGTAAACTTTAACTACTCACAGGTCATGGCGATTATTTGACATCAGCTGAAGTTCAATGTCTATTAGAGTCACCTTGACTTTCACTTTGTCTCTTAAAATTTTTTTTACTCTTCTTTTGACATTTTACTTTTGACTCCAACAACTCTGCTCTTAAAAAAAAAACTTTTTTACTGCCAACAACTTTATTTTTACTCTTTGACTGCCTTTCTAGAAAAATTAGCCCAGTATTTATATGATAGTAACTTTAAACAAAACTTTTCTCAGCCCAACCAAAAATCAGTATGGTCTTTGTTTAATCTTATATTTTTTCTTAACACCTATATCATAACTGCCTTTGCTAGAAATGAAAATAGACTGCTTGACTGATTTGTAATTTAAACTAGTTAGCAAAATTCTATTAAGATTAAATTAAGGTACTAAAATTTTAACTGCATTTAAAGATGAGACATAATTAGCATTTCCTTGCAACAATATCTTTCCTGACTGTTTTTTAAAAAAATAGAATCATAAAAATGTTATTTGCAAAGAAAGAATGAGTCAACTTATATTTTTTTTCATTTTTCTTTGTCTTTTAGGAAAAATATATAAGACAAAGGAAATATATTTTTCTTTTCCAAATATATAACAAAAAATGTATTTCAATAAAACAAGATATACATATATGAGCTCTCATTAAATAACACACACACATGCATCTGTATATTATTTTTTTAACAAAAAAATGAAAATTAGATATTTGATCTATAAAATCTATATATTTGCTATTTTTGAACAACTAACATGAAGCTCTGTATGTGCATACACACTGAATACTTCATTATGAAAGTTCATTTCTTGACAGGTCACTATCAAGATTCATTAAGTAAACGTTTAAAAAAAGTTATACTCTTGCAAGTTTATTTCAATTCAGGCAAAATTATCAATGTTTCACTTTTAAAATGTCTTTTTAATAAATGAAAAATAAAATCATTCTACATATACATATCTCACAGGTTAATTAATTATGTTTTTAAAATGATATAAAATCATCTATTGTTTACTGTTTGATATCTTATTTTTAATCTCCAAGCAAAATTATTTGCTGGTATTTTTTTAATGTCATTTTTAGGAAAGAAATTATTTAAAATTTCATTATTATATACAAGGCTACTCACCACCTGCTGTATATACATTTATCTGTGCTTCTCTGCACATTGTATAGGCTTATTGATACATTTTGAAATTGATCCATGCTTCAGGTAAAGACCAAAACTCCAATATAGAACTAGTAGACCACTCCTGCCTTATGTCCTGATAATGTTCATTGTAATTTTCTATACAATCTGCTAGCCATCTCTGCTAGACAACTCTATTGGCCAGCTCTTACAAAACTATTAGCCAAACTAAAAACCAGAATTTGCAGCTGGCCAATTTGACTATTGCTTCTCAAAAATATTGTCAGCCAAACTGAACTGATATTTTTATCAACCCTTTTTATGAGTCATCTGAGGTGATAATAATTGAAAACAGTTTTTCTGTCTAATTCTTATCTTGATTAAAAACAATTTTAATCAAAAACTACTTTTAGATTTCTACTAGATAGAAATTTTGTTCAATTAATTAAAAATGACTTCAAAATAGATAATAGAAATCAAATCATAATAACATGGTTGTTTTCAAAATCAGAATTCAAATATTAATATTTATTTAGACCATTTTAAAATGTTGACTTATAATAAAATTTTATTTTAAATTATTTAATCCCCGATTATTATTCCAGAAAGGTAGAAAATATCTACTGAAATTTTTGCCTGTGTTTATTTCTACTTTCCCTTTCATATATATATGCACATACACAATTATGTTGTTGTGTGCCATGTAACCCAACAGGTTATAATATTTTGTGGATTTGGGGGAAAAGTATTTGATAGTGTAATCTGGAATAAACTTATGACTATCTTAAAAAAATAAGAGTTTTTGGAAAGAGAGAAGATAGATTTGGAATGAATATATATATAAATGTTTAGAATTCAGTATAATGTTGTTATTATTAGTTTTAAAATAATAAATAATAAAGAGATTTCATTTTATCGTATAATAAATAAATAAATATATGTGCATGTGTGTATGTAATTTTTAATAAAAGTAGATGCAGACGTTGATTTTATCTCTTCTAAGCTACTACTATTTTTTTTAAAAAAACTAAAATAAAGTGTTTATTTGATCAGTACATTGATATTAAATTAATTATATGAGTCCCATGTTTTAAAAATATAAAAATTTAATATTAAGAGAGTAAAATGTAAAAACTAAAGAGCAGGGGGGAGGGGAATTTTGTATTAAATAAAATAAACTGTAAACGCTGTTTAAAATAATAAGCTGTTTAAAATAAAAGATTTTTTTTTGTTTAAAAGAAGAAAAAGGTCTTGTAATAAATAAATGATTTAATATTCTTTAAATGAATTTTTAATAAAATAATAAAGAGATTTTGTTTTATCTTATAATAAATAAATAAATATATGTGCATGTGTATGTAATTTTTAATAAAAGTAGACACAGAAGCTGATTTTATTTCACAAGATGAACGCTGCTGCTAAATAAAGTTTTCCATTGTTTAAAACAGTATAAATAGCTCAACTTTTGTTCATTCTTGGTCTGACTTTCTCATTTTAATAAATATTTCTTGAAGTAATATTTCCAAAAATGTTGCACTGTTAAAACCAACATATATTGCAGTTGACCGAAAGCCGCTCTTTATGCATCTAAGATCTGTGATTAGTTCAGAAAGTAATCATGTTGAAATAGACTAAATGGACAGTGGAGTGCAGGAACACTAAACCAGCCACGAAAATCGTACCAAGTCATAGGATCTACGGAAGAATCAGTTTACCAGTCATCGATGAGTTAAGAAATAATTCCATTATGCTTTTTATGTCGTATTTTAAAACCTAGGTAATTATTTGACTTTGATATCTAAACATGCCCGATTTCCTTTTAAAATAAAGATAGACTTTATTAAAAGAACTTTGAACTTTTTGAATTAAACTTAAAAAAAGAATAAACTATAAACTTCAAAAAATTAATATTTGCAATGATAAAATAAGTAAAAGCAGCTTCTATTAAATAATATTTTTGAAACAATGGCATGCACGTATGTGTGATTTGATTTTGTTTTAAACTTTAAAAAAAAAAAAGATGTAACATGTATAATTTATTTGCTAAAGTAATATATTAAATACTTATTTTAATATTTAAAAAAAAAAGTGTGTGGGTCTCATTATAAGATAAACGATTAATTTATTTTAAAATAAAATAAAAAACACTTAAATTATTTTTCTTAAAATATTTATGTTTATTTCTGATATGTGCGGGTAAGTATAAATATTTAGTTTCTTAATAAGAGTAGGAGGCAAAAAATCCAATCATTAATAATAGTATTTCAGAAAAGATTCGTTAATTAAATCTATAAATGTTTAGTAGTCAGTATAATGTTGTTATTAGTTTTAAAGGATTGAAGTATTATTTTTGAATGGTTCGGGAGAAAATTATTTTAGTTTTTTAAAAAAATAGTAGTAGCTTAGAAGAAGCAGCGTTTAAGATATACCTTTTGTTTTGTCTATTTAGTGGGTGGTTGGAACCGGTTGAGCTAGCAGGGATTTTCAGGTATCAAATTATGCTGATCAAGTGGACATGCTAATTCTCATGTAATTAGCTGGCGCCTAAGGGATTTTTCTTTCTTCTTTTAAAAATAAAATAAAGTGTTTATTTGATCAGTGTATATTTGGTAGTCGAGTGTTGAATGTTATTGATAGTTCGCTATTGATAATAGTTGACACTTTACCTGAAAACCAACCATTTTCTGAAAGGGAATTTAGGAGGACAAAATATAATAAGATATTAGATAATATTTTATTTGTCGATGCTTGGTGTTTGTTGTTTCCCCGTAAGCTTAAGTAGTAAATTTTAAATTGTAGTTTTATATTGTTAAGAGATTTGAAGGTAGTTTTTAAGTAGTAGTAGTAGTAGTAGTTAGTTTTTTTTATTTATTGGTTGTTCGGAAGTGGATGGTTCAATATATATATACACCTGGGTCTCGTTTTAGGTGATAGATAGGTTCCTCAGAAAACACGTGCAAACGAAATCGTGCAAAAATAGATGTAACTTACATTGAAAAAGGGGGGATGCAGTCTGTGATTTTTCAAAATTCACGTAAAAGCAAAGCACCAACGTAAAATTACTTTAAAATTCGCGCAAAAAAAATATAAGGAAATAAAATATGACTAATAAAAAATTTCAAATTTAAAAAAAATTGATACAAGACAAACTTTTTTTAATTATAATATTTAATTTTATTCAAAATAATATATTTTTATGCATAATTTACAGTACAGTACATTTTTTATACACGTTTTGTTCGTTTGCAAACAACTAGCGCCAACTTCACACTCATGTTGTAACAGTGGTTTTCTGGTGACAATGTAATTAATCTTTGAGACGATGATTTTATTAATTGTTTATGAAACTAACAACTAAAAATTAAATTCTTATTTTTGTCTTTAATTTTCAATTCGGTTTAAAAATCAAATTTCACATTAATTTCAAGTCGCAGTAAGTAATTTTTAAATTGTTAATTACAATTAAAAATCAGATTTTAATTTTTAATTGTCAAATTTAATTATGCCCACTGCTATTACTGACCTTTTAAAAATAAACTTGTGGACACTAAATGATTAATAATTGATTACGTTCTTTTTTAAAAAGCAAAAACAGAATGTGATTTAAAATGCAAAATTAACACGTACAATGTTTGAACAAATTTACATTATAATCTTGTAAAATTTAATGTGTGTATACATAAAATGTGGAAATTATGATTTTAATTTCATTATTGCATAAAATCTTACTATTATAAAGCACTGAAAATATTGAAACTACTAAGATGAAAGTCGAATTCCAATAATGTGCTATTACTTTCAATATAATGTAAGTGCGCAAAATTTATTATTTAATTTAATAGCGCATTATTGAAGTTCATACACGTGGCTCTCTTTTTACGCGGACTTATTTAACACACTTCCGGTGAAACACGAATCGCGTAACTTCGAAATCGTGTTAAATAAGTCCACGTAAAAAGAGACCCAGGTGTATTGGGCAAAGAATTAGAATTAGACTGGAGAATAATGATACTGATGAAGTGAATATAGAAAGAGTAAGATTGTATGATTTTTTCAATATTTATTTAGAAGTCATGTTAAATAAATATTTAGACTGCAGAGGAGCAAATGTTGGAGATAGAATAATAAAATTAATATTGTTTGCAGATGATATGGCTTTTATAGCTGAGAATAAAAACACTCTTCAGAATATGTTAAATAAATTGGAGGAAGGATGTATCAAATATTGAATGAAAAAGGAGGAATATGAAAAGACTGCAAGTTGAAATACATGATAATGTAGTTCAACAGTTAATGAATTTAGAAAAGTCTTCAGAATATGTTAAATAAATTGGACCAAGGATGTATGAAATATGGAATGAAAAAGGAGGAATACAAAAGACTATATCCTAATTTGATAGGTAATGAATTTAGATATTTGGCTAGTTGGTTGAGTGAGGATGGATGAAGTTAAAAGAATAGCATTGGCAAGGAATGCATTTACTAAGACAAAGAAAAATATTTTATGAATATTTGAAGAGAGAATTAAAGAATAGATTAATTAAATGCTACGGGTACAATGTATTATTGCATAGTTGTGAAATGTGGACAGTAAGTAAAAAAAATAGGAATAAATAAGAAGCCTTTGAAATGTGGTCATGGAGAAAGATGGAAAAAATTAGTTGGATGAATAAAATGACAAGTGAGGAAGATTTATAAAGAATAAGTGTAAAAAAGAAAATTGATTGAGGAAATTCAAGATAGAAAGAGAAACTGGATTGAACATATATTAAAAAGAAATATGAAAGCTGGTTTAAAGGGAATGGTGAATGGAAACAAGAGGAAAAGACAGAAAAGATTGGCCTTGCTGGATGATATAAATGATGGGAAAAGATATGTTGAATTGAAGAGCTAGGCAATAAAAAAAATGGAGTGGAGAAATAGGTGAATTTGTGATATGTCTGCTTTTTAACCTGTCTCTAGCAACAAATACTATTAATTGATATGTATTTGATATTTTATTACATTTTGATACTAGCAAAAATATTTATCAAGGGATTATAATAATTAAAAATGCCAACTAATAAGATATGTAATTATTTATTTTTTAATTGAAAGATAGTTTTTTTTAGAATTTTTAAATAATTATATCGTTTATCTTTTGATTCATTTTAGGTATTAAATGACAAGGTTGAAAAGTTTATTATAAATATCAAAAGAATTTGGTGCCTGTTGACAATTGCCTTTAAGCTATTTTTATTATTGCTATTGTATTACTGAATTTATATATATATTATTATTGAGTTAAAAGTTATAGAACTTCTATTTTATCAGCACTTTCTAATTCTATATTTAATAAGTTGTCATTGGGGAACTTTGTGTATATCTTGAAAATATTTATATATAATTTTTGAAAAACATTAATAGAATTAAAGACATAATATGCAGCCTGAATTAAATACTTATGCCAATATCTCTTTCAATTTTAAGTCAGCAATAGGAACTTATGGTTGTTTAAATAAAGGCAGTTTTAAAGTCATTTTGAAGAAAGTAATAACTAAATTCATTATCTTTTGCATTCAGATCACTCCTGATAGACTAATGAAATTATTTTTAAAAACTTGCTATATATTCTGGAGAATAATTTTCACAAATAACAAGTTTATGAATTAATAATTTTCACAATAGGAGGAATGTTTGAAGCAATTTCATAGGTAAAAAATTATTTTATAACTAATATTCGAACTATGCTATAGCCAAATGCCAAATAATTAAAAAGCAGAGGAACAAAATGCAGATTATTTTTATATACTGAGGCAGCTATATTTATCATTGGCCAGGGTAGCATTCAATTTTAGTTTTGTAATACTTTATATAATTTCAAATATAGCTTAAAATTTTGATTTGCCATAGGAATAATGATATAATACTTGCAAAGCATTATTTAATATACATAGCAATACTTTCATGAGAAAGTAGGTTATTATACTAACATTTTGCTCATAAATTGATGACAAATTCTGCATATGGCATTCAAAATTTGTAAAAAAAAATAAAGGTTTAATTATTGTCCATTGGATATAATTGGTCTATTCTTATTGTCTATATATTAATTCTAAAGCTAATTATATTTTGTCTAAAGATTATAATGATTGGGATCACTTCAAATTAAAAATAGCATATCAATAATTTTTATGTATATGGTCATATTCTTTTCTTGTTTATTCATTTCTTATATTTGACACTGTTTAACCAAAATTATAAAAATAAAAGGAAGCAATTAGCAGCTTAGTTGCTTTATTGCAATTTAATTTATAGAATATGGACTATTTTGTATATATAGTATCATTGAGTTGAAGAAATTGCACATGCATTTTTATGATCAAAAAATGGAACAGATTTTAGATGAATTAACTAATGTAATTTTAAATCATAATTGAGTTGAAGACAAAATTATTCTATTGATTTAATGAGTAAAACAAGAAATGGGTATTAATAATTTTTATTAGTCATTCATTAGACTAAAGTTCACTTAAAAGAATAATATTTCTGTGGTGTAATTTTCACTATACCACTCTCTTGCAAAGTAGGGACTGGTTTTTACCCACTTTTAATATCTTATTGAGGGGGGTAATTATAAACATATGACCAAGGATGTAAAAAAGATGTTTTACAAACAGCCTGGACATGTTTTCAGTTATCATCTGCAACTATTGTCTATGATACAATGCCACTTGATTCAGCACCCTTGACCACAAAAATAACACATTGCTTGACCTTGGGTGTGCACTGGCAAACTCTGCCTATAAGAATGTGGGTTTCACATTGCCGCTAAACGTCAAACAGTTCATATCAAGTATAGACGAGTACAAAAGTTATAAATCTTTTTAATGGAATTTTTTAAAAAAATAAAGAAATATCACAAATCTATTTGACCAATTATTGGAAGTTAACTGTAGATTAGTCTCACGCGGAATTCTTTTCCGTGTATCACTATCTTCTTAAATATCTCGATTTCCAATAATCAAAGATGCTTTCACTTATGAGTAGCTGAGATTTTAACTTTCATTGTCGTACAATGGTTAGATATTGTAGTTTATGTATAACAATTTAAAAGTATCACTTATTTCATTTCCACAGTGGGTCGTGTAGAGAATATTAAAAATTTAATTGCGGGTTGTAAGTTGGCTATGCCTGGAAGTGGATGGTATGGGAGGTCTCAAGTTTCTCAGATAGTAATTTTCTCTCTACCCAGCCATTCTTTGGTGATACCAGCTCTAAATAATGTTTTGTAATTCATTCAGATAAAAGAAAAAAAAAAAAGAAATTTTACGAGAATAACATTTGTTATATTCCTTTTGGCTGCGCTTGTCAATAATAGTCTTCTATAGAAACTAGCGTGATCTCTTACTTTGTTACCTGTGGGTGCTATAGTATCTAGCTCATGTTTTCATGAGTCATATTGCCTCTAACTATATTATTTACATATCTATCAACTTTCCCAAAATGAATCATTGCATACTCTACAATTATTTAAAAAAACATACATACACATATAAATGCTCTATATTGTAACAGGCACATACGTACATTACATTATTTTTTATTAGTAAACATAAAAAAAAAAGTTCGCCAATAAAAATTTCTTTTTTTAAGAATTAAAAATTGAAAATTAAAAAAATCATCTTAAACTCGTATATATATAAAATCGCACAGATAAATAATTATTAAAATAAAACTTTATTAAAAAAAGAATAGTTTAAAACTAAATTTTCAGAAAAGATTTAGAGATAAAAATATATGTTTAAGTTTGAAAACAAATTAATTAATCTTTTGTAAAATGGAAATGATTATTTTAATTAGTAAACTAGCCTTTGGGCATTTAAATGTATAAGCATCGGTCAGATAGGAAAACAATAGAAACTTTTAGCAAATGAAAGAAATCCATCGGGAAATCGGACCTCAACGAAAAGGTTTTCACCATCATGATGTAATGTTGAGTTAATCCACAAAATTATTATAAAAGGAAAGGTTTGAAAATAAAAGAATTAGTTATTACGATGTGACTATATGTGTTAGTGTGGAGTTGAAGGAGAAGGGATTGAAAAGACGCACTCTTCAATCCCTTCAGTTTTGTTAAAAAAAAAAAAGAAATGACATCGTTTTTTTTTCTACATTAAGGACCAACTAAACTAAAAGACCTCCGGATAAATAAATAAAAAAACAATGGCTAACTCAACCAATCTTTTTAGGACGGCATGGGAATTCATGTTCAAATGGCAAGCAACAGATAAAGATGAACTGTTTTAAACCGTAAGAACTTTATAATTAATGAACATTAAATTAAAAACTTTCCGTATTTAAAATAATTAAGAAATAGAATCCTATCTGACCAACGCTATTTATTAATTAGTTATAATTTTATTTAATGTATTTCTTTTGTAAAATCATTTCCATTTATTTATTTATTTGTTCTTTAAGTTTTATTATGATTTCTGTTTTTCATTAAACTAGTTATATAAATATTAAACTTAAGTCGGGCGTGAATGGCTATATAGATTTGTAAAGTTATATTAGGGGAGGGTAATCTTAGGTTATTTGTTTCGTAGTTGAATTAGGTCAATGGATTGGATATATTGGTGTAATTAGTAGATGTAGTACGAGATTCGCTATGGGCAGAATCGCTATTATACGCCGCACACTTCCATTTTGCCTATGGAAGGGATTATAAGACGTAGAACGCTGTTCCTTTCGATGGAGTTTTTTTTTTATTGCTCTTCTTGTCTGATAGATGTAATATTCCTATCTGACGAGAAGCAGTTTCTTCTCTTAACCTAATTGTGCTGCCGTATTCGTATTACATTGAACACATCGATATATCAGATGGATTGAAGTTTGGTTTGACTGCGAACCTTTGGCCTAAGGTTAAACAAGGATTGAATATTTTATTTTCAAATGCAAATCTATGTAGTCTATTCATACTCGACACTCTAAATAAAGATGCATTAAATTTAAGTTGGGTATAGACGCTTGCATGGGTTCGTTACCGGTTGATTATGTTTTTGGTTTTCATATTCGATCAAAATATATATAGACATTCGGTAAATACTGATACCTTACGGTGAGTATCTAAAATGTATTTATTCGGATGTCTTTTAAGTTATTGGTGTTAATGCAAGCATCTTATGGTGAATGCTATTGGGTTACTTATAAATTTCCCTCTGCAATTGACGGTATCAATGATTTTGTATTTTGATCGTTTATGTTTATTTTGAAATGTTTTTGACCATGGAATCTATGTAACCGATCTATACTCAACATTTTTAAACAAATCTGTGCGAACTAATAATAGTATAAAATTTAAAATGTAAATTAAAAATCTAAAATAAAAGTAAAAATAATGTTAAATGTTAAAGTAAACATATTAAAATAATAATGTTAAATCTTATATATATATATATGTGCGTAAATAAATTTTTGTATGTTAATTACTGGCAGTAGCTTATTTTATTTATTTTTTAATATTGAAATATAATTAGATAAGATATTATATTATTAAATCTCTGCTACTCCCTGAGCTAGTGACATGGGCTAATGACCGGATATCAAAATATATAAATAAAATTAAAAAAAAATTTTTTTGACTTACGTATCTGCCTACTTTATAAATTTTTCTAGGTTCAAATGCCTAGATGGCGCCCTGTAGTGCAGATCATGTTAAGTCCATTCTCTGGATCGTTATAATATATTAATATGACAGTTTATAATATATATATAAAGAGATTTATAGTTAAGTTACAAATACTTTTTTTTTAATAAACAAACTATAGTTTTGCACCTTTCTTTTAACACATTATGATTATTAATATTTTTAAAGTGATTCATATAATCTCTTTACTCATTCCATATACCATCTTTCATAAACAAGAATAACAAATACAGAAGCTATGATATAACAAAATATAACACATAAAAACATTTTAATAATAAACAAATGATTTTCATGCATTAAAGTGTAGATAAAAGTACAAGTTGGTTAAATTTTTATAAAGCATGCATATCGAAATCATACGAAGCTAACAAATAAAGAAAATGAAAAACCATAACAATTTCCAATCGTAAGTTTAAAAGAAATAGTGTGATGTTTACTGGAATTGCTAATTTTATAAAACAAAATGTGTATGCTAATATTTCAAAAAACATTCGCTATCCTTCCTTTATAAATACTTCAAATGTGACATAATTGAAAAAAAAAATCTATTTTTCTGTTTTTTTTTGTTTTTTTTTAAGAAACTTACATGATATAATAAAGATTGTAAAGATGGATCTTCCCAACCTTTACAATGTATTCTTTAGTAGTAAAATTTTGTTTAATATTTCAACTCAGAAATTAAAAATTAAATTATTAAAAATTATAAATAAATATATAAAAATTTGACTCTTTAAATAAAATAACTTGTGAAACAATATTGTAAAATTTTATACAAAATATGATACAATTATAACTTATATATTTGATCTACATCAATGCAATTTAGATATTGTGCCACCATGGCTCCTTAGGCAGAGAAAAATAATGCCCAGGGGCACCTGTGACCAAGTCAGAACTATATATAAAAATATATAACTGTGACCATGATTGAAGGACACAGATCTCCTCGGCTGCAGAATTCAACACCTATCATTCAAAGCACTTTTTTGTTTCATAGTAAACCTTGGGCGCCAGTCAGTTACCCGAAGATAAATGATGCGCTTTGAATGATTGGCAAACTAACTCTGTGCCTAAGGTATTCCAACTAGCTCAATCAAATGGATAATATAATATAGTGTTACTTTATTTAGTGGTAAAAGAATTGTTCGACAAGCATTAAGTTTAAAGATAATTTATTTTAACTAAACACTTACTATTCTAATTTTATCTACTTTTATAAATCTTAACTAACATAAACAATGATATTTTTATATAATGACCACACACACACACTGAATTCATACACTAGAATATAATATAACAAAATCATTAAATAATACAGGACATTTAAAAAACACACACATTAATAGTTCTTTATGCATGCTATAGAGTTTATTTATTAACTGACTCTGGGAGGCTTCAAGGTTAGTAATGGCTATATTATTATCAGAAATGAAATAAGAAAAGTTATTCATTACCTATAGTATTTGAACGTTGAATTCTTCTTTTCTGCTTCACATTTAAATTTTTCAACTGGTTGGATTTGAGGTTTCTTTGCTTACTACTTTGTGGCACTATTCTTTAAGATAGTTAGATATCCTTGGCGGATTTTGAAGTTGTTAGGCAGGCATCACTTTTACTGAGCAAATTACTGTTCTTCCATTAGACTAAGGACTGGAGCAAGGTCGTATGATTTCAGAGGCTGTTAGCACTGTGTTGTCCTGAAAAACACTGATACTGGATACATGATAGACTCACTGGTTGATTGACTGAATTCAACTGCACTAAACTTGATTGTGAACTCAACTGAACTGATTGAAGAAAAACTGAACTATTTATGTGATGACCTGCTGTCACTTTGTTAATTGGTTTTTATGTCTGCCAGCTATATCTGTTATTGAAATTTTTCCACTGTTTTGATTACATTTTTTTTGATAAGATTTTGATCCTGTTGTCAGTTGGTAGCCATTGCCAAATTCAGTATTTTTATGTAGCTTTTAGTATATACAATCCTTGAGGGAATTTCTTTTAACTTATAACTTTCATTTATTCTTTAATATTTAACATGCACATATTTATTTTATCTACAAGCATACATTTTGTTATATTTTACCCACATATATATTTTTAAAATCAACTCATTAGTTAGTTTTTAAGATTACTTTTTCTTTCTTTAAATAGTTTAAACGAAAAGAGAGGGTATCTTTAATTTTATAAAACGGTTTATTTCTTAAACTTGTATCAAATTAAACTTTCTCCCTCTTCTAATTAATTAATTGTAACTTTTACTGATACTGATGTTTATACAAAAGTTTAAAACTCTTTAAATTTTTGTAAATTATTTTTCTTTTTTTTTAAAAAAAAAACAAACTCTAAACTTTTGTAAACAACCACTCTCTCAAACTGATTCCATACAACTTTTATTGATTATTTTCTTTTATCGAGCTGTATTTTATTTAAACTACTAATAGTAGAAAAAAAAAACTCTTTAGACTTTTATTCTGACTTAGATATTATTTATTAACTTTTGCGTTATTTATGAGAATTTTATTTTAATAATTTTTAGACAAAAATTTCACGTGGATCGCTTTTTCATAAGCGGTACAATATATATATATCCAATGTATATTAAATATATATAAATTATAGAAACATATGTACCATCATTTTAACCATTATCAATTTAATTCAGAGTGGTTTCTTCAATTTTTAATTCAGTTTCTCTTTTCCATATTTCTGTAGCAAACATTTATTTCATAAGGTCCTCTAATACCTGATCTTTTTCTAATTCTTTTACAATTTCATGGATCCAGTATAAGATTTTAATTATCTATTTATTGTTATCTTTTTTAATAGCATATGTAGCTCAACTCTATTTTAGGCCCTTAATTATTTCAATTATTCTCTGATTCATGCATTTGCTTTCAATCTATCCATGTTTTGAATATATGTTTTTCATATTCATGTGAACTGAAGCCTTTATATCGCTTTTCATTTAAGTGTTGAAGTATCATCCATTTGTAAGAAGTGGTAAACACATCTATTAAAAAAACTACCATTTCAATCACATAGACATATTTTCTTTTAATGTTAATTTATTTCTATCAAAAAGACTCCATCTAAGTTTATTCTATGATTAATTTTATCTATTATGTTTCTGTTTGTACTGTATGACCAAGGTGTTTATAATTAACTTCTTCTAATTCATTATTAACAATGTTTAGTTTCTTCTTATGTGAAAAGACATAGAACATTATTTTAGACTTTAATATTTATCTTTGATTCTACTTTTTTTCATTCATTTAATAGCTCTTACAACATTTTTTGTAGCTCTAAAGTATTATTTGGAAAAACCACATCATTTGCAAAATATAGATAACTTAAAAGAAATGTCTGTGTATTTTTAATCCTTAGCTTCTCATTTTAATTCATAAAATGCTTTCCATAAAACTCTTGATGATGTGGAATCATTGTATTGTAAATCTTAACAATGTTAATCTTAATTTAATTATGTACTCTAATTATTGCATTACATTTTGATATATTTCAGAATGTCACAATATTTGGGTCTACAAGTTGATGTTTCAAAACTTTAATCATTGCAAAAATACTTACAGAGCCAAATATCTTTATATAATCTTCAAATCTAAAGCATAGTATAACTCATGCTCTTTAGTCTTGTTTATAACTTCTCTTAATAGTTATGTATGATCTACTATATTAGAGCAATATTTAAATCTATTTCTTTTGTTTTGTTTGGTCAAAAGTTCTTTGTCAGTGAATTATAATGACCTTGGTCTTTATTTTATTTAGAAGTGATAGAAGATTATTGGATTTATTGAATGTTACAATTGCTACTGCATTCTTTCAATTATCTGGTGTATCTTTATTATTTAGACATTTGTTTTTTTAAGTTATCAATAATAATTTAATTATTTTTTGGAGCTTTTCCATTTTTCGTAGATTTAATCACATAACTCATTTCTTCATTTAAAATATTTGATATGTAAGATAATAATGTAATTGTAAGCTATTTTCTGTTTGTGAGTTCTTTGTAGAACTCTTCTATGCATTTCATGATTTTGTCTTCTATTTGAATGATAGTACTATTTTTTTTTTTCTACAACTTTCCTTCAAATGCCAAAGTTTGAATTTTTTTTATTTTCATCTATATCTTTCTTTCTATATTTCTTTATATCATCTTTAATTTTTTTTATATCATTTTATAAAATTTTAGATATTGTAATCTTTTGAATGAATCATTTTAAAATACTATTCAGGTTTCATTTTTCTTCATATATTGTCTTGTCTTAACTAAAAATTTACTACAAATGTTGCTTTTTTCCTGTGTATAAGTTTTTAGTAGAATGTCATCCATCTCCTTTATTGATCTCATTTAAATCTAAGTTATCATCAAAGTCTGCTAATATTTTAAAATCTTTTTCAAGTTCTATTTTAAATCCCCTGAAATGTTTCTGAAATACAGACATCATCTCTTAACACTTCTTTTTAATAATTTTTACCTTTAATTTTGCATTAGCATTTATCTTACATTTCACTAATTAATGATTATTTTCTCTGTTGAATAATGATTTCTGTAAATCAAAATATAATTTGATTCTGCTATCCACATTCATTTCTACTTCAGATTTTTCTTGAAATAATATATAGATTGTTTTCTCCTGCAAATTAAAATTATTATTTTTTCTTTTTTTCCTGTCTCCATACTTAAATTTATCCACAGTACCTTTATCTTACAATTAGTTTCAATTTTAGCAATCAAATATCTTCTGATAATTTTAAAATGTTTGTTATGATCAAATATATACTGTACTTCTAAAAAAAATCCTCTACTTCATTAGAATACAAACTTTTATTGTCTATATTCGATATCTTTTATTAAGTTGAATAATTAATCCTTCCACTCTATTTGATGTACACTTTTTACAATATTGTTTTTCCATGTGTTATTCATATTCCCTTGTGCTTCCAAGTAATATCTTTATAGTATATTAAGTACACACTTTCCACATCAATAATTTCTTCATTTTTTCTTCTAACTTCACAAAGTCTTATTATGTCCATTTAATATTAGATAGTTCTTTTTTCCAATTTATGAAATCTTCATTCACTTGAAAATGACTTACAGTTGTAAGTAGCTAAATAAAAGATCTTCAGACTCTGCAATTAGAGGGTCCTTTTACCTTCATTCATCACTTGATATCTTGATTGATAACTTTGCATCTTTCTAAAATAAAGACCATTATTTAGTTTTGTCTGTCATTATTGTAAATATAAAACATTCACTCTTCAAAATCCAATGTTATTTTGAACTACCAGGCATCTGAGAGAAAAAAGATTGATACTTTTTGTTTTTTAAACTTGTAAATAAAACATAGTAAACTCATTGTGCAGGATAATATGTATAGATAAATAAATAACAATATTTATTTACTATATGAATAATAACATAGTAATAATATCTACAATAATAATAATAATTAGGAATTTTCTTTAAGGGATGTCCTTTCATTTGTAGCAAATTTGTTTTTGCAGTCATTAGATTTATATTTATATAAAAAATGTCATTATAATATTATTTCGTAAGTATATTTAAATAAACAAAATTAATATAATATGATTATACTTTACAATCCTGAAGAAGACTTTATTGAAAATGAAAGAAATAATAGCCTAATAAAAAGCGTTTCTAAAAAAATTTAAGAAGAAATATATTGATTTTTTGTTTTATATATAACCTTAGTTTTTAAAATATGTCACTAATAAAAGTATCTTAATTTTAGTAACAGTTTCCCTCTGAGATGTTTGTTTGTGCTTACTAATAAATCAGTTATCTGTTGGAGTTATTGTTTAGTAGAGCTAAAAGATTTATGCATTTATAATTTAGGTTAATCTTTATTTTTGTAAAAAAGTGTATATCCATATTATTTTTACATACAAAATATAATTGACAAATTTAATTTTGCATTTATATGTTTACTTTTATTATCACAATCATGGAACTATATATTATTGTAATATTGTTTTAATATTTGTATATTTTTTACTGAACGCTTGGACTTTCATGGTTTATTGTGAATTAAGAGATGCTTTTATTTAGCATTATCTCTATTTTAATGCTCAATTATAAAGATATTCATTTTGATTGTTCAAATTTCTTAAAAGAATTGACTTTAATCTTAGTGTGTTGATGTCAAGATCTAAGAAAATCTTGTAGATATTTGTAAATTAGAATCAAGTTGATTATGAATTTTTCCAGCCAATTTAAAAAAGCATCATACGTTTTTGAAAATGTTAATGATTTAGATAAAATATTAGCCAATGAATCAACATATAGTTCATTATTTGGATAGGCTATGATTTCATTTTTGTCGCATAATTTATTATTGTTATTATTACTTAGTAATTTTGTTGCTATGTATAATGGCTTAATACTTCTGCACAACTTATTTATTATTCACACTACCTTATCACAATAGTGATCATTCTTATTAAGATGCAAACAAGTCTTACTGTCTTTTGATAGAATCATGTAACAGCAACATACAACAATGGAATCATTTCTCAATAATAGATACATCATAAATTATTTTTTATGTGGTAACTGATCAATTGATTTTATCACTTTTAAGGGAAATCTTTATGAACGTATATAATTTTGTACATCGCACATCAAATATAATGTAATTTACTATTTCATTAAGTTCAACTGAACTTATTATTGGTTTTAGAAAAAAAAAATTTTGAAGAAAGAGATATAATTGTACATAGCCATGAACTAATTGATTTCTTATTTCCATGGCTAACTATATTTATCTAGATATACTGAAAGATCTAAATGATAGAGTGAATGTCACTGTTATTAGAAAATTCACTTAGACTAATTATTGATATACATGAGATCATTGAAGAATTCTCCAATACATATTTATTGCAAAATTTTCAGAAAGTGACTTCATAATTGCATATTTTTCTGATTTTAACAAATAACCTGACGAATTATGATTAACAGTTGGTCATTTGTTAATCCATCATGTTTTTATTGCTATAGCCAATATATTCTCCACCAGTAACTTAAAATAAAACTAGCAGTAAAGAAAAATTAAAATATTTTCTTTAAAGACTTATCATCTTTTCTTTTATTTTATTCCATAACCATCACATAACATAATTATTTTCTGCATAGGTCAGACCACAATTCTCTCTGATCAGTGTGGACACTAAGAAACACATCTAAGAAAAAAATTATTTAACAAAGATCACAATAAAGTTATTTGTATGCAAAATTATTTACAATGTCATAATTGATAAGCTGAGATCTACTTCATTTTAATGTAATAACCATATTATCTTTCTAGAGGAGTTACTTTTTTTTTTTATCAGATATTTTAAATGAGCTTAATGTCAATTTTTACATCTCAATTGATTTTTTTGGGTTTAAATACTAAGTTTATTTTCTCTAATACTTATTATATAGTTGATTCTAATGAACTCTAATAATGTTGTGAAGATGTTACACATTCTATAGTAATTTTAGTTGTATTTATATATTGGATTATTTCCAAATAGTCCCAACATATAATCATCATCACAAACCTTCTGGAAAACAGTATAGTAATTTTAATTTATATGTATGTATGATCATGATTCTGGAGTACACTGTTTTGGAAATGAATTTTACCTCTGATGTTTTATACATTCTTTCATTCTTAGCATTATTTCTTGTTCAACACAATTAAAAGATATCTGAGTTGAAATAGTTTATAAATATAATCTATTAATAAAAACACTAAAAAGTATATATATATTGGCATCATCAATCAATATTCATCAAATATATAATGTATAAGAAAATTCTAGATCCTTAATTAAAAATGCAGACTGCAGAATAACTTAAAATATCTTCATAAAGTCATATATAGCAGAGCTATGTTCTCTGAATGTAATAAAAAATGAAATAATCACTTATACAGTATTTGACTTCATCAACTTGTTAAGCTCATGATATTTGGCTACATTCATGAAATCAAATAGAAATAAATTCATGGGAAACTTTGTCCTTAACTCAAATGAGTGGACATTGCTGACAATAAATATATTCACAAACAAATGAATATTAGATTGTTACATTATAATTAATATTCCATAATATAAATGCACTTACAGCTATTCACTTAATATTTTAAATCACCTTCACATATGATTAATTCAAATCATATACAATACTTGCAATAAATTATAAATGATTCTTGTTATAAAAATAAATTCTGATAATTCAACAGTTTTTCCCTCTAAGTAAAATAAAGTCATAATCATATATTTTTAATATAAATTTTTAAAATTAATAACTCGTTTCACTTCTAACTTAATGAATTAACATTTGTCTCAAAAGCATACATTCACACATGTTTTTTTCACATTGAGATTAAATGATTTTTTAGTAATTAAGACAGTTATTTAATCCTAACTGATGTTTAGCACAGACAAAAATGAGTCTTATTTGCAATCTATATAAATTCATTTTTACTTAAATCCTTTCAATTTCTTTTACATAGAAAATCATTTTTATACCTGTTAATAAAGTAATAATTTGTATCTGAAGATTCAGTAAAGATATATATGGGATAATATATAAAATAATATGTCCATTCTAAAGAAATATATTTCAAAATGTTTCTGCATTTTATTATTTGGTTCCCAACAGTGATTAACGTATTACCTAATATTATTAGTGGCATAAATACTTTGATTTTTGTTTTCTTAATAATTCTGCTCTAATCTTTTAAAATGTATTATGATAGGAAAAATATAAAATAGAAAAGTTTATTGCATCAAATAAATAAATAAAAGATTATATATATAATGAAAACTTTTTTTCACAACTAAGAGCAAGAGAAGAATAAATTATATCTGTAATCTTTTGCTAAATTTTTCAAGGATCAATTTCTTTTCTAAGGTTTCAGGAAAATGTTTGAAATGATTTATATATAAATATCTTACAGTTTGGCTGTGTAGCTTAAATTTCCACATGTTCTTTGGGTCCTTACTTAAATAATTTCTTAATTCCACAGTATTTAAATATTGTTGAAAGTTTGATATTTCTTGTGGAAAGGACCATATTCAATAAAAATCATAGTTTTGTAAATTTTCCTAAATTTATTAATTCATGTGGTTTATTTGGGAATGATTATCAGTAGTAAGCATTCAAAGGCAACACTCAGAATATCATTTTGGGCCAAGAGAGACAATCTGAGAGAGATTCTAAGGTTTTTTAAATTTACTCTTTCATTGCTTCTTTTCCATTTAACAGTTATTTTAGTTAGTATTGATTGATGTTTTGCTGATGCTTCATAATGGTTCTTTTCCAGTTATAAAGAGAAATCCAAAAAAAAAAAAAAAAAAAGATTATCTCCTAAAACTGGAAGCATTTGAATGAAAACACAAGTTCTTTTGGTCTTTATATAATTTCATGCTAAATGTATTTTTTTCACCTTATATGGAATTGATAAGCAAGTTTGGATTATTTACCAAGTCCATATAACAATTGTTTGTAATTATATTAACTAATTAAATTATTTTTCAAAAATATATTTATCAAAATTATTTAATTAAAATTTTTATCTGAAAATCTTTAATAATAAACCTTAATTAAATTTTTTTACCAAAAAATCCAGATTTAATTAACAAAATAACAACTATTTAGAGTATATTTAGATTTGAACTTAGACTTTTCCATTATTTAAACCATTGTTGGAAATTTAACTTTCGCAAACATTCAAACATACATGCATATAAGTCAAAATCTTGATTACTTATATATATAAGTATTTATTATTATTATTTTTTTAATGTTAAAATTTGATAATTTTTATTTGCTTACTATGCCTATCATTTTTTTTATCTTTTAAATTTCACACACCTCTTACTAATTTATTATTAAAAAAATTTTAAATTGAAAATTACTTGTTATTTTTTAAATATAATATAGCGTAATGCATACCTATGAATATGACTTAGTTAATAAATTAATCTAATTCGTGCTTTTTTTAGATAAAATAGTTTTTAAGTTAAATGCATTTATACTGTTATTTATCCTATTAATTAAGTATAAAACAAGTAATATATGTTATAATTGAAATAATTAAAACCATATATATTTCAGTCGAATTATATTTAATACATATTTAATATAAAATAGAGGCTAACAATGATAACTGAGAAATACGGTAATATTAGTCAAAGCATTGGTGCTAATTGCATGTAAATACTACCCATTAGAGGAGCCACCATCCTTATACCAAAATAGACAAGAATAAGTTATTAAATTTTAAAAACAACAACATGAAAATAATATACTATGGAATTATTATCTAGCAATCAGCAAGAAATTAAATTATTTGCAAAGAAATACATTTTTAAAAAGTATGATCAATGTAAATATTTGGTGAGAAATTTTATTAATGATAAAGCAAAAAAAAAAAAAAGTAATATTTGAAAACTTGAAAATAATATATTTAGTGAAGAAATAATGATTGAAAAATAAATATTTTTAAAATTACAATGAATGTAAAATTAAGAAAGAAATTAACTTTATGATGACAGCAAATATTAATTTATTTTTTTCTAAAATGCTTGCATTGATGATTCTTTTTAAAAATATTTACTTTTCAATCAATATTTGTTTGCTAATTATATTACTTTTAGTTTTAAACATATGTTATTCTCAATTTTTTTTTTTTGGTTTGCTTTTCTAACAGCTATTTGCCATGATTGGTAATAAAATTTATCACCAAATGTTTTGTATTGATCACATTTATTGAAAATATTTGTTTTTCAATCATTGTTTGTTCTCTAAGTAAATTACTTTCAAGTTTGATTTCTAAATAAATTATATTATTTTTATATTGTCAAATATTATTTATTATTTTTGTTTTTGATTGGGGGGGGGGGATAAAAATGAAATTATCCATTAGCTTGTTCTTCTCTACTTGGTATACAGAAGAGAATGACTCTACTAATAGTAGTAGATACAGAACTAGCATTAAGATATATCAACCACTGCTGATAAATTATTTTTTATTTTATACATACATAAATAATATAATTGTTTATTTGTGATTTTATAAAAATTTGCTTTTTTATAAAAATGAAATTCTCTGATCCATTTGATTATATATATATTTTAGCTTTCTGATGTTCGGCTGAAATTATTGTTTATTGAAGTAATCAATCTGCTTTTATCAATAATGTCAAAAGTGAATATTTGTGAAACACATTATCTTCGAATAGTAGCTAGTCATTGCCTTAAAGAAGTTGAATTAAATTTTCCAGTGAGTATAATTTATTTTATTACTTTTTAAATTTATACATACTCATGATATAAACACGGTCTGTATCAAAATTTTTTTATTTATTATTGCTTTTCTCAAATAATATTTAAAATTGAAATCAATATAGATTAAGCAGTACTAATCTGATTATCTTGATTTCCAAGACTATAGATTAATATATTTTTTTGGATTTATATGGGTACACATAACTACATAACTTATATTTTTCAAGTAATGTAAACTTGTTGGAAACTTAAACATTCACTAAATGTATTGACATAGAATACTAAAAATATTTGTAATTTGAATATTTAAAGGTTATAAATTTACAATTTATTTGTATATTATATTAAATGTTTATTTTTATATTGGTACAACATCTTTGCAATCAAAAAAATTAAAATTTACCAGTTTTTTTTTTTTTTAAATAAAATTATTGTCAGGTTTTAATATCATTTAGCAATAAATGTTTATCTCATCTCCTCTTTTTTTTTTTAAACTTCATTGCAAAAAAATTTACACTATTTTGTTTTAAAAATTATGCAGTTATCTGAAGTATATTTTTAAAAAGTATGATAATAAAATATTTCACACTTGTTTTTATTTTTCACTTACTATTTTCTAGGGGAGAAAAAAGAAAAATTATCAATTTCAAAATGTTAAATTAAAAAGATGAAAGGAAAATATAATGCTCACCTGATCTTATAAATATATTAAATATTCTCCACACTTCCACACATTCTTTTTAAAACATCATGCAAATAAAAATACAACAAAAGGCAAATGACCCCAAGATGCACTTGAAAATTAAAATGTAAACAATTATTTTACTTATTATACTAATTTTTGATTTTATTTTAAAATATATATATATAAGAATTTAGTTCTTTGGCCAAGTATGGGTAAAATAACTAGATAATAGAATATTATAACCAAGTTATAACACTTTATTATCATTGGTTGTTTTCTATTGCTGCCACCCTCTTAACATGTTTATTTTAAGACCCAATTTTAGAGTTACAATATAAAGTCTAATGAATTCTTATATTATTAAACAAGAATAATTAAAAATGTAACTTGAGTAAATTTTGTCAGTTGTGAAAACTTCAAGAAACTTCTTGTAATTTTGTCCAGTTTATAGAGTGTTCTGGATTATCAGTTATCATATTATATATATTCAATCTATATTAGGAAAAATGATTTAAATATTTTAAGAATGTAATTTATTAATTTTGAAAGCAAGCAATTAATATTTTATGAATGTTGAATGCTTATTGTAAATATAATACAAAAAAAAAAAAGGGAATATTTTCATGCTAATAATTAGTCTATTGAATGTATTATATATAAAGTATTATTATAATATATTTAACCTATTTAAATTTAAATAATATAAATTTTTTATTAAAACAATATAAAATAAAATGCAGAATTTAACTGTTTTGGTGTTTAATTTTTGGTGGTGGTGGTAGGGCAACAGTTTACATTTTGTTGCTCATTATAATCACTCCAAAATGATTATGAAATTGAGGAGGAGGATATTTTTGTCTACTATTAGCCAATCTAAAGATTGATGACTAACATGATTTTAACTCCATTAATATTTCTCCTATTTTTCAGCCACCTTTTTATTTTACCTTCCAAAAGCATCCTATTGTAATAAATAAGAGTTTTATATATATATATAAAACTTGATGGCTTATTATAATAGAATATTTATGCTTTGAAATTATATGAAATGATGTTATCAGTAATCTGCCATATATTATTATAAATAAATGAATTATTGTCAATTGTGTTATCTTATCATGATTTAACAGATTGAACTTTTTACTAGATTAAATTTAACTATATTATTTATCTATTATGTACTAAAAGACACTAAATAGTTATAAATAGATATCACATTATTAATGGATGGTCAAACTTTTAATAGGATGATTTGGCAATAGTAATATTAAAATTAAAATTCTAATTTTTTTTTTTTTGTTATATATAATATGCTCAATAGATTTTTATATCATTAAAATCAGCAATGAAGACTATTCCAGACCTTCCTGCCATGGTTGGTCAGATGAAATTTTAAAAAAGAGCTTAATTAATTGTTTTAATTTTCATTTTTTTTTTAATATTGTAACTTTGACATAATAAATTGTATTTTTTAAATCTAATTGTATATTAAAGTATTTCAAATATAAAATTTATATATATGAACATTATGCATTATAAAAGTGTCTTGTGTATGTATGTGTTGTGAACGTATCCTAACTCAACAGTAGATAACTCTCAAATAATGGATTTGTTTTTACTATAACATTATCAAGAAATGATAAAACTGACCAATGAAATAACAATAAAAAGTAATAAATTGAAAATAGCATAAACAGACCAATTGGAAAGCTAGGTCAGGGAACCGATTGCTTACAGTAGTGATAGGGAACTCAACTATACATTCAGGTCCATTTGAAAGGGGAAAGAGACAATGCAAACAACTTTCAAATGTTCAGATAACATCAGACAACTATTAGATGTTAAACAGCAAGACTTATGTCATCCACAATATTGTACAATTGAGCATGCTCAAGTCTGGAATGGGACAGCTGGTAGCTACAGTCATCACTGTATCTACATATGAGGCAAGACATCCATAGGTTGGAAGTGTCAGAATTCAAAAGAGAAATCACAGCTTTCCTTCCAAACATTAGCTGCATCACTAATGACTAAACTTGCATACTTCGTCAACTGTAAAAAGTGAATTATTGCATTAAACGTTTGTATATATTTTGTATATGAAATACTGCATGTTTATATATAATGTATTGAAAATATGCATATTAAATATCTTTATTTACAGAGTTGTATATTATTCTTAAATGACCAGGAATGTTATTCTGGCCATACTACAGTATAAAAATAATATGTATATGAAACAAGTTTTGCATTTTTGAAAATGTAATGTATTAATTATTAGTAATAATCTGCTATCATTGTAATACTGTATAGAATGGATGTTTTGAGCTCTAATACAGCTGATGAAGCCAGCTGATTGAAATGAATAGAATCATCTCCTTTGTGTTTTATAATAGTGGTTGGACATGTTCAAAATATATTTAAGATTTACTATAGAGAATTGGAAATGCTAATTCCTATACTTGTAAAATATGTTTATAACAAAGTGACAAAATATGCCTGATAAATATTTATTACCATTAAAATTTTTTTCAGATTTGTGATGCACTTCTTCAAATTTTTTACAAAATTTGAATTATTATCGAGTATAAAATCTTTTAGATCATCTTTCACACTAAACATGTATTTTACCAGAAACTTTGATTCAGTTGGATAGCTAGTGACTTGAAACATCTGAACATTTACACAGAAACAATAGTCAGATTTTCTATTCATCTAATTGATTATAACCAATTTGATTTAGTAGATTGAATGTTTTTAGTAGTTTGTCATATACAAGTAAGCATTTAATCCTTTAGTTATATTTTGTATTAGATTATAACAACCATTGGAATAAAAGAATGACAATGTAAGGAATATTATATATATATATAAAGTAATAAATTGATAAAGTATGTCTAATAAATATTTGTAACCAATCAAACTTTCAAATTTGTAACTTACTCCTCTAAGCTTGTTTTAAATCATGAATTATTGCTTACATAAAAACTTCTAAACCAATCTTTCTCATGGATCTTGTGATTTATCAAAAACTGACAATTTATCAGATAAGATAGAGATATATATTTCTGGTGAAATAAATTGACCAAAAGATTATTCATTGAGCAATAGTTCAAGATTTGTAGTAAGTTTGGATAAATGGGACATAGTTGTGAAAAGTTTGAATAGTTATAAATATTTATCAGATACCTGGCAATTTGTTATATATATAATATTAAATATATGTATATTCTCTATACTAACCTTAATGTAATTATAAGGGACTTGAACTCGGACTTTCAAACTCTCCACAGCTATAACATCATGTAATGTAAAAAGATGAATGATCTCCAATATATGTATTTTGTGCTGAACCAGCACTCATCAGTTGGTCCAGATCACCATCTCCTACACATATACACAATCATTGCTCAGTTTTATATTAAGGTAGCAAATCTTCAAACTTTAATGGACAAGCTTCTATCTTCTCCACTCTCTAACATTTTAGCCATCTGTATCATTGAACATCTGAGGATGAAATGCTCAAAGCCCTTGATGATGCCAATATTATTATCATACCCATATTGACCTTAAGTCAATCTGACCCCTCAAACATAGGACCTTAATATATCCATTTAATTATACAGAAGAAGGATGGGCAGAATACAGGCTGAATATGTAATATTAAATACACTTATGTTATCTATACTAAACTTAATGTGTAATATTAAGGATCTTGAATTCAGATTTTTAAACTCCACACAGCTATCCATCCATTTTATACACATTTGTGGACAAGTGTATCAATTGTATAAGATGGATGGGATAGCTGTGGGAAGTTTGAAAGTCTCAGTTCAAGTCCCTTATATATATATATATTTCTTATATTGCCATACTTGTTTTCATTTTAATTTTTCCCATTTATATATTATATGTACATATATTATAATGGCATACTGAAACTATTCTATAATAAAACTATTAAGAATATTAAATAATTGATATATTAAATATTGTGTAAGATTGATTGTTAAAAACATTCAATCTGTAAAATCAAATCGATTATAAATAGATATATTTCAAATTTCTAACTCATCATAGGAACTAGTTTTTCCCATCAAAATATGTGGGTCTGGAAGATTTTACAGTAAACAATAGTTCAGGATTTGTAAAAGCTTGGTATATTAAAATCAATTTAAATAGAATTGATTTTATTTTTTTAGAATTTATATTAACTGAATTCTACATAGCAACATTACATTTTATTTCTCATTTAGAAATCATTTTAGCACTGAGTGAGACAAGCTAAGTCTATATAATAAAAAAGAAATGCATTTGATTATGAAGTAACCCACCAAATAGAAAATTTTTTTTCATAGTTAAAATTTATTGAACTCCTTATTTTGTTGGTAATTTATAAGGATTTTTAGATCAATATAAACTTAACATCAAATATTTATCTATCAATGTTCATGTTTGTACTATTAGCAAGTAGTTTATAGAAAAATGAAAGTGATAGCAATTTTTATGCTGTACTTTAATAGTTTTCATTCTAGAGATTAGAAATTAGGCATCCAATTATATATTAAGAATCACAGATATACATTTTTGGCTAAACAAAATTGGCCAAAAGATATATAGTTCTAAATATAATGCCTGAAATAATATACAAAATTAGTTTGGATTTATTGGCAAGCAGACAAAAAGTTTATATATATGATAAAGTATATTATTCATAGTAAAAATATAATTTAAAATTTGTACAATCATAAATTCTTAATAGTTCTATTATAGAATAGTTTCAATATGCCATTGTTATATATGTACATATAATATATATATGAAGAAAATGAAATAATTTTAATAACAATGTTTATAATCTAATTTATTTGGATTTTTAAAAAAAAATTTTGAAAAAAAAAAAAGCTTTTTATTTGTAAATTGAAGAAAGAGGTTTTTTGGCTGTTAACTACATGAAATTAATTTTTTAGTAACACAATAGCCTTGAAATAATTCTATAAAATGTTTAATTTATTTCTAATATATACAGCCAGGTTGATTCATTTTTTAAAGTTGATAATAAGGAGACCGGCGATAATTTTGCAATAACTTCAAATTTAATTGATACTATCAACTTTGCAGATTTAACATATGAAATATGGATAAGTATATTTAATGATCTAACATGTTGGTTGTATTAAAATTAAGTATTAGAGTCAAGTCAGATAAATAGTTACTTTATGACAATGTTACTAACGCAATAACAATGAATTCAAGATAACGGCAGAGTTCTGTAAAATTTTGTCTAAGCAGTAGTGTAGACCAGGTGTCCCCAACCTTTTTGCACTTAAGAGCACATTCTGTAATACCGGCCATATGGCGGGCACCATTTATTTTTTTCAACCAGATGGTGGGCACCATTTATTTTTCAATGTAAATTTATAGTTGAATGTTGCTAATAATAAACATAATGTACAAAAAAATATTTATTTCAAAAATAAAATTTTAACATATAATTAACTTTTATATTTTTACGCTGTAAAAGTATAGTATGCCCTACAATATAATACAGTAATTTATAAGAAATTTTAAAAATTAAATTTATTTGTATCAGATAAATAATTTTTTATCGTGTTCGGATAGCGGCGGCACACGTAAAATGGTCTACGGGCGCTGTGGTACCTTGGGCATAGGGTTGGGGACCCTGGTGTAGACTATAAACTGTATTCACAGTTGCAGTGCACAATGATTAATAATTTATTAGCAGTTAATCAAATTACACTAGTTAAAGAGATTGACAAATCAATTGAATCAGAACTTTTTACTCTTATTATTTTAAAAAGTTAATATCAATTTCAGCAGTTTTTTTTAAACAATATAGTTGATTTTGTAATTAAATTATATTATAAACTAATATTAAAGAAAAAAAAAATCAGATTACATTAATCTAATTTCAAGGTGGCTAAAAGTGTAATTATTTAAATGTTAATATCATTTGCAAATTATTAAGAACATTATTCCCCAATATTTTTGAATATGTTATTGATCAGAAAACATTTTTTCAAAATAAATAAATAAATAATTTCCATATTTTAATTACTATTAATAATATTAACAATTCATGCTGTTGAGAGTGACTTTTTTTTAAATAGGAGAGTCTTAAGGATCATTTAATGCAATTTGTTTTGACCAGCATCATCTTTGTTTAAACAGATTTCCCCCCTTCAAATGATAATAAATCATTATATGGTTCCATGTATTTTTTTCAAAATGAATTTTAATTGAGTAAAAAAAAAACCAGACTATTTATCCCTGTGACACCCCCCCCTCAGTATATTTATCTGTATTTCATGCTATAACAAATAAATGCAAGTAGCTTAAATCCTCCTAAAATCATCTCCAGTTATAGCCAAACTTCTCAATCTACCTAATTCCAGTAATTGTAGCAGTGTATCTATTTGATTGACTTCTAGAAATTATTATTTCAGCGCAAGTTGTTGATTCCAAATGAAATGCTTTGTTATTTATCTTATAATATTGGTACTAGATTAGTTTTATATATTTTACTGTCTTAGCATTTGAAATGATATATGATTGTGAATTGTTTTTATCAGTAAATATATTTGGTTCAATTATTGGAGCATAGTTCTAAAATATTTTGAGATTTCAAGTGGATTTTTCACATCTTTGTTTTAAAATTCTCAATATTTTATTGTAGATAACTTAAGATTATTATGTGTATCAAAACTTCCATAAACTTCATTAGTCTACAAAAAAAAAAAAAAAACCATCAGGGTAAAGATAAGAATTATCTTAAGGACGTTCTGTGAAAGTAACTTATAAAGTTTCCTTTTAAATTGATTAATAAAAATTTAATGATAATAACTGTAGGACTTATAATTTTTAAATGTGGTTGAATATGGAATAAAATAAATTATGAATAATTTTCTCTGAGATTAAGCAATTAATAATTAGTCCTTGATATCTTAATTTCCAGAATGTTTTTTTTTTTTAATTGAGGAGTTCAAGTAGCTAGCTTATCAAACTTTTTTTTAAAATATCTTTTATAAATTTCAGTACATTAGAACTTAAAAATTTTTGCCTTTAAATAATTATTGATTTAATATTTTAGTTAATAACCAAGAGAGAGAGCGAGAGATCTGTTTTTTTAACTTTACAATTAATGATCAAAATTGTATTAAAAAGCCTATTGCCACTAGTAAAGAATATAATAATAAAATAAAGCTTTCTATAAATTTATGTCTGCATTCTTTTAAACTTTACCAGAATGTGAATGTTAAAAATATTTTGCAAAATTACACCTAATTATTTTAATTTGATTTTTCTAACATTA
The DNA here is from genome assembly GCA_028023455.1 of Epiperipatus broadwayi. Taxonomy (NCBI): domain Eukaryota; kingdom Metazoa; phylum Onychophora; class Udeonychophora; order Euonychophora; family Peripatidae; genus Epiperipatus; species Epiperipatus broadwayi. The sequence continues at coordinate 13,712,466 of JAQFVV010000008.1, read as the reverse complement.
ATTTATCTGAATGTTTAATTAAATATATATTGTGATAGTCAGTCTTAAATGACTGCCACAAAGATGGCTGCAATCATAGTTGCAGCCCAAACAAATGTACATATTATAATAAAAGGAGTGATCTGTGCAGGTATATTTTCTCTGTTGCTTACACACACAATATATTGTAAATAAATAGGATGAATGGTGATAATACGCTTATAAATAAACAAATGCGGACACCACATGTAAATATGTATTTTGCTGTTAATAAATGCTATATATTTTTTTTATTTATAATATGAATAAATATAGCAGGGGATTAAAGAAATAATTGTGGGAAACTGAAATGTATTCACAAGTAACCTATCAGTAAACATGTTTTATTTTGATTTTTTGATTTTATTTCAGATTCTCAAATGTATTTTTTTTTCTGTTGCTTGTTGAATATTCTTTTTGGAAAACTTAAAAACAATTTTTATGTGACAACAAGTATACAGTTTTATAATTTTTTTTTTTAGAACTTAATGTTCATGACCGCAGGCAAGCCAATGACCTCTTTCTTTTATTGTATAATGTTTTTGGGAAAAAAATGTAGAAATTGTATCAGTGGTCATTCAGCTTGACACCTACTCAAAATTATTTAATTAAATAAATGTGATTTTATTTTATTGTTTAAAGAAATCAAGGGATTGGAATTTAAATGGTCTGTGAAATTCTGAAAATTAAAAGATAAAGTTATCGTAAGACAAATTTTTTTTTCCAAGGAGATAGCTAAAATTAAATCCATTGTTTGGATTTAAATAATTAAAAACAGGGATTAATAATTTAATTAAAAACAGAAATGTAAAAGCAATAACTTGTGGAGGGGATGAGAGAATACACCCTGTAATGGGGGGTATATAAAGGCTGGTCAGGTGAAATTTAATGAGTTAGTTCGGTTATATTCGTTGATACTCACGGGCACTCTTACCCATTCTCTTTGAGTTAGCAGTATAGTTTTCGGAGTGTACTGATGGAAAAGCAGAATTATGAGTGTAAAAACTATTTTTTCAGAATGCGGAACAAGTGGAAGAGTCATTAATAGCTGAACGTATTTTAAAAAGTATTAACCGAAGGGAGAAAGAATACTGACAAATTAAATAAAGAAGAAAGGAAGCAATACAGAATGGAATCAAGATTTATTAGTGATACAACAATGAATATGGAGTAGGAGACCAAGTTCGGTAAATTCTCACCGCTCAAAGACTTACATAGCCATCCAGTGATGTGACTTTCTATTTCTTAAAGTGTAGCTGCTATGGACAATTTGCTAACCTCCATTGAAGCCCTGTTAAGTAATCACCTGCACAGCAGATATATATCGCCCTCAAAATCCTAGCCCGGAGAAGAACGAAGCTTTCGGGAAGTATTATTTATGTTTTTATATCTATTTTTGTGTCTTATTACTAGTAATTCATTATTTTACTAATATTGCTATTATTAAATGAACCAATGAATTGCGTAATTCAGTTATAAATATTTCTTTTGTAATTTTAACGTAAAGGTACACGTAATTCATTGGAGTATCGGAAATATTTCAAAATAGTTAAATAGAAATAATTGGGTGGTTTGGTCATTGGATGTATGAGTTTCGCCTTGTAATAATAGTAAATTTATTCCATCCACTACATGCAGGATTGTTTCCATAAGGAATAAAAGTGTGTTAGAAAATGTTCCAAATAATTATTATTGTTCGCTACGTGCAGGACTTCTATTATGGAACTTTTAAGATTCAAATTGTAGTTTAGCACGAGTTTGTCCCCCTAGTAAATTTATTCCATCCGTTACTTGCAGGATTGTTTTCATAAGGAATGTGTGTGTTAGAAAGTGTTCCAAATAATTATTATTGTCCGCCACGTGCAGGATTCATATTATGGAACATTTAAGATTCAAATATCATTAACTCGTGGCTAAATCATTATTTTAACTTAAACAAAGGTATAGATCACCACCAGTGGAAGGGTGAGGGTTATTTTTTTTATTATGCAACATGTGCATACCATGGCCAATACACATTGTTTTCATATAAGTAATTTATTCCAAGTTTTGGGTTTAAAGTGTAAGCAGGGGAGAATTCCAGACCATTCCTTTCCTATTTATGAAACAATTTAAAATTTATTTATACGCTTGAATTTTAATTAATATCGTTTATGTGTGTGTTTATTCTCTTCTTTATTCTGTAAATATTTATATAATCGTAGAGGGTTTAATAAATTTAACATCTAATTTTAAAGTATGGCGTTGTGCTGTGTATTTGATAATGATATTATAGTTTGATCTTTTCTGTTAACGAAGCAACAAACCACCATCCCAAGATCATGAGTTGATTGAGCTAGTTAGGGATTAAACTTACCGGGATCAGGAATCATTCTTTAGGCATTCACTTTTTTATTGATTTTATATATAATAAAAAAAGAAAATATAAGAGATTATAACTATTTATTAATTACATGATCATATCCCTTGGGGAGGGGAGCAATCTCTTTCTTAAGGTACCGTGCAAAGGTTGCAGTAAACGAACCTTTCAAAGGTATGATTATAGTAATGTATATTTTGGATACTTTTGAATATTTCTTAATTGCCGCTCGATGCTAGAAACGCATGTCATGCTCAATGCATATTGAGACACAGGCAGCGACCTTTACAATATATTATATTGAAAAATAAATATATCTCATTATTCAGTTGTATATGTTTTGTCAAAAGAATTCCAATTCTAAAAAAAATATATATATTTCTTTAATTTTGGTTAATATTCTTTATTTTTATAATGTTGTGATAATTGATTTTTATCACTGATTAAAAAACAATCATCCAGTGTGTACATAAGTATTTATTTATGTATTGAAGCTATATATATATATGCTTCATGTCTATAAATTAAAAATCTTGAAGAAGGTTTAAATTTAAAGTTTTTAAATAATTTTAATAAATAAATGTTATATAAATATTTCATACGCACAGATAAATGTATACAAAATAATTATGTTAAATCAAGTGTACCAATCGGAATGAAAGTGAAGATCGAATCTAACCGCAAAAACAATATCTGCACTTACAAGGGCGCCATCTAGGCATTTGAGCCTAGAAAAATTTATAAAGTAGGCAGATACGCGCTGTTAAGATTCCACTTTCTTTAAATATTCCGACCGTTAGCCCAAGTCACTAGCTCAGCGGAGACGCAGAGATAAAAATCTATAAATTTTATATCTTAAATATAAAAGAATAAAAGCCACTGCCAGAAATTAACACATAAAAATATTTATTTACGCACATATAAAATAATATTTAAATTTTGAGGAATAAATTTAACGTTTATAATTTTATATTGATCTTTAATTCTAAATTTAAGTAGATTACAAATAATGAGTTTACTATTTATTTAGAGGGTCGAGTATGAATGGACTACATAGGTCTGCATTTGAAAGGAAAATATTCTTCCCTGATTTAACCTTAGGCAACAAATTTCGCAATCAACTGGCGCCAATCCATCTGATACATTCATGTATTCAATGTAGCATGATACGACAACACAAAATACTATATTGTCAGGAATGTACATCTGAACAATAAGTAGAAATAGAGAAGACATTGACTCTCCACCAACAGGAATGTGACATCTGTTGGCAAGTAGATCAATAAACAAAAAACTCCATAGGAATGGACTGCGGTCTTCTGCCGACTTACAAACCCATCCATAGGCAAACAGAGGGTGTGTGGCGTATATCTATAATCCTGCCCGTAGCGGACCTCATACTACATCTACTAATTACACAAATATATCCAATCCATTGAACCAATTCAACTACGAAATGAATAACCTAAGATTACCCTCCCTTAATACAACTTTACAAAACTATATAGCCATTCACGCCCGACTTAATTTTAACATTTAAATACGTTCGCACAGATTTGTTTAAAAATGTTGGGTATAGATCGATTACATAGATTCCACGGTCAAAAACATTTCAAAATAAACATAAACGATCAAAATACAAAATTATTGATACCGACAATCGCAGAGGGAAACTTATAAGTAACCCAATAGTATTCACCATAAGATACTTGCGTTGTCACCAATAACTTAAAAGACATCCGAATAAATACATTTTAGATACTCACCGTAAGGTATCATTATTTATCGAATGTCTATATATTTTGATCAAATATGAAAACCAAAATATAATTAACCGCAAACGAATCCATGCAAGCGTCTATAAACAACTTAAATTTCATACATTTAAATAATCTTTACAATAAGAAAAAAAAAAAAAATGGAAATGATGTTTATCAATCGGGAAACATATAAAATTAAACATTATTAATTTGATTTAAAAACTTAAAAGTCAGATAGAAGTTCATAAGCTTGAACGAAAGTTCTTAGTTATTTTTTTAAATTTAGAGTTCATGTCAATATAGCTTACAGTATAAGAGTCCAGGTTCCTGTTGGCAATTCCCACGGCGTCTCCATTGGAAGAAAATGTTCTGGAGGTAGCATTAGCTGGTTCCATTCTGGTATCACAGTCTTTTCATTTTATTTTTTTTTTTAAACAAACAAAAAAAAATGAGAGAGAACGGCAAGTGCGTCTTACCGTTGTCATCAAATCAAGTTGGAAAAAACTGACTGGAACTCAATATTTTTTCTTTTTATAGTCCTCCTATGGATTCCATGAACAAAAACGTCACTGTTCTGTTTTTTCGTTATGGTCCGGGCCTTTATTTGCTTCCATTGGTCAAGCTAAAATCTCTTTCTTCTCTTATCTAACTTTTCATCTGACTTTTTAATTAAACAGCTTTTAGATAATTAATAAACAATCATTTCCATTTACAGATTACAGGAATTAATTAATACCTGTTTTTATTTTAACTTACGTTATTTTTTTATTAAAATATTTTTATATTTCAATCTTGTATTTTTTTATTTAAAAAAATACGTTCAAATACTTTTTTTTCTTGTTTATGAAAAAAATATTTTTAAAGTTTAGCATCCGTGCGAATATATATATGTTTAACAAACATTTTAATTTTAGCGTTTAGTTTTTTCCTTTTATTTGCGAACTTTTAAGTTTTTATTTTAAATAAATGTAACGACATATTTATATATCGTTACACAAGTTAAATAAAATATTTTCTAAAAAGTTGCAAAAGATAATTCTAAATTTAGTTTAAAAGTAGGTTAAAAACAAAAGGTGTTATCTTTTAACAATAAAGGTGGAAATGACATTCTAGGGAAAAGTAATTAAAATGCTTGTAAACAGGTCAATAGATTAAGTTAAGGAAATAAATAATTGACATAATTTAATTTAAAAAGCTGTTATTCCTGCTCAAAAATAAGAGATTGCAAATATGGTATTGGGCAAATAAGCAGCAGACTGTGGCAGATTCTCCAGAGTTATCTATAGTCAATGGATTAAAGGATCTGAAACAAAGGATCTGAATTTTACAGATAAGATGGTTCCAAACCATATAAATAGTGTTGGAAATTACATTCGAAAAGGATTAGTCTATCATTATTCTTCACTTGTTATTCTACTTCCATTATTCTTCAGCTGCTGTTGCTAAGAGGATTATCATTATTTTGCTATTTTTCTAGATCTACAATGCAAGAGTAGAGAAGCTGTTATCTGCTTCACTCTGTCAATCGGGCAGAGGACAAGCTGGAAAACCCATCACTGAGTCCCAAAAAAGAAGTTGTCTATATGTGAAGAAGCCACTCAAATGTGTGTTCACTATACATTAACCTATATAAATAAATCTGATATCCAGTGCTACAGGAAGAACTAGCTGCTAAACCAAGACTAAATTGAGATTTAAGTATCCTAAAAGCCTTTGAAATTATGGCTTAAACTACCATCTACCATAGCTATGGTTTAATAAAAAAAATGCAAAAATAAATCCATACTTAAAGGACTGAATGCGAACTTTTATGCTATAACAGGAGCTATGAACGTTAAATGATTTTCTAGTTAATTATAATTTATCTCTGATCTAGTAAAAATATGTTCTTCATTTAAATCTGTTTATGAGCATATAGAACAAGAAATTACTGTGTTGTTTTCTTTAGCAACCGTAATTTAATCGGTGATAATTTTAAAGTAATAATTTTACAATACTAGTTAATGCTAGTAATGCTGTGTTAAATATTACAGTTTACAAACATCGCGCTATAAAAAATGATTTATTTAATACTAGTTAAAGCATATTTTCATAATCTCTGATCATGCCATTAAAAATTGTATGTTAATTAAATCAGTTATTTCCATTTTATAAAAATAATATATTAAAGAGATAAATTTATAATTTATGAATGGAGTTCCAGGGCACTGTATAGACAAGATAGTTTAAGGGTGTATCTAATAGGTTTCAAATTGAGCAAGCTGCATTTTTGTTTTTGAGGTAATATTATTTTTAAAAATGGACAACTATTAATCTGTCAATTCTTATGCTAGTTACATCTGGAACTCATTTTTATGCAATAGATTAGTTAAATTTATTGTAAAACCATTTGCGACTGCTGTTCACTTTCATTATTTGTTTAAACATTGATGCACAGTAGATGAACAACTCCTATCATATAGTATTTATTTTATCTTCATACATGTTTTGTATTGTGTAGTGATATGTTTGTGATTGCCAGTCATTCATATGCAGTACCAAATACTCTAAGAAGTAGTATGCGGTAGAAGTTTAATTCTTACCATGTGCATATAATTTACACAGGTATTTGCTCTTATGTATCAATTATTGTAGTACAAAATGTTATTTCCTGTATTATACAATTATTTGATTATTTTTATTGCTTGCTAATATCATAACCTGAAATTGAGCACAGTCGATTAGTTAAATCATTCTTCATTGATAATTGTGTATTATCTTCATTTGGCAGGGTTTTTATGCTTAGAACAGTGATAAGGAGAGGTGTCAGTTGTTAGATGTCGATGCAGTAGATTGGGATCCATTCAAAACATCTAATGATAATAACACCCTAAATTAAAAATTATCAATTCTTATTTGTTTAAAGACATTTAAGCTAGCATATACTATATCTGCGTATAAATTAAATTAATACTAACCACATTTAGAAAGGTTGAGTTACTTTTAATTAATATATAATTAAGTAAAGTGCCACCAATGTATGTTATTTTATATATATAATATTATAAATCGATGCTTGTATTTCTTCAAAATAATATACACAAATTTATAAATCAATATTTAAAAATACAGTACAGTATTTAAAAGCTTTAAACGTGATAGTTGACAAAGCTACAAGTTAGTTGAAAGCGCTCCTAAGTGATGGTTATATATATATTTTTTATAAGCTTTTAAATACTGTATTTTTAAATATTGATTTATAAATTTGCGTATATATATAAATTGTGTTTGCCTCATTATTTTGGGCATTTTGTCATCATTATTTGCACTCAATAACTGAAATAAAATAGTCAAGAGTTTAATGTTTCTCTCTGACTTTAGTGGGCTGTAAAAGAAAAAGTTATTAGTTTGTGACATCTGAATGTGGAATGCACACGTGAATTGACCTCATGTGATTTTCATATGGCTTGCACAATTCTGTCAGTTATAGTATATAGATGATGGGGGTAAATTGCAGCTCTCAAAGCTACTCTGTGTAACTTCCTAGACAATTTGAATATTGGGTTTCATTTTCATTTTTTTAAACTTTTATATTAATAATCTATAATAGTATAGTATTTTCCAATATTAGAATATTTTATTTCTAAATGCTTTAAAGTTAAGTAAAAAACAGATATTTTGAAATTTAAAATTTTTAGTTTTTAAATGATTCGATTTAAGAGTTGTTAATGTAAGAAGTGTTTTTTTTTTCCATTAATAATTTATAAATCTTTTCATCGATATCATATTTTTCAAGTGCTAAGTGCTTATTACAATCTGTAATTACTTGACTTAAAATCTCAGCAGCCATTTTATAAAAAAACTGCTGCTTCTGGGACTTATTTTTGTGGAACATTGCTCTTTCTGAATTTTTATCACTATTAATTATTGAATGTAGAAACAAACTATATAAATTAATTTTAGCTTGGTTTCTATTTAAATAATCAAAATATATTTGGATTTAATAATGCTATTAAGTAGCATCTTTTTTTTTTTATATCAAAACTTTATCATACACTAGGTTTATCCTTATTAGATCATTCTGTTAATCCTTTGGTTGTCAGATTAACTCAGTTATTTATATTAGTTCTTGTGTTATCCATGTTGGAGTTTCTTGTTCCCCCATTTGTTGTTGTCTCTAAGTTTACCAGCTTCCATTCAAATGCAATTTGAGACACAATGCGTTGGTCTCTGCTTCCTAATGTCTTCAGCTTTCTGAATAGGGTTTGTCAAGATTCCGTGTTATGTGGGTTGAAAAGCAATTCACATCTAGTGAGCCATATGGTATCCATAAAAAAAGCTGCACTTCTTATTACTGTGAATTCTCCCACTGCCATTCCATGTTTAAGAGCTTCTATTAGTGATTGTTTTGAAAAATATATCCTTTGGATGAGCACTCTGCATTCTTGCAATACCGTACATCGGTTATATATGTGAGAGGCTGTATCTTTCTCTCTGTGACATAGCTGGCATATCACATCTTAATAAGAGATTTTAACATATATTCAACAATATATCTTAAGGTAAGAATTTGTGATTTTGTTTTTATTCTTCTCATCAGATTAAAGTGTGAAATTTATTATATTTTTGAATGCTTAATCCATCAGTGAAACTGAAATTTTGCATGAATTCTGAGCATGTTGAAGAGTTTGTATTTTATAGAATTATAATTAATATCAGATTTTATTAAAAAACATTTTTTTTTAATTTCAGGGTATTCTTATGCTGAAGTTGGAACCATTACTTGATCTTTGTAGGAAGGAAAATTTTCCATGTTATCAGCTGTACATGGGAGTTTTTTCACTTGCATTAAAAAATGCAATTTTACTACTTGTATCTAGTGAAGACAGGTTTGTTGAAATTTTAAATTTGGGGATTGTTTTAAAAATTTTATACTATAAATGTGTTATGCTGTCTTTACCAATGCGTTATAATTTTAATATTTTCATATAAATATTTTTCACATGCATGCCCATAAATATACACAAACCTTAAAATTTGAAATGCAAAACAAAAAAAATATTTTTAAAAATAGTTCAGAAGCTATTTTTTGCAGTTCCAGATTGTGAATCTTAGTAGTTTAAGTTAAAAGACAAATCTTTTTTATTTAAATATAATGAGGAGATGGAATCATTCACCAACAAAATTTTTCAGATCAAAATTCTGTTTAAAATATCAGATTTTATATTTATTTCAAAATATCACACACACACACACACATGTTTAAAACTTATTTTGAATTAGTCTGTACAGAGAGCAGTTAATATACAACTATTATTTATTTAATCTCTATGTTTGCTAAAATTATGCATATAGATGTGTTAAAATATATTTTAACACTCATTAAGCATCGATCTATTTAAATAATAAATCATCTGGGTTGAATATTTGCATATATTATGAAATCTTATCTACAAAGAAGGATGGAGGTAATTAAATAATGCAATGTAACGACTAAGAGATTATACTTAATAATTTTCAATCATAGTTTATTAATGCATACTTCACTATTTACGTAATTTATTCTAGAATTTAAACAATCATAAATTTAATGGGTCTTTTTTTTAATATTAAGATGCATTATATGCATGCATATATATGAAGTATTGTGGAAGAAAACTACTCTTCACACATGCACTGTTAAATAAACATACCCTCTTTTTTCAGTAAATATTTTAAAAGCATAGGTGATCCATCTATGCTTAGAGTTTATTATTTAAATAAACCAACATTTATTAATCATGCTGAATTTAGAACTTGATCTTATTGCTAGTCTTACTTTTAAATCAGCATATTACTTGCATAGGTTCAGATTATACATCATAGGGAAGAGAATAGCATAAGTGAAACACCTATGACTTTTAAAATATTTATTGATGGGAGAGCGTGTGTCTCTTTAATAATGCATATGTGGAGAATAGTTCCTTTCCATAATATTACATATGTGGTATAAATCACTATATTAACAATTATTACATGTACATATAGGTAAATTAAAATTGATAATAACATGAATATACAGTATTAAAACTGTTTCCATAATTTTAGGTATATTATTTTTAATTTTTTGATGCAGAAGTTTGAAATATAAAATCATGTTTTCTATCCATAGCACATTCTATTCTTGAATTATTTTCTAAAACATAAACAATAAATACTTATTAGATGATAGTGCTAGAAAAGTCTGAATAATTTTTGATGCTGATCCATTTGATTAGAGAGCACATGACTAGAGTTTTAGACATTCTAAGATTTTGGTCCCAAGAATACTTAGTTGTTTAACGATATAGATTTGCTGTTAAGTCAGTAACTATGTAGTTTTTTAGTAATATTTACTGAGGCTATAACCTCGATAATATGCGTATAAAATGCGATAGTAGGGACCTCTACAGGTGTTTTAACCACAAGCTTACGCTATGGAAGAAAAGAGGGGAACCCAAAGGGGAACCCTTCTTTACTTCAACCTACTTTCTATTTAAATAGGTGAAGCTGAAGCGGTTAGATCTGCGAGCGTGAAGCTATTCAATACTTCACTGATTAAGTCCACATTTCTTATTACACATTAATACTCGCGAAATCTTTCTATTTACAACGAGTCAATGGAAAGATTTTATATTTAGAAATCTATTACAGTAATTTAAAGTTGTAATTATAAATTTATTAAACTTTTTCTTCCATAGTGTAAGCTTGTTGTTAAAACACCTGTAGAGGTCCCTACTATCGCATTTTATACGCATATTATCGAGGTTATAGCCTCAGTAAATATTACTAAGTAATTAATGTGCGTTTAATAAATTTATAATTACAACTTTAAATTTATGTAGTTTTTTGTATTTTTCCATTTTAGACCAAAAGAATGCTATAAACTAAAATAATGGAAGAACTTCTGTAGTTTACATTTAATCTATATTTAATAGCAATAATTCACATTATTTTTTTAGTCATCATTAATAAGCATGAGTATTCATTGGATGCAGGTGATAACCAAATAAATTTCTATACTTGTTTCTAGCACTATGGGCTTATTTATTTTCACCTGTTTCATCATGGTTTTGTGCCACAATCATCTTTTACTCAGATGAATCTATTCAATTAATGGCTTTGTTTTGATATATATCATCCTTTCCCAAATTTAAAAATGCCTGCAGTTAATTTATTATTAATGTCACAAAAATATATTTATTGATCTAATATGAAAAAATATATCTAAATAAGAAATATCTTGGGGATTAACTTTAGAGTGTATCATATTTTCAATTCATTATTTTGACTAGCATGATACTATTCACAATGGTAAAAATAAAAGTGAATAATGAACACAATCCTCTTAGGAAGTATGACATTTCATCACTCTCACAGAATAATGATGGCTACGTCATATTACAACTACATTATTTGTTTTTTGCTGTCAGTTCATTGAACCTTATCTGATTAATACTAAATTGCTAGCTGAATTAGCTATAAAATAAAACTGTACTGTTTATATTTAGGAAGGCCTGTAAACAGAAACCACTCTGAAAATTTGACTTTACCATCTTCATTTCATAGATTTCTTGGAAGTAGAAAATCTAGATTGAATGTAAACTAATGGTATCATTTTTTTTTTTAAAATTAGATTTAAATAATAATTACTAGGACTTCATATAGTTATGAAATAAAATGTTTGACAGGAATTCATATTATTTGAATATATCAAAATTATTTGTACTTGGGAAGTATATTTTGATTGTTTTGATATTCTGTTTGCTGATTAATATTATTTGAAAATGTGAACTTATTATTACCAAGTAGATATTGATAGTTAATATTTTTTGCTTTATAGTTAATTGACCTGTTTGAGATTTTTTGTCTATGAATAAATAATACATTATTTATTTTATTTTTTCAAATCAGAATTGCAGACAACAAAATATCAGAACTGTTGAATGGTCATATAGAACATTTACAGGTATCTATTTTTTTGTATAACTTTAATAGATTTAAAAGCAAAAATTAATATATATATATGTATATGTTTTTAGTTTGTTTTTTATCTGATAATATAGAAAGTAGATATCACTATTTAGTACAATCTGGTAAACTCTATTTATTTCGCATTGATTTTAAATGTTTATATTATAAAAATTTGAAATTAAAACAGAATTCATTGTAAACATGTTATATGTTCTAAAACACTTGCATCATTTTCAAACATTACTAGCCCACTTCAAGTTTAATCTAGTTTCTCCATTTCTAATCAGTAAAGATTGCTGTATTTTCTCTTTGTAAATAAGCATAATGATTCAGAATGATAGAATAAAATTTGATTGTTTTTGAGAACTTCAGAATTTGATCCATTTTTCAATAGTTGAATAATCTATTGAACTGATTCATTGGGATAATTTCCAGAAGTCTTAATTTAAGGTGAGATGTAAAACTTTGTAGAATACTATTGTGAATGGACAGAGTTAAAATTTTAAAAACTTTTATTACTTTAATTGAATATGACTGAAAAAGAATTATTAGTTTAAATAGAAAGAAGTAGGTTTCCAAGTTATAGTTATAATTTTGAAAATATCTTCCAATGATTTTTTTGGAGTCCTAATATTTCTTTTCTATATTTATATTTATTTTTCTGCTAACATAGGCAATAGGGCTAAAATCTCCACAAGTAGGAAATTACACCACATTTGGCATTATTGATGCTATATATTTCTCACACTTTCATGAAAAGTTCCAATCTGTCACTAGAGATGCACTGCTAATATATATATATATATATATATAAGTTGCATTTAATCTTTGACATAGTTTTTATAGGACTGATGTTGGGCACATTTAATTTAATTACTAGATAGGCATAATAATTCAAATTGCATTGTAAAAGTATGTGATTTTCGAGCATTAAACCATGAATACATTTTTAATTGGGCACAAACGAGCATCAGATGATTGTGAAGCATCAATGAGTGCACAGAAGTCTGTCATTTCAAAGTAAATCAAGAATACATTCTGATGAATATTTACATTTTGGGATTCACAAGACCTGAAGTAAATGATAAGGAAAGATCTGTGTGCGATATTCATATGAAAATTTTGGCAGCGGTGAGCATGAAACCGAACAAGCTTAAATGATATTTAGGAGCAGTTCATAGCAAATATGTTAATAAACTTCAGGAATTTTTCATTGCTAAACTAAAATTATATGAAAAACAAATTTCTTTTTTCAAAAAGCCTTGTCTAGTAATGAAAAAGTTATTTTAGCTTCCTAAAAAGTTGCATATCAAATAGGCAGATGCAAAAAGCCACACACCCTTGGAGAAAATTTCATTCTGCCAGCTGCAATTCAAATTGTAGAAATTATGCTTGGAGATAATTTTGTTAAATAATTGTAGTCCATTCTTTTATCGAGTGATACTGTTACATATTGCAAAGAAATCAAGTCATATATCATATGATCTACGTATTGAATTGGCAATATGTCTGAAGATATAGAACAACAATTTTTATCCAGTGGTAGATTTTTTTGATTCAGGTTGATAAGGCAATTGCAATGGAATATCAACAGTTGAGGAGCTGTTGTTATGGAAATTTATAGAAAACAGAGCTACAGCACTTGGAATATTCAATATATTGGATAATTTTTTAAATGATGCAAATATATGATGGAAAAACTGATGGAATGCACAGATGGTGCTTGAGCAATAACTGGAATATTTCGGAGAGAAGCCCATGCTGCCAAAGAAATGAGTCCCACTCTGAACATTGTGCTAACAATAGTTGTAACTGTTGTGAATTATATAAAAGTGAAGCCTTTAAAATCAAGACTTTTTATTGTGCTTTGCAAACAGATAAGTGCAGAACAGTCTACATTAATGTTTTATTGTGATATGAGGTGGTTATCACATGGCAAATTTTTTTAATATGTTTATGAATTAAGAAATTAAATCACAATATTATTGCAAGAGGAAAACTACCAGGAAGCAGAGCTATATCTAAATCACTTATTTATAATGTAATTGAGCTATTTGGTGGATATATTTAAGAAATTAAATTTGTTAAATCTTCAACAAATAAACATAAATTGGACACACTTTTTTAATACCTATACAGTTGATGAGAAACACATTACAGTTTTATTTGCAACTACTGAAAATCTTTTAACCATTTGGAATTAACATTTTAGAAAGGATCTTATAACTGATGAAAATTCCCTAGTAAGATGTCCATTTTAAAAATATTCCTAAAGAATTCTCAATTGCAAATTTTATAGACTTCACAGAAAATAGAAAAATTAAAAGGCAATTCAATAATAAGCAATTGTTTGAATTTTGGATTGAACTGAATGATCAATCACTGAAAAAAAGAGTGGTTCATATACTTTTACCTTTTTCTATATCTTCTCTTTGTACAGCAGGATTTTCTGCAATAGCTCCATTGAAAGCAAAATATAGAGCTCAATTAAACATACAAAGAGAACTCAGAGTGTCACTTTAAAATATAACATCTTCTTATGAAAAGTTTTGCTCTGCATGACAGTCTCAAGGAAGCCATTAATTTGTGGAATTTTAAATAATATCAAAATATCTTTTATGTTACTTATATGTATTTATCTATTTTTAAGGGTGATATTTTATGCTTATATTAACAGAATGTATTTTTTTATTATTTTGGTTTCAGTAATAAATTTTTTGTTTTCAAATTTTTTGTCTATTTTTCATGTCTTTGCACCTACCGTTTTATTATTTTGTGACCTCCTAGGAAGGCGCACTCTACAAATGGAGAATCACCGACTTAACTGATTTTAATTTATATTTTTAACTTACATTTTGTATAAATATATATATACACATTAGTGACAATATTGAATCTAGTGTAACATAACTTTGAAGGATTAATTATATTAAAAGAATGATTAACCAATTGATTATAAAATTAATATGCTTTACTTCAGCCAATTTCTCTTTTGGTTTCCATATTTTGAATTTATAAGCTTTTAGTATTTCACAATTATAAGCTTGGTTTTTATCAATTTTATGTTTATTCAACATGTGGTTATAGGCATATATTGCAATAAAATTTGTGGTTTGGAAGTTATATGCTTTTAGTATTTCAAAATTATAAACTTGGTTTGATCGGACTTCTGCATGTTTTGGACAATGCTTCGTATCATCAAAAACATCCTTTTCCCTCTTTGGCATACTTCAGCATGAAGCGTCATCATTAAGTGCATGTCTGGACTAATCCTTAAGAAGGATACTGATTTAGAGTGCGCTCTCTGCCATTTTGAATTTCTGAGGACCACCCTAAATCACTGCTGACACATCCAAGCAATACCATATGGATTATTTAATGTCATTTATCGCTTAGATTTGTCAGCAGTGATTTTGGGCAGTCATTGGAATACAAAATGGTGGAGAGCGCACTCTAAATCAGCATACAAATGAGTATAGTGTTGACATCTTTTAAAACAAAATTGTTTAATTGTAAAAGTTAAATCACAAAATATCAAATAAATAATGTTTTAAACAATATATTTATGTTTTATGGATAGGTTTTTTACATTTATTGCAAAAAAAATTTTAAATTTTTTTAATGTACATTTGATATTATTTTTGACTATTATATTCTATATATGATATATCACAAATTTTATTTTTGCTGCCTGTATCATAAGTTAATAAAAACTGAATTATAACTTGTTTAATACTGTAAACATTTGAAATGAAACATTAAACGACAACAATACCATTTGGAAAATATTTGAAATAATGTTAACAAAAATATAACTGAGTTATTTCAAAAATGGTAGCCCAGTTTTAAATTTACCTTGAAAGCCCATTTTAGTGTGAGTTTCAAAGATAAAACTAATTTACAGCAGCTTTTTCATGGTTCAAATCCATTCTATTAAGTATTAAGCCATTATTTTTATAAAATTCATGACTTTAAAGTACAGAAAATTATTTATTGACCTGCAAGTATTACATTGAAATACTTTTTATCATTTCTTCATTTACTGAATTAATATTTAATAATTTCTGAAATAGATTCAGAAATTATATAAAATTCAAATGTAAAGTTAAAAGACAACAAGCAAAAATGTGCTAACTTTAATCCCCCATTGCTCTATAAAACAAACTGACTCCAACATATCTAGCCTTTTATTAACAAATGTTGGAAAATAAATTAAACAATAATGATGGTAAACAGCATGCTATAGCAATGAAAAACAATAAAGTTTAGAGAATTTTTTTTTTTTAAATTCAAGAACAGAAAGACAACACCATCTACATGGATAATATGTTATTTTAAACTCTCAATTTATAACAAACACTATATTCAATTTGAACTAGTTATCATGTCTCATTCAAGAGTAACAATATTTAAAACATTAAAAGTAAACTCTATTGTGTACAAATATGGAAAATGAACAAAGAGTAGTAATAAAATTCTATGCAAATTTTGGCACATATAACACAAAAACATATGACATGAAGCAAAAAGTTTATGGTGAGAATTTTTAAATTTTTAACAGTTTTCAAGTGACATAAATAGTTTTTGGAAGGTAGAGAGAAACTAAAAGATGATGATTGTGCAAGCAAATCATCAGCAACTTAAATACCAATAATAATAGAAAAATGTCTGCTTTTATGCAAAATAATTATCATACAACTATTAGAAACATGAAAGAGGATCTCAACATCAATTATGAAACAATTCAATTAATTTTTAAAGAGGATTTAGAAAAAATAATGATTTATGCAAGATTTCATTCATGCAGGTTATCAGAAGATCAAAAACTGGTGAGAGTTAAACTTTTCAGAAAAATCATTAAAACCAACAGAAATAATCCAAACTTCCTGTAATCAATTGTAACTGGCGATAAAACATAGTGTTGTCATATGTGTTAAAATGCTGAATGGAAATAGAAAATTTCACCAAAAGCCAAACAATTAGAAAAACAACATCAAAATCAAAACAATATTACTTTTTTATGATAGCAAAAACATTATCCACAAAGAATTTGTCCCACAGAATCAAACTGTTACTTGATGAATTTTATTTAACTGTTTTAAAGCATTTTATGACAAAAAATGGTGATTATGATAGTCTTTGCTTCACAATAATGCACCTAGTCATAATTCATTAACTGTTTGACCAGAATTAGCACCATGCAATATCTTTCTATTTTCAGAACTCAGATTTCCATTGGAAAGAATAGTATTTTGATGAGATTGACAGCATCTAAACAAAATCTATATAAATATTGATGACTATATCACAAAATGAGCTGGAAAAATCATTTGAATTACTATTAGAATGATGTATCAAATGCATTTAATCAAAAGTTTCAATTTTTGATTTATATTTATTTGAAATATAGTTTTAATTTTCTTTTTACATACTTTATCAGAAAACTGTGAATCTATTATTTATTTTCAACAAGCCATTGAAAATTAAAGATCAAAAGTTCAATGTTTTTTTTTTTTTGTATATTAATATAATGCTGTGAATTAACTATTTTCTACATTTACTCATGAACAAATATATATTAATAATGAGTAGTTTATGGAAAATTAAACAGATATTTAATTATTTATTTAGATAATTTTATTAAAATTACTAGATATTAATCAATTACCTACGAATAAATTTTTGAAATAAAATGACAACCAGAGGTACCGCACAAAGAAAAGATTAATATAAACAAATAAATGATAAATTACATATTCTCAGAAGTTAATAAGAGTGTATGGATGATACTTTCCAGAAAATAGCATTCATTAGAATGTGAAATTGTCTCCATGTATAAATCACATTTCATTTTAATAGTTAAACACTGCAAGTTATGAAAACACACAATAAATTTTTCAACATAAACTTCAGTGGTATTATGTTAAATAGCTTCACAAAGTCTACAGACATGAAGTTCCTAAATTCTCAAAATAAAAATTGTGATATTGGCAACTAGAAGGCATATTCTCTATAGAGTGATTTTCTCTTAAGAAACACAAAATTATTTCAATAAAATATTGAGGATATATAAAAATCAGAAATGGATTTGCTTTATAAATTAATCATTCAGCTTAATATTGATGTAATTTCACTTAGGAAGGTTCATTTTTCTTTCAATAATGTGCATCTTTTTAAAAATTTCTAAATTTATACTTGATTCTTGATAGAATCCATTCTAGACATGATATGGTTACTTGCTTTAAATTATCTTGTTTGCTTTATAACTCTACCGATAATAGTTCAAATTATACTGCAATCATCATTTAGATAATTTCTAGTATGCAATATTTTCAAACTTTTCAATATACACAAACTAGCACTAATCTATTAATAAATTTTTATTAGTCATTCATAAGACCAGAGAATATCCAATAATGAATAATATTTCTTATCAATTAAACTGTAATAATTGGCTTATGTAAGAGATTGTGATCTGGGCCAACTGATGAGTGTAAGTTCAGTATGAAATGTGCATCTTGGGGATCAAGCACTTTTTTTAAATGTATTTGCTCATATGTTTAGGATTACAATTCTCCACAAAGTGTTTAATGAGGACAAAAACCAGTTCCTATCTTGCATGAGAATGGTGTAGCAAAAAATTACACAACAGACATATTATTCATAAAATGGATAATTTCTAGTCTAACAAATGACTAATAAATATTATTAATATACTTTCATCAATTGATTTGTGCCAATGTTGAGACAGCAATAGGTTTGGCACATCAATTAAATTGTAATAATTGTCTATTTGTACATACTGAACAATGATAAAGACGTGTATAAGATATTGAAATCTAGGTCAATTAATGTGTCCTGGCTCAGCCCAAAATGTGCATTTTGGAGATCATACACCTTTTTCACATGGTTTGTCATATGCTTATGATTACACTTCTCCACAAAATGTTAAAAGCTCATAGAAACCAGTCCCTATTTTGCATAAATAGTAGTTTAGTGAAAATTACACTACAGAAATATTATTCATTATTAGATAATCTCTAATCTTATGAATGGCTAATAAAAATTATTAATATACTTCCATGAATTGTAAATGTAAATTAGCGATCAGGCTAATGCACATACGCTTTATAGATATACGTAAATAATACTTGCAGTATATTGACTCTTTAATTACTGCACACAAAAGTTAATTTGCGAACTAGTTGGTTTAATTCTCAAAACAGATCGATACTAACTGATTTACACTTTATACAAAGTTCTGATTCCCGCTGAGCTGTGTTAGAAAAATATGAACACACGATAACGAATACTCGCACGATAATTCTGAACGTATAGTTTCTATGTCTAACTTCTCTTCTTTCCCCATGAGGGTAATACGCAATTCTCACGCTGTTCTTTGCAATTAATGCTCTGCTCTAATTCACTTAAAATGCTCTGTACTCCTTCTGTTGATCTTTTCAAAAATGGCCTCCCTTTTATATGTTTTATTTGTTTTCTGGAGTAACTTATAAATTAAGGTGGGATTTAATTAGATTGGGTTTTGCTAATTAAATTCCTTCATTATCTGTTTAATTAGTTTGTTACAATTGATTGCATTTCAAGCTAACATCTATGATTAGAATATCAGTAACAAAATTTAAAGATTTAACAAAATAATATTTTAGAATAAAGATACTTTCGTATGTACGTTTAATTTAAACTGCATATATTACAATACCTCCCCTTACTCCAGAAAACCTCATGATGCAACTCCTCGGTGCTTTATTTTTTCTTTTTCCAAACTGGAGAAAACTTTATTTTTACGATTAACTGATGTAACCTTGAAATTTGTGCAAATTCTTTTTCCTTGCCGCCCTGAGTGCTTTTTTCTCCCACTTGGAGAGAGTCTGATTTTTTTCTTGCTCTACAGTTTTTGTATCTGGCAGCTCACTAGTTAAAGGTTGCCGCTCTAAAAAATCTTCAGAAGTGTCTTCTTCCTTTTCACTTTTGGCCATTTCTTCTTGTGGTTCCATTTCATACAGCTGCCAACTCTCTACTTGTTCAGATAATTCTGACATTGCGCGTTTACTTTGCAATTTTTCACTAAGTTCTGAGTTTTGTTGTTCAAGTTCTATTACTCGTTGTCTAGAAGCCTTCAGTCTTACTTGAAATTCTTCGAGTTCATCTGATTTCTGTTTTATGACCTGCTGACTTTGTGCTAGGGATGACTGCAGCTTTGTTTTTTCTGCGATCAACATATCTATCATCTGTATGTGAATCTGGAGTTGCTCTTTCATAGAATCTTGCTCTTTACACTGCTTCTGTTCAGAGTCTTTCCGATCATCTTCAAATTGATTTTGTAATTTAATAATCTCTGTTTGTGTTTGCAAAATGGTCCTATCTCTTTCCCCCTTGGTAGATATATATTTAATACTATACACTTTACCATTTGTGTCTGGACTATATTTCCTTTGTCGATCATCCTTTTCTGGCGATTGTCTGCATGCGCGTGCCAGGTGGCCCTTAGTTCGGCAATTGAAACACATTTCTTGTTTCCATTTGCAGTCTTTAGCTATGTGGCCTGTTTTCCCACAGCAGCAGCATGTAATTCCGTAATTTCTCTGGGGTTCCCGTTGAAACGAACGTATTTCTGCTTTATCAGTTTTGAAAACTTGCTCATAACTTTTCTCTTTTGATCTGAAGGCCTGTGCCTGTTCTAGAATTAGTTCAAATGTTATTCCTTTCTTTATAGCACTTTCGTAGGTTAGGTCTGCCTCTGTTAACAGCTGTTGTCTGAGCCTGTCATCAGACATTCACCATAACAGTTGATCTAATAATATTTCTTCTACGAAATCACCATACACACAATCTTTCGCTAGCTCCTTGAGAGCTAAATTATACTGTTTGATTGTTTCACTATTTATAATTCCTTGAATGGTACATTCTCATCTACGGGATTTTGGTATAATTTATTGGCGATTTCAATCATTTTTTCCCCCGAGAAACATAAGAGGGCGGCTACTTTCCGCTTGTCTTCAATGTCATTTAATATGAAGAAATTTTCGATTTGTGACAGGTATAGTGGCCAATCAGCTGCGTTTTCCATGTCAAACTCTCCAATGACAGGTATAGTGGCCAATCAGCTGCGTTTTCCATGTCAAACTCTCCAATAGAGTTTTGTCCGAAAACTGACATTTTCTTATTAATAGCTGGTTATTCACTGTGGTTTTTAGGTTCGACTGTGCCAGATTGCAGTATATTGACTCTTCAATTACTGCACACAAAAGTTAATTTGCAAACTAGTTGGTTTATCGATACTAACTGATTTACAGTTTATACAAAGTTCTGATTCCCGCCGAGCTGTGTTAGAAAAATACACTATGAACACACGATAACGAATACTCGCACGATAATTCTGAACGTATAGTTTCTATGTCTAACTTCTCTTCTTTCCCCACGAGGGTAATACGCAATTCTCACGCTGTTCTTTGCAACTAATGCTCTGCTCTAATTCACTTAAAATGCTCTGTACTCATTCTGTTGATCTTTTCAAAAATGGCCTCCCTTTTATATGTTTTCTTTGTTTTCTGGAGTAACTTATAATTTAAGGTGGGATTTAATTAGATTGGGTTTTGCTAATTAAATTCCTTCATTATCTGTTTAATTAGTTTGTTACAATTGATTGCATTTCAAGCTAACATCTATGATTAGAATATCAGTAGCAAAATTTAAAGATTTAACAATAAAATAATATTTTAGAATAAAGATACTTTCGTATGTACGTTTAATTTAAACTGCATATATTACAATACTAACATTCTCAAACACAAGATAAAGTCTTTAGAAAAGGTAGAATGAATCCATCTAACTTTTTGACCCAAACATTTAAGTATGGGCAAATCTTAAGTGTTTGGATATGAGAGTGTGACAATATTAAACAGTCACTGTAAATTACTTTAATATGCTTGGATGAATGACGCTTGTGAAATTATTTTAAATTTATTATATGTCATTCTTGATTGAAATTAAACATATATATAATTAAGTATTTATTTATACAGCGCTATGTTGATAAATTGTAAACGTAAATTAGCGATCAGGCTAATGCACATGCGCTTTACAGATATATGTAAATAATAATAACCTTCTCAAACACAAGATAAAGTCTTTAGAAAAGGTAGACTGAATCCATCAAACTTTTTGACCGAAACGTTTAAGTATGGGTAAATCTTAAGTGTTTGGATATGAGAGTGTGACAATATTAAACAGTCACTTTAAATTACTGTAAAGCGCATGTGCATTAGCCTGATCGCTAATTTACATTTACAATTTATCAACATAGCACTGTATAAATAAATATTTCATTATATATATGTTTAATTTCAATCAAGAATGACATATAGTAAATTTTAAATAATTTCACAAGCGTCATTCATCCAAGCATATTAAAGTAATTTAACGTGACCGTTTAATATTGTCACACTCTCATATCCAAACACTTAAGATTTGCCCATACTTAAACGTTTGGGTCGAAAAGTTAGATGGATTCATTCTACCTTTTCTAAAGACTTTATCTTGTATTTGAGAATGTTAGTATTATTTACGTATATCTGTAAAGCGCATGTGCATTAGCCTGATCGCTAATTTACATTTACAATTTATCAACATAGCGCTGTATAAATAAATATTTAATTATATATACTTCCATGAAGTGATTTGTGTCAAAGTTGTGAGAGCAACAAGTTTGACACTTATCAATTAAGCTGTAGTAATTTGTTATCTATATATACTTAACAATGATAAAGATATGTATAAGAGATTGTGATCTGGTTATATGTTTATAATTACAATCCTCCACAAGATGTTAAAAAGCAGAAAGGAAGCAGTCCCTACCTTGCATGAGTGTGGTATAGTGAAACTTATTTTACAGAAATACTAGCACTAATCTAGTCTTCCAAATCTTCCCATATCAGTTATATTTATAGATTTCAATTCTCATAGTAGTTTTTGGAGATAGACAAATGAGGATTAAGCAAATTGTCACCTTTTAGAATATATTTGAGCAATGTGTATTTACTTTATGATGCCAAGCAAAAAGAAACATTCCATTCACAAATATAGAATAAGTCATCTTCTGACTATGTTTTATTTTGACAAAAAATAGTTCACTATTATCCATTGATCTAGTGATATTGGAACATTTCTCCTCTAGCCAACATAAACTAATTCACATTCGTATAATTGAAAGTTATGCTTTTTTAAGATGAAATTTAAGGAAAGTGGACTACAGTTAATAGGGTCCCTCTAATTTAATGTTGCCATAATATGTTAAAAAAATTCATAATAACAGTTACCAAACTTCAATAATATTGAAAGCAATTTGTTCTAGGTTGGAACAAAACTAGCAATGCTCTTTATATCCAATATCTGTCTAATAAAAATTCAGAAATTACTGACAAACTTATAAAATCACTGGATGTTTAGAAAGAGAAAAGTGAAGAGATACTATGAAAAACCAAAACTTTACAAGATTTAAATGAATGATTAGTAACTTTTATGCAAGCTTAGTAGATGTAAAAATATCTCTAAAATAATCATTACTGTCATTATTAATAAGATTGCCAATTTTATATATCAGATTTTTAAACTTAAAAATAAGAAAAAACAATAGTAGAGCAGAAATGCGACCTTTTCTTTTATGATGTTTCCTCAGTACCAATTTAAAAAAGTAGTAGGTAATGGTGAACTTGAACTTGCCCTTAGTTGTCTTAAATCAGGAAATTCCCCAAGAGTAGTTATCACACTTTCAGAATTTGTCAAGTCATGATTGATAAAACTATTCAGTAACATTATTAATATAGAAACTAATCAAAAAATATAATATAAAAACAAAACTATTAGCCATTTTAAAATAAATAAATCTAACACTGGTGCAAAAATTATCATCCAATATTATGATTATGTATTCCATAAAAATTGTTGATAGAATCATATTTACAATAATTTTTTAATTGCTGAGTCATCTACTTATTTAATAAAATAGTTATTCTCACAGAAAGTTTTTCCTGCATAATTAGTTTAATTTGTGACCTAGTATACCATTTTTACAAGTTGGTATAATCTAGAATATAGTTATTAAAGAGTCAGTTGACAATTTTGAGAATATCCTATAAGTAAGGAAAATGAATACATGATCAGATTAAACTTCAACTTTTACTTGAAGCATAAGTGACCCATTTGAAATTATTTTATTTTGGTTACTATAAAATTATGAAATCAAAAAAGTTGATGGTGAATGAAAAAGAGGACAATTTCTCTTCAATGTGATGAATGGAAACCATTATTAGTGTGCAACTTAAGCTTGATTGTCAGAAGTGAAAGTTGATTTCATATCATCTAATAAGAATAATATTTACAAAATTATTTTTAAATATAATATTTATAAGCAAGGTTAAATTTAGAGTAACTTTTAAGAATTAATATAATAGCATCCAATGATTTTATAGTTACATTTGTATATAATGAGGGTTTTAATTTATAATGTAGAATGACAAAATACTGTAATTTTTAAATATGTATGCAGTATAGTTTACGGACAATATTTAAGTTTTTCTTAAGAGAGAGCAATTAGGCAAAAGGATAATATGATCAAATTACAACACTTTATGATCATTGAAGGTAGTTTGTCATTATTTTCCAACCCTTAACATAATTTATTTCAGCATATTAATTTTAAAACCACATCATAAACTTTAATAAACCCATTTGTCAGTAAAAAGACATATTATTACTTAAATTGCACTATTCTTAAAAATGTTTACGAGGTTTTTTTAAATTTTGTTTTTGTCAGATATTTTATTCTGTAAAGAAATATTAATGTGTATATTATATTTTGCAGTTTTAAAATTATTGTAATTTTATTTTCAAGAAGCACTATTGATTTAACAGTCAAGTTTATGTTCAAATCAATGTACATTTGATAATATTATTATTGATTATTATGTTCTATATATAAGATATCACAAATTTTATTTTTGCTGCTTGTATCATGAGTTAATAAAAATTGAATTATAACTTGTTTAATACTGTAAACATTTGTAATGAAACATTAAACAACAACAATACCATTTGGAAAATATTTGAAATAAATTTTAAAAATATATAACTGATATCTGGAAATGAAATAGAATGAACTATTTCTTGAAGTTTCAGAAAAGATTAAAATACACATATATTTAAGAAATAGAACTTGTTCATAGAAAATGTGTATATATGAGTAATGGGAAGATAAATTGGATTTTAATTTAATCAAATTTGGATTTTATTAAAAGTCAAGATTAGAATTCACTTTAAAGTGTCATGTATATTAAGGTAGGAGAAGTAATAATGCATTAGCCTACTATAACTAACAATAATACTTGATCATTATCAATAGTAGATTGTTATTGCTTTCTACTCAATTAATATATTTTATTTCTAATATTTCAATATTTTAAACTTTTACCAGAAACTTCAATGGATTTTTTTTATTATTAAGTTACATTTAGTTTAAGTATAATACTGTATTAAATAATTTAATAAAAGTATATAGTACTTCTTAGTATTTATCTGAAAGTTTGTGATGATGGTATCTAACTTACAATTATACATTAGACTTTTTTAAAATCTAGTTTATTTGCTTCTTAGTTTATTTTTCCTTACAATTGGAAGGCTATAAAGTAAGAATAGAATATTTGTAATATCATAACTTTAAAAGATATGCATATTTTAAAGCATCTATTATAGTTCAAACAATTAATAAAAATATGTTGAAGTACAATAAGTATCGCTTATCAAAATGCTTTGTTTAATTTTTGATGAAGATATCTTTTTTTTTTTTGATGATGTATTTTATTTATTAACAATTGATTTATTTAAAAATAATTTTGTAATACTTATTTATTTGTTATTTATTTTGCCAACAATATACTAATTAATGTGTTTGATGTGTGTGTGTGTGTGTGTGTGTTTTTTTTTTTAAAAAGTTTTACTTAAACGAAGATGTTGCAGATGTTACTGTCAAACCTAACAGATCAGTAAGTATTAATTATTTAGTAAAACATTATTGTCTTATTACATTTGCTAAACATTTATACAAAAAAAAATTATTAGTTTTTTTTTTTTTTTTAACCAAATAATTTGCATTTCTTCAGCATGGAAACAATTTCACAAATATAATGTGTATACATAAATTATTTGTATTACTTAATTAAAACTAATATTCAAATTGGGGAGTTTCATTTTAAAAAGAAACCTGCAGTTTATTTCGAATTAATAGAAGATGATGTCTGTGGGTTTGATATATTGTCATAATTACCTAATTTTGTTTTTTCTCCAATTCTTTAGGAAATAGCATGATTTATGAGGATCATATATACAATAGTCATAGGTTCATCATAGGTGTTCTGAAGCATTGATATGGACATGTATATCACAAGTTTTAAACTTGACCTGTTTTTCAAACAATTTAATTGTTTTATTGATAAAAAAATTGTAATCTTATATTTTTACACTGTCATAATAACTAATCCAGAAATTGCTCCAAAAAATAGAAGTTTTCAAATTCATGTGTTTTGGAACAATGCTATTTTATTTATAATTGCAAATAAATAACCAAGCATTTTTCCAATTGATCACTATTAAATTATTTGAAAGACATGATAATTATTATTGCTGCTCATTAAATTTTTTAATAGCAAAAATAATTATATGATTTTTTAAATTTCTATGTTCTCTGTCACCTCCTCCCCCCCTCCCCAAAGACTTAATAACAAATAAAAATAACTTAAAAACAAAACTAATTTTTCTTAACTTCATTAATGTGTATAATTACAAAAAATGCCTTTCAGTATGACTTTTAATATATGTGTCTAATTTAAGGCATATTGTAGCAAGAAATAATCTTGCACTACAGATATCACTATAACATTTTTTTTTTTTACTGATACAACTCCAAAGAATATCTGACAACAAGTTGATAACAGTTTTATAAGAATGCAAGAAGAAATGCCAACTTAAAAGAATTCAAAATGTTAGTGCCTTATCAATTGAAACATTGGTGTCCAAACTCCTGTTTAAAGTTTTGAGATTGACAATCTCAAAAATGGTGATTGGATGGATGGCTATATAAAACTATTGAAATAACAGTATTTGGAAATCAATGCTTACTCAAAGAATCTAATGGATATTACAAAAGATTGTAACTAAAAAAACATAATGCAATCACTATAAAAGTCTGCTTAATGTCTTGACAGAAATAAGCTAATCATTTATAATCACTGATTTTTTGAAATAATCTAAACAAAATGATGTCCCAAATATAAGAAGCAGACAAACTACTGAAGTTTTTATGCTCTGATTATCATAGATTTCTTAGCCATCTCTTGATATTCGACTATCTTATCATTACTCTATAGTTGCAATGCTGCTGTATACTATTTGAACATTTTGTTGGATCTCATATTCAGTTCAGTACTGTTTTCTTTCTAGATTTATACTGATTAGTTAGTCAAATATTGTTTGAAGGTACATTTTCCATTGCCTTATCAATCACCTGATTTAAATATTATTGAATTTTTATAAGTCATTCTAAATAATGAAATGGGGATTGATATTTCTCAGTGACATCTTAGAGAATTTGAAATTCATGTGAAATTGTGAACATTCCTTTTGAACTGTTCCATTATTATAATTCCTCAAAGAATATAGTTCTGTGTGTATTCAAGAATAAAATAATGTCTAATATATCTTATACACAATAATACTGTAATAATATCATATTAAAAAATGATATGAAATTTTCCACCAATATTTTTAAAGAAAGTAAGTGTTTTATTAGTATTTTTACTATTTTTTATTAATTTCTTTAAAAATAATTGTTGAAAAACATTCATATATCATTATCATTTTTTATTATGATATTTTTATTACAATATTATTGTATATAAAATATACTGTATATTATTTAATTCCGAGTTATGCGCAGAACTATATATTCTTTGAGGAATTATAATATTTAAATAGTACAAGAGAAATATTTATTATTTTTAAAGAAAGAATAACACAAAATATGCATGGGAAGTTTTGAATTTTTTTTATAAATATGAACAAATTCTTATTTATGTAAATTGGAGTCTTCTGCATAAGAAGTCCTTGTTACAGATAATGGCTTTATATCATACTAATAATGATATCACTTGTTTTCCTATTGTTTTGGCTAATCCAAGTTTGATAGACAATTTAATATTATGTTATATAATTTCAGATATTTATTTTATTTAGAGAAATATCTATTTTTTTCTACAGGTTTCTGATATAGCTGTCCTTCCCAAACATGTAAATGTATCTGAATTACGCAAAGTGATTTCACTTTTGATTGATAGCACTGCCTTGATGACTAAGACCCAATTATGTCATATTATTTTGGATCTTATAAGTGTAATTGAAGTCACTCCTGCTGTTTCACCTGTGGTATGTATGCAAATAATAAAATATTAATTGAATTAATTATTATCTGGCATAATTTTTGGAGGGGAGTAGGAATTATGAAGTTTTTTAGTTTTTAAATAAAACTGTATTATTAATTAATAGTGTATGCATTTTAAAAAATATTTATTAATTCAAGTTATTTACATTTATATAGAGAAAATATTATAAACATTAAAAAAAAAAAACAGAAAAAAAAAAGTAATTTAGAAAGAAAAAATCAAAGTATGACTGACATTTGCTTATACTATATTAACAGGAATGTCCAGTTGACCCTTAGGAAGTGGTAAGATTATAAAAATTAAATGATTATAACAAAGTGTTATCATGAAAGAGGATCAGCCAAGATAAAAGATCTTATGGCGGTTATATGCTAACATATTCTACAACTTATAAAGCTGGAGTCTGTCCGGTTCTTAATTATATCCTTTTTTTGATAAATATCTGATGATTTTAGGCATAGCTTATGCTGTTCATGCTATCAAAGCCAAATATATATCTGATGGATCAGATTACCTTCAGTGTATTAATAAAAACAAGCATTGTGTAAGTATAAGATTTTAGTGTTGCAAATATATAGCTTGTCGTATTTATGAATATAATATTAGAGAACCATTGTTGCAGCTCATTGAATGTTTTATATTGATGAACATAGTCTCATCTTTCATTGAATCCATGATCAGGTAGTGAAATTGGGGATTAAGACATAATTTAGTGAATCAATTCCATGCAGTATTTTAAAAATAACTTTCCAACATGTTTGAGATATATATATATACTTTCTGGAGGAAAAAGAATTTGAACTTTTTGATATTTTTAAATAGAGCTTATATTAAATAACAAATGCTCACTTCATTTGAATGTTTCTTTATTTCTAATAAAGGATAATGTAATTTTGAGATTATAATTATTAGATACATATCACATAATGGAGATATTTAAAGACTCTGAACCATGAATGCCTAATTTTTTGCTTTAATTACATCAAACAAAGAGCTTTAGTTATACAAATTCAAAAACTTCAATCTCAAAAGCCAATGAAAATAATTTAAAAACATAATGGAGAAAAATATCTTTATATAAATATTTTTTGCCAGCTTATTGGATCCTTTTGCCTGTTATATATAATGTTTTATAGAAAACATTGTGATTCAAAATAGATTCTGATATAGATTATCTAATAAAGACAATATGGATGAAGCACATTAACTTTTTTTGCAATTTAATCAACAATAATTTATTTAGGGCTTTATTTATTTTAATGAGAAGCAAAGAAAGGCAGACTATGTAGCTAGGATCGTAAGCAATGTTTTTGAAAAGCAAGCTTCATTGTAGGAAGGAATTTAAATGCAACTGGAATTCATAGAAAATATTAATTAGAAAATCAAAATTGAAAATATCCATAAAATTTATTTCAACAAATGTTAATACTCAAAAGAGATAATAAAAATGAGGCAGTTAAAAGTATTTAGAGAATTTTTTCAATATTTTAATCATAAGGTTAAAGTAACTGACTAAAAAGCAAATTAGCTAAAGTAAAATTTTGACTAATTTTTGTTGACAACTTAAGCAGATTTGCAGTATTATGAAGAATTATAAATTTTCTGCTGGACAGATAGTTAGAGATTGCTTACCTTAAGTAAAAGTATTATAGAATCTTTTACTTTATTGTCAATGCCACTTTCCATTTGAAGTCAAATTATATAGCAGAATAATTGTTTAGCTTCATCTCTTTTGTATATATAAAGACGTCTTAAATCTTTTCTATATTTGATTACTTGATAAGCATATAATAATTTAAGTAGAACTTCTGCATGCTCTTTTCTAAAAATTATTTTTGTGAAGATTTTTTGATTTCTATCTTTTGTTACTATTGATCTCAAGTTTTCTGCCAGTTTTGTGATATTTTTTGATGCAGAATATAATATTATTACTGATATAGAGAAAAAAAAAAGCACTTTTATTATAAAATCATGATAAGGATTGAAAACAGGAATATATTAAAGCAGGAATAGTTTAATGTTGTTTACGATTTAATTTTTTCATTTTCTTGTAGTTCGTTTTTTAAAAGCAAATAATTTATTTCTTTTCTCTTGAACTCATATGCTTATGTCTGTTATTATTATTGCTAGAAAGGTTATTTCATTTTATATAATATTAATTAATATTAATTGAACCCAAAAAAATTGTTTTCATGCTATATATATAGATAAATCAAATTTATATAATTGTGATTGTTGAGAGAATTTTTAATATCCATATAAGGTATTTAGAGGTTAACTTGTTCTTAAGTTATAAAATTTGCCTGAAAATTATTTATTAAGCATATATATTCTAACCCTTATAAAAAGAAATTAATCTATTGTTATTATATCTTGCTATAATTTATTTTATTTCTTTTATTGATATAATTACCAGTATTAATTAGTTATTATTATTATTTCCAACCCAATATCTAACCAGTTAGTTAGTTGGTTTATCCGCACTTGTGCCACTAATTTTTATCTGGTTGGTTGCTATGGCAACCAAAATAAAAAAGCAACATATCTATTAATTTTCCAATATGATCTAAAATACTTTTCATATAATACAATTGTACATACAATTCTCTTAAGCTATGCCACGCTTGTAATATTGATCATAATTGATCACTCCTTAATTTAAGAGCACTTATAATAATGACATTAATCTCAGGGTTCTCTGTTATATTTAAGAAAAATGCTCGGCAGTATTGTGTTGTCGCATATGACTGACATTCTGGTCGGCTATAGGAAACATTTACCTTATTTAAATTCCAGGTATCCTCATCCCCATATCAACTATTATAATATTTAAAGAGATGATAACCAGATTCAATAACAACGCATAATTTTGAATAATACAGCCCTTTTTATCCAGAATCTCAGTCGGAATGATGAAAAGACAAGGGTGCTTTTGTGTCCTTCCATCATCCATGACAACACAATAATTTAACTAAGATTTATTACTTAGACACTTCACTTAAATGTGTACGGAACAATGTGCAACCAAAGCTAGTAGTTTGGGAATAAAGTCATTTTTTTACACACACATAAAATAAAATGTCTTGGTCTGAAGTTTTCAATCCCATAAATAATTCTTATTAAACTAAAATATAATGAAATATTCCAAACTGCTTAAATTTATCTGTCTGGTGTATTGAGTTTTAGGAGTTTAATGATTTCGGACTCAAGGAAAGTATTGCAAGTATTATGCAAATACACTTTTATTTAGCACACAAGAAAAATGACTCAAAACAACTTGTAACAAGACTATAATTTATTATTAAATTTTAACAAGATTATAATTTATTATTACAGTTTAACAAAACTATCCTTTATTATTAACATAATAAACAAACATATATAATTTATTCGATCCCATATGGATAAAACAAAATATACCTAACATTAATTTGTCTATACTTTTAGACCTGGATTCGAATTACTTCTTCATCTTCTTTTTACATTTATGCAAATTGAATACAAAAAAATTAATACATATTATTATCGATACATCAACTCATCCATTTAGTGTATCTTATATGAACGGCTACTTAACTTTATTAACTAACGATCTGTTTTAAAACAAAAACAATCTGATTCTAGGCAATACGTACAAACGATTTTTATTATCATATCTTTAATTAAATGATAGTTTTTATTTAGATAACTTATTATAATTTATGGGTTATTTATCAGAAGTTACACTTATTATTTTAATGTTTACCTTAATAACAACTGAAGTTGTTATACACACTGTATTCCTCAGTATAAGTTATATTGTGAGTGCTACTTAATCATTAACCCGAATTAAACCTAGTATTTGAATCCTCCATTGGCAAATAAAATTTCTAAATCACGCAATTTTAAACTTACTCTCTCCATTGACTTACGTGTGAATTACCAGCACTATTCCGCCGCACAATCCAGATATTGATCATAGATACTAGCACGCTATTTATACTAAATGGATCTTGAGGAATTAACCTCCAATATACCCGTTATCTTGCCATAACTTTCTAAACAAAACACAATAATCAACACCTTCCTTGGTGGAATTATCTCTATTCTCTCATGAGGAACATGGAATAACACTGAAGGTCTGTAGAGTTAACTACTACATTAAAATATTTTGGTGGTTCCTTGCCTCTTACTTGGGCATAATAGGAACACACACCAAATATAATCCTCTCCTGGGATTTTAACGAATGAAATACACTAAATACGATATAAATTCTTGATCGTCCTAACTCTGAGAAGCGATCACTTGGGCTATAAACATACCCGAATATTAGATTTATCTATTCCCCTCATGGAAAATAAAGCTTTTGGGGAGATCATTTTCCATCCCACAAAATAAATACATTACAATTATTACTTATGCGAATATTAAGCATATACCAATGCTATATCGGGGCAAGACAAGCAAATACACTAATTACACTAAATTTATGTTCCGGGGTATACTTAGATCAACGTCTGAAATCAATGGATATCACAGAATAAAACCATAATAATTTTCACCTTTGCCAAAGAAACATTCAACAAGTAATTGGTAGCATAGTATCTTGAACTAAATCAAGTGAATGCGTTAATAAAGAATAATTGGGAATAAGTTCCTCAATTAACATAGTATAAATTTGTTTCAAACTTTAAATAAGTAATATCTTGTATAGCACTTCTCTTTAATTACTTCTGATAATTTTAAATATATATTTTACCTATTAAATCTCTAATATTTTTCTTCTTTTACGCATCTAACATATAAATTTATACCCATAATTGCATATCATAAGTAAACATATTTTATAGATTTTTTTTTTTTCGCGTTAAATATAAAATTAACCTAGAATAATTATATTAAAACATACCTTTGACGTTACAAGGTTATTAAATATTACTTGACCATACAAACTTTAACCTATGTTGATCTAATACAAAAAAAATACATATAATTTTACAAATTAGTAAAAAAAAATCATTAATTAACAAATGCATATTATCTCATTAGAAAAATGTTTTTCTGTTGAGCAATTTGTCCAGGTGAAGAGCTTTATCCAGTCATATTTTACGAAGCATTTTAAAACAATAAACGCATTTTATTTAACTTTTTCCTTAAGTAAAATTTTTCTTTACTTTGTGCTTCTAATAAATTAGATAAAGAAAAATATAGCAGAATTGAAAATTAATCCTCGCTTGAATTAAACTACCACAATTTTGGGATCCAATCAAAAAAAATATAAATATTTTAACATAACGAATATTTGACGATAGACGATCACATATACAATTCTTTTCTTTTTACTATTGGCGATACGTATCATTCTTATAAGCTAGCTTACATATAGACGGAAATGCGCATTTTACAGAGAGATTGTTCTGATAATAACTGCAGCTGATTTATTTGTATAGGAAGTTTTAATAACTCCAATTAATGTATAATATGATATATCATTTATTTTATCATTAAGTCACTAAGATATTTGGTTTTGTTCATACTTTAGGAATTATAATTTTTTTTTTTTTTTAGCAGTAAATTCTCTGTAAGAATGCACGCACATACTTTTTCCTATATTCACTTGGAGAAAGTTTATATATTTTTTTTTTTTCTTAAAAAATATACATGTGCCTAATTTAATCTTATTTATCCTTAGTATTATTTCCAGACAATTCTTGGTGAATAAAACATATTTTAACATATATGATTTCATTATTTGTAAAGGCAGACAATATTTATAAAGAGCGCGAAAATGCTTTTAGTTAATTTTCCTTGGTTTCTTCATATTTGTTTCAATTATAACTATTTCTTTCTATACCAAGAAAATATTAATAAACAACACAAAGTTAATAAACAATTAATTATTGCTTGGAAATCACTTCTTTTTCTTAATTGAAATATGATAAAATTGTTCGTGATTCCTTTAGTTGAATCTGTCATTTTGAACTTTAGCACAAGATAGTATATTTTTGCGTATAAAAAGCTTTAAATAGGTCGATAGCAAAAGAGGATCAGGATGTCCCACCAAAAAGGATTAGCCACACATGATATTATTAAAATTTTACTTGACTTATATTTATTTCTGCAATTAAAAATGAAAAAAAATTTGTTACCGAATTTCAGCACTGCTCCTTCCTTGAAAAACTAATGTCAGACAATCTTTCTTCAAAAAAAAAAAAATTGGCGGTCTTGTTTTAGCGACCTCTTACAGAAAAATAATCATTTAATTATACCATAAATAAAAGAAAGGAAAAAAACCCATTACAATCATATAGTTTTCGTATTATTTACCTGGATTACAAAGTAATTTGACAATATAAAAAAAATAATAAATACATTAAATTAACAATCATTGATGTATAATTCTTTAAACATTATATATAAAAAATTTACCAGAAGTTATTGTGCTTTATGATAAGACACTCATCCACTCTCCCCTCTACCCATCCAAAAATCAATTACTGTTTATGATATGTGCTTTTATACTATATTAAATTGCTCTTATTGTTAATATTTTAATTAAATTATTCATGCTCTTCTTCAAAATGACATTGAATTACTAAATTTATTAGTTATTTGCTTAAAACACGTTAAAGTGAGTAAATAGCATATTTTATTAATCACTTAATATTATTATTATTTTATTTTTTTTATTTTCTAAAAAAGGATAGCATTGTTTTCCTGTGGAAACAATGCCAAATAAACCAAGTGTCAATAACACTAGGTTACAATATAAATAATTGAAGTGAGGATTTACTTCAAATAGTTTATTTATGTGCATTAAAAGCATTTTTATTTGTTTTCAACATGTGTTCTAAACAATTAAATAGGACATAAAATAACATCACATGATCGCTATTTAATACATATAGAGAGTTCTGCCTGTTTTAATTCACATAAAATAGTTATATATAACTCATGGTATATTTACTTTAATGTAAATTGTAGACTAATTTTTAAAGATTAACCAAATTATACAGAAGTCATAGAAGAATGTATGAATAATGTGTATTTTAATTTTCATAGTAGTATATTCATTAATTATATAGAGGGCAGCAGTTCTTATCTTGAGAAATCGTCAAGTCTTGTATAAATGTGATGTAGCATTGAGTGAGAACAATCTGATAATAATGTTCTGAAATAATAATGTGCAGCATTTTAAGATGATTTAAAATCACATTCTACAATATCTCATATATGTATAATTTATCATAAAATCCTAATGTTGAGATGGCCAAGATAGCTTTTGGACCATTCATAGATACTATTCAGAGATTTGACAGTCTATGCTCATTTAATATTCTCCTGGAAATTAGTTTCAGGATTATCAGTTAGAAAAAGCAATAATAAGTGTTGTAAATTTTATACATATTCAATATGGAAATATCTTTATGCACTGATTTATATAGCTTGCTATAATGCTATTTATATAATTTTTTAATCACTTTTTATAATGCAATCAAATAAAATATATTCTTTGATATTTTCGACATGCTGGCAAAAAATATAATAGATGTAATTACTAATTATCATTATTAATAATAAAGAAAATAATTGAATGGTTTATTGTTTAGGAGTTTGTAAGAAGTTTTAGCACTGGGTTGTTATCCATAGCTTTACCTCCAAAGTCTGTCACTTCATGCTATGTACAGGTGTAAGATTTATGTTTACCAGCTGTATATGCATTTGAAATAATTAGTGAGCAAAATTTATGAATGCTTTCTCTTTGTGAATGTAATATATATACAAATATAAAAACTGTATTAAGAGCAAAGCTTTATTAACAATAAAAATACTATAGGGCTTAGCATGATTTCAGGGAATAATTATCATAAACATAGCAATGCTTGTAACAGAGATGGGGGAATAAGATCCTGTTTAAAAAGCTAAAAAAATTAGCATATTATTTGCATAGTGCATTAATTAGTTAGATCAAGCCACTTTTTAGAAAATAAAAACCCAGAATTCTTTTCTATTGATGGCATAATTGTCCTTGAAAATGTGCCAAATCTTCTTGACTTTTCGCTTAGTGTTATTGCATTCTGAGCAAACAACATTGAAACATATAAGTTCGAATCGATGGCCAGAATTAGTGAAATGCTCGAAAAAACAGATTTAGTGTTTGAATGTGTTTTTGCCTGGTTATACATGTATTTATCGCTGAACCAATCGAGTAGATAGGTAGATCCAAGATTCACTATAGTAAACAGATTGGTAGGAAGAATTTTGACATTTGATTTTATATACAATTTGAGAATGAAGTAGTTTATCTTTTCAATTATTGATTAACCAGACAAAGGGGTAGGAGTGCAAAGTCTAACTTGATGGGTAGAAGTAATAATTTTATGAAACAAATGAGTGACTTTGGGTATGTAGGGAAGAGGCAGCCAAGGTTTATCATTGGCTGTTGGAGATGGGTATCACATTTCATAATAAAAGTTTTTGACAGTTTGAATGAGAGATGAAAACTTAAATCCAATGTTATGCAGGTTAGATATGTATGTCAGTATTATTTTTACAGTTGGACTCGCATTTACATAGATAAAAAAATTCTAAATAATAATACCTTAAGCCCTGCAAACTTGTGTGCTATTGGTGTAATAGTTTTCGGATATATGAAACCATGAATGTGGAGAGATTTGACTAGTATTTTGTAGTTAAATGAGCCCATTTTTTGTTGAATATATAAATCAAGAAATTTGATGCCGTTATAGTTGTCTTCATTTTCTCTAGTCCATTTTGATAATGAAGCAAGTGCGAGATCCTATTGGATTTGAGTGATAAGGGAGTCCAGAGCACAAATGATAATGTCATCAATATATGATAACATATAATATAATGCAGGGTTCAATGTAAGGTATTTAGGTAAGATCACTTCTTTGAATTGTTGAGAAAAATACTGGAAATGATCCCAAGCAATTGTGCCATTAATAGGAAAGAATCCTGCATTCTACTTTCCAAAAAGTGGCTTGCTCTAACTAATTAATGCACTATGCAAATAATATGCTAATTTTTTAACTTTTAAACATGGTCTTATCCCCCCCCCTCTGTTACAAGCATTTCTACGTTTATGATAATTATCTGTCAAAAGCATGGCAAGCAGCACAATATTTTTGATGTTAATAAAGCTTTGCTCTTAATAAAGTTTTTGTATTTATATATATACTCAATGAATAAAACAACTTTAAAGTAACAAAAACCAGTTTATTTGCTAATAATGAAAATATAATAAAGTAAGATGAATGAAATCACTTTAACTTCTTTAAGCAATTCCAGTAATTGGTTTCATCTGTGTGAATCTATTTTCTTCGGTTTTGACATACACATATTCTAGTGTTAACCATTTACTGACTTCCACAACAGTTAGCACACTTATTGCACAATTGCTGCTCACACAATTTTATAAAATACTGTTCTGCCCTGTTAGAATGACTCCGGTTATATTTATAAAGTTCAGACTACGTAGTCGGGCTCATTTTCATATATTGACCTTGCTCAATATCAAACCGGATTTTCAGCTTTATCGTAATTTTCTAGAGTACATTTGTACCTATAATAATTTTAATGTACTATCTGTATGTAAAATACAAGATTATGAGAAGTACAGTTTCTCGAAAGCACTCAGCCATTTTAATTGACTAATTGATATTAATTATACAGCTTTACATTATAAGTGTGATAGCACTATTTAATATTATTAAATATATATGTAGAATCTCATTATTGCTGGTATATCTAATATAAGATTGCCCTATAAAAAAGCAATGAATTAACTCTGTTTTCACATTGTCAAGACACATGAATATAAAAATTGTAAATGTGTTGCAGATTATAATTCAGCTGATATGTTACCATTC
The DNA here is from genome assembly GCA_028023455.1 of Epiperipatus broadwayi. Classification (NCBI taxonomy): domain Eukaryota; kingdom Metazoa; phylum Onychophora; class Udeonychophora; order Euonychophora; family Peripatidae; genus Epiperipatus; species Epiperipatus broadwayi. Next base: position 13,673,977 of record JAQFVV010000008.1, on the reverse strand, counting down.
CTATAATTACAGCTGCTTTATTGTCTTCCAATACAGGCATTACTTTGTGATTTCTGGAAATCATATCAGGACCTAGCAAAATCTTCTATCATTGCTCTTTCAGTAACTTGTTGCACTAATACTATCTTTTGATGAATTTGCTCATCTATCTGAATTGTTGCATGATTCACTGGTCCTCATTTCCAAATGTCAAACTATTCTTACATTTTGTTGCCATAGTCCCTGTGCACCTGATTATTATTCTTTAATGAAAACATGGCCGATTGTTGATAGAGCTAACAATAACAACATGTTAGCATATTTGGTTCTTGTATCTGCTATAATGACTTTTAACTTGCTACTTGATTTAAAATGAATCATTACCCACTAAATGGCTATATATTTATAATCATTGCTAATTAGGGATGATTGGTTGATAGATTAGATAATTTTATAATAACTCATTATCTGGTTTTTAAATGTTGATTTTCATGATGTTGTATTAGCTACAGAAAGGAATTTGTTATTAAGTGAAAAGAGGTCCTTTGATTCTACTTGGAGGCCTTAAAGGAATCAAACAGGGAAAATTCCTAATGTCCATTCCATATGTTCTTATCATTGCAGCTGTTATTACTAGGTGATTATTAATATAGTATATGTACATGGATGGGCTGCTTACCAACATGCATTAGGCAGCATGGTGAGTTTATTAGCTTTTTATTTCTAAGTTTAAAATAAAAAAAAACATTGTGGTCTTTCTTTCTTCTCGGTTATCTGATTGCTCTTAACTGAAATATCAGATAAGTTTTCTTGAAATAAAATGAATGTATGTGTGAATGAATTTTTTTTTTCTAATAGATATTTACAATCATGACAGACAAAAATAAATCATGCCCCTTATTCCCAGGAAATTGCAAAGTCGCTAGCTATGGCAGTAATTGGTGATCAAAGATGGAGGGTTCTAAGAATCTCCTGAATGCAAACCCAGGCTGCCATTTGATGATGACCTTTCATTTAGATATTTACAACTGCAGATCACTTTCAGGTGAAGGAAGATTGCAAGAATTAAATTAAATTATATTAAAAGGAACATTATTGAGTTTTTGTGAAGTTAAAAGGTGAAGAGATAATTGATTTAAAAAGTGGGCATGTACTAAGGCACAAACATTAGAAGCACAAACGGAGTAGGATTCATTATAAATAAAAAGTGGAAGAACAATATTATGGAGATGGATGATGTATCAGACAGTGTGGCAACTTAATAGTAGATATCAAATGCTGATAATTCAGATTTATGCTTCAACAAGTTCTCATTGTGATGAATAAGGAGAGGATTCTTATATGGATGTACAAAAGGATTTTGATCAAATCAAGAAATATTTTAGAATTACTGTGGGAGACTTTAATGCTAGAATTGGTAAACAACTGAAAGATGAAAGTGCTGTAGGTAAATTTGATTATGGTGATAGAAATATGAGAGAGAACATAGACTTGTGGAGTTTGCAAAAAAAGAAAAATTTTATATTACGAATTACTTTTTTGAGAAAAAATGTTAAACAGAAATGGACATGGAAGCATCCAAATGAAGGTACAGCAGAATTGGATTACATTTTGACTAATGGAAAATATGTATTTAAAGATTGTAATATTCTTAATAAATTCAACACAAGAAGTGATCATTGATTAGTAAGATGTAATATACATGTTAATGCAAAACTAGGGAGGCAAAAATTACTGAGAAAAAACTATATTCACAGTTGATATTCCTAATCTTCAGAAACATTCCAATGAATTTAAATTAGAATTTGCAAATCATTTTCAAATATTAAGGATTTTGGACATGATTCAGATTTGAATGAAATAATAATAAAAACAGCAATTGACCAGTAAAATTTCTACTGAGACAAGACAATTTATGAAAAAAGAAGGAATATGAAAATATATAAAAATGATGCATTAAGAAGGATTGAATATCTAGAATTTTGTAAAATGGATGAAAAAGAATTGATAATGATATAAAAAAGTATAATTGTGAACTAGCAAGGAAATAGAAGAGAATAAAAGTCTTAAGAGTGTAAAACAACATCTTGATATTAGTAGGAAACTTATTTCTGCAATAAAAAAAAAAAAAGGAATTATTATTAAAAAGAGAGATGTCATCATGGAAGGTGTAGAAGAGTTCTATTAAGAATTATATAGCAATAAAGAAAAGAAAAGTATCTCCTACAACATATCTTCTGAATTGCCCAGGATTTTAAATAAAGAAGTGAGACATGCAATTAAATTTATGAAGAATGGAAAAGTTTCAGGTAATGATGGAATTATAATCGATAGCTTAAAAGAAACAGGTGAAGAAATAGGAAAAATTTTGGCAAAGTTATATACCAAATGTTTAAATGATAAAGATGTACCAGATGATTGGAAGAATATTAATATTTAAAAAAGTGATAAAGAAGATATTAGAAATTAAAAACCTATTAGTTTTTTATTAGTTCTATATACATTTTTTACCAAAATAATTACAACTTGTCTATAATGAACTTTGGATTTTAACTAACAAAAGAACAAGCTGGATTTCAAAGTGGTTTTAATATAGTTGATCATATTCAAGTATTGAGAGAAACTTAGAAAGAACCAATGAATATGAGTTGCCATTATGCTTTGGATTTGTAGATTATGAAAAGGCATTTGATTCTATAAGCATTTCTTCAGTGATTAGAGCATTGGATCATCAAAGTATAAACCCAGGATATTGTCATATTCTGAAGAATATTTATAAAAATGCAACAGCAACAATTAAATTACATAATGATACTAAAAAGATTAACATTGAGAAGTGTATATAACAGGTGATTCCATATCTTTAAAACTTATTACAGCAATTTTGCAAGAAGTATTTTGTGGAGTAAAATGGGAAACTAAGGGAGTAAAAGTAAATGGAGATTATTTAGGTAATTTAGATTTTGCAGATGATATAATTGTTTTTGCAAATAATGCTTTAGAGTTTCAGGAAATGTTGCAATAATTACCATTATGAACGTAAGAAAGTAAAATTAAAGGTAAATATTTCTCAAAAAGAAGTAAATAATGATGATGATGAATTAGAAGTTAACAACTACAAATATTTTGGTTAGATTATTATTACAGATGGAAACATAATGAATTCAATTAATCTTAAAATTAAACTTGGTTGGAGTGCTTTTGGTAGAAATAACTTAATATTAAAAGGAAATATGCCTATGTATTTGAAAAGAAAGACTTTTAAAAATGTGTTTTACCAGTTCTTACTTATGGATCTGAGACTTAGTTGCTTAATAGAAGAGCATTACAGAGACTTCAGATGACTCAAAGAAGTATGGAGAGATGCATGTTAGGAGGAACAAGAAAAGATTGGAAATTAAATACATGGGTGAGAGAACAAACAGATGTTACTGACATCATTGAAAGAATTAAGAGACTGAAATGAAGTTGGGCTGGATATATTGCTAGAAGAGATGATAATAGATGGACAGTTGAAATCTTAAATTGAATTCCAAAAGATTATAAAAGACCTAGAAAGAGACTGCAGGTGGATGAAATAAGGAAGTGTGCTGTGATGATATGAAGAAGAGAGGCTAGGGATCAGAGAAAATGGATTGAATTTGGAGAGACAAAAAGGTGATAATGATGATATTTTATTCTGAATGTGAAAATTTGACAAAATTTTTTTGATATATTAACTATTAAAAATAATCATCTTTTTTTTTTTTTTCTTATGTGTGTGCATGTGTTTTATCCTTTTCAATGGCATCGTTTTGAACAGTATATAAGAAATTTATGCATCTGTTAATGTATTTTATTGTGATAGTCAATTGCTTAAAATGAAATTTTATGTATTTGTGTAAAAAATAAAAAAATATTTATATATTTATAGAATTTCAATATACTTTAGTTTTTTATTTTGAACAGCAAGAATAGAGTAAGCAATATGAGTGTTATTGTTCTATAAGATCTAATTTAATATTTAGCATTTAATGAAAATAATATATTAACTGCTTTATTGTCTTCTAGGAACTTTATTATCTACATAATTGTAAATGTTAACATAATTTTTTTAAATATTATATCTTTTTTTTTTTAAATGTTTTTTTTTTTTTAGATTTTTAAACCGTTAATCATTCGTTATTTGCCAACTATGGATTTAGCATTATTTCATATCATATTTCTTCTTAAGGTAAATATTTAAAAAAAAATTTTTTTTATGGAAAACTTTATTTATAATAAGTGTTTAAACTCTAAATTAAACATAGTTCAATGTATATGTAAACAAAGGGAGTAAATCAGACTCTAAAATAATATTGTTTTAATGAATAGGATAGTAGTAATCTATATAAAGTCAAGCTATTTTAATTTAGTTGGGGTTAAAAACAAACAAATGTTAAAGACTTTTAATTATATCACTTTACAAGCCTTTAATTTTACTGTCAATCATTACATGTTGTTTCAGATTAGATTATTTCACTATTCTGAAAAATAACAATACTTAAACAATTTTTTTTGATCTTATATTGAATGAACTTTAGAAAATATTTTGTTTTTGATCTTAAAAATGTTGATTTCCTTATGACCAGATAATATAGGTCAAGTACTTCATGAAGGACAAAAGTTTCTATACTGCCAGGAATAGTATTAATCAACATGTTATAATTAATTATGCTAAATAAGTTTAGACCATCATATTAAATTTGAAGAGGCTTAATTCTGAGCAGTTTGAAATATCAAATTTAAATAATTAATACTTCTTCAGTATGTTGGAATTCAAAGATCTTATTGTGCAGCTTTGAGAAAAAGTTAATCATCTTTAGCCACCTGTTGAGATAGCAAAAACTTATACAATCTTATTATTTTAACTCATTTATCACAGTAAACCACAATATATTAATTAGTACTACTCCTGGAGAATCTGGCTACATTATCTGGTGACAAAGGTGTCAATATTTTTATGCCCAAGAAACTAACTATCAATTTTATAGATGTATGCAAGAAGTGATTAATGTATGTGTTTCCCATTCTCACAATCCTGGCACTGAACATTTTTTTCAAATTCCAAACAATCTAGGATTTTTTTTTTTGTTTTTAAGTAGCCAGCATGAATCAGTATAGCATCTGATTATTGATTCATAAATGTATATTTAGCTAAACAGTAAAACAAGGAAGAAAAACTCTCATCCTGATGAAGATTTTCTTCTTCCTTATTGTTTTTAGAGAAATGTTGCATTGGCTTGTGCCTTGCTGTGAATTATTTAAAGGCTTTTTCACTTTTATCTGTTATACATAACTTCAATATTTTAAAATATTGCTATACATTTCTTAAGTTTTCCCTGATTATTTTAGTTGGAATAAGAATAATTCTCATCTCCTTTCCCCTCATTATAAAAACACCATGTCTTGAAAGCACTCATATGTTTCTGGAAACTTAATTAAATATTATTAATAACAATTTTATTATTTATTGGTGGATTGATGTGTGTTTATGTTTATATTACAGGAGGAAAAAAAACCCAACTGATTAATTTTTTTTTCATTTACTGAAATCTATTTTTAAAAATTTAATAAATGTTTCAAATTATTTAAGTTTTTTTTTTATAACTTTCTTTCACTTCCCTTGAAATAAAAAAAGTTCTCATATCAATTTGATCTTTTTATTTATAGATATTTACCAAAATGTATATAAGTTTTTTAATTTTGTTTTAAGTATGTGTTTATTGAAAATTAATAAAGTCTGACAGTTTTAAAAATTTAAAGGGCTCTCATGATTTTGTTTGGTAAAAGTTGCTGAATAATTATGGTCATATTAATGCTATTTTATCTGTTTCTATATATGCACATGTTTTTTATTAAATTTCTAGGCTGTAAATCAAAATATTCCTATTTTTTTTAATTTTTTACACATTTATGTAGATTATATATTAGATTTTGATGATAGCAAAATTTATTTGAGTGTTTTTTCACATATATGTTTGTAATCAAAGCAAAGTATCACATGATTCTCATGGTTACATTTAACAACTCTTCAGCATTCTACTCTAAAACTCTTTGTTATTTATATTTAAATAGATGACTATAATGGAGTAATTTCTAAATGGATTACTACTGCTAATGTTTATGCTAAATAAATAAGTAAATATATTAGTAATGAAGTAATAAATATTTTTGGAAAATTATAAATTTAATTTATAATTATAATTTTGGAAAATGTAATTATGAAAACATTATTTAATAATGAGCAAACTAATTATAACATACATATGTTGCAGCTATTCATGAATAATCTATATTCATATAAATGTGTTTAAATTTTTGTTTAGTTTATTTAGAAGTTAAGATATTGATAGAAGTTTTTAACTTTAAAAAAGTATATATATATAGTTTACTGTAGAATCTTCATTATAAATATAAGTATTAAATATATCCATTATAAATGATATTATTTTAAAAAATATATCATAACAGTCCTTATTTTTCACCTTGCTGAATAAAAATCTATAAATATTTGTATTTATTTTGTTAAATACATTTTTTATTTATTTTAGATATATTCTAAATATCTGTGTAAGAGAATGTTTTATATAAATAATGTCATAAGTTAATAAACATGGAATGTCTATACATATATAACTTAGGTATAATTAAAAAGCATTTATTTTGCATATGTGTATGGATTATTTTCACTCATAAATATTCTCTGTAATTACTCTAGAAAATCAGAAAAGAGAGTGCAACAATAGGAAATGTAAATTAACATTTGTATATGAATCAGAACATTAACTTAAATTGTACAAAGATATGGGGGGATAACTCCTATGCAGTAACAAAATTGAGAGTACTTGATTCATCATAATTGTTAATGTGAAAACATTCATAGTTGAATAAAAGGTTTTCCAAAGGAAATGTAAATAAATAGAAATTTACCAAACTGCACATGAGGAATTAATAATGGTATGATGGAGAAATTAAAATATAAATTGTTTGTGCTAAGTAAATGAGTAACTGTAAAAGGTTATTTGAATATGGAAATCGTTATTGTTCATTAAAGTCCTTTAACTGCTAAAGCAATTTACTTATTAAAAGAATTATAAATACTTTTTTCTAATACTAATACAAGTGCTATAGATTACTAAGCACAAAACCACATATGCTAATTCGATTTATTCCTGGCAATGAAATATTTCCACTTGAGGATAAATTATAGTTTTATAATTTGGATGTGTTACTCTTATGGTTTTACATCATTATTCTTCTTATAAATGTTGTTATATATAATATTTGTTTAAGTATATATATATGTTTTATCACTGACTAGTCTTAGGGATGCTAAGGACATAACAAAAGGCATACATTTTTAAAATGGGAATTTAAAGATTTCCAATAGGGATAATGAATTAGTTATAGTGAAATAGTAATAACAAAAGGTGTTTGAATGGATGTTTGTTTTAGTTCACTTTCTTAACATTTTAAACTTTAAGTTTTAAATTAGATTTTGTTTTATTTAAATATATATATATAATCTTATAATAACAGTTTTATTTAGTGGGAGAAGAGAAAAGGAATAAAATATTTTATTAGATTGTAAATATTTGAAATACAGGCACTCTTCACATACCTGAAGCCTAATTGTAAATATAGTTTGTGAAATAATGTAATTTATTTAAAAGAAAATATTTTATTTTATTTTTTTTTAGAATTTTAAAACAATTATTATGGAAAGTTTTTTAGAATGATTTTGGAATGTGCCCAAAACATAAAAAACATTTTTGAACAGCAGATTATGGTTTCAGGACATTGAATGGCATTGCTATGATTATTTCTTCACCTTATTACTTAAGTAATGGTGCAAAGTCAAAAGCTTTATAAGTATTCTAAAATTCTCAGGAATGTCTTTTTGTTCGTCTTTTCATTCCTTAGTCATTGTGGTAATCAAATAGCTATGGAGAAGTGAACCCCAACTCTTTGTCTGAAGCCTTATGGGTTTGCAAACTATCTACTTTCAATGCCATCAGGCTGAAGATTATCTAAAGGACAATTAACAGGCTCCAAAGGATCTTCAACATCGATTGTTTCTAAAAAAAACTTTGGACTTTAACAAACTCATAAATCAATGTTAAAATAGTTAAAGGAAAACTTCCCAAGTAGTTTGTTTACAAACATTTTTCATATTTAAAGAGCTCTATTGAACAATTATACTGACCATAGTAGTAATAACATTTCATCATCTTTAAGAATTTTTCATCAATAGATCAATTAAAAAATTGATTTACTAATGGATCATCATTCAATAAAAATCCACAATTCAAAATAAATCATCACTGGAGATCAACACACAAAAAAAGGGCTTTATTGTTTATCTTGTATATGTAAAAAAAGAAAGGAATATATATGTAATTACATGATTAATATTTATTCTATGAAAAAAAAAAAGATTTATTTTAGCTTTGTCTCTCCTAGATATTTGAACAAGGGAAATTAAAATCATAAAGCTACATTAGCTATTATTATTGGCACATTTATGTTTTTCAAAAACATACATTTGATGCATATTTCTATGTATGTGTGAGTAATACTTATTAAATGTGATTGGCTTGAATTTAGTATTTTACTAATTTAAAAAATATTATAGTATGTTTTAATTGCTTGTAGGATTTATTTAGTTTATAAGTGTTGTAAGTAATATACAATCTTTATATTTATGTTATTTTATTTAGATGTATAATGTTATTAAAACAGGTAAAACTCTCCATACAGTAGTGCCACTCAGTGCAAGCCAGAATAATCAATGGATATCAGAAGGCCAAACTCTCCATACAGTAGTGCCACTTAGTGCAAGCCAGAGTAATAGTGGCACTACTGTTTGGAGAGTTTTGCCTGTTTTAATAACAGTTATGAGCAAGCATAAGAAATCGTGATGATGTGATAGTTTAGTGGTTTAATACCACTCCTGCCTATTAGGATAGTGGTGGTTATGGTTATTAAAGAACCAAAGATACCAAAATGTATGGGTACTGAACTGAGTTCAGACCTATATGACTATATAAGCAAATAAGCGTAGTTATTATGACTTCAATTTTATTCTCATAGCTTTGTAGTTAAGTAGAGATTAATAGTGGCTGCTGGAGGGTTGCATTAGATCCTAAGATCCGTGTGCACATCTGTAATAAATCAGCCAGTATAGAAACTGTCAGCAAACTTTTCTTTCTTTAAGAACTTTATAAGTCATATTGTTATTAAATAAAATTATTGTTTCAAAATAAGTAATACCTTTTGTCAATTTCATTTGCATCATTCATCCATTTATGCACTGGTTCACAAGAATCTCATGCTTCCTGAGCTATGTTCGGCATAACCAGATGATGGTAAGTAAGGTTGTAGTGAGATGGAACTCTAGTGGTGCTGTTTGGGCAACCAAACACATAAATTTCTAGATACTTCCAATCTCTATGGCGCTACATCCTCTGATGAGCAGGAAATATTGTTGTAGATGGGGTAACATCTGCAGTGGGGAATGCCCATCGATAGTTCCTTCCTGCAATATGCTCATCAGAAAATATTTACAACTGATGTAAAGAGGTTGGATGATCTTGTCTGGTTACAGTATAATTGAGTTATAATTATCAGTAAAGCAAGACATACATAGCATGACATTGCTTTTATAAGATTGTATTTACAAAAATGAAATACAGAGAATATACCAATAGTTCAAACAAGTTCTTAATTGATAATTACGATAAGAGAAAATATTTAAAATCTCTATCTGAAATATTCTGATTTTGAGCTTATGGCTCACCTCAGTGAGGAGCTAGAATATTCAGACAGTAGATATAAAATATCAACTCAAAACCCAGCACTTATTTTATACGTAATATTTAAGTAGAAACTGAAGTTTTCTGACATGAAAATGTTTTTTACTCCAGCTATCTAACTTAAGTAGCTATATGGGACTGAACCAAATTCAGATCTACCATATATTAATAGCCTCAGCATAGCCAAAGCCATAAAGGTAAAATTATAATTATCAATAAAGCAAGTCATGTTTAAAGTGACATTGCTTTTATAAGCTTGTATTTACAAAAATGAAATACAGAGAGCATACCAATAGCTCAAACAAGCTCTTAGTTGATAAGTGCACTAAGAGAAAATATTTAAAATCTAAAACCAATTGGCAGGATTGATTACTCTGGCTTGCAGTGAGTGGCAATACATATAGAGAGTTTTGCCTGTTTTAGTAACAGTTATGAGCAAGCATAAGAAATGGTGATCATGTGATGTTTATTGGCTTAAAACCAATCCTGCCTAATAGGATGGTGGTGGCTATGGTTATTAAAGAACCAAAGACACCAAAAGGTAAGGTACTGAACTGAGTTCAGACCTATATGACTATATGAGCTAATGAGCTTGGATTGAAAATATTATAGTGTTTACAATTTAAGACTCATCGTTTTGTAGTTAAGTAGAGATAAAAGGTGGCTATTGGAGGGTTGCATTAGATCCTAAGATCTAGGTGCAGTGCTCTCAGATCCAAGGCTCTTCACTGACAAAGGCCACAAGCCAGCAACTAGTCTGGGGATATTGGATGAGTAGGCACTAGATAGGGATTTTATGCACAAGCCTTCTGTCATCCATTGATTACTCTGGCTTGCACTGAGTGGCAATACATATAGAGAATTTTGCCTGTTTTAATCATAAATATGAATAGAGTATTTAAAATAGTGATAATATCTCCATCTTCTTATAACACAAAAGCCAGTTATAAGCCTTGTGTAAAAGCAATGGCATTAGGTGGCAATGCAACCTGAATCAGTTTTTGTTTGTCAACTCTATTTGAAGTAGTCACAATAACTTGCACAATACTCATCCAGTGCCAGCCTTTTAATCATATTTATAGTTTGAAAGGTTTTAATACCGTAATATTGTGAACCAAAAGATAACTTAGTTGTATAGTTATATTGATCTAATCCTAAATTAGCCAATCATATATTTTAATGATTCAATCATAAACTAGATGGGATTATTTTTGATCTTTTGATAAAAAAGATGATAAGCATCAATATTAAAGTTGCCAGCTAAAAACTGATTTTTGTACCATCTAATGTCAGTTTGGTAATTTTAATTGCTATAGTGAAGAGAGAGACGACTGTTGTCTAATATATTTCAGTTTGAAAGCCATATGATGCTTATTTAATAAATTTTATGATTTAAAAAAAGTGCTATTTTTTTTCTTCTTGTGCATTTTTTTTTTTTTTTTTTGCAACTGCTAAGTTTGTAAATACATAAAACCAAAGATATATATTAACCTTACAAAAAAATAAATAAATAAAAACAAAATATATACAATATACATATCAAAGTATACTTCTACTATACCCTTGATTTTATTTTTAATAGAATGATTTTATTCTGTAAAGATCTGATTTTAAAAAAGCTGGACTATATATTAATGAGTACACACACAAACACATTAAAAAAATTGAATGGCTCATCATTTAGGATGTCATATAACCTTCGAGCATTGAAAACAACTTTGTTCCAGTTATCTTCAACTTCTGAGTCTATCACTTACCAGTATAGTAAGCTGTGCAAAGCCATGTACACTTATTGTATATAGATTATTTATTCTTGTACTGTTTGGTTAATGTAAAGTGCATATTGTTTAGATAATTATTTCAGCAGCAGTAATTAAAAACAATTCACTAATCATTTATATTCTAATCATTTTATTTTATATCTACAAACAATATTATTTGGTAATAGTCGAGAAAATAGCAATTTAAGAGCTGAGTTGCTAATTCTCATGCATATAATAATATAATCGCTTTTCATGTAAATATTTTATAATCACAATAGCATCTACATAATTTTGTTTTTAATATATACCAGTTTTAATGATGCTCTTTGCTGTGGCATTAAATATCAGTGCTGCCATATACAAATATTTTTTTTTTGTTACAGTAGATTTGGAAATTGGTTAGTTCCTTTAATATTAGGTGATCCTGATATGGAATTTCCTCGATTAAATAATACTTAAATAAGGCTAAAATCTTAGTATTAAGTGCTGACAATGTACTTAATAAGAATTGATATTTACAACTTTAAATCGATTAAATAAATAAAGTTTTTGAGTACTCCCTCCGTTTTTTTTTTTTATTGTTAAGATCTTCAATAATTAAGAGAGGGGCTGGGACTGGATGAACAGTATACCCTACATTATCTAGAAATTTAACTCATTGAGGAGGATAAGTTGATTTAACAATCTTTTCTTTACCTCTTGCTGGTGTTTCTACTATTTTGGGGGCATTTAATTTTATTACTACTGTGACTAATATACAAACTTATGGGATGATTTTTGAACGTGTTCGTTTATTTGTTTGATCAATAAAGATTACAAAAAAGCATTCAATATACTTATTTAAAGTGCTTCAATGAAATTTGGTTTTCTAAAATGCGTTTTGTGTATTGGAATGTTTAAGCAATAGGTACTATGAACAAGAAATAGTGCTGAATACTAGTATAATTTGCAGTTACTATTACATTACTGTCATCTATTGCAAGTGTCAATAGATATACTTTAATGAATAAATAGTTTGCTTTTTTTTTTGATTAAAAGATAATATGTTGATTTGTCTGTTGTTTTAATAATTTTTTCATACAAATTTTATATAAATTAATTTGGATTTCTAGTTTGTCATTTATATATTAGTTCATATTCGCAGATTATTTTATATATTATTTTAAGGGATTTTAGTACTTTTTTTGAAGATTTTCAAGCATAGTGTGAATATTAAAATATTTGAAAACAGTTCCCATTTTATCAGTATAATTGTTGACATATAATAGAGTTATTGTAAATTAAAAATCTAATTTATAAAAGTTTAAAAAATTGCTTTAAAGCCAAACTTATTAGATAATTTTCCTATAAATTTATTAAAATTATATCTAGAATAGCATTGTATCCAGAATAATTATTACTGTTTAAAAAAAATAAAATAATAGAAAACTGTTAATGCTTATACATAATTAGGATTACAAAATTTAAAAGTTTACTATATTAAATGTCTTTTTTTGAAAATGATGTTGATAAAAGTATAACTCGTCAATAAACTCTAGAATCAGTAATTCATTATTAACAGCTAATTAACAGCTAAACAACTTTTGATAATTATTAGTTTTTAATTTTTTTTATAATTACTACATAGTCTTTGCAAATCTTCTACAAATTATAGAATAAGACATTAAGTAATTTATATTCCTTTGACTTAACATGTACAGAGATGAAAATACATTTTGTATAAATATTATATGCTGATTCCATTAAAGATAGAATTTATTTTCAGCTTCCAAAGAAATCAAAATTTTTGTATCTGCATTTCTTTGAGAATAAGAACACATTTATCATTTATTAATGTTTACAATTTGATACTCTAGAATATGTGGAATGTGAAAGCTAATTTTCTGAAAAATGTTAAGTGTATGGTACAGAATTGCAACATTAAAATTTGTTACTATCTCTTTCTACTTTTGAAATAAATCTTTTAAAATAAAACATAACGGGAAAAGCAGTATATTGTGATTGTATTTGTTTTTGACATTTAATTTTACTTTTGATGAAATCTAATGTACTGTTGCAATGTGAGATGAAATCATAAACTATATATGTATAAATGATATTATTAATGTTAGTTTTTATGATACTTTTGCAGAAACTGTACGATGGAAATTTGCCAATCGTGTTTGTTTTAATTATTCATTTTCAGGGGCCTTAACTATTTGTATTTATTTTCTCAAAATATTTTACTAAACATATGTTACTTATTAAAATTAAACAAAATTAATAAAATGAATTATAATTTACTGTTACCTTTAAAATATATTACTAAATAGCTTATAAATTCCAACATATAATTAATAATTTTTTTTAGGTATATAATAGTTTTTGAATATAAACACATTTTGAACATTGTTCTCATGATTTGACTATATTTTATTATGTTTAATGTAATATTATTTTTAAATTTTTACTTTACTTTACTTGTTTTTTTTTTGTGGAAATGATTAAAATTTGGGATCTTCCAATGACAGAATAAATAAAAAGCACAGGGGAACTGTGAGATAACACATTGATTTCTATTTAGCAGTATTTATGTTATGCTGACTGTATAAAGATGAAGATATATTTGTTGCCATGATGCATGCTGTTAAAGATTTCTGCCTGCTGGCAAAAAGAACCTACATTTGTAACACTTCTTTGCTATACTTCCTTTTCCCAGCTTATATTAAATTTCCTTTAATTACAATCATTTATAGTTTTGTGTATTTTCTTTTGATTTTTAGATTCATATTGAAAAAATAATATTAAATACAATATCTTGTATTCAGCCATATTGTTTGTAAATTTTTTTTCATGCCTCTGTAAATGGATAATTAAAACAAACATGGCTGATAAACTTCTGTTGTAAAGTTTCTACAAAAGTATCATTTTTACTCACATTCTCTAAAGAAATTTTTACAATGCTTGATGGTGTTAATTATTGATAGAACTATATGTCCAACAAAAGATTGTTGTTTTTTTCATCAGTCATTGGCACTTGAAAGGTAGTGAAATTTCTTATACGAGAGTGTGAATAAAACTTAATATTAATAATACATATTTGCATTAGAGTTTAATTATATATATTTACAAAGTAAACTAGTCAATACAAACATAGCAAGATGACTGTATAAAGTGAAGCACAATCTGGAGACATGAAAAAAAAAGTTTATTATGTGACATATTTTATATTGAATGACAAAATAAGAAACCAAATAATAGTATTTTTAGTATGACTTTTTGGGACCACTATGTTCCAAATCAATTTGTTTTTGAATCACTGAAAGCCTACTGGTATGATTTGTACTAAAAAAATCATGTATTTTCCAACTCGCCATTTGTATCAAAAGTCATTAAGAGGAATCTATACTAATTGCTGTTTTTCTTTATTTTCTTTTCAAACATTTTATATTGCAAATATTAACAATTTATTTTTTATTGTCATTTCTTTTACTGGCATAATGGTTTTAAACTTGAATGCTAGCATAGGAATTTCATTTTGATTCTTTGGTTTTGGAATATTATCTGATTAATTTTGCTTAACTTGGAAGAATGTGTAAACCCCTATTTTGCTAATAACTTTTTTTTTTAATGCAATGATTATTTAAAATTGGAGTGCTGTTGCAGAAATTATGTATCTTGTAATTTATCCAAAACCTTTTCATGTAATATTTAGGAGAGTAATTTTATAAATATATGTAAATAAGCAATAACAACATATATATATCCACTCCTAATTTACAATTTATGCTATATCTATGACTTGTAGGAGTTGAAAGTCAGCTAAGCACATAAAATAAAAGAAACTATAAGCAAGCTTTTTTCAAAAGGTATTATATATTTATAATTACAGTAATTTGAGTTAAAGTATATAATTTTATAATTAAAATAAAATCTATGTATATTCATCAATTTTTATATGTTACAAATATACATCATGATGTAATTCTTGTATGATATTTATTTACAAATGTCAATGACTGATAAAATCTTTAAATTTATAACTTTTAGAAAGTATTAAAAAAAAGAAAAAAAATTATCATGAGAAATGAGAAAATAAGAATAAAACAGTGCATATTCTTTTGATAATTATAAGAAATTTAAAGGAAAATTTTATTTAAAATTTTTAACTAATTATCTTTTTTGATATCTCATTTGTAGTTTTTCTACTGTACTTAGCTCTTCCATTTTTTTATATTTTCACTTGTATATTTAGAAGATTTTCCTAATATTTTTTATAATTATTTTCAAGAAAAAAAAAAAGAAACCTGTGATTTATTAGTAAAATTTTGTTCATTTCAATATATATATATATATTTTTAACAAAATAATAAACATCTTGTTATGAAACAGAATTATGAAAAATCTCTTCATGAAGTGGTTAGTGCATTTCTGTCACTTTCCCATAACTTGGGATTCAAATACAAATGGAATTTGGATGTTATTGTAGGTAGCTGATTAGTTTGTAAACAAGTCTATGATTTTTTCAGATAGTTTTCATGTGCTAGTCTGTAAATGAATAGTCTAGCAGATGAATAAAGACTCCAGATTAATCTGGATTGTTTGAATGATCTGAATGAGAGAGATATTATTCTGAACCTATTATTTATTTTTACATTTATTACAGTTATTATCATTCATTTTTATTTCTACTGCCATCATCCTCTTGTTTTCTATGTCTATATCTATATAAATAGTAAGCTTCTTTTTTTTTTTAAAAAAAGGCATAATTCCGTATGTTGTACATATTTACAAATTTTGTAGAATTATTCACTTCAGTAGGATTTGTTTTTTTATTTTGAAAATAAGTCTAAAAATTTCAATAGATATTATATGTCATTTACTGGAAGGAAATGTTAAATGAACACCCTTTTTATTTTATTCCTATATTAAACAGGATTTCCAACCTAATGTGCCAATACATCTACTTATAAACTAGTATCCAACGTGTTTGCTTCTTTATTATTAATTTTCCAATTTACTTCACATTATGCACATTTATATCATTACATTTCACCATTATCAATCAATTCATTTATAAATATTTTACTTATATAATCTTAATTTTGTATTTGATGTTTGAGAATTTTATTTAATAATTTATTTTAAATAAGTCTAGCTTATACTATTTTGCATTTCTAAATTTTTATACTTAATCCAGTTTATGTGGCATCATATATTATTAATGAAATAACCATATATATATATAATAAAATGAAATTGGAGATAATCATATCAATTTTATCCTATTTATGAAGCTAAGCCAACTTTTTTAGTATATTCAATATCTCCACTACAAAAAGAAAATACAATATATTATACTGGTGAATGGTGTTGGCTGTAGATTAATATTTATTTTTAGAATTAATATAGTAAATTTTATAAGATTAACTTCAGTTTCATCTTATTACATATGATATATTTTTGGCTTTATAACAATCTTTATATATATATATGAAATTATACATTAGTGTTAATATTATGTCTTTTTAAAAAACATTGCTTCTGTAATTTTAGATGAAGTTTGCATCAGAATTATTCTCAGATAATGATAATTCCTTGTTATTTCAAAGACTTTTGTTATGCTCTGATCATCCCGGTCTCTCATTATATCAGCGACTTATATATTTAAAATGGATTCAATGTAATGAATTTAAGGTAATACTTATTTATGTTTATATTTATTTAATATTATATATTATCATTTTGCCAAAAAAAAAAAAGTCAAAGTTATCTAATTCTAAAATATATGATCACTGGTCTCTAAAGCTGTATACAGACAAGTGTAATAGTAGTTAAATAGTTAATAAACAATTCAAAACAAAGCAAAACTCTCCATATAGTATGAGATGGTGATCATGTGATGTTTAGTGGTTAAAGAGTTCTAAAATGATTTAAAATGTCAAGCCATTAGCTTGATTATAATATATGTAAAAGTGTTTGCTACATCACTATTGTAGAAACAGTGGTAGCTATTGATAAATTCCAAAAGCTAGAAACTAATCTGGATTTTTTTTGGTATTAGTATCTGGTATGCATTGATGGGTTATTTATCCTTTTATTAGATGCTGTGGAGTGGAACAATATAATATTTCTATCAAATATATATTGATTGTGCTCTTAATATATTATTATATTTTATTTGTTATTTAATATTACAATATAGAATATTAGACTGCTAAAATACATTTAGTTTATATAATAAAAATGAAATAAAATAAGAAAAAGTTTCACTTTTTATTCTTTGATTTGTTATAATTCAAATTAAACATTTTGCCTTTGATCTGTTTTAAATTTAATATTATTATTTATATATGAACTGTATAATAATCAGATATTTATTGACCTGATATGTTTTTAATTTTTTCCATATCTCACTTTTTTGCCTATATCTAGATTTCTTTTAACATTTACCAAAAAATTTCCAATCAAATAATTCATTTTTTAAAAATTTATTAGAACATTAATTTTAATGTTTGTATCTATGTTAATGTTAAATATTATTAGATAACAGCATTAAACATTTTTAACAGATGATAATGGGTAGATTTTAGTAAAAAGTGGATATAAATAACAGAGGAATGCACTCAAGTTATATATGATAACAATATGAATAATGAATTATTGTTTAATTTATAAATGGAATGAATGAGAAAGTATTAAAAGTATAGAGCTGTTAGTATTAGAAGTAAGGAATAGGTAATATATTTATATTGGAAAAGGGTGAATTTCTAGTCAGAAGTATTTAACAGATTTTAGTTCGAGTTGTATTAAAAATACAGAAGAAATTAAGGATAAAGTAGTAGCGAATTAAAATAATTTTTATAAATGTAAAATTAAAACAATTAAAAAAAAAAAGAAAGAAAAAGAGAAAATAGGATATATGTTAGAAAGTGGTACACATATTTATTATAGCTAACACCATAATATAGATATAACTTCAAATAAAAAAAGCTATACTTCTGAGCATTTATTCTAGCAAAACTTAATACCCGAGATAATATGAGTTCTTGTAAATAATTGGATCTGAGACAAAATGAGATTAAATATAAATGAAAAGAACCATTGCAATTATTATGACATATTGTTTGGATATTTTAGTCTTGCATTGTTATTTTAAAAAAAAGAAGTAGTATTAATAATCACCAGAATAATTTTTTTATATGAATGTTTTGTTTATGCTTTGAAGAACAATTCTCTTCATTCTCCACTAGGGCTATTTATCATAAATGGACACTACATGATTGTGCTATTATATCTACATTAAACCTCTGTGAATATCTACATTATCAGATAAGTTTTCGATTTTTGCATTTATCAATGAGTATTTGGAATTCAATGTTGGGATCAATGGTCTTTTGCAATTAGCAGTCTATTTTAATTCCTTTTAAGATATTAAAAAAAATTTAGTTTTTCACCTGAATTAAGTTGCTTCAATCCATCAATATCATTTAATTTAATAAATAGTTTTTGCACTATCATATTTGCTCCAACAATAAGCGCATCATTTACATACCTAAAATAACTTTTAACACCCATCAAAAAATATTCTCTTAAAATCTTTTCTTCATAATAGGATAACACATAACTACATATAATTGCTGAAACAGATAAAACCATAGGCCAACCTTCATCCTTCATATACAACCAATTGGTTAAAAATTATATATTTTATAGTGTAACTGTTAATCTTTTTCATTCTTTGGTTAGGCTATCTAATAATAAGGGAAAATATCATTTGATTTTCTCAGCTTACTCTTAGCATGTTTTTAAAAAAAAATTTTTAAATCCTATTTCTTTGTCTATAACTGTAAACTTGAGTAATCAATGAACATTAGATGATAGTGTATTCTATTCTCATCCCAAATTGTTTTTGGCTTTTGCTTTCATTGGTAAAAAGACAAAGCCTTAAGTTTTTTTAAATTTCATGCTTTTAATTTGATATTGTAAAGGCTTTGAAGTTGGCTGTTATATACATATATACATTAGTTCCTGTATTTGGATTTTAAAGGAGTGTGGATTTAAAAATGTAAACGTAATAGCACCATCATCTAGTATCTATTGATTAATCAGGTTTACAATAACTCTGATTTGATGAAAAGAATAGTACAAGTCATATGATAATTTATTATTTTATATTATATCTATACAGTATTAATATTTAATATGTTGTTAGAATACTTTTAAATGCCTAATAGAGATCATAATAGAATTAGATGTAGATAACAAAGTTTATTTTTAGTAACAGTTTATTGTAATTTATTGCTAATGATAAATCATAATGTACTAAACCTTGTCTCCATTTGAAAAGAAATACAAACTTCAGTTAATTATATTATATTATTCAAAAAGAAAATGTTGATCATTTTATATTATAACATACTTGATCTTTTGAGAAGTGTTATGAATTAGTAAAAGAATGATCTATAATTCTTTCTCAAAATTTAGATATACTAATATGTAAATTTCATTTCCTTTTTGCTTAGATTATAAATGTTATATTCAATTTTATTATCTTTATCAGCATTATTATGATACAGCATTTTTATACTATCATTACGAGGCAGTCTTTAGATTGAATCTCAATGAGATACTGTGTTTTATTATAGCAGTTTTTCTGCTTATACAAAGTTTTTATGTTAGTTATTTCATGTTTACAGAGCCAATATCATTATTTCTAATAATTGGGGATCATAATTTAAAGTTTTTACTAATACATACATTAATTTCTTTGTCAAGGAAAAGTTACTCTGTTGTGAGTATTGGTAAGTAACATTATCCAATAGAAAATAAAAACTTTCTCTAAGCTCTCTGATTACTGTTATTGAAGCAGAATTATTGACAAAATGAGCTTAAGTACCATTACACATATCATATTTTATAATTATTAGCTTCCATTTTAGGAATATCAATAGAATCTATAAAGTTAAATCTTATGATAAATCCAATGTCATGTCTTTTTTTTGTTCGATTGACTGCTCTTTCATTAAAAAAACTTACAACTATTAACTATTTATTTAAATATCTCTCTCTAGAAAGTTTAGCTTCACTTAGTGTCATTTGTTAGTTGGCTTATAATTGATAAAAAATATTATTATTTGCCCCAATATGATTTCATATTGATCTTTTTGTATGTGTGTGTATATATAATTTTAGGGAGAAATACACGACTTTGGAGTAAAGTTGGATAAAAATGAAGTATTTTTTTCCCCATTTCATCCTACTGCTTTTGATTTATTAGTTATATACCAGAATAAATTGCAGCTTCTTTCTTCATTATGGCATTCAAATGAAAATGCAGGTAGAGTTTTATATTATAATTTTTATTTTTTATTAGAACAACTGCTTTTATATTTATATAAAACATGCATACATATGTGTACATGCATATCTTTATCATACAATAGATACTTATATGTACATGCATGTACCATTTTTATTCATTGCTAATCCACTGTGGAATAAAGGCCTATCCACATTAAATCCAGGGTCTTTAATCCTTAGCAAGCTTTCTTATCCTAGCATTTTGTCTCTTAATAGTTTTAAACACTGTTATTTAAATTAGAAACTTTATTTGATTAGGATAAATTTTGTAATCAAGTTTTAACATTCTTCTATCAAATGGATTTCCTCTAAGTTTTGTATATGTTGGAAATCGATGACAATCCTATATGACAATGAAATATTTCAGGGCAGATCCTCATTTGTTTACAGTAGTGGTGTTGGTGCACTGAATTTCAAACATGTTGACATCAGTTCAATAACTTTTAAGTGATGCACATGAGAGGATTTTATATTTTTAAAAAAAAGAAATCTAAAAATAAAAAATATTTATGATAAATTTAAATACAAATAAAAACAAATCTTAGTTTCTCTTGGTCATAAAAGTTTCTTTAAGTTTTAACTTCTCTTGACTGTAAAAATTTCTTTGTTAAAATATTTTTTTTATAAAAAATAATAATATTGAATTTAATTATGTAATGCATGATTTTTTTTCAGATATTACACAGATAGTGACATTGTTTTTATTCTTTGTTTTAATTAAAATTGGATAATTATAAAAATAATCTCAAAACTAAAAAGTTAAAAATTATATATATATAAATATTTTGTAATAAAAGTTTTTATTTACTATACAAATATTAAAAGTTAAAAATAATATACTTTACCGGGTCGAACCGCTGAAGCCACTTACTTATACGTATATAAGTTTTGACCGGTTTCAAACTCCTTTCATATGCATTTATAATCTTATAAATGATACGTGAACGAGCCGGCACGTTCGAGCAAAATGAGAGATCTTATTGATAGCTTTAATATCAACAATGGCCCATCTCGGCTGCTAGATTCAAACCCCTACTATCCAAATACTTTATTTGTTTCGGAGTAAACTCCCGGCGCCAGCTAGTCCAAAGGACTAACGTATTCGGGCAGTAGGCTCATAATCCAGCGCTCGAAACATTTCCTCAAACTAGCTCAGTCTAATTTTATTCTGTAATAAATTATACAAAAATTGGTGGTGGAAATAATTAATAAAAGGTTGGTAAGAAGAATTGACCGACAAATAAAGTTTAAGTTTAAAGATAATTTATTTTACTTATCATTAATTAAGTTTTAAAGATAATTTATTAACTAACATTAACGCATTATAAACATTTCTATAAATCCAATTTTAACACACGCACATTTTTTTTTAAATTAACACATGATAATATATTTTAAGAAAAAAGCATAAATAATCTTTGACCTTTAAATCATTTCACATTCACAAACATAATACTAAAGCATTAATAGCATTTGAAACTTACACACACATATCAATAGTTCATTTTATGTATGATAGAGTTCATATAATTTGAATCTTGAATATTTACGGATTACAGTGGTGACTACTACGTATAAATGATAATAATAAAATATATACCTAGGATTTTTTTTCTTGTCGTTGGCTGCTTCTGCTGCTTCTGATGGATTATATCTAACCGGTTAGATTTTGATGATTCTTGAAGAGATTTTATGCGAATCCATTTGTTTTATTCTTGAAGACAGTTGAACGTTTGACGGAGGATTTCGGAGTTGTTATGAAGACATTATTTCACAGGCAGGTTTTGATGATCTTGTTGGACAAAAAGGCTGGAGCACAAGCATATATTTCCAAGGCTGCTCAACAGTGCATGTTGGTTTCTGTATACATAATAGAAATTGTACTGAAACAAACTGTCACTGGAAACTAGACTGAATTGCAAACTCAAAACTAGCCTGTCCGATAAAATCTAGCTATTTATATCTGTGAATTGTTTTCGTTTTGATATCCTCCGGGAATAAGTGCAATAGGTGTTGTCGAAATTCCTTGATAACTAATCCTATGACAACGTGTTTTTTGATTGATTGTTTGATTAGTAGTAGCTTTCATAAATGTATTGTTTTTATATCTTTAGTAGCCCACCACTGTGTTTTTAAATACATTTCATTTCAATTATTATTATTATTATTTTTTTTAATATTATTCTAACACGCATTTATCTTATTAATGAGCTAACATTTATTTCTATTTACCATCACACATATCTACGCATTTATTCTACTAAACTGGAATGAAAAGAGATTTTTAACTTTTAATTTTTTTATAGGAAAACTCCCTCTCCCCCTCTTTAAAGTAATTAATTGTAACTTTTATTTCAAATTCTTTTTTCCGAAAGATTTTGATAATAATTTTTATACAAAATTATTTTATATACATGTGCCAATTTGGCATTGGCACATTACACCCCCCCTCCGATTTAGAGTAAAATGCGTCATTTTTGACCATTTTATCTCTTGCAATTTTAATTGTTGACTGTAAAGATTTATTAATTTATTATTTTAGATAATTCCTACACATGTGTATACGTGCAGCATAATTCTACACCTACTAATATTCTAGATATCGAGTTATTACTGGACTTGCTTACAGGGAATCTATAATAAATAAGTCCCTTTCTGCACTCATCATAAGGTGCAGCAGTACCAAGAAAATAACCAAAAAAGGATATCTGGATAAATACATTTAAGATACGCAGCATGAGGTATCGTATTTACCGAATATTACCAGTGTATGTGCGCGTATATACCCATGTATACTTACACACTCTTAATACACATTAGATTGACTTTATATTTTTATTACTAATCTTATAATATTATTTGTAAATCGTTACGAACATCTTTATTTAACACATGTGTATACGTGCAGCATAATTCTACACCTACTAATATTCTAGATATCGAGTTATTACTGGACTTGCTTACAGGGAATCTATAATAAATAAGTCCCTTTCTGCACTCATCATAAGGTGCAGCAGTACCAAGAAAATAACCAAAAAAGGATATCTGGATAAATACATTTAAGATACGCAGCATGAGGTATCGTATTTACCGAATATTACCAGTGTATGTGCGCGTATATACACATGTATACTTACACACTCTTAATACACCTTAGATTGACTTTTATTTTTTTATTAATAATCTTCCAACCTTATTTTTAAATTTACACGAACAATATTTTACACTATTCATTTATATTCCAGTATTATTTATAACCCTTAAGAAACATTATTTAAATATTTCTTTACACTAATCTTATAATATTGATTTTTAATCATTACGAACATTACTTTAAATATTAGTTTTACGATACTATTTTTAAACCATTATTTTAACTTCTTTATCTATGTGCGTGTATTCAGAAAAACTATTTTTATTATATTACGATCCATTATTTATTCAACTTTTATTAACTTGCGTATATTCAAAACTATTTTATTTTAATGTGCGCGTACTCAGAAAAAAAAAACTGTTTTACTTTATTGCGATTCATTTGTTATGCAAATATCTAACTTGATTTTATTCTAGAAATCCCGTTATCTTTTTCATTTATTTAATTCTACAAACATTTTCATTTTGCTTGTCTATTTTGATTTTACACATTTTTTTTTTGTTTAGGTCACGCTCCGCTATGTTCTAGACTTATGAGCTGGGATATCAATAGAATCGATAAGACATAATCGAGGGTTTTTGACATAATCATTTTGCTTGTCTAATTTGATTTTACACATTTATTTTGTGTATGTCACGCTCCGCTATGTTCTAGACTTATGAGCTGGGATATCAATATCATCGATAAGACATAATCGAGGGTTTTGACATAAATCGTTTTATCGTTGCTTTAACATTTTAAAAACTCTAAGATTATTATTTATTTACTAAGACTACCTTTAATCATTTTTAATTATTCAACTAACTTGATACTCATTTTTTCATTTATTTCATTAAACTTTGTTAAACATTTTCCATTATTCCGAGTCCATGGTCGTTAATAACTAGGTCAAGCCAGCGAATCCGTCAGATTAATATTTTTAATTTTTGTCTGGTGGTTCTTTATCATATTTTTTTTTCTGCATATAGCCACTCATGCTGGGGGATTGAGAATCACCCCTGGGCCTTTCCTTAAATCTAGTACGAGAGATGTCAGGATCGCTGTCGGTTCTTCGAAAGATTTTTGTTCTCTCAGGACTATTAGAATAACGTCTCCTCTGGGGACTCCCCGAATTCGACCTATGTCTATATCTTACGGTGTTTACAGCCGGCTCTCTAAGTTGGGGTTTGAATCCTCTATCTCTCATATCAAAAGTTGGTCTAGCTCTGTCGAAAGCGCTCAATATTTTCCTTTCAGTTCCTATGAGCATTTGCTCGACATTATGAGGAAAACTATGGCGGACTATCCTGACGATTTGTTGTTCAGATAGTGGGTCTGCTGTCAAAGAGCGTAATTTCGCCACTTGCCTTCTAAAAAAAGAAACGAACGGTTCACCAGGTCGCCATTTATCTTGTGAGATCTGGTGATGAAGATTTTCCTGATAATCTTCGTTCCAATAACTAGCTAAAACAGCACTTTTATATTCGGCAAAAGTGACGGGTTTTTTATATAAAGAGTCCCACCAAAATTGAGACCCCCCTTGTAAATGGCTACATGCTATTGCGATCATAGCCTCCTCACTGAATTGATTTAGAGTGAAATAGCGCTCCAAACTATTTAAATGCTCCATAGGAGCTTCACCTTGATGGCCAGAAAATATCCGTATTTTCAAAAACTGGTTCACAATTGCCGGATTGTTTATAATGTGCATGTTTGCACTCAAGTGGTCACACTGTTTTATTTCCGTTTGCGAACTATTTTTACTATCCTTTTGATTTACTTTCCAAGCTAAATCCGTCATTCCGACTTTTATCTCTTCAATTACTTTTCTATCTTCTATCTTATTTTTTTCAATTGCTTGGTAAGCGGTCTCTATTTGATTTTCTACTTGTGTTTTAATCTCTTCTATTTCTTCCCTAATTTCTTCTTTTATTTTATTCTGGCCCATTTCGATCTGGTCCTTTAACTTTTCAAGCATTTCAGCTTGCCCTTCCAATTTACTCTTCATTTCATTATTTTGGTTTTTAAGCTCTTCAGCTATTTTTTTATATTCTTCGGCTGTTTCTTTTAGTTTTTCAAACATGCTAGTTAATAACGCTATGACTTCCCTATTCTCTTCTTTTTGCTCAACCTCTTTTTTGTTTTTATCTTTTTGTTCCTCACTAGAGGCATTCTCTACTTCTTTCACTTGAGTTTCTATTTTTTCTTCACTGGGCATCTTTTCTATTTCACTAGTTTCGGTTTTATTTTGTTCCTCGCTGGGAACATTGTCTGTTTTTTTACCTTGAGTCTCCATTTTAGGTTTATTTCTTGTCATATTTATAATTTTAAACTTTACTTTTTTATATTATTTTTCTTTAATATTATATTTTATTCACGCTCATAAGTTTACTAATTTCTATTTTATCGATTTCTTTCTAAACTGGAAATACACGCTGGCTCCGCCCTCCTTTGTCCGTTTATCCTACCCGATCTTAATGCTTTAACTCCGCCCAAACACCCAACTGTCATTTATTTAACAGAACGTAAATAGCACAAAATCTCTTTTCATTTAAAGAAGTAAGAAAAAAAATTTCGGTCAATTCTTTTTTTATTTTTAATTTAATACACTTTTACCTACGTAATTTAGATTTCTTTAAGGTTTTTATTTTTAAACAAGAAACAAAGCATTTATTTACTGTTATTTCTTAGGTTCAGCCCCAAACGTTGGGTAAAGCCATTTATGTACCGGGTCGAACCGCTGAAACCACTTACTTATACGTATATAAGTTTTGACCGGTTTCAAACTCCTTTCATATACATTTATAATCTTATAAATGATACGTGAACGAGCCGGCATGTTCGAGCAAAATGGGAGATCTTATTGATAGCTTTAACTATCAACAATGGCCCATCTCGGCTGCTAGATTCAAACCCCTACTATCCAAATACTTTATTTGTTTCGGAGTAAACTCCCGGCGCCAGCTAGTCCAAAGGACTAACGTATTCGGGCAGTAGGCTCATAATCCAGCGCTCGAAACATTTCCTCAAACTAGCTCAGTCTAATTTTATTCTGTAATAAATTATACAAAAATTGGTGGTGGAAATAATTAATAAAAGGTTGGTAAGAAGAATTGACCGACAAATAAAGTTTAAGTTTAAAGATAATTTATTTTACTTATCATTAATTAAGTTTTAAAGATAATTTATTAACTAACATTAACGCATTATAAACATTTCTATAAATCCAATTTTAACACACGCACATTTTTTTTTAAATTAACACATGATAATATATTTTAAGAAAAAAGCATAAATAATCTTTGACCTTTAAATCATTTCACATTCACAAACATAATACTAAAGCATTAATAGCATTTGAAACTTACACACACATATCAATAGTTCATTTTATGTATGATAGAGTTCATATAATTTGAATCTTGAATATTTACGGATTACAGTGGTGACTACTACGTATAAATGATAATAATAAAATATATACCTAGGATTTTTTTTCTTGTCGTTGGCTGCTTCTGATGGATTATATCTAACCGGTTAGATTTTGACGATTCTTGAAGAGATTTTATGCGAATCCATTTGTTTTATTCTTGAAGACAGTTGAACGTTTGATGGAGGATTTCGGAGTTGTTATGAA
Organism: Epiperipatus broadwayi; assembly: GCA_028023455.1. Taxonomy (NCBI): domain Eukaryota; kingdom Metazoa; phylum Onychophora; class Udeonychophora; order Euonychophora; family Peripatidae; genus Epiperipatus; species Epiperipatus broadwayi. Next base: position 13,646,287 of record JAQFVV010000008.1, on the reverse strand, counting down.
GACATTATTTCACAGGCAGGTTTTGATGATCTTGTTGGACAAAAAGGCTGGAGCACAAGCGTATATTTCCAAGGCTGCTCAACAGTGCATGTTGGTTTCTGTATACATAATAGAAATTGTACTGAAACAAACTGTCACTGGAAACTAGACTGAATTGCAAACTCAAAACTAGCCTGTCCGATAAAATCTAGCTATTTATATCTGTGAATTGTTTTCGTTTTGATATCCTCCGGGAATAAGTGCAATAGGTGTTGTCGAAATTCCTTGATAACTAATCCTATGACAACGTGTTTTTTGATTGATTGTTTGATTAGTAGTAGCTTTCATAAACGTATTGTTTTTATATCTTTCGTAGCCCACCACTGTGTTTTTAAATACATTTCATTTCAATTATTATTATTATTTTTTTTTAATATTCTAACACGCATTTATCTTATTAATGAGCTAACATTTATTTCTATTTACCATCGCACATATCTATGCATTTATTCTACTAAACTGGAATGAAAAGAGATTTTTAACTTTTAATTTTTTTATAGGAAAACTCCCTCTCCCCTCTTTAAAGTAATTAATTGTAACTTTTATTTCAAATTCTTTTTTCCGAAAGATTTTGATAATAATTTTTATACAAAATTATTTTATATACATGTGCCAATTTGGCATTGGCACAATACATATAAAAATATTTTATAATAAACACTTTATTTTCTGTGTACTGAAAAGACAAAAAATAATTGTTTTTTTACAACTGCAATTGGGATTTTTACATTTAACTTGAAACAAAAGCATGGGAAGACCAGAAATTAAATAATTCAACCAATTAATTATTTTCTGAACATCCCATGCTTTTATTTCAAATTAAATATAAAAATCCCAATTGTAGATGAAGAAAGCAATTATTTTTTGACTTTCAGTGCATAATTTGAAGTGTTTTTTATAAAATGTTTATATATATATATTGTAATGAGTTGGTTACATAGCTGTATTAAAAAAATAAATAATTAGATAGTTGGCGGAATGATACTCAGGTTTGAGAATATAAAAAAAATATTCAATTAATAGTGAAAATAAAATTTAATTTTCCAATACATATTTTTTTATGGATCTTTATTTAACTAAATATTTTAAGTCCCAACATGATAGTATGAGAATTCTCAAACATTAAATATATTTAAGAGTTTTTTTTTTTGTTTTTTTTTTTTAAAAAGGAAAAAACAAAATAAGATTTTAGTGCATTTGTAAATTTTATTTTTAATTAACCAGAGTTGTTTTTTTTTCTTAATTTATCTAATAAAAAAGAAAAATCAAATCATTGCAATTAACTGATCATCTTCTTGTTGTTTTTTGCAAGAAGATTCAGTGTTTAATTATAAAGGAATGTCAAGAATTTTATGTTGTTAAATTTTTCATTGATGCGTTTTTATTCTATGATTAAGGAAAAAAAAATTGGCTGAATAATTGTAGTTATAAATTTTTATCTAATTGATTGTATTGAAAATTATCATATAAGAGAAAGATTGTAATTGGCTTGTGGGCAAGATTGTTCTAGAAAAAGATATATATGTGGGGGTGTGAATAAGTGATAATACCCAAGTATCTGGAGAGAGTATTCCTAACTCAACTGTTGAAGAGAGTAGTCAAATCTTGATCCTGCTGCTGAAAAAGACAGTAGAAGAAATATTGCTAATTTAACTGTTAGAGAGAACAGTCAAATCTTAATCCTGCCACTGATAGGAGAAGAAAGTATTCCTAACTTAGCTGTTGAAGAGAAAGCAGTGAAGTTTTGAAAAGAAAGAAGCAGAAACCTTTACCAATCTGTGGCATTGGGATAACATAGCAGGAAACTTAATCAAGCTATTGAATATAATAATAGAAGTTTTTAATCCAGCTTTTAGCATACTATGAATTTAGCACTAAAATGGTTTGTACAATGAAAACCATGTGCTAAATTCAGCTAAAAGCTAGACATCATCTTCTTCCATGTAACCTACATTAATTGGAAGAAAATTTAGGGAAGGTAAAACACCCTTTAAGCAGTCTGCAACCTAGCCTTCAATCAAGAGCATGAAAAGTCTGCCTACATCTGTCTCACCTGGAAATTCAAGAGGAAAACCAAATGGACAAAAATACTATTTTCATTTACCTGGAATTGCTACAGACCCAGAAAAGGGAAAATTTAAGCAGGATGATGTTTAAAAGCCTTCAAGAAGGAATTCCATCAGGAAAAATTGAAATTGTAACTGGAAAAGCCTCCATAATAAAGCCATGGCTATAGATATTATTTTTTATGCGTGCACACTATATTTTTTATTAATAGAAAATCTGTTTTTGTTTCATAAATGTAATAAGTTTTTTTCCCTCTCAATATGCCCTCTGAGTAGAATCAAAGATTGCTTTTTTGATTTTTAAAAATGTTTAACAAACTCTTGTTATTTTTAAAGAAAGAACCTAATGAATTTGAAATTAATCCATAAATAAAAATTAATTGATAGTGTATCCATCCAGTGGTATCTCTTACAGTTTATAAAATTTATTTGCTTCGTATTTGGTGACCAAATTACATTCAATTTGTTAATTCTCTCATTATAACATTTCAGGTAATTTGATCACCACAATTATTTTTCCTGGTCACACAATCCTGCTTAACGTAATTAAACTTGAATAATAGAAATGAGAGAACCAGCTTTTAATTTATTTGAAAGGCACCAGAATTCTATATAAGAATTCACTGGTCTACCTCCCCCTCCCTATTTTTATTAGTTACTATTATCAATTATTTGATATATCCGGAGGATTGTATTTTTTAATATAGCATTGGCAATTTATTTGACAAAATAATAATGATAGTTTAACTAATATTACCTCATAGCTTATATGTTATATTCAGGTTTATTAATTCATAATTAAAATATTTATAATATTACTAAGAGAATAAAAATATAAAATTAAAATCAAATGGTGATTAAAAATTACTGTTAAGATTTAGATTTTCAGTAGTCCAACTCAACACAGCATTTTTTGCTATATTTAGAGTTCAAGAGAAAGTCATCACTTCTAATGTATACAACAAAGTTTCTTACTGGTAAGTTTAATTGTTCACATATAATACTGAATAGTTTGCCATGCATGGATTTGTCCTGGGAGGGATCCACTGTATGCTCTTCTTATAGCTTGTAGGTAGTCCAGGATTCCAGATTCAGGTAGGCAATGGCTTCACTCATAACATTATTACGACTTCAAAAAGGAAGAACACATCGGGAAATGAACTTTTTTTATTCACACATCTTATAATGACTCAACACGCTGGTGAGAGTTGTTTGGCACCATCTTTATGACTCTGTAGAAGATCAATTTTATATTATACTGCTTTCTTTAGAACAAAGATCTAAGACGACTGATACACGATGTGTTTGCATTTTATAGTCCTGATTTTTAGTCTGCTGCACACCTCCTGCTGTCGTCTGTTGACTTTGACAAAATTTAAAGTAATTTTGTCCTCAAAATCATCTTTTGTCCCCTTTGGTTGCCATCTTTAATTACGAAAGGAATGCTCCAATTTGTTTAAATACTGCTAATTGCTTTGCGATAAGAAGTTGCTTTCTTATCTTAGCAAAAATCAAAGTAACTTTTTATTATTCTCTTTATATCTTTTTTTTAAAATTTCTTTTAACTTACAAAAAAAATATATATAACCTACATTGTCTAAAATAAATAAATCAGATATTTCAAAAGAAAAATATTATTTTCTTTTTGGGAATTTGGTAATTTAAACTTCTAAATTGCCAGTGCAACTTGAACTAAAACAAACACAGTACAGTAGGTTAATATAATTTTATCAAACTATATATTTATTTTTTATGATGAAATGGTTGTTTGAAATTATCTACTATCATGCCATTTTTTTATTGTTAATTAGATATTAAGTAATTGTTTTAAAAAATATTCTTTTTAGTCTTAATTACTTTATTCTATCCAATTCCTGTTTCATGAATTGCAAGGTGTGTGACCTTATATCATGATTGCTTATATTCTAGGATTTAATTGTTTTTTTTTTCTTGATGATCCCAATAAAACTAGTTATTTATCAGTAGGGGAAGTCCATGAATTGCTTAAGATTATTTATAAGAAGCTAATTTATTTCCCTCTTGTTCACAGTAGAGTTCTTGCTTCCTGAACTAGAATTGTGAACAACAGCTATATGGGACATGGGTTTTATATTTAGTATATGGACATCCAGGTGATGATGATGATGATTCCTGGATTGGCATGAAGAGGATATTTTTCAAAGTCCATGCACTACATTTTATTTAGTTTGGTCTCTATTAGAAATTAAGTTTATAGTTTGCCATTACCTTAATGGTACTAAGTGGGTAGAGCATTGATGATGATCAGCATGTTTTAATATCCCAGCATTATTTTTTTTTTTTGTATTCTTATTGATTAGCACTTAAGTTTGTGTATCCAAATTATGGTTTAAATAATTGCCCAAGCTGGCAAAGACTTGATTGTTAGCCCGGTCTACAGGAGACCCATTTCAAATCCAGTCACAAGATTGACTGTTGATTTATTTTGATAGATCATTCATGATGATGAATGATTATTACTTTTGGGGAGTGCTGGTGAACTTATAGTTAGCTTTGTGATCTCTCAGAGTGATCTATTTTGCTCATCCCTTTTGAGATTAAATTTTATTTTATTTTTTAACTTGAGGATAAAAATACAATTCTTCAGATCCCTCATGGTTTAAACCCCAATTTTCTGTAGAGTTACAAATGGCTAACCAATTTAGGGCAGTTGATGTTTACATATCGGTGAGCATCACCCCAGGTACGATCCTGTATTTCCCTGTAGCATTACAATATATTATTTTCTATCTTTTGATATTAAAACATCAATTATTCATCTTCTATCATATCTTTTGAGCTGGATATATCCAGTCCAGATTTATTTTATTCTTTTAAATTTTTTCAATGATGTCACTGATACTTGTTTGTTTTTCATATCTCTCCATATTTTATTTGGTGATCTGAAGTCTCTGTATTACTCTTCTATTAAGGATCCAAGTCTCAGATTCATAAGCAAGCACTGATAAAATATACTTATTAAAAACTTCTTTTTCATACTCATAGATATATTTTCTTTTAACATTATTTCTACCAAAAACATACTCTGTTCAAATTTAATCCTATAATTAATTTTGTCCATTATATTTTTATCCATATTAATATTCAGGCCAAGATATTTATTGTATTTAATTTCTAATTTATTAATATCATTCTTTATTTTCTTTTTTTGAAAATTGACTAAACATTACTTTGATCTTTTTAAAATTTATTATTAGTCTATTTTCTTACTTTTATCTGATACTTCAACATATCTCAAAACTCTGAAGTTTTTGTTAAAGTAAGTACATCGTAAGCAAAGTTTTGATATCTGAACTACTCATTACTTATTGTTATTTGTTTAGCTTTTCATTGCAATCCAAAAATTATTCTCCATAAAACTACTATAAAGTTTTGAAGCTATGAAATTATCCTGTTTTATACTCTTATCTAATCTTTTTAATGATAACTTGGAATCTAATTTTCATTATTACATTTTGATAAATATTTTTTAGAATTTAACCATATTCGAGTCTACATCTTAATATTATAAAACTTTAATCACCCGTCAGTGCTTATAACCTAATGCTATTTCATAATTTACAAATCCAATTTGAAATGGCAATTTATATCCACTAATTCCTGATTTAATTTTTTCTAATATTTAACATTTGTTTTTTGTTTGGCTTGAGTTCTAATGTTCTTTATAAACCATTTGTAATAATCTTACTAAAGATCTTATATAGATCTGATGAAAACATGATAGGTGTGTAATATCTAACATTTTTCTTTTCACCTTTCTTGAATATAAATATGTATTTTACATATCATTTGGTATATCTTTATTATTTAAAAATTTAGTACACAGCTTTGCTAATATCTTCTCCATTTTTTCATATGCTTCTTTTAAAATATTTGTAATAATTTTATATTTCCTAATACTTTTATTTAATTGCATGACTTCTCTATTTATTTAAAAAAACAAAACAAAAACAACAGCATTATTTTAAAAAATATTCTAATTATAGAAGCCTTTTTTTTCTATATAATTTTTGTATAATTCTTTTGCACATTTAGTGATGTTATCCTTCTTTTTAATTATAGTGCATCATTCATTTCTTTTTTATTATTATAACAACTTATTTTAATACCAAAGTCTTACCATATATTTATCATAACTATATATATAAATTGTAATGGTAGAAATAAAAAATGCACCAACTGCAGCATCAAAAGTGTATTCTAACTTGCAAAAATTTGTAAGTTGATGATGATGAGCAACATGCAAGCCAGATGTTTTATTTACAACAATACAGATGCCATTTCTTTGATCATTTACAATGATTTTACAGCCTATAGTAAATATGCAAATATGTGATATGAATGTTTAAAGTTTTATATTGTATTTTTTTTTGTATAAAAAAAAAAAAAAGTTTTATATTGTAATCTTAAAATAAGAATATTGTAATAAATAGATGCAATAAACTCAATGCAACATCAATCACTACCAGATTTTGCAGTAACTTCAAAGTAAAATAGAGGGATAAATAAAATTTTGAGATCAAGGATTTCATGGCAATTGATAACTATTAATTTTATTATACATAATGTACAATATGAATATGATAATTAAAATACCAAAGAAATAATAATAAAAATAAATTAATACTTACACACTATTTTAATAGTTTTTATTAGTCATTCATTAGACTAGAGATTTTTAAAAAATAAATAATATTTATGTATTGTAACTTTCATTACACCATTCTCATGCAAGCTAGGGAATGGTTTCTAGCCACTTTTAACACTTTGTGGAGAGATGTTTAGAAATAGTGTTAAATTCATAATATTTCTGTAATGTAATTTTCACTACATTACTCATGCGAAGTAGGGACTGGTTTCTAATCACTTTAACACCTTATGGAGGGAATGGAACAAGGTGTTAAAAGTGAATTGAAACCATGCCTACCTTGCATGAGAGTGGTGCAGTGAAAATTACATTACAGAAATATTATTCATTATACATTATTTCTTTTATTTTCAATAAATAAATTTTACAAACTTAAAAAAAAAAATTGTAATATTATAAGATAATTTTATTTCAAACCCTTTTTATTATAGTTTATTATTATATAATAATTGCAATAATCACATATTTATTTACCCATTTTGATTTAAATTATTTTTAATTTAGATATTACAATCATGAAATGAAGCAGAAGTATATCTATTAACTATTAGCAATATTTTTAATCTCTACACATGTAGTAAAGATAAATATATATATATTTGTCTGTTCTGCTTTGAGTTAAACATATTTAATGCATAGTAAAAGTTAATATTTATAATCATATTCAATTCTTAAATATTTTATATATCTGTCATATAAATAAGAATAAAGATTTAGCTAAAGCCACTATCTCTCAACTTTATGATATATGCATATATCAATCACTAATTAATACACATTTTTAAAAAATAATATTTGTTAAATAAAAATATTATTACTATTATATTTTTATATAAAATGCTTTGTGAAATTATATTTTTTTATAAAGTAAACATAAAATTATATTACAATATGTTTATTTACTTAAATTGAACGGTGTGATATTGAATAATAACTATCAATTGTCCAAGTCTCAATTCTTGCATGTTAACCCATAAGTAATCCATGTCAAAGTTTGTGATGTGATAATTGAATGGAATTATTATTGTTGTTCTATTAGCTTTGAATATCCTTTTTTTTTTTTAACAATAATTTTTTTTCTATATTCTTTTAACTTCCTTGTTGATTGATAAATATTATTAAATATAAGAAGATATCTACTAATTTTGAAGAGAGATATGCATTATATTATTCACTTATTCCATGATAAGCTTTCCATCCGATTCCTAGGAAAAATATAGTAGCAAATTTTATTATCCTAGAAATCTATATTTTTAATTTCTGAATTATTAAAATATACAATTAATCCTCAGATAAGTTTTTAAATCAGGAAATTTGAAGATACATGTCAGTTAGTTTAATTTTTGCCTCCTCAGTTAATTGTTTTCAAAAAATAGCACTCTTGGACAAATCAGGCAATCATTTTAAGAAACTTTTATTGATTTTTCCACGTTCTTTCCTAGTATTCTATTAAATAAACTTGTTTCCATAAATAAAATACAAAGAATAATATTTTATAAATCATTATAATAATTATTAACACTCAAGAACAAACATATTACTTCTTTTTTATTGTTTATTTTAGTTAATAACAATATTTTTATATAATAAATTATTTAAATATTGATGTGTGTAATTTTTTAAATTTAATTATTATCCACAAACACACAGCTTGTACTGATCAGATTGTTTATCTGAGTCAATACAAATCAATAGAACTTTTTATTTTTAATATTTTTTTTTTTAGCCTTCATATGACCTTCCTAGTTACAATATGTATGTATTTAAATCTTTATTAACTTTTTTGCATCACTGGTATTTATTTCTTTTAAATGGAATCTTTATTGTCTTGTCACAGCTGATAATTTACTTATGAATATCTGTTTTTGTTTTTTTTTGTTTAATTTCTGTCATGTGAGTTGCTGCTAATTATTAGAATATCTTATCTTTTTATTGATTCCATTCACGTTTTTATACCTCTGGTTGTTGGTAGTCTTTAATAGTTTAAATTGAAAGCATTTTAAAGTTCTAATTTAAATTCATTTAAATATTTTTAAAGAGTTGAGGTGTTAATTGATGATAAATTACTCTCTTAATAATCTTTTATCTTTCTAATTTTGTATTAACACATATTTTAAATCTCACTAACTATTTAGTCAAAATGTAATCAAATTCTGCTGTGTCTTCATTTAGGTGCTTTGATGTCCATTTTCATTTTGGATTTTTCTCAGAGAAAGAACTCATAATATATAGTTTTTGGGGATTTTTTTTTAAATTCCATAAATTGATATCCTCCATTATTTCTGTTTTCTTATCCAAACTTATTGCTAGCTGTTTCATCTTCCAATTATTTTCAAATTCTAACATTAAAGAATCAGATGATAATTTTAAAATATTGTTTGGTCTGATCAAAAACATTTTGTGCATCTATATAAAAATTCATTTACTTCTGTTTCTAATCACGACTCAATCCTTTTTTCTTTTCAAAAATATACAGTACATATAGCCATATAATTCTATAATTAAAACCACTTCTTTTCTTTTCAAAAACTTTATTTGATGTATATATACATATATATCCACTTATTTCCAACGTTTCGACTATTTTTACTCTATAGTCATTTTCAAGGATTTGATTCCCTTCTCAAAAAACTTTCCCTTTTTACATTTTCTTTTATCCAATGGTTTTTTGGATAAAAGAAAATGTAAAAAGGGAAAGTTTTTTGAGAAGGGAGTCAAATCCTTGAAAATGACTTTAGAGTAAAGATAGTCGAAATGTTGGAAATAAGTGGATATATATATACATCAAATAAAGTTTTTGAAAAGAAAAGAAGTGGTTTTAATTATAGAATTATATGGCTATATAAAAATTCTTTATTTTTTATCAGAAAAAACAATAAACTGTTGGAAAATAAATTATTTGCATTTGGTATCTTTAATTATATCGAATAACCAATCATTTCACTAGTCTGATATAGTTTTAATTTTCATAATATTGCTGCAGAGTATAATTAATACTTGGTTTATTATAAGAAATACATTTATTTAAAAATGAATGATAATGTGCTACCAAAAGTTATTAAGTGTATTGTAAAGTTGTAATTAATAATTTGTAAAGTGCATGCTCATTACATAATGTACCGGGTTCACTCCGCATAATCATTTTTTTACCCGATCTTACACGTATGTATGTTTCAGCTGGTCTCAAACTTCTCCATAATCACATTTATAATCTTATGTAATTATAAATGTTACGTGAACGAACCGGCATGTTTGAGCAAAATGGGAGATATTATTGATAGCTTTAACTATCAACAATGGCCCACCTTGGCTTCTGGATTCAAACCCCTACTATCCAAACACTTCATTTGTTTCTGAGTAAACTCCGGGCACCAGCTATCTATTCAGAAGAATAAACAACGTATTGGGTCAGTAGGCTCATAATCCAGCGCTCGAAACGATCCCAAAAAACTAGCCCAGTCTAATTTTAATCAGTAATAAAATATAGAAAAAGAATTGATAAAAAGAATTGACCGACAAATAAAGTTTAATTTTAAAGACAATTTATTAACTAACATTTACTAATTTTAAACATTTTTATAAATCTAAATAACACGCACATTTTAAGTTAACATACTATGATATATTTTATGAGGAAGCATAAATAATATTTGACAGTGATAAATTATCTAACATTCGCAAACACGCTCATCAATAGTTCATTTTATGCATGCTTAAGAGTTCAAATTACTTGTATCTGTAGGATTTACAAATTACAACGGTGGCTACTATGTATAAATGAGAATAATAAAATGTTTTACCTAGGATTTTTGGATATTGCTTGTTGTTGGCTGCTTCTGACGGAGTATATCTAACTGGTTAGATCTGATGTTTTTTGAGAAGATTTGATGCTAATCCGTTGGTTTTATTCTTGGAGACAGTTGAACATTGACAGAGGATTTCTGAGTTGTTATGCAGACATTATTTCACAGGCAGGTTTTTATGATCTTGTTGGACTAAAGGGCTGAAGCAAGAGCACATATTCCCAAAAACCGCTCAGCAATGCATTTCTGTTTCTGCATACATAATATAAACTGCACTATTATCTGAACTGAAACAAGACTGACACTGAAAACTAGTCTGACAACTGATGTCCGATAAAAATCTGGCTATTTATATATGCAAAGTGTTTTTGTTTTAGTATCCTCCGGCAAATATGTGTTGTCGAAATTTCATTGATAATCCTTTTACAACGTGTTTTTGAAGATTGTTTAATTAATAATAGTCTTCATAAACGTGTTGTTTTTATATCTTTAATTAGTAGCCCACCGCTGGTGTGGTTTTTTTAAATCTTTATTTAACTTAATAGCCATCGCTGTGTTTTCCAAATATAATTTCTTTTTAACTTTCATTTATATATTTTTTTAATATTATTCTAACACGCATACATTTATTTACACTCGCACACGCATATATAATTTACTATAATAAGCTCGAATGAAAAGAGATTTGTTTTTTGTTTTTTTTAAACTTTAAATTATTTATTTTTACAAATACTAATAAGAAAAACTTTACTTCCTTTTATAAAACTTTTAGTTTAACTTTCTAAAGAAAACCCCCTGCCCACTTTTAATCAATTATTTTCCAACTTTTATTTCAAACTCTTTTACGAAAGATTTTTATTTTAATAATTTTTTTAGACAAAATTATTTTATATACATGTGCCAATTTGGCCTTGGCACAATAAGTAATATATATTAAGGCGATAACCTTAAGACTATGCGCCTAGATGTGACAGTAGGGACTTCTACAAATCTTAACACAAGAAACGACTTTAAAAGACGAGAGCGGCCACTCTTATCTTTGACCTACTGACTCGCTGTAAATCAAAAGATTTTGCATACATTAGTTTGTATAGAAATTGTGGACTTAATCAGTGAAGTAGTTAATAGCTTTACGCTCTCAAATGAATATGCTTTAGATTCACCTATATAATTAGAAGGTCGAAGATAAGAATGGCTGCTTTTGTTTTTTAAAGTCGTTTCTTGTGTTAAGATTTGTAAAGGTCCCTACTGTCGCATTTAGGCACATAATCTTAAGGTTATAGCCTTAATATATATTACTTAAGTGTATTGTAATAAGTTTAATGATATTAATTTTTGAAAAATGTATTTTATTTTGGTTTTTAACTTAACATTTTAAATTTTAACTTACAGATTTTATGTGCATTATAGTTGCTTAATAATTATATTTTTGAAGTTATATAATTAGTAAGAAATAATTAAGTTAAACCACTAAACATCACATGATCACTATTTCTTATGCTAGCACATTACTGTTATTAAAACAGACAAAACTCTCTCCATATAGTAGTGCCACTCAGTGCCAACCAGAGTAATCAGTGGATGCCAAAAGGCTTGTGCATAAAATCCCTATCTAGTGCCAACTCATTCAATATCCCCAGACTAGTTTCTGGATCTAGGTGCAGTGCTCTCAGATCCAAAGCTCCTCACTGACGAAGGCCACAAGCCAGAAACTAGTCTGGGGATATTGGATGAGTAGGCATTAGATAGGGATTTTATGCACAAGCCTTCTCGCATCCATTGATTACTCTGGTTGGCACTGAGTGGCACTACTATATGGAGAGAGTTTTGCCTGTTTTAAATAATTAAGTTACCACTTCTTTTTTTAACAAAGAACAATAAAAAAACTATTAACATATAAGATCATTTATTCTGCTGTAGCTAATATTACTTTTTTTTTTCTTATTTGATTTTATAATAAGTTAGTTCATTTAGCTTTATTGAAATATATTATAAAGTCCATTATGACAGAAATATCCTCACCTTTTTTGATTTTCTTTAGAAAAAATCTGCCATATTACAATGTCCTATTTGAATATATTCAAAGAAAGTCTTCATTGTACTATGTCTAACACAGTTGCAGTAACTCTGTTTAAAGTGTTATATTTTTACTATGGAAACCATCAGAAAAATAATTTCCTGGTTCACAATATCATTATGTAAGTATTCTTGATAACATGGAAGAAAAAAAAAGTTATAAAATATTTAATAAAAGTAAATATTAAAATTTTTATAAAATCTTTAAATTAATAACCATAAAAATGTATGTGTTAAAAATTTAAATATTTATATATAAATACATTAAATTTTAGATTTTTACAAGAATTGCTTTTTCAACAACCAAAAATTGCTTATCATATCAATGATTTTATTGAGTGCATTCGTGAAAGTCATCCATCTAGGTAAGTTACTTTTCTATACAATAAGAACTCAGTAAAAGTTTGAATATTTATATTAAATTGAATTATTATTGTTATTTTTAACAATGTTAATATTTTGATTGCTTAATAATTTGCTTCAAAGATCTAAATAGAAAAATATATGTTGTGTTAATATCACAATATTATCTGATTTTGTATTTTACATAATCTAATTTTATTATACCTATAATTTATAATTTGTCTCAATGTACAATATCTAGATATAATCTTTTTATGTGTACACAGCTTATTCTTTAATTATTACATTTTATATCCATATACATAAAATATTGCTACTGATTTAGTATATGTGCTACCCATTAGATGGAGCCATAAGGAGGTCCAGAAGGTGGTAGAAAAGGTTACAGATGGAGTAGAGAAAGTAGACTATGAGACAGTATTGATAGGAGATTCACTAATAAGAGAATGTGGGGATATAATTGCAAGAGAAAATAGAAGCAGGTATGTTAGAGTATGTTTGCCTGGAGCAAAAATTAGGGATGTGACAGATAAAGTAAGAAAGCAAGGTAGTAGAGATGTATATGTAATGGTAGGGACTAATAATTTGTTAGAGCCATCAGAGAAAGTAATGGATGAGTATGTAGAATTGATTAGGAATTTGAGAGAGATTAAAGGAAGAGTAGGAGTAGTGGGACTATTACCAAGATTTGATAAGAGGCATTTGTTAGATAGGGCATGTTCTATAAATGAGAGAGTGAAAAAATTGTGTGAGAGAAATAATGTTGTGTTTGTGGATGTATGGGATTGGTTTATTGGAAAGAGGGAGTTATATAGTAAAGATGGTTTGCACTTAGGAAAACAAGGAAGTGAAGTTTTAGGGAGTCTGATATTTAAAGAATATAATTCGGGAAACTTTTAAAGGGGGGTGGGCTTTTAAATTGTAATATTATCAAAAAGAAGAAGAATGGAGGGGATATAAGAAATAAGCAAAAGATGGTTGATTTAGATATAAGTGTAGATGTGGAGAGGGAATGGTTTTGTAAGATTAGTGGTAAGAAAGTTTGTTATAAACGTAATGGAGAAGAAGGAATCAAAAGAATTTATAAAAGAGTAGTTAGGAAAGAAGAAATTGTTAAAATTGGGTTTTTGAATATGCAAGGTGGTAGGAGACCAGAAAAGTGGCTGGAATTAAATAAAGCAATTGAAAATGAAGGGCTTGAGGTATTAGCAGTAGTGGAAACTCATTTAAGAGAAGAAGAAGAACCTATTTTGGAAGAGGTAGTATGGCAGGGTATAAACAGAAAAGAAAAAGAAAAAAGGGGTGGTGGTATAGGTGTTATATCGAAAAAATATTTAAATATTGTTAAATGTCAAGAGCATTTGTGGTTTGAAATAAGGTTGGGTAGACAAGAATGGATGGTGGCTGTAGTGTATATCGCCACTGGAGATAGTCAAACTGTAATGGAGTGGAACAATAGTATATATGAATGCCTAGTTAAGGATATACAGAGTTTTAAAGAAAAGGGGAAGAGAATAATGGTTATAGGGGATATGAATGGACATATTGAAGAAATTGATGATGTAGATAATAAAAATGGTCAGTTTTTGAAGGAATTTTGTCAAAGAGTAAATTTGAGCATTGGGAATTTATTAAATGTGTATGAGGGACAATACACATGGTCTAGGAATAATGTATTTCACACAATAGATTATGTATTGGTAGAGAAAGAGGGAATGAATAAAATACGGAAAATTAAGGTGTTTGATAATGAAGAGAGAGTATGTAATAGTGATCATAACTTTATTGTAATAGAAATGGTTAGTAATGTGATGGAGGATAGAAATAAAGGTAGAAATAATAGTGAAAGATGTGGATGGAGAGTGAATGATAAGAATAAGTTGGAAGAGTATAAAATAAAAGTTGAAGAAACCATGGAGCAGTTGGTTGGGGATGAGTATAAGGACTGGTGTGGTGAAATAGAAAAAGTGGCAAATAGGATTTTAGTCGAGAATATGCAGAAGAATAAAAGTAATAAAAAAATGAGAGTTAGTAAAAGTGTAAAAGAGAGGAAAGAAGCATGCAGAGAATATAAGTGTGCTATTAAGAATAAAGAAAGTGAAAATGATATTAATGCTAAATGGGGAAAGTACTTAGAAAAGAAGAAGCTAGCTAAAATGGATAATTATAGAGAGAGGATGAAGTTAAATAGTAAATTGTTGGAGGATATTAATAAAAGTGGAAGAGATGGGAGTAAAAAATTTTGGAATTACATTAAAAGGAGAAATGTAGGGGAAAGAGAGATAGTATTAATAGATGATGAGGGAATAGAATGTAGCTCTAGAGGTGAGCTAGAGAAAATCTTAAATAGATATGTAATGGATATAGAAAAGATGTTAGATGTGAAGGAATTAGTGATAGAAAACATGAAAGCAGTTAGTAATGGGAATATTAGGTTCACAAAAAATGAACTGAATGAGGCAGGGAAGAGATTGAAAAGTGGAAAGGCGAGAGGTTTAGATGGATGGGCAGCAGAGATGGTAATGAATTTAGGGCATAGAGCAAAAGCAAAGTTATTATCATGTTTTAATAAGATGGCACAGAAGACAGTTTTTCCGGGTAGTTGGAGTAATACAAGAATAAGATTATTATTTAAAGGAAAGGGTAAAGATCATAGAAAGTTAAATAATTATAGACCGATAGTGGTAACATCAGTTTTATATAAAGTTTTTGCATATATGGTAGCTGGAAGAGTTGTAAAATGGATGGAAGAGAATAATGTAGTGGGGGAAATGCAAGGAGGTTTTAGGTCAGATAGGCATATAGGAGATAGTTTGTTTGTAGTTACACAACTTATGGAGATGAGTAGGAATTCAGGTAGATCATTATATATGAGTTTTATAGATATAGAGAAAGCATATGATAGAGTAAATAGAAATAGATTATGGGTAAGATTAGCCAATTTGGGAATGGATGAAGCTTTAGTAAATATTATTAAGAAATTATATGAAAATAATTATTATACTTACCAATTAGGGGATATAGAATCAGTTAAAGTTAAAAATGGGGTGGGATTAAGGCAAGGATGCCCTATGTCACCGATTTTGTTTTTGTTGTTTTTGAGTGAAATGGAGAAAGCAATAGAAAGACTAGGAAGAGGGGTAGAGATACCGTTAATAGGTGGCAAAGGAGTATATACTTTGTCGGGTCTTTTTTTGGTGGATGATATCTTTTTATGTGCAGAAAGAAGAGAAGATATGGATATTATGTTGAGGACATGTGCAAGGGTGGGTAAAGAGATGGGGATTAAATTTAGTGAAGAAAAATCAAATATAATGATGGTTAATACTGGGGAAAGAGAGGATGTAGATTTTTTATTGGGGGATATAAAGTTAAGTGTGGTGGATAGATATAGGTATTTGGGAATCATCTTATGTAATCAGGAAAATTGCTTGGATGAATGGGAGAAAAAATTGGTAAATGAAGCAAAGAAAAGAAAGGGTTTGGTAAAGAAACTAACAGTATTTTCATATAATAAATATGATGTAGCTAGAATTGTATGGAAGGGAGTTGCAGTAGCAGGGTTAACATATGGTAATGATGCATTATGTGTTAGTAAAAGGATTTTAGATTATTTAGAGAAAGTACAAAGGGAAGTAGGAAGACATGCATTAGATGCAGAGGTGTGGACAGCAAAGGAGGCAATTCAAGGAGAAATGGGATGGTCAAGTTTCTATATGAGAGATGCAAAAAGTAAAATGAAAATGTTTGGTAGGTTGCAGTTTATGGATAGTAAAAGAATAGCCAAAATAGTGTTTAATTGGGTTATGAGTAAAGGGCAGGTAACAAGATGGGTGAGAAAGGTAATGCGGTATGCAAAAGATTTGGATAAAGAATTTATATCGGTATACTTGTATAAAAGATGGGATGATTGTGTTAGGAGGATTGTTGAGTGTTATAGTGGTAAGGAATGGGATAAAAGAATAGAAGCATTAATAAAAAATAGGGAGTTGGAGAGATGGAGAAGTAGTATGGAGGGTAAGAAGAGTTTAAATATATATAGAAGTAAACGGAATATTGGAAGCGAGTTAATTTATGATAATAGTAAGGAAAGTAGTTTATTGTTTAAGGCTCGAACGGGATCTTTAGCAACAAGAGAATATACATGTAAATGGAAAACTATGGGTGATTTAGCGTGCAAATTATGTAAGGAAGGTATAGAAAATATTAGGCATCTATTGATTGAATGTAAATGCTTGAAAGCAGAAAGGGTACAGATAATGAAGTTATGGGAGAATAGGTATGAACAAAGTGACTATACAGAAAGTGAGTTATTAGTTTTTATGCTGGGTTTGCGAAAAGATAAGGGGGATTTAGATTTAAAGGCCATAGAGTTGACAAAGATTATGTTGTGGAAATGGGATGGGGCAGAATATGGGAAGACTTAGAGTGGGGAATGGAAAATAAAGTGGCTAACAGGTTTATCTGGGCATAGTTGCTGAGATATTCTTGACTTCGTTTAAGGAGAAGCCAAATACATCACATCACATCACGTCAAAAAACAAACAAACAACTAATCAATAAGAAATAAAATATAAACATATTGAAAATAATTTATTTAACAAAAAAATGTTTTATAGATAACTTTTTATTAATATATTTAATATAAAATTGTGTTATATGAAAGTAATTTTTATCATCTAAAATATTTGTTTTTATTAACATAAAAATAAATTGTATAGTCAATATATTAATTAAAAAATTATCTGTAAAACTTTGTACCTATTGGTCAAATAAATTATTGTCAAAATTCTTAGTTGCCATAATATTTGCTTTTTGTAATTTCAAGAGTGTGCCTTCCTTTATTAATTGAATATTTGTTGTAAACATTCTAAACTTTTTTTGCTATTTTAAATTGAACTGTTTAGTGTCAAAATAAAGAAGTTCTCACATAGATTTTTTTGTTACAAGCAAGAATACCCTGAATGAGACACCAGCTTGGAATATAATTTCTTTTTCTCCAAAGTTTTTTGTTTACAGTAATAATAGTTCACTGTGTACTGATTACTAAGAAATTGCTACACTATAAAACATATGTTAGAATATGTCTTCCAACATAAAGCATTCATTATTCAGAAAAGATAATGTTAGTTCTCCAAGTACAATCAAAATATTCAACATGAAAAATAAGAAATTAAGTATTATTATTGCTATTTGATCAATATTATATATAAATATACATGGCATCAGCATGGGATTTGAGCTTTCCATTGTCAGATTTCAATGGTATGGATAGCTGAAGCCTGTCCATTAAAGTATGAGGATTTGCTATCTTAATATAAACTGAGCACTGATTATATATATATATGTGGGAGATGATAATCTGGACCAACTGATGAGGGCTGGTTCAGCATGAAATATGTATATTGGTGATTATTTATCTTTTCTACATGTGTGTGGTTATGTGTATCAGTGGTATGAGATAATGTGGATAGTTGAAGGAACTTGAAAGTTTCAGTTTAAATCCCCTTACAATTAGGCTCCAGGTATGTGAAGAGTGCCTATATTTCAAATATATAAATATACACTAACCTATGATATATGGCCTGCAGCATATTATCAAGTGTTTCACAGCTGCTTTATCAATTTTGTATTAAGTGCTTCAGTTTTTTTGAGTAATATATGTATATAGTACTTTGTTAAAGTATATGAGCAATTATGAAAACTGTTAACTCGGTTGTATTTGAGTTATACTAGTTTTTGTTGAAGTAATGAATGTGTCTTTTACTCTCAAAAACAGATTAAATTATTTGAATTATGAATAAGAACTTTTTTGTGAAGTTAGTCCAAATGTTATTAAAATGGCAAAATAATTTGCAACTGAGCAGTGTTGGAAAATATAGTAAAACTGTAAATGTTATTTGTATTTATATATTGGACTATTTCCTTCATCTAAGTTTTGAATATCTTTAGAAAAATTTAACTTTATTTAAATATTCCAACTGTTAGCAATAGCATCCAGGTTCGTATTTGCACAATGTTTCGAGAGGTATTGTTCTCCCCTCTTCTTCTAGTGTTACTGGCCTGTCCAGTGACAGTACAAGCATGGGAATCTTGAATATTGAATTTTAAATTATCGCTCTAAACAACTGAACTGCAAGTTACTAGAAATTTTCTATACTTATCTATGAGGTTCCTCTTGATTTCTCCACTTTTTCTTAAGAGCAAAGTTGATTAGTGGTTTTTATACATTATGTATAGTCACCCTAGGTTGACTTATGGGGTTGTTTGCCATTGTCATGTGAACAAACTTCTTTAAATTTTCTTCTTTGTATCTTTTCTTCTCTGTCTAATATTTTTGTATTTTCCCAATTGAACATATATTCATTGGTATATACATGGTCTGCTACCTTAGACACATCTGTTTTCTCTCTTCTAATCATCAGTTTGTGTTCGTGTGAGTGCGTTTCAATGGGATGACTGGTCTCACCAATAATTCTTCCATATTCACATGGTATTTCATAAATGCAGTTTTTTCATTTCAGCATTTCAAGTTTAGGCTTTTTAGATGTTTGAATTTCTTGTAGTGTGGAATGGCTCGGGAAGGCCACTCTGATGTTATACTGATTGCAGATTTTTCTTAATTTGTTTGCTATTTTTTATATGTAAAAAAAAAATGTATATATTTTTTATATGTATGGATACAGTATCAATAAATGTTTTTTTTCTTTTGATGGTTCTTTTTGTTGTTGATTTGATGTTTTCTTAAATAACAGCTGATGGATAACTGTTTTTCATGAATTTGTTCTTTATAGATCTTTTCTTTTTTCAAATTGCTGGTTTCTGAACAAACTTTTTTGCTCTGTTCCATAATGAGAGTATAACTGCATGTTTAGTGTTTCTGGAGTGATTGGCTATAATAGTGATAGTATAACTGCATGTTTAGTGATTCTGTAGTGATTGGCTATATAGGCTGAGTATTTTCCTGTATGCCTGGGTTTTCTGTAAACTGTAGTTTTGATTTTGCCATGAAGAAGTCTTGTCACAAGAACATTTAAGAATGCCAATTTTTGTTCTTGTTCTGATTCTATTGCAAATTTAATTGAAGGGGATATGTTGTTGATATGTTTCCAGAAAGTTTGTAGTAGTGCTTTACCATATATATGACCAAACAACAAATATATCATTACATAGTGAAGTCAAACTTTTGGATGTGGAATAGTCTTTATTTCTGTGGTTTCAAATTCTTTCATGTAAATATTGCTTATCAGGAGTGACAGTGATGAGTCAATAGCCATTCTTTAATTTTGTTGGAAGAATTCTGTGTCATATTGAAAGTAAGTTGGTTTTACTCAAAATGTTAATAGTTCCATTATACTATTAATAGGAAGAGTTGTTTTGGTTTGTAAGCTATTATCACCATTTAATCTTTTTCTTACAATAGACACACTTCTTCTCATGGTATATTTGGGAATAAATTTTTCACATCAAAGCTTACCTTCCACATCAAAGCTTACCAGTAAGTCACTTTTTTCAATTTTTATGTTCTTGATTAATTCTACAAAGTGTCTAGAATCCCTGTCAAAGGACTGGTCTTATATGCTAAAGGACTAAGAACTTTGAGAGGAAATCTTGACAAATTTTGACAAGGTGAATTTCTAGAACTAACAATAGGTCTTAATGGAACTTGATCCTTATGAATTTTAGGTAAACCATATTTCTGAGTAATGCTTGAAACTTTGTTTCTGCACTCGGTATTGGATTTTTTGCCACTTTTCTGTATTGGCCTGCTTTGTGTTCTTATATTTTGTTGTCATAATCAGTTTGTATCTATTGCAATTGTTGCATTGCCTTAGTCAGCAGGGAGAATAATTATAGATTTATCTACTTTGAGAGATTTAATTGCTTTCCTCTCATCATAGGATATGTTTGACTTCAATTTTTGTTGCTTGTCAAATGTTCTTTTTATTCTCCAGGGTAATTCTGCTGCTTCTTCTAAAGGCAATTTTTGATGGACTTCCTCAGTGGCTGCCATTACATCTAATAAAGGGATATTAGATGGTGTTACAGCAAAGTTTAATCCTTTTTCAAGAACAGAAATTTCAGCATCTGTTAGATATTTAGAATTGAGATTTTTAACAGATGAAACTGGTTCATTGCTTGGTACATTATGTTTTTTGATATGCCCATGCAGGTTTGCAAGTTTTTTTCTTTGACATTTTTTTATTTTTCCATGTAATGTAGAATATGATTTTTTTACTGTTTGAGAAACTCTTGTGAAGTCTTCATCAGTAAGTTTATTTTTTAGAAAACATTCAATATTATTAATGGAATGCAAGGTTTGATACTTGGAAAACCTGTGAGCATTTATTCTTTCATTTGTATTTTCCCAATTAAACATATGTTCATTGGGACATACATAGTCTGTTACCTAGACAAACTAAATGCTCAACGGTTTTCCAAGTACTAAACCTTGCATTCCATTAATAATGTAGAATGTTTTCTAAAAAATAAACTTATTGATGAAGACTTCACAAGAGTTTCTAAAGCAGTAAGAAAATCATATTTTACATTACATGGAAAAATAAAAGAATACCAAAAGAAAAAACTTGCAAACCTACATGGGCATATCAAAAATCATTATGTACCAAGTAGTGCACCAGTTTCATCAATTAAAAATCTCAGTTCTAAACATTTAACAGATGTTGAAATTTCTGTTGAATAAAAGGATTAAACTTTGCCATAATGCCATCTAATATTCATTTATTATATATAATGGCAGCCACCGAGAAAATCACTCAAAAAATTGCCTTTAGAAGAAGCAGCAGAATTACACTGGAGAATAAAAAGAACACTTGACAAGCAACAAAAATTGAAGTCAAACATATCCTATGATGATAAAAAAGCAATTAAATCTCTCAAAGTAGATAAATCTATAATTATACTCACTGCTGTCTAAGCCAGTGCAATAATTGTAATGGATACAAACTGATTATGACAACAAAATACAAGAACACACAGCAGGCCAATACAGAAAAGTGGCAAAAAATCTGAAATGGAGTACAGAAATAAAGTTATAACCATTACTTAGAAAACATTGCAGGTACTTCAGTGATTAAAAAAAAAAAGAAAATAACATCATATTTCAGCAGAATTTCTCATTTTTATGGTCTACCTAAAATTCATAAGGATTATGTTCCATTAAGATCTATTGTCCACCTAGCCAAAATTTTGTCAAGATTTCTTTTCAAAGTTCTTAGTCTTTGGCATACAAAACTCACTCCTTTGTCAGGGATTCTAGATACTTTGTAGAATTAATCAAGAACATAAAAATTGAAAGAATTGACTTACTGGTAAGATTTGATGTGGAAAGTTTATTCACAAATGTACCATGTGAAGAAGCATTGTCTATGGTTAAGAAAAAATTAAATGATGATAGTAGCTTGCAAACCAGAATGACTCTTCCTATTGATATTATAATGAAACTATTAACATTCTGCATAAAAACAATCTACTTTCAATATAACACAGAATTCTTCTAACAAAATCAACAACGGTTATGGGCTTACTATTGTCATTCCTCATTAGCAATATTTACATGGAAGAACTTGAAACCACAGCCATAAAGACTACTCCGTATTCATCTAATGTTTACCTTCACTATATAGATGATATATTTGTTGTATGGCCACATAGTGAAGCACTCCTACAAACTTTCTGGAAACATATCAACAACATATCTCCTTCAATTAAATTCACAATAGAATCAGAACAAGAACAAAAATTGGCATTCTTAGATGTTCTTGTGACAAGTTTCCCTCATGGCAAAATCAAAATTACAGTTTACAGAAAACCCATGCATACAGGAAAATATTTAGTCTATACATCCAATCACATCAGAAATACAAAACATGGAGTTATATTGTCACTATGGAATATAGCAAAAGAAGTTTGTTCAGAAATCAATGATTTGAAAAAAGAAAAGATCTTTATAAAACAAATGAAAAATAGTTATCTATCACCTGTTACTAAGAAAATCTTAAATAGACAACAAAAAAAACCCAACAAAAGAAAAAACTTTTATTGGTATTGTAGGGTACCCCTACATAACAAAAATAGCAGGCAAATTAAGAAAAATCTGTAATTAGTATAACAGCAGATCAGCTTTCCAGAGCCATACTATAGTATGAGGAATTCAAACATCTACAAAGCCTAAAGAAAAAACTACATCTATGAAATACCATGTGAATGTGGAAGAATGTATATTGCTGAAACCAGTCATCCCATTGAAAATTTCTTGCAAAAACACACTGATGATTAGAAGATAGAAAACAGACATATCTAAGGCAGTAGACCATGTCAATTGGGAAAATACAAAAATATTGGATAGAGAAGAAAAGATACAAAAAAGAAAATTTAAAGAAGCTAAATGCTCACATGACAATGGCGAACAATCATATAAGTCAATCTGGTGTGACTATAGATAACGTATGGAAACCACTAATCAACTTTTTGCTCTTAAGAACAAGTGGAGAAATCATGAGGAACCTGATAGATAAGTATATGAAATTTCTACTGACTGGTGCCTTTGGCAGTATGGCTCAGTTGGTTAAGAGTGTTCCCTTAAAATTCATTATTCAAGAATCTAAGGGTCCAGGTTCGATTCCTATGCCAGTACTATCACTGATCAGACCAGCAACACCTGATGAAGAGGGGAGACTAATACCTCTCAAAATGTTGATCATATACAAAACTGTGTGCTATTACTAACAGTTGAATGTATTTGGATTATTTAAATAAAATTAAATTTTTCTAAAGACATTCAATACTTATATTAGATGACGGAAATAGTTCAATATATAAATATAACTGAAATACTGCCATCATCGCAAACATTCTGGAAAACACTAAGTAAATGTTATATATATATATATAATCAAAAAATTATATGCAATTTATTTTTTATTAATGTATATTGCATTTTCTTTGTTATCTGAAAACTAATTAGCAATTTCCATTTTTGAATATAAGCTAATGCATTAAAGTTTTTTTTAGTGGTATTGTAATATTATGTATAAGATAATTATCTGGAATTTTCATATAATTGGAAAAATTATTTTCTCTCTATGCCAAAAGTTATAAAACCATAGCATTTAGCATTCAAAAAAAAAAGTTAATATAATTTTTAGAATTCTGATATCACTTGATCTTTAAATATATAAAATATATTAAACTTATGATAAATAAAACTAAATCATGGTTGAATACAAATTACTAAACAGGAGACCAAGACAATGCAATACAATGTAATTTCTTCCCATGTGCTATATGATTTTATCATATTATTTATATTATGGCAGATGATTTTTTTAATGGACTTAGAATAATTATTCTGGTCACACTTTTAAGAGTAATTGTATAAACTTAGTGTAAATTCTTGGGTGGTAAAATACTAATGTTTGCCCAAATAAATGTGGTAAATTATTTCTGAAAAAATATTCAGGTGTTGTCAAATAATGAATATTTCAGTGAATAGAACCAATAATCTTAGAATTTTATAGATTGTTATCTGCAAAATATGTCTGAAAACTCACTTTCACTAAGATAATTATTATATTTTATTACTTTTTATTCTTAATTTTGTTCTCTTATATTTGTGTTGATCAAATTCATTTATTGTGCTTAATCATTATACAAAAGAATTTTTAAATTGATTAAAAATAATTTTTAATCAATTATTATGTAATCAATTGTATATATATATGTTTATGATAAAGAATCTCATGACAAAGTAATTAATACATCTATTTTTTCATGGATTTGAATCTAAATGGCACTTAGAATTTGTTTAGGAATAACAAATTTAAAATTTTTGTTCAACTAGCTGATTCATAATCAGTCTAGCTAATCATCCTCTCATTGGTTAGTAAATGGGTATGTAGCTATTTTTAGTTAGTGGGTAAAATAATTGTAAACTCTTACAAGTAGGATTTGATAGATCTAATGACTATTGTCTTCTATAGTCTTTTTTCTTTCAAAGGGATGTGGAGAGATCTTTCTGTTGTGGGTTATTTAAAAGGGATTCATCTCTATGTATCTATGATAAAATCTGAATGTTTAGTGTATAGTAGTATCATGTATAAGGTTTTACTACCTAAAAAAATTAGAATGTTTGCTAAAGATTTTATGATTTAAATAATCTTTAGTTATTTTAATTTTTTTCATTGTTGCAGCAAACTACCTTCTGATGTCTTGATGAATATTACTAATTATGTTACATCATTGCCTGTTTCTGATATCTTAAATGATTTTGCTGATTTTCTTCTTCTTCTTGAGAAAGCTGCTGAAGAAACATGTATTTCACCAGAGGTATTTTTGAATCTTAATTATTATTTAAATTATTAAATTATTTAAAAATTAAACATAGATTTTAACATGTAAATTTAAAACAATGAAATATTTCCAAATGTCTTGCTTTATTCTATTTTTATTTCTATGTTTTATAAATTAAATATTAATATGAATGACAAATAGTTTTTTTTTTTAAAACAAAATGATTGTTGTCGTGACGTTCATCAAAAAGTAAAAAAATATGAAGTTTAAATGAAGTTATTACTTTTTTTTACACTTTCTTACATTTGTGAACTGTATGGATATATTACTAAATGTTTTAAATTAAGTTATTGAACAAATAAATTGATGTCATTGCATATGTTTCAACATTTTATTGGTAAACATGACTAGATATAAATAAGACCTTGTGTTTATACAAGGAGCATCAAAATAGAAATATTTGGCTAAAAGTTGGGTGTCATAGAAAGTTGTTATCAATCTGTAATTCTGCTATAATTTTTAAGAAAAATCAAGATATTTTTTAAAATTTTGTTTTGAGTTAATGTATAATACTTAATATGTTATCATGTCTATTAGAAATTAAATTCATCGGAAACAAATTAATATTCTAGGAATCTTTTATTAATAACTATTGTTACTGTAATTTTTAGAAAGTTTTGGAATCTAAGGCATATCTCAAAGATTGTTGTCCATCAGTTATGTGGTCTTGATCTTTAAATTGTTTAAATGTTTCCCTTATCTTTCTGATTGTAAGAAAAACTTATTTATGTCAAGAGATATTGATGAGTTGTTTCTGCCTATCATTTTTCTGAAAAAATATCACTCAGAAAATATATTAATATATGTTGTAAAATTTTAACTATGTCTTTTCAAAATGTCAGGTAAATCAGTAATATGTATTAGCTGTCATAACTAGAATTCCTGGCAGAGGAGATATTGCCCTTTTTTTGTTTTTAAATAGAACTATACAATTTTTTAGCATTTTTACAAAATTTTAAAGTTAACTTATTCTTGCAATATTTAATGAATATTGTTGGATAATTTGTTGTTTGGAATTAATCATTTAACAAATAAAATGAAACATTCTTTTTTAGAATCTAGTGTCTGAACCTACCCTAGCGCCTCTAAGGAGTGCCAAAGCACGAAACCATGATCAGAGGTTTGGGAAGGGGGGTTCCTGACAGAGATTGCCCTTTTTTTGTTTTTAAATAGAACTATACAATTTTTTAGCATTTTTACAAAATTGTAAAGTTAACGTATTCTTGCAATATTTAATGAATATTGTTGGATAATTTGTTGTTTGGAATTAATCATTTAACAAATAAAATGAAACATTCTTTTTTAGAATCTAGTGTCTGAACCTACCCTAGCGCCTCTCTAAGGAGTGCCAAAGCACGAAACCATGATCAGAGGTTTGGGAAGGGGGGTTCCTGACAGAGATATTTTAAATGCTTTCTCTGGCTAAGCATTTATCACAAAGCTTGTTGAGCAATTGGCAGTGCTCATTGTTTATATCTTACAAGTTTAAGAGAATTGGGTCATGTGATCTATGACTCTTATTTTAACTATTTATAGTCTCTGTTTAAGTCTTATGCGATGTTATATTGCTAAGACTACTATTATATGGTATGGCTGAAGATCTCTCAGCCCCATATAGCTATTTGAGTTGGATAGCTGGGTTTGAAGACATGTAGGTGTCTGAAAATTTCAGATTTTCCACTCAATAGATAACTTTCAGATAAATGCTGGCTTTGGGTTGGTATTTTTAGATCTAGTGTCTGAACCTACCCTAGCATCTCCCTAAGAGTGCCAAAGCACGAAACCCTGGTCAGAGGTTTGGGGGGTGGTTCCTGACAGAGATATTTTAAATGCTTTCTCTGGCTAAGCATTTATCACAAAACTTGTTGAACAATTGGCAATGCTCATTGTTTAAAAATCAATATAATTTTAATATATTTTAAATTTTAGAAAAAATATTGTTAAATAACTTTACATTTAGTTTAAGAAAGATCTAATGTTGTTTTCAATTTTGCCTATCTGTTAACAAGTTTTGGGATTTTTTTATATGTTATAAAGTCTGTTTAATGCATGCAGTTTATGTTTATAAAACACTGTTACACATCTTAACTAAATGAAAAGTCATTGCTTATTCTTATATATTTGAAATTATAAAAATATATTAATGCAGATCCTTACATAATGCATGATAAATAGTTTTAGTAAAAGAAAATCCTTAAATAAAATTACATTTATAAACTCTAATAAAAAGTTAAAATTTTTATTAAATTTTTATTTGTATACAATTGTAAGATCATTCACAGGAAAAAATATCCATATATTAATGTAAGCATAATAAACTTTAAAAGAAATATATAAATCACTGATAACTAAACAGTATTGCTACTATTACTCAAATTAGATAGAAAAAAGTATAGGTTTACCATCACAAGGCAAAATCTAGAAAAATTGAAATTAAGATTTTCTTGAATACTTAATAATAAGAAACAAATATGTAAGAGGATTGATAAAGTGTATAATTTCTTCAATACTTATATTATCAGTAAAATTTTTGAATTTTTCAAATAAACTTATTACATTATAATGATAATTCAAATAAAAAATTACAGTATTTTCTATAATGGAAACCAGAGAGACAGTAAATGAAAATTATTAAATGATTGGTTTCTTGAGAAATCATGTGACATTGGAATACCAGATGAAGGCTGAGCTGTCATCCAGAAATCTTTAACTCTTTAGTTGGGAATTTATTATTTTGATAAAGCATTCAGGCAAATAATCAAATCGTTATTATTCGGTAAATCATATAATCAAAATCACTAAACATCACATGATCACCATCTCTTATGCTTGCACATAACTGTTATTAAAACATATGACTATATAAGCTATTGAGCTTAGATTGAAAATATTATTGTGTTTTCAATTTTATTCTCATAGTTTTGTAGTTAATTAGAGATAAAAGTTGGCTGCTGGAGGGTTGCGTTAGATCCTAAGATCTAGGTGCAGTGCTCTCAGATTCAAGGCTCCTCACCGATGAAGGCCACAAGCCAGAAACTAGTCTGGGGATATTGGATGAGTAGGCACTAGAAGGGGATTTTATGCACAAGCCTTCTGGCATCCATTGATTACTCTGGCTGGCACTACTGTAAGGAGAGTTTTTGCCTGTTTTAAATCATATAATATTAGAGAATCAAACTTACACAAGCTTTGATCCTTGAAGCTTCACACTACAACCATACAGGGCAAAGAACCAATTTATAGATTTTAAAATTATTTATAATATTAGTTTGTAATAAAAATATTGGAAAATTCAATTTTTAAAGGATAAAAATAATACAAGAGTTATATAATACTATGTTAATAACTTTCAACTCTATAAATGAAAAACACAACCCTATTATTAATTCTGTTTGATGTTTTCATATTGTATGAGTAGATAGGTTAAAAACTCTTAACTTATTATAAATTCTACAACTTTACTTATTTCATAAGTTTTGAAAAAATTATACTCTTTGTAAATCATTATTATATATTTATTTCTAATCAGGCAATATGAAAAACATAACTTTATGTTTTATATCATGCATCGCCGAAAAATAATAGAGAGTTACATAAATGTGCAGAATCACTAGGCATTGAGCTGCTAAAATTGGAAGAGTTTAAAGTACTAGGTGGCTGGTATATCATTTTTGTTCTGTTTTGGCTATGTATAATAATTTTGAATCTCTTGTGTGCCATTTTGAAGAAGCAATGAATGATCTTACAAGAAATAAAAAATGATAAATGTATTTACGATGGCTTAAATAAAAAAATAACAACTATACCTTTTTTATTGGTTCTAGTGTTGATGTGCAATGCTCTCCAAGAATTGTCAGAACTAAGTTTGGACTTACAAGATTGCAATGTGAACCTTTACATTGCAAATCAAAAAATAAATGTGCTAGTTCAAGTTTTTGAAGAAAGAAAACAGAATTTTGGACTCTTTTATAAATATGATGCAGCTGTTGTACACAATCTGCATTTTTGTGGAGTTTCAGTAAATTTCAAAAAATGATCCTTTTATTAATCCCAGAAACATTTTATACTACATTGAAAAAGTCAATTGTACAAAGGATGCTAGATAGCAAAGATGTTGACTTTGCACTTTGGGTTCATGTACTTGACCAAAAATATTGGCCTGAAGATATTGATATTCAGTTGATATTTGGAGAGATGGAAATTAGAAACATATCAATCAGAATACAACTAAACAAAAGAGAAATGATTCGTGGATTTCGCAAATACATTCTTGAAAAGACATCTTTGACACTTTTCAATCTTTCAAAATATATTGACTTGTGGTTACTCAGAGGACATCATTTGGCCATAGACATTAACACTAAGAAAATGAATCAAGTTGATTTTTCAGATGAGAATTGGACAAAACTTTGAAAATCACTATAAACTTTTATCCAATTATATAAAATTTTACAATTTCATTTTACATTTAGTTATCAGTTGTATATTTGTATTTGTTTATTTAACTTTAGATTTGACATGTCTAAAATATAAAAAATTATCATAAATTTTGTTTATTTTTTTTATTTGCTTCATAACATTGGAAAAACTGCTTTCAATTTTATTTAAATGATATTTGAATATACTTTTCTTTAATGAAAAGCTTGACAAGAAGTGCATTCTGCCATCTTTTTTTATTTAAAAAAAAGCCCTGAAAACAATCATTATTTATAAAAAGAAAACATAATACTTTTAAATAATAATAATAGCAACTTAGTACAGTATTTTAAATTATTCATAATGTCACACTTCTAAATTAATAAAATTTCTTTCTATACATTTATTCAATTTATACAGCAATGAAATATATTCCAAAGGAATATACTATTTCAATATATATATACGAATTTGAAATATATGTTCATATCTTTTACTCATGAAAAGCTTTATTTTAATATATATATATTATTATTATTAAAAATTAATAGTGAGGGTACACTATTTGGGAAAGATTATAAATTTATTAAAAATTTTACAGCTTAGTACTGCTTTCGACCAAGTCAGTCATATTCATGGAACTAATGTAAGTTTATATAAATATAATTTATAAGTTAAATAATTTATATATACCATTTACGTGATAATGCAATGCATGAATCTTTCTTGTTCATTGCGTTGATGTTATTAGCAATAAATCATTCCTCTTTATATATTCTTTTTCAATCATTGCATTCACAAAATTATTGAAACCAAAAACTTACAATTTTTTATTTGATTGTTCAAGACTCAGCTTTGCTTTTTGTTCATCCATCATCAGTGCTTTCTGATCTCTTCTGGCCTGGACAATTTGGATTCAATTACTGTATTCACTTTCTTTGGGATCTGTATATTCTTATTATTTAGTCAGGTAGGATAAAAAAGCATAATCATGCCTCTTTTAACAATGGTTGTAAAAGATAGATAAATTAATAAATGTGATAATTGTAGTATCACTAGGTAGAATTTTTATATATAATACCAAGTTAGTGAGAAAAGTATTGACATTGTTCATTGTTTTAAACTTCAGTATTGCCATTTCATTTGTTGGATTACTTTATTTTATTTATTTTTTCATAGTTATTTAAAAAATTTTCTTTATTCATGAATATCAAATTTGTAAGGAATATTTTTACTTATCTATAAACAAAAATAAATTAAAATGCATGAAGCATTTAGATATGAAGGATATTATTTTCCTATCAAAAAATAGCATTCTATAATTGATAATTTTTGTAAAATATGATGTAATTAATTTGAAATTCTCTCTCATTTGCAAAATAATATTTAAATTTAGCATTTGTTACAAATATATATACTTATCAATAAAAAAATTTCATAAATATAAAAGAGGAACAATGAATTTTAATTTTTTTATAAAAAATAAAAACCGATTATGACCATATGCAACATGAACATGTTACTTTTGTGTTTGGTGGAATGTTAAATGTAAAATTGTTTTGCAATGTATTAAATTTTAAGAATGGAAAGACTAAAATATAAGGAGATTAAATGTTTTTATATTTTTTTGAAGAATGTAATAAAATTTTGTAGCATTATCACTTGTATTTTCTTATTTGTTATTTGTAAGGAAAATAGATTTATTTTATTCTAATAAAAGCTGTGAATGATTTGTTTATTTTTTTCTCTCCAAAGCACATGAGGTTCTTTTAGATGAGAGTACTAATTAAGAACAATATGCTTAAGTGACTTAAAGCTGACTTTATGAATATTAATTAAAATGTTTATCATCTATAATATTAATAAGCCAATAAGCTGATATACACATTTATATAGTGACATCTGCAAAGCGCATGTGTATATCAGCTTATTAATATTATAGATTATAGAACAACAACATCGCGCTATATAAAAAATAAATGTCTTGTTTACATATGTTTAATTATAATAATAACGTATCGTAAATTCTAGAAATTTCATTGGCGTCATTCATTTACGATGTAGAAAAGTAATTTAAAATGATCAATTAATAACTTCACGCTCTTCATTTCAAACACTTCAGATTTGCCCATACATATATGGTTGGGTCGAAAATATAGGTGGATTCATTCTATATTTTCTTAAAGACTTTATCTTGGGTTTGAAAAAGTGGGAGTATTCATTTATATAGTGACATCTGCAAAGCGCATGTGTATATCAGCTTATTGGCTTATTAATATTATAGATTATAGAACAAAAACATCGTGCTATATA
Organism: Epiperipatus broadwayi; assembly: GCA_028023455.1. Classification (NCBI taxonomy): domain Eukaryota; kingdom Metazoa; phylum Onychophora; class Udeonychophora; order Euonychophora; family Peripatidae; genus Epiperipatus; species Epiperipatus broadwayi. Next base: position 13,614,152 of record JAQFVV010000008.1, on the reverse strand, counting down.
AAAAATAAATGTCCTGTTTAAAATGTTTATCAAAAAATATATAATATTTCTGTATTATGTTCTTTTTATGATTCTTAAAATGATTGTAATAGATATATTAAGTGATTGGCGACTCAGAGTAAGAAAAGCTTATCAAAGAAAACTTGTAATTCAATATGCTTAGCATGCTTTTAATATCTTTGTATTGATATCATCATTATGATTTCATGACAGGGATATTGAAAGCATGCTTAACATATTCAATTAAAAGTTTTCATTAAGCTTTTCTCACTTTGCATCGCTTAATTTATCTAAATAATATTTCTCTAAATAATACAAAATTAAGATTACAAGATTAATATTTTCTTATATCAATTTTTTGTCTCATTAATGTAGCTGTAATAATAAGTAATTATCTCCTTTTTTTTTTGAAGGTGTATCTAAATTGTATAGTAATTATGTTTTTTAATTGACAGTTTTGTATTATTCTAAATAAAAAAAATAAAAAAAATTATCAAGAAAATATCATTTCTAAATTGGCAGTCATAAAGCAATGATTTTTTTTTTTAAAACTGAAGGGAATCTTTGCAACATTTCTATTCATCAGCAATCTGTACATTATTTTTAAAAAAATACTAAATAGATACATTTAATTTTTTAAAAATAAAATTAGAAATTACATAATTATTTAAAGTGCATATACATATGTGTGTGTATATGTGTGTGCACATGCATACATATATATTGTTTATTATTTTATGCAATTTTTATATTGTTTGAGAACTTAATGTAGTAATTAAGATGTTATGATCTTATGTGAACTTAGATTGTATTATATCTTACTTTTGTTTCATATAGATTTATTATTATTATATACAGTGAGTAAACTATTTTAAAATAGAATTGCTGTAGTATTAATTTTTGTCAATATATATATATTTTAGCCCATATTAACCTTTCTTAAACATCTTGTGAATTGTCCAGACATATATAAAAATAAAAATTGGCTGCATGGAAATAATATTTTAGCTATTTGTAAAAATTTATTACTTTGCCATAATCTGACCAACATTTTTAAAGGTAAAATAGAATTTGTTTATATATATATATATAATTAAATAAAAATGACTGTGATAACCTTATAATATTATTAGTTTTTTATTATTGTTATTATCATATTTAATGTTATTAAATATGTGATGTTTAGTGGTCATATTTAATGTTGCAGGTATTGCACTATTGATTAATTGGTGTTGTATGTATATAGATTACAAAAAAATACCTATTTATCTAATGATATTTAATTATCAGTTCTTAAGAAAAAAAATAAATATTGACTGTTTTGTTTTTTTTTGAAAAAAAAAAAAATCAGAAAATCAATACTTAAAACAAAAATGAGAAGAGTTTGCAATCAATAAATGTATTAAATAAAAAGATGTTTTATTTGAATAAAATACAATATATATTTTTTTAGCTAGAAAAAATTCTGTATGTATATATACACACAATAGCCCACTGCAAGCAAAAGTCTCTCCAATCTGACTTTGCCTGCAGACCATCACAAACTTTTCTATTTGGCAATAATCCAGCAAATGTTTTGATCATAATTACTCTTTTTTAAGGATATATTTTATCTAGACATTCAGTTGATAATTGTTGTAATCACTTTATTGTCTACTCTTTTTGCTTTTTTAAAAAATGTGTTACATTAATAACAATTGAATGGTTTATTGCCCAGGATTTCATAAGAAATTTGAGCACTACAAGTGATAGAACTAAGTTGTGACTCATGGACCTTGAATTCCAGATTCTGTTACTCTATGATGGCACAAGGCTTTACAATGATATCACTTGTTCCAATTTAATATTAAATCTGTTTTTTTTTTTAACCCAGTATTGAATATTGTTTTTCCTACTTTTTTACACTTCTTTTTCTAAGCATCATATTTCAAGGTATATTGTTTAAAAATTATTTATTAAATGTAATACAGAGATTTTAAAATTCTTCCCAAGCTTTATCTTTGTACCATAATTTTTTTTCTATGCAAATGGCCTTAGTTAATAACAGCATCTTAAATAACATTAGCATTTTTTTGATTAACATTTTTATTTAGTTAAAAATGATTGCATTTATTTTACCTTTAAATATAGAATTTAATTATAAGCTGTTGTTATCAATGAATATTTGGTAGGAGTATATACATCAAAGATGAATTTGTATAATATACTGTAAATTAAATAGATGAAGAAGAAGATTATTTCTCTGAATGTTTTTGATGTTGACACTGTAGGCTTAATTATATTTTGGACCATTTCCATCATCTAATATTAATTGCTACATGTTTTTAGAAAAATTCAAAGTTTATTTAAACATTGCAAATACATTCAACTGTTAGTAATTGCATGCAGATTAGTACATAACACAACATTTGAATAGTAGTATTCTCCTCTCTTTTTCAGATGTTGCTGGCTTGGTTGTTGGAAGTATTGGCAAGTAAATAGAACCCGAACCTTTGGATTTGTGAAGATTGAACTAGGCTATTTTGTCAAAGACAGTAATCAGTAGAAATTTCATATATTTATCTATATGGGTTCTTTTGATTAAGGCAAAGTTAGTAAGTTGTTCCCAAACATTATGAATAACCACACTAGGTTGACTTAAGAGAGTATTTACCAATGTCATGTGAATAGCTTATTTAATTTTTTTTTTTTTGTGCTTTTTCCTCTGTGCAATATTTTAGTTTGTCCCAATAAAATGTATGTTCATTGGTCTGCTATTTTAAATATATTGGTTTTTCCATTTTTAATCATTGGTTTTTGTTCTTTCAATCACTTTTCAGTTGAATGACTAGTTTACATAGTACTTCCTTGATGCAGTTTTTATTTTTTGCAGTATTTCAAGTTTAGATTTTGTAGAAAATAGAATTCCTCATAGAGGACCATGGCTTTTAGATAGTCTGCTATCCCTGGTTTGTATAGATATGCTATAGTACTTACATTTTTTTATGTTTCTTTTTATTCTCTATTTAAGATTTTCTTAATGATAGCTGATGGATAACTATTCTTCATAAGAATTTGTTCAATGGAGATCCTTTTTTTTTTTGTCAAATCAATGGTTTCTGAAGAAGTTTCTTTTATTCTGTTCCATGGTGATAGTATAATTCCATGTTTTGTGTTTCTGTCTATGCTAAATATTTTTCCTATATGTGGGGTTTTTCTATAAATTGTAATTTTGCTTTTGTCATGAGGAAGTCTTGTTACAGGAACATCAGTATCTAAGAATGCAATTTTTGTTCTTGTTCTGATTCTATTAGTAAATTAATTGAAGAGGATGTTTGTAATAGTGTTTTATCATCTGGCCATAAACAACAAATATATTACCAACATAGCAAAGCAAGATTTTAGATAGATATGGAATAGTATTTATGGCTGCAGTGTAAAGTTTTTTCATGTAAATTACATCAATAGTTGGTAGAAATTTCTTATGCTTATCTATGAGAGTCCTGATTTCTCCATTTTTTTTTCTTAAGGATAAAGTTAATAAGTATTTTCCAACCATTATGAATTATAACACTAGGTTGATTTATGGGGTTATTTGCTCTTTAAATTAGAAAATTATTATTTTTAATGACCTCAGAATATGAAATTAATGATAGTAGTAATTTTATCAAGCCTAAAAGATTCTTGCAGCCACCTCTTCTTTACATTAAATGGTTTGATGTTACTATTTAGTGAATTCTTTTGCTAAAGTCTTTATATAGAGTCAATGCTTTCAGACACACTTCATTATTGTCTACTTGAATATTGCTGTTTGTTAATATCTTTTATTCACATATTTAACACTTTTTTTTTAGTCTTCAGAAATACTTGTTTTATGGAAATAATGGATATCATGAAATGTATGGATGAATTCTGAAAAGAATTATCTAGCAATAAAGAATAAAAAACAATAACAAAATATTCTTTACAATTACTACAGCTTCTGAATTGCCCACCATTGTAAATGAAGAAGTAAAATATGCAATTAAATCTATGAAGGGGAAAGTTCTAGATGAAATAGTATTATAATTGATGTCTTAAAAGAAACAGTGTAGAAATAGAAAAAATATTGACAAAATTAGATACCAAATGTCTAAATAATAAACATGTATTAGATGATTGAAATAATTCACTAGCAATATTAATATTTTAAAAAGGTAATAAAGAAAAATTTTTGGGATTTGTTTTGGAATATGTGATATTTATATTTATTATTATATATTTGTATTTTTATTTTTCAGTTTTTCTTGAAAAAGACTATAATATAAAATAGTTGAAACATTGGGTGTAGTTATATTTTTTATAATAGTCATATAAAAATCAAGTTTTAAAAAAAAGAAATTTGACGTATTCATTTATATAAATTATAGATCTATTAGTCTTTTATCAATGCTATACAAAATGTTTTCTAAGATAATTACAACTTATATACAACAGACTTTAGATTTTAACCAGCCAAAGGAACATGCTGGATTTAAAGGAGATTTTAGCACAATGAATCACATCTAAGTATTGAGTGAAGTTATAAAAAGGATCAATGAATATGAGTTACCATTATGTTTTGGATTTGTAGATTATGAAAAGACATTTGATTCTATAAGAATTTCTACAATGATTAAAGCATTGAATATAGACCCAGGATATTGTCACATTTTGAAAAATATTTATTATAATACAATAGCAATGATTAGATTATTTAGTGATACTGAGATGTTTAACATTGAGAAGAGGGTTACAGCAGTTTTACAAGCAGTATTTTGTGAATTTAAATGGAAAGGTAAAGGAATAAAATTAGATGGAGATTATATGTCATCTATTCTGCAGATGATGCTTCAGAACTTGAGGAAATGTTGCAAGATTTATCAGATAAAAGTAAGAAAGTAGGTCTAAAGATAAATGCTACAAAGACTAAAGTAATATTCAATGGATTTTTCAAAAGAAAAAAATAAACATTGATAATGATGAATTAGAAAAAGTTAACAACTGCAAATATCTAACCCCACTTATTTATACACATAATGAATTAAATTAATCATAAAATTAAACTTGGATAAAATGCTTTTAAACCACTAAATGTCACATGCATCACTATTTCTTATGCTAGCACATAACTGTTATTAAAACAAGCAAAACTCTCCATACAGTAGTGCCACTCAATGCCAACCAGAGTAATAATGGATGAATAGGCACTAGATGGGGATTTTATGCATTAAGCCTTCTGGCATCCATTGATTACTCTGGTTGGCACTGAGTGGCACTACTATATGGAGAGTTTTACCTGTTTTAATAAAATGCTTTTGGTAGAAATAATTTAAATATTAAAAGAAAATATGTCTATGCTTTTGAAAATAAATGTTTTTAATAAATGTGCTTTACTAGTTCTTGCTTGTGAATCTGAGAAGATCTAATTAACAGTAGAACATCTGAATATATTAGGTGTAACAAGAATGAATTGAAAATAATATACTTGGTTAAGGGAACAAATAAGAATTATTGACATTATTGAAAGAATTAAGATATGGAAGGGGGTCCAGATTGGAAATATTGCTAGAAGAGATGATAATAGAAAAATTGTTGAGATTTTAAACTGGATCCCAAGAGATTGTAAAAGTCCTAGAAAGAGGCCACATATGAGATGGATCGATGAAATAAGGAAGTTTTCTGGGATGATGTAGAGAAAAGAAACTAGAGATTGGAAAAACTGAATTAAACTTGGAGAGGCTGTCATTCTGGAGTAAATCGATAATGGTTGAAAAGGATGATAATGATGGATATAACTTTAGTAGTTTAAGGAACACAAGTATTCCCAGCATAATTTTTTTATTATTAGTCTATAAACATTTCAATTTATTCTTATTTTTTATTAAATAAGCTACCCCCCACCCCAACCAAAAAACAAAACAATTATTTTTCTTTTCTCAAATAAAGAAAGCCTGTTATAACTTCATTTAGACTTAGAAGACATTGGCTTTATGTTTTAAGATCATTGTAAGTGAACTTTAAATTTTGAAAGCTTAGTAGATTAATATATTGCAACATGGAGAGGGCATCATGAAACAAAAAAATGACTATTGAGGTTCAGGCAAATAATATTGTACCAGACACTTGATCCCCTTTGATTACGGAGGGCACTACCAGATCACTGCATATCTGGAAAATTTGTTTACTGTGATCAAAAGTGGATGAGGATGATGGTCTGCACCAACTAGACCCAGGGAGAAAGCAAGAGCTCGAGAATATTGTTCAGACAATTGAGAAAATAAAAGAACTAAGACAAACGTCAGCCAAATTAAATTTAAACAACTTTAAAGTTTTATTTATAAAGTAAAGATTGGAACACAATAAATATGGTTATATCAGGCATGTACTAGAAAGAATAAAAAGTCAATGCTCTGGCAGACAGACTAACTTTCTAAAAGTGAATTAAAAAAGGAGGGAAAGATTTTTCTTTAGCTGACAATTCACCTACAGCAATTATGGTTTCCTTATTCAAAAATTCAAAAGGAAAAAGCAATGGAAAGTTTCTTGCATGAATCAATGAACCAGCGTGGACGAGCGTTCACTAGCTTATTGAATAATGAATCATATTGTTGTAGTACTGCTGCATGGAAAAATCATGTTTACGATCACCAAGGTTGAATTACAATGCAAGAACAAAAAAAAAAAGTAAATGAATACGTCTGAGTATAAATTATAAAATGGGAGAAAACTTACGTATTTAATGAAATAGTAAAATTAGAAAATACTCTGGTGTAAATGATTTCAAATTAATAAAATATTAAATCGATGATTTAAGGAAAACAGACATATAATACGAATGAATCACAGACCAAACAATTGGCCAAAACTAAGCTGAGTACAATAATTAAGGGTCTCAGTAGGAGACAGGTAAGTAATTATAAAACTAATTATGTCTGTCCAAGCATTTCAAGAAAGTGGTATAATTAGAATTACAAATAAATTTACAAACTAATTCCCAGTACATGTTCTGACAAATTTAAAGCAAAAAGATCAAATAAATCTAGCAAACAAAATATGAACATTTGACCTAGATTTTTATAAGTTAATTTATCAGAGAGTGTATATGAGATGAGAATATGAAAACATTAAATGCCTTAGCAGAAAGAAATGTTCTATCACCAGAATTTAAATGGGAATTAAGAGTATCTTGCTAGCAGTTCACCCAAACCAATTCCATTCCTTTTATAGACATTTAGAAAGATGGATGCGTGTGGAGAACCAACGGGACAGCGCAGATGAACATTTCTTAGTCCAGAAAAGAAATGTTGGAACTAATAATGTCATAATTCTGCAAAATGCTCATGGACAGATATGTTTAAACCAGCCAAGGTTAGTCTCACCTAAGACAAGGGAAGATTACAAACTACGCAATCTGAACTATAGAAAATGAAATCTCTACCAAGAAAAACAGAACAACAAACATGATAAACCACCAGCCAAAAGATTTACGGTTTACAAAAAGCGCAACTACAGTAATTTAAATGAATTATTGGAGAATAAAATAGAGATAGGTGGTCAAACTAAAATTTAAGAAAGACTGCTAAAGCATTTAGAAAGAGTTAGGCATATAAACAGAGATATATTAAGCATAAAAAAATATAAACTCACAATACACTCTCCAATAAACAAAATGGAAAACAAACTTGGAATGTACTAAGATTTCAAGATACACTATAAATACAATGATAAGCAAACAGAATACATGCTCTGAATGTTTTAAATTTAATCAACAAATGATATAATAAAATATGTTTTTTAAGATTAAGCTGAGACTTAAAATTTTACCCTGGAAAGAATAAAGGAAACATGTTACCTCAAGGTATAAATTTAAAATGAGATGATGTCTTCCAGGGTGGCATATATAGTTCATTCCATGGGGAACTTCAGCAAAGACCATAGGTTTTCATTTCTATGAGAAGGCAGGAGGCAATGTTAGGAAACAGTTCCGATTTGAGTTCTTATGGCATGATTTTGCAGGACAATTTGGCTCTGGGATCTGTCTTTAAGTTGGCCTAGTCTGACATGGTGAAAATACTATTGAAGCAGTTCTTTGTGAATAGTTTTGGCATTGAAGAAATTATAACAGCATAGCAATAAAATTGGTGTATTACAAGTTACAGAAACATTAATAAGCAATGTCAACAACAATAGCTGGAGAATCATCAGCCCGCAATCCCAAGTCTATTTATAAGAGTTCTTTTCGAAAACTTTTTTTTTATTTTAATTAGTGGTTTTTCAACAGGGCAACTTTATCGCAGACTTAATCCGAATTAAAGATTCTCCCCAGGGCTAATCTTATTTATAATTAATTCAAAAATACTTAAAAACAAGTCTCAGCTTAGTTAAGATAAATTAGAAATTAATTATAAACAAACAAGAATGCAATTGAAAGTTTTCCAACCTTTAATTAATTTGATTAAAAAAAGTAAAAACAAATGGAAAAAGAAAACTATTTTAGAAATCAATTTTATAACAAAACAAATAAAATGATTTTTTTTTTTTAACATAAACGAGTATATGTTTTAATACACATACTCTTATAAACAAACTTTTAAAAGCTTTCTTGCTAAAAAATTTAATAAAACCAAAAGTTAGTTTTATTTTTGGTGAAGCGACTTTTGAGATGGATACTATCTGGCTCAATATAGATGCACGTATTTAAGAATTTTCAGTTGATTTGCAAAGTTCACATTTATTTATTTGATATTTTTTTGAATAACGAGTTTTGAGCTTGTGGTTATGGTAGGAAGATTGCATTTTTTAAAAAAAAATCAAAATAAATTGTATAATTTTGATCCAAATAATTCTTTCTAAAAATCAATTTAATTTTATATTATAGAACTTATTGTTTTGTAATAAATTGAGGAGATCTATAATAATTTTTGTAAAGTATTGATGGAAAATATTAGCAATCTACTTAGCCTTTGCTCAGGAATTCAACAGAATCTTAAATTTTGCTTTTTGGTCATATATTGATTTTGCATTATATATATATATATTATAATGCTTTTGTGGATATGTTGATACTGAGAACAATTTAGATAAGATATTAAGTTGGATTGTTGAAATGAAAATAAATACCATCTAATAAAGCAGAATAAGAGTGATGTTTGGTAAAAAGTAGAGTAAATTAGTACAAAAAATGTTTGGATAATTTAGGCATCTAATGATGAAAATAATGATAAAGAAATTAGAGTGAACAGGATTTTAATATGGTTTAACATCTTGAAAATTTATAATTTAAAGTAAGAAAGCTAATTTAGAAAGATAGGATTACAAATGTAGTTTTAAAGAGTCATATAAAAAAAAAAAGATTTATTCAGGAAATTATAAAGCAAAAGAGAAATTGATTGAACTTATTTTAGAGATAGAGAAATTTTGAATAATATGTTAAAATGTTTTATAATGGTTAAGAAAAAAAAGAAAAGATTAATTGATATTAGAAAGAAAGGAATAATGTAAGATTAGCTGTAAGTGTTTAAAAAATAGTGCAATAAAATAAAAATCTTTAAGAAGATTATCAAATTTATATGCAAACATGCCTTTTAAATAAATAAATAATGATTTTATTATATAAAACAGAATTATTATTCAAAATTAAAACTGCATGGAATATTATGGTAACCCATTAGATTTAAAGATGATAGCAAGCTTACAAATTTAATTTGGGATGGAAAACATTATTTTTTTGTATTTATTAGCATTAATCCTTGGATAAAATATGTATGGAATAGTGTTTTCTAACATTGTATTATTAGTATATTTTAATTATATAGTGTATTATCAAAAAATAAAATAATTAAATTAAAATCATAAAAATACTGAACTCAATTTTTTTGTTTATCCAGATATTGGTGACATTTTATTTATGATATTCAGTCATTTTGATGATATAGATGTTAGAGATAAAGCACGGTCCTATTATTCCATGTTAACATGCTTATCATCTGATAAAGTAATTATATTGTATTTTAAAAATGTTCATTAATTTGAAATTAATTATATGTATTTTATTATTGAACAATTTATATAAATATGTTATATGACTCTTGATCAGTTTGTTTATTTTTAGTTAAAATTAATTTTGTCAAGAACTCACTTAAAAGAAAATCGAGTGAGTCAGAATTTGGAACAGATTGTTACAGGTAAAAGTAATTTTTCAATTCGATCTTATTAATTTACCTACTTTGTAGAAATATTGATAAATAAATGTTAAGTGTACATTAAGGCACAAATGCATTTAAAACATAGTATACGTATGTGGACATATTTTTGTTTCAGATTTATTTGTGTAATCATCACAAAAATTATTTTTAATTTTCTATTGTCTATTTTTTTTTGTTTAGAATTGAATAGCTATACTCGTTTATAAGAGGCTGATAACGATGCTTAAATCAGTTTTTTTTTCATGTGTTTTATTTATGAAATTGATAAATGAAAAATGATTCTTGCAACTCCCAGTAAAAGAACTTCTAAAAGTGAATGATAAGGATTTTTGTTGTTGTTATTGTTGCTTTTTATAGCATTTTTTTTAGTAATCTTTTTCAAATTTATTTTTATTAATTATTTTTATAAATGATATTTGTTCATAAAAGCCTGAGTTTGAGTCACCAAATTAATTAATTATTTTTTTTTGAAAATGAATGCCATTCTGTTAAAAGAATATAAATAGTAGTTCTTTCGCAAATATATCATTTAATAACAAATCTGACATATAGAGGTTTACAACATAAATCTGTTATTTAGCAAATTTAATACATACTCATTTACATACATTATCATTTATCAATATCACAACAATGATTTAAAATCTGTTTTGGCCATGAATATGAGGGACCAAACCTTGAAAGTGCTAAGCCTGTATTAATTTACTTTGATTGTTTTTGTTACCACTAACAGCTTCTTCACTTAGCGTGTTAAAGTGCTTATATTTACTATTGGCTTTAAAGTAGAAAATCCAGTCTAATAAGAAAGTATAAGAAAAATTTAAAACATAAAAACTTAAAACATTCTTAGGTCAATATTTCTTTGTGTTTTTAAAAACCTATATTAGTTTTGATTCTGCTGCATTTTCCAACATATAAAAAATGCGCATCTAAATAAAAATTATACAACCAATACATTTGTTTTCCTGGTAAAGTTTTATAGTTCAGTTATTATTTCATGATATAGGTTACAGCATGTTCTACTACTTTTAATATGAGCAAAACATTCATGTTAATAAGCACATATTTTTCCAATGAATTATCCTTGGTCAGAAGATAATATGATTCAGCAGTTTCAGAATATTTAAAAAATTCTTAAAACCTTTAAAGTCAAACTATGATAGCTCTTATTATTTAAGTACATTTAATTCTCTAGAATTCTGGAATTAAAAAAATTGAATCTATCTCTTTCCTACCCCCCCCCCTTTCTTATAAGGTTAATTTTAAAATGACCACTTAATTGTCCTATTTAATGACCTCAAAATCTTTTGATGACATTGTATATATATATGTTGTAATGATATGATGAACAAGGTGTCAGTGATGATGGCAATTACTGAGCGTAGAAAGTGAGCAAAAAAAAATCAATTCATTGGAAGTAAATAATAATCTACATATAAGCGATAAATATAACATCATCAGCAATAATCATCAAGAGTTAACAATCATCCCTTTTTGGCTGAATTTAAAAGAGATACACCATAAACGCTTAGGCTAACCAACATCTAACCAATGTCAAACTTAAAGCATGATATTGTAAAAGCAATCAATATTTCACATTTAAGTGTTAAAGCAACTGAAATAGTAAACATATCAAAAAATGCTGAGTTATCATATCAGTGCTGATCATCATCTGATACTTTGAGTGTACTGGCCATCATTATACTTATCATCATAAAATCTATATTGTAAAATGAATGGACTATAAGAGTGATTTTTATGATTTTAGCAACATTTACATAATGCTAAAGAGAACCAAATAAATGTTCACAAATTTCACACACACATATATACCATTATGTTCAAATTAGTTTTGGGATTGCAAAGATCTTGATGATTGTGATCAAGAGAAAATGCATTTATATAAAACTTAATTTTTTCTATTATTAAATAACTTCACTGGAATAACTCAAAATAATGATTAATACATTTATTAAATAATGCTAAGAAAATCAAATTAAAGTTCTAATAAGTATTCTAAAATACAAATATATCATTCTGATTTATAAATAGTATCAGATATTATTTCCACACATATTTATAAAGGTATTTAAATAAATAGTTAACATAAGGCATATTTGTAAGCACACACATTTGTATATATTGTAATACAAAATATTTCATTAATTACTGAACTAATAAAGATTATTAATAATATATAGTGAATGGATTTAGATATGTGTATGCATATAACTGCACACTTCATGCATGTTATAATGTAAATGGTATTACTTCATTTATTAATAATAAATTCATTAAGTTTATAGACTAATATTCTATTTTAACAAGATATAAAAATTATGTTAAATGTGTATACACTAACATATAATCATAAATTACTTTGCAAACAAAGTTATTTTAGCAATCTAATCATATAAATGCATTAATTTAGTCAAAGAACTTGAATTTTCATCTATCATTAAAAAACGCATTTGGTAATTTTATTATATTGTTTAACTTTAGGACAAGTCTTTTGTGAATGGCATAATAAAATACTAAAAAATTATAATTAGTTTCTATCCTCTGGAAACTTAATTCTTGTCCAGAAGTTTCACTGGTTTTTTTTCTTGTTGATCTTTTTTTTTCTCATTACTTGCTAATTCATATATTTTGTTTATTTAAAACAATTTGGTACAGTAGAGAATATTTAAATAGATTTTTTTTTAGAACAGTAAACAGACATAGATTTTTATTAATTTGCAACCTATTGTTCGAAAAAATATGTCAATATATTTTTTAAATTTATTATTCAATTTCGTTCATACATACCTTATACATCAGTAATTTGATTTCATGCAAGTACAGTATATATATGCAACTATGAAATAGGATATAAAGTATAATACTGGAGTCTCTTAGTAAGCTGGCTTCCTTTATAGATTGTCATTATAACTTGTCTTAATCATTGATAAATACTGGCAGTCATTAACTCTGTTCATCTTTGCTAATTTCTGAACTGTAGTCTGGCAAGTTGTTTACTTCTCACACATTTGGCTATAAAATTGCAGAGGAGCTGTACATTCTACTTGTCTAGATATTCCAATTTAACTAACATGGAGACTAGCAGTTACTCTTTTTTTTTAAAGATCTATACTTCTATATTCTTTCTAACTAAAAATCAGTTAATCTGAATTCACTAGTTATAGTATATGGTAGAATTTAAAAATAAGGCAATTACAATGTTATTTTTCTTCCTGATTAATAAAAACAAGATTATAATTTAATTATCATTGCACTGTTTTTAATTTATATTAATTCTTTAACTAAGAACAGATTGCAGAGTTAACTTTATAATTAATGTATATTACAAAAAAAACATTTTGTTTTATCCATAAATTTTTTTTTTCTTTGTTGTATTAAAATATTTTACATTTTTATCAAATTCAGAAAAGTCAAATAAAATTATTTGTATTAAATAGAGATTTTTATTTTAATTTTAAATAATTTACAGTATTTTTAAAATATCAAAAAATTATTCCAGATTTTATTTTAAATAATTATATATAAATTTTGTCTGTGTTTATTTTTCATTTAATCTTTAAATATATATGTGTGCATACACTGCATCGTATGCCATGAGATTAATTTATCTCAATATATATATAAACTTATTCACAGAACAATAATGTTTTGTGGATTAAAATGGGAAATTAAAGGAGTAAAAGTAAATGAAGGTTTTCTAAGTCATCTAGATTTTGCAGATGATGTGGTGATTTTTGAAAATAATGCTTCAGAGAGTCAGGAAATATTGCAAGAATTATTAGATGATAGTAAGAAAATAGAATTAAAAAGAAATACTAAAAATATTAAAGTATCGTTCAATGGATTTTTTCAGAAGAAGAAGAAAAATAGAATTAAAAGAAATACTAAAAAGACTAAAGTATTGTTCAGTGGATTTTCTTAGAAGAAAATAAAGATTGATAATGATGAATTAGAAGTTAACAACTATAAATACCTTGGTCAATTAGTAATATGGTAGAAACATAATGGATGAAATTAATCATAAAATTAAACTTGGATGGAGTATTTTTGGTAGGAATATGTTAATATTAAAAGGAAAATATGCCTATATATATGAAAAAGAAAGCTATTAATAGATGTGTTTTACTAATTCTTATTTATGGATCTGGGACTTGGATACTTAGCAAAAAAGCAGTTCAGAGACTTTAGACCATTCAATGAAATATGGATATATGTATATTAGGGTTAACAAGAAGATTTCAAAAATGAAGTACTTGATTGAGAGAACAAAAATGCATTATTGATTCATTTAAAGAAGTAAGAGACTGAAATGGAACTGTTTAGATATGATAATAACTGGATAGTTGAAGTCTTAAACTGGATATAAATGTTTGTAAAAGACATAGAAAATGAACACATTTGAGATACACCTTTACTCCGCTTAGCGATTGGCTACTTAGCGATATTTCATAATAGCGATCATCATCAATTTGTACCCACTACTTCGATTTACAATCGATTATTCACTATAACGATTGGGAAAATTTTTTTTTTTTTAATTTTTTTGGCAGCTATCTTCAATTTTGGTCACTGATAACATCAGAGAATAGGTATTTTAAATTCATTTTACCCAAAGCAAAAGTACATTATTGTAATACGTATACAGGTAATGACTTTGCTGTAATTGTATAGCACATACAATATTTTATTCATAAAACACAATGTTAGTGCTGCATTTAGTATTTTGATTATAAAACGTATAAAGTTAAAATATATATAATTACTGAATCTATAATACTGTATACATATAAGTGTTGAATGTCTTTAGAAAAATTAAACTTTATTTAAATATAATGTACAGACTTGGATTATTTAAATAAAGTTTAATTTTTCTAGACATTCAACACTTATATTAGATGATGAAAACAGTACAACAAAAATACCATCATCACACTTTCAGGAAAACACTAAATACTAATATTAAATTGTGTGTGTGTGTTCTTAATTACATACACCAAGTGGTTTCAAATCAAAAGAAAAACAACATTTTAAAGTGAGAATGTTGAATTAGAAAAAAATTTAAAAAGAAAAACGGATTGCATTTAAAATAAGTGTTAATGAATAATTTTTCTACATGAACGGGGGGGGGGGGAGGCACTATTACATTAGTAAAAATATACAGTAAGAAAAATAAACTTAGCGTATGTTTTAGAAAATTAGAACAGATTTTTTTTCTTTTAAAATAAGTTGATTTTTTTTTCTAAAGTTGACTGATTTACAATAGGCATTAAGCCTTTTCTTACTCTGGAGTACAGTAATAAGTCTTTATGTTCAATTAAATAATTTATAAT
Organism: Epiperipatus broadwayi; assembly: GCA_028023455.1. NCBI lineage: Eukaryota > Metazoa > Onychophora > Udeonychophora > Euonychophora > Peripatidae > Epiperipatus > Epiperipatus broadwayi. The sequence goes on along the minus strand of JAQFVV010000008.1, from coordinate 13,598,596 downwards.
TAAACATTGTTTTTTAATTTGAATAATTTCACATAAGTAATAAACATAAATGTACAGTACTGTAATACAAATGTTAAAAAAATGCACTTCAGTATGGATTTTTTTTTTATTACGATGAAAAACTTCTGCGGAAGAATATAAAAACTCTTAAATTCAAATTTAGTTTCACTTTCTCTTTCTTTTTGCTGTACTGTACTTTTTAAACAGTGAAAATATGCTTTTTTTTCCTAGTGATATAAAACTTTTCTTTTAGATACCGTATTTAGTCATCATTGCCATGAAAAAATCAAAAAAATCTTTGAGCTTGAAAACCAATGAGGATATTTTACGTAGTCGACTGGAACCGACCAATTTTTTCCCATAGATCCCCATTATAAATAGTATTCTGTATATGATATTCTTGCTTAACGATAAGTTTTGGAGGACCAATTGCCATCACTAAATGGGGTAAAGGTGTATATGGAAAAAATAAGGAAGTTTTCTGATGTGATGTGGAGAAAAGAATCTAGAGATTGGAGAAACTGGATTAAACTTGGAGACACCATAATCAATAATGGTTGAAAATGGTGATGACAGAAAAAAGTTTGAGTATATCACTAAGATAATTTACAAACTAGATTTCCAAAAAGTCATTTAAATGAACTTGTAAATAACGCCCACTTTTTTTTATATTAATGCAATTTATTTTCTCAGAGAAAAGATGATTATTTATTGATGACTGAAACTTTTATTAGCAATGATTTTTATTTTTACATTGATCAATTATTTTTTTTTACTATATAGTTTACACAGTTTAACTATTAACAAAATATTATAAAGAAATTTGTAGATATTCCAATCAGGAGATAGATTCATTAGTAACTCTGTTAAATCTTTCAATTCTACCATTGTAGTCATAAATTTGATAGTCATTAATGATGTGATTCATAGTTTATATTTGCCCACATTTACAAAGATCAGTCACTGATAAATTTTATGAACTAGATGAGCACAATTGTTATGGGTTGATGAAATTCTAGTGAATTTTAATGATTACAATGTGTAAGGCTAAAAATACAAATCTATTGAAGGAACAAACAAATTCAAATATGTTACTAAGATAATTTACAAGCTATATTCCCAAAAAAAATCATTTAAATTAACTTAAATAACATTCATCTGTTTTTTTTATATCAATGCCATTTTTGTACATGCTCATTAAAAATTATCAGAATTTCATCTAAATATTTGAAATTATAAGCCGGCTTGATTAATATAAAACAAAAATTGCCACTAATAAAAGTTTCAGTCTTTTCAAGTATTTAATGCTTGATTTATTACAAAGGCATATAAAAGATCATTTTTTTATTTGTCATTGGATTGTTATTGATATAAAAAAAAAGATGAGTGTTATTTAAATGATTTTTTAGGAATCTAATTTGTGAATTATGCCAGTAATGTATTTGGACTTGTTTATCACATGAGTATGTTTGTATTCTTAGCGTGACATTTTTGATAAGTCATAAAATTATTTACGTACTCATTAATAATCACTCTATATATAATCAATAAAAATAAATACAGTAATTACATTTTAGATATTTTACTAAACTATGTCATGCAGTATAGTACTGGTAAAGGGGCACTATTTCCAATGTAAAAGAAGGTTAATAATAATACATGAAAATTTTGGAAAAATGTGAAGGAAGGATAATTATAGTTAGAAATTATTAGTGTAGATGAAATATTATTGAGGAAATGAAGAATTATCTCAGAATACACTGATTTTAAATTATGAAATCAGGATTAAAGAGAAGAAATATAATGATGAATAAAAAGAAAGATGTATAATACCTTTAATATAGTATTTATTTGGTATTGTTAATTGGATATAAATTGATATCAACATTTTAAAATAATATATAATAACTTAAATATTTCTCTTATTCTTCTCTTTCACCTTTTTTGCATATCTTCATATACTCATATATATATATATGTATTGCGTATAATACTTCTTTAATTAAAGCAGAGGATGGATAAAGGTAGTAATATTAAAGAGAAAAATATAAATTAGTGATATAAAGCTCTGATGAAGACTGCTGGATAGTCGAAACTGTAAGGAAAATAAAGAAGTTTTTTAAGAAAATTTGGTTGCATTGAAGTGTATATGAAAGAAGTATTATTATTATCCTTTTCATTGTTGATTGTAATTATGTACCACAACTATGTCATCAATAAAAAAGAAAATAGCATCCAACTGTCGAATATCTGGAATATGTAAATATCTAATTTAAATAATTCTTCTTCCACCAATAAATACTGTGGCACACCTAGCCATCCCATGACTGCTATAAATCTGATGTTCCCCATCAAAAGAGCACCCAGCTATAACTAATATAAAATAAAATAAAAAAAACCTTTTCTTTCATTAATGTTAAAATGTTGCTACCAGTTTATTACAATAACTTAAATAGTACTATATTATAAAATATATATTTTTGAAAGATCAGTGAAAAAGATCTGCTAAGTATTAAAAAAGAAAGAATTGTGAAATTACATTTTAATAGCTGAGGATATTTTTTGATTGAAATTCACAAAGAAAATTTATTCAAATCTGCAAAGAAATTTTCAACAGCAAAAATTATATTAGAGAATAAACACATTGTTATTATAATAACAGCTATCTGGTGGAGAGAACATTGAAAATGATGTGATGTTTAAGCATCTGAATAGAAGGCTGAGTATAACATTATTGTTTAATTGACCAAACTGATTTTTTTTCCACCTCAGCAGTCAGATGATCTAGAAATCTTTAAATCTTATGTCTACCATTGGACCATTATGTTAAACTACATTTGAAAAATAAAAGCAAGCAATATTAGGTGATATTAAATAGTCACTGCTCCTGCCATAAAAATAAAAAATAAGAGAGATTAAATTTCATCCAAAATATAGCAGTAAAGTTGTCATTTCTAAAAACACTAGAAATATTAATACCTTGAAACTTGTGAATGAAAATTTTGAGTTAATAAAAAAACATATTGAAATTCTGTGATATTTTTTTATAGAATTAATTAATAAATTCTAGTAAATTAAATGGTAAAACATTGGTCATATACTATAATAGAATTGTAAGCTAGCACAACTGTGAACATTGTTGATGAGCAAAATATATGTTAGAAGATTAAATAACAAAGGTTTTAAGCATTATATTCCACTCTATATAAGTATACTATTAGAAAATTGAGGGATCTTCAGTGATTTTAAATCAAAGATACTACTACTATTTCTATACAGATTTTACTCTGGATGAAGGAAATACAATGATGCATATATAGATTTCATTATTGCTTTGTCAAATATTATGAAACTAAATTACTGTGATAACATAGTATTATGGATTATTAATTTTGGAAACTATATTTTTTACGAAAATTTTTATTACAAGTGCTTTTAAAAATCTATTGAATTTGACTATCAAAGTTTATTTTTTTAAAAAAAAAAATTATATTCTTGTAAACAGTGTTAATATCTTGACATCTTAATTGCTAATATAAATAAAAAGAGTAATAATTATTCTACTTAAAGAAAGGAAGAAATCATTCTCAGGAAAGACTAACTATCCATCACATGATCACTATTTCTTATGCTTGCCATATTGAGTGGCAATACATATAGACAGTTTTGCCTGTTTTTACTAACTATCCATTTAAGATTCTATTTTCTTCCCATTTTTATATAAAATAATCTTTAAATAGAAGATTGTTTATAAATAATTTACAATATTAACTATACTTAAATACCAGATGTTTTAGGGAAATTATAGAATCATCTCAATTTTTTTTTTTTATTACTGTGTAAAATTAGATTTGTTGGAAATCTTTTCTTCTTTATCAGCTAATCATTGAATATAAGATAGATAATTGCCACAAGTTCACGTTAAAGAGCAATGGTTCTGTTTCTGTAAAGAAAAGCAAACTATGATTGTCAGATAAATTAATTTTTGGAATTCAGGTTGGGCATATGCAAATAACTCGACAATGACAACTCATGACTTCATGCATTAAAATTTGCATCTACTAACAAATGAAAGAAAATTGTGATGAGGCAGATGTGAGGTTGCTTACTGTCTTGCAATGATTTTTTGCTCTGGAAAAGATGCTTATAGATTGAAGTATTATTTACAATGCATTATTATATTATTTTACTATAATTTTATTTTTCTTTGTTGCATATAGCAATTATGGTTTTTTGCTACCATATATATAATTTTTTACATTTTTATCTATTAAATAGAGAAATTATCAAAAGAGTGGGGGAAAAATCATTCAGAGTAAATTGATATGTGTACCAAGCATGTTTTAATTAAAGTTGCAGTCAATTATTTAAAATATTTATAATTAATTCATTTTGTAGAACAGTTTGTTTTTTGAACTTAAGAAAGCCAAGATTAAATACTTAGTAATTCCTCATAGTTTCTGTTGTGATTTTTATGTAAAAATGTTTTTTTTTTTGTTTGAATAATACAACTGATATAAGTGATATTATAATTAAATGATGAAAATAAATTTTGAAATTTGTGAATTTGGACAGAATGAAACTACTAGTCAGAGAAAATTTCCTTATTTGAAATAAATAGATGCTAAGTAATATATCCAGGGTCATCCCGTCAATTGGCAACTGGATAATTACATTTTTATAAATAAGAGAAAATTAACCAAAGTTTAAATGATAAATTCAAGAGTTTATTTACTCTGAATAATAATAATTGTATTAGTAAAGGATTAGTAATTCAACTCATTATTTGTCAGTTGAGAATAAGTTTATATCCTCTTATATCTATCCACTTTCTTTAATTCTGAGGTTTGTAATTCTATAATTTTGTAAGCACACTATAGCACATATACATTATTCTGAGATAGACAAATTGGATTCTTAACTAGAGTTCTTTTTTATTAATTTCCAAAACAACAGAATATAACTCAACTCAGTACTCATTATATTATTTTATTGCACTTGTTTTACACTACTGTTCTGAACATTGCCTGATTTACTTCTGCAGACTCTTTATCAGCTTTGCCAATTTACATAAAATGAACTTTTCTTTACATGCAAATTAACTCATTGCAATTTTCAGTAAGTGTTCTTTTTCTGCAAAATTAATTATTTATTTTATTTCTAGAATGTTCTATCTTTAACTTTTTAACTTATTCGCTATTCACAGGTTCGAGACGGCAACTATGCCAACTTGTTGTGTATTCGAAATGGAAGTACTCGGATTATCAACAATTAAAACAATAAATAATAACCACGAATAAATGATAAAAAGTAATTAATAGGAAAAAATTATCACTACACACAAACATAATATATATAGTTCACTTCCCACAATGCCCTTCACAATTGTTTGCTTTCTGCACGTTTTCCTAAACTCTTTGGCTCTGTTCAACTGTTGCTCGCGAACACGTTGGCCTTGCACTAGATCATTGCACCGTCACTTATGCTTCTCTTGTGTCGGCCACTTAATCTTAGTAACCATTTACTCTGTAAAGTCACTGGAATGAGAACAATGTACTTTGCTACTCAAAACTATTTATACACGTAGGTTTGTCTTCGACAATCCATATTTCTCTATTATATTTTCTTTACTCTTTCTGGAGTACAAAACTTATATTTGAATTTCTATGTACATATTTATACAAAACATGATATATACACACTAATATTTATTCTTTAATATATATATATATATACACACACAGCTAGTATTGTTGGATTCAATTCTTAGAAGTTTGATTAAGATTGAATCAACATATATGAATGCAGACAAATTATCAACTGTTATTATTGTGCAGCCGAATAATTATCACTTATAATAATATCCCAAAGTTAATTCTAAAGTTTATTTTTTTTCATTTTTCAATAGATACAAAAAAAATTAAATAGTCAAATAATCTGAAGCAATATGACTATTGATAAGAATGATTGGCTTGAGAACTAAACGTTTTTGAATCAATCCCCATGGAAACAAAAGAAAAATAAAAAAAATTAAAATTAAAATCTCAGATTATTGTGCTCAGCCTGTCACTTGAACCTTATTTAACTACTTGAATAATTATTATTTTAAATACAATGTTATTTGCAAACAAAGTTATTGATAATAACCATATTACTAGTTATAATGTCACACTGAATATTTTATCTGATTTTAGATGACAATTTTATGTGTTCCTTATCAATTCAGCAATTAGAATATGCAGTGTTCGAATTAACTAGGTAAGATATATCAATTTTTTCATATTTTGTTAATTGTTAATAAAAAAAATTACATGTTTTACATTAAGTATACATATATGTAAGTGTGTGTATCTGTGCATTATTTTTTTGTTGTTTTTGATCATTTAAGATGATTTTAAAGTAACTAACTAGCAGTTAACTGTTTTTATGAGCATCTTTTTGATGATCTTTGATCATCATTTTTTGTTGCAATAAAAATAGAAACTAGCTATGATCATGTTCAAGATTCAAATCTTCCCTTCATTTGCATCTTTTGTCTAGTTTATTTTTTAATGTTTTTATCAAAATTTCTTGGCAATGTTGTTCTTTATACTGTACAATCATCAGATGTGATAATTTTTTTAATTAGTAGGATTAAGGAAGAAGTCGTTTTGGGACACTACACATTTGATGCACCTTTTGAACTTTTTCTTTGGACCTTCTGTAAAATATCAGATTAGGATTGTATTAATAATCATTTCTTCTAATATTTTACTATTCTGTTGAGAATATACAGTGTAGGTGGATCTGTTACCTATTTATATGTTCTTGTTAGTTATTTGTTTTTATGTCTAAAGTTTATTATTCTTGAAGAAAATACAAATGGAATTTGTTTAATTTTTGCTCTTACATTCTTAAATACTTGTTAATATTTTGAATTCTTATAAGAGAATGTTAAGAACATAAACCTGATAAACTATATAATATCAACCTTAGAGTATTCCTTATTGTTTTGAAATAATAAGCTTATTTTTCTATTTGAATATAATCGAAGGAAAGTTTGGTTGCAACTTCAGCCTAGGTCACTGATACAATATCAAAACTCTTTACTTAAAGAGCTACTAAAAGATATAATTACTTCTTGAACAAGCATTTATCTTTAGCCATACATTGTTTGGGGCAGTAGTAGATTGGCATACTCTAGAGTTCAAGGTTCATGGATGGTGGCTCAGCTCTGTCATTTTTGATGCTTGAACTTCTTATGAACTTCCACAACAATAAATCATTTGATTGTTATTACTCAACAAAAATAGATAAAAATAAAGTTATTGAGAAATTCTTATTTTGGGCTACAACAATGGCAGCAGTAGTAGCAAATAGGAGTTATCTAATAGCTTTTTTTGTTATTGTTCAGTACTGATGACAATATAACCATTAGAGTTTTGAATGCATAATGTTAAAGACTAACATAGAAAGACATTAATATCCTGAAAGTTAACAATATTTATCTGAAGTCTCACTGTTTTTTCCTCAATGGGGAGGAGTTCTGTCTATCTAATTATTTTTTACATTAAATTTTCAAATACAATTTTCATGATCATTATATGTTTATCTAAATAAAGTTTTGGTAAAAAATATATGTTTTTATTTTTTTGATCATTATTCAGTTTGTCATTATTAATTTAATTATTGCGCATTTGAAATATTAAGTCATGTTATTTATGATCAGTTTGAAAATAATAAAGTGAGGAGAAAATGAGAAAATTTGAAAACAGCTGCTATTATTGAATTTTGATTATTGGATAGTAGGAATAGGTTACTGTAAACAAAATTAAAAATTTATTAGTGCTTAACCAAAATAAATTTTGGCAAAGGGAATGACAAACAATGGTAAACTATCACATGTAATAATCTATTACTATATAGTACTCTATTGCCTAATCATTTGACATACCTTTAAATAGACAGATTAACATGCACACATATATATTGAAATGAAATTGATCTCATGGCACAAAACTTTGTAGTGTGTGCATATATGTATATAAAATTTGAAATGAAAAATAAAAATAAATATAGAAAATTTATTGTATGTTTTTATTTAAAATATGTAGCTTAGAATAATAGGATAGTGATTGAATAATAATTTTATTTAAATTATTTAAAATCAATTATAAAAAAATCTCTTATTTAGTGCAACCAGTTTTTACTTTTCTGATTTTGATAAAAACATAAAATATTTCAATGGAACCCAAAAAGGAAAATAATAGTAGAAAACAAAATGTTTTTTTAATTATAATATACCTTAATCCTATAATCTGTTATTAATTAAAGAATCAAAAAACAAGATGAGTAATTAAATTATTCTCTGTTTTATTCATTGATTAAAATAAGGGAAAAAACTTACTTAATTGCCCTGTTTTCAAATTCCACTGTATACTCTAAATGGTGGGTTCAAATTAGAGATTATTATTATTATTATTATTATTATTATTAAATTACAGATAATACAGATTTAGAGAGAATGCAAACCAGCTTCAAAGAAAGGACAATTACTACTAGTCTAGTTAAGTTTGAATTTCCATAGAATTTAGTGATGCCTTTTCTGCAAATTTATAGTCCATTATGTGAGAGCCTGGCTGCAATCTATCAAATTATTGAAGTTAAATAGAATTGAGACCCACAAACATTCATTTACTGCTCTATTTCAACATGACAATAAAAAGCCAGCCAGTCTTGACACTAGTGTTTTATATATACATTACTTTATATAGGCAGAGAAGCCCAAACAAAAGAAGTTACTGCTCTTCATATATACACTGTCTATGCAAGATATCTATTTCATGAACAAAAGTTTAAAGTACAAATGGAAGAAATTAGCTTGTGAGTAGAATATATATATATATTGATAATGACATATTTCAAACATGAAGATTAAACAATTTTAAATGAAATTAAAACAATTAATCAATGGAAATAAATTTGAGAAACTTTCTTAAAATTAGTTTATAAAAGTTAGAAAAAAAGGAACATTTAAGTGGAATTTTCAAAGATGTAGTACACACACAGTTAAGAGTGATTTTTAAAAAGAGAGAGAAAAAGAACTTTTGAGAAGATTTTTTCAAAGAAGTAATGTTTCTTTTTTTTATATTTAATTTAAAACTTCTGTTTAATATTTTAAGTGCAGTAACTTGTTATTAGTTGAAAATAGAATCAGTAAATTAAAGATTTTATTTTTATATTAGAACAAGCATGCACGTGTGAAATTTTATCATTTAATCCTTTATATACTGTTAATATAGAATAATGTTTATAGATTTAATGAATTTTAGTAAAATAATGATATTTCTTGTTTTATTAATGATTGGAAGATTTTATCTTATGAGACATGCACACGTGTGCATACAAATATGTGATTATTTAAGATCTGTTACTATTTGTATATTATTAATTTATAGGTATTACTATTTGGATATTTGTAAAATATAAACCATATCAGAGTATTATTTTTTTTGTCAATCTGTAGAAATAATATCTTTGTAAGTCAATATCAGATTGATTTATCTGTGTGTAAAGTACTTTTCAGACCTTGGCTTTTTATTATTTCTAAGTAACAAATTTGTTAATAATTATTTTAAGTTATTCCAATGAAATTATTTAATGCAAAATAGATTAAGTTTTATATATATGTATGATCTCTTGTTCACACTCATAGTCCTTAGGATCCTTGTGATCCCAAACTAGTTTAGAGTATAATTGTATTTTACTATGTGTGTGTGTGTGCATATATTACATTCGGACATATATATAGTTTTTCTATGTAATTATTTGGATGGCACAAAATCAAAGATAATCTTTAATATCCATTCTCTGTATAATAATTACTATTTTATTGATGGCTGGTACACTCATTATACCTTATAGCCCAGGGCATTAATGATGATCAGTATTGCTATAATGATTTCAGCATTTTTTTAATATTATGCATTATTGTAATTTTAGCACTTAAATTATTTGCATGCAGATAAAATATTGATGATTGTTTTTATATGATGCCCAAAGTTTGCCATTAGCTAGAAAATGATTAGCCTGATTTTATATTGTCATTTTTAAATCCTGTCACAAGGATTCACTGTTAAGTATTGGTAATTAATGCTGGTGATGTTATGTTTATAAATTATGTTTTGTTTATATTCACTTCCAATGCTGATTTTTGCTGATCTAATTGAAAATGTTGATAGTGATCTTTGGGATGATCCTTAATTTCATATTATTAAAATATAATATTGCTCATATATTATAACCCAACAAATATACAATCACTTTTTTCTTTAAAATATATATGTTCTCCAATAACATTAACCAATTAAAAAATCCTTCTCCTTTTTCATTTCAAAAACTTTATTTTTTTATATTAATACTGAACATATATTTATATAATACAATCTCCAATGTTTCACCTGTTTTATATTCTTAGTTATTTTTAAGGATCTACAACAACAACAAGAAATACATATTTATAAAGAAAACCTTAATTACATAAAACTTTTATCTTATATTAACATAAACATAATAAACATATTAATTATACATAATTATATTTCACTTACATCTCCCTCCTCTACTTATATTATTACACTTCCTTTTACATTATATAATTACAAATGTTAAAATCATCCAAGAAACTTTTTATACAAATTTAAAACCAACCCTAATTTCAAATTACTTCCTCCTTTTTTAAATCTTATCTAAAAAACCTTCTCAAAACCGTATTCCTAAACTATATCTTTAAATGTATATAAAACAAATATAAACATCTTTTTTTAAAAAACTTTAACAATTTACTTAAACCTATTTAAACATAATGTATAATTAAAAATGGAATGTTTAAATAGGTTTAAGTAAATTGTTAATGTTTTTTTTAAAAAAGATGTTTATATTTGTTTTATATACATTTAAATATATAGTTTAGGAATGTGTTTTTGAGATGGGTTTTTTAGATAAGATTTAAAAAAAGGGGAAGTAATTTGAAATTAGGGCTTTTAAATTTGTATTTGGATGATTTTAAGATTTGTAATTATATAATGTAAAAAAGGAAGAGTAATAATATAAGTAGAGGAGGGAGATGTAAGTAAAATATAATTCTGTATATAATATGTCTGTTAATGTTTACGTTAATATAAGATGAAAGTTTTATGTAATTAAGGTTTTATTTATAAATATGTAGTTCTTGTTATTGCAGATCTTGAAAATGACTGTAAGAATATAAAACAGTTGAAATGTTGGAGATTGTATTATATACATATATATATATGTTCAGTATTAATATAAAAAAATTAAAGTTTTTAAAAAGAAAAAGGAGGATTTTTTAATTGGTTGATGTTATATAATAATATACGCACAAAAAAGCTTTTAACTAGGTTATAAAATTAATGTAATTGTGTGCTAAATATTATATTGGAATTATGTGTGTATATATATATAAACACACCCCCATATAGAGAAATTTGCAATATATTTGAATTATCTGTTTTGTTTATGTATAGGGTAGATTTATCAAAGAAACAAATAGAAATTCCGAGTCTTAATAGTGAAAAGTCCATGGAAAAAGTAGAAGGTAATATGTATATTAGTGAATGTCATATACAAACATGCATACACACCCACACATAAAATTTCTCTGATTTTTATATTTTTTGTGAAATAAATATGTATACATATATGTAAAAAGATGAAATAGCTTTTTTGCAATGTGTTTTGTGGTTCAATTATTATTAATTGTTTAAACTTTATATCAATATTTTTTTTTTAAAGAAAGAAACTAGAATTGATAATTTAATCATTCATATATCAAATAAATAGCATTATAGCTATTATAATTTGTTTTTGTTTTTTTTAATTAAAAAAGTTTTAAGCATGTTTTATTGTTACATTTTTTAAACTGTGTATTAATATATATTTAAAAATAAAGATTATTTTAAAAACTTCCATTGGAAAACTTTGATTTATATAATTTATGTATGCAAGTTCTACTATTATTCAGGTTATTGAAAGAGAGAGATTATCACATTAGAAATATCTTACAATTATGAGTGGAAATTGGAAAGTGATTTCTAAATATAACACAACCATAATTTTTTCCGATGTTTAAAAGAAGGAATAATGGTGCATTTACTAACCAACATAAATTTAATTATGTATATGCAGAAATTATCACTATACAAAAGCACATATTTGCACTTGAATATTAAATTTGTCATTTATATTCTAGTTTTATTCATTGGTACATGAGTGAAAGATGAAAAAGTAAAATTGTTTTAAAATAGTAAGATTATTCCACAAGTGTATTGATGAAAGAAAAACCAAATATTTGCAGCTTACTGACTTCCTACTAGTGAAAGCTTTGGTAGTTTTTTTATTTTACCATTAGCTAATCATAGCTAGATACCCTATTTACCAAATTGTTGAATGATTAATTAGCCATTTACCTAAAAGAAAAATTTTCAGTTTACTTCAAAAAAGTCCAAGTTTTCAACTAGATTCAAACTAATTATTTATATGACAAAAGAATGCATTGAATATTATACCACAAATGTTCATATATATATAAATGGGTTTGCATAAGTAAATGAAAACCCTCTTGTCTTTTAAATAAATACATATAATTTTATATTTCCAAGTTTCAAGAATACCAATTTTTAAAATTATATTTATTTCTTTTATAGTCATTTTAGAAGAATATCAGCAGTATTTGAAAAGTTCTGAATTTGAAGCATGTGCTTTATTGCCATTTATTTTAAGTTTCGTAAGTATCAAATTAATATGCATAATGGGAAGTAAATGAATGTGATTTTTAAAGAGATTGTTTTTTTTATTAAGTTCATATTATTTTGCAAAATTATTTTTGTAAACATTTACAATTGATAAGAGCAATTAATTCTTACTTCAGATAATTAGAATATCTTTTTTAATGAAAATTGGATGTATAAGATATTAAATATTTAAATTAAATCATAAATAATTAAATGTTATAAATAATAAATAAAGTTACATGTAGGTGTGTGCATAACTAGTCACTATAAAAGACATTAATAGTTACTCCAGAAATAATGGAAATGCTTAATAAGTGAAAATATTAATAAAACTGTTTATGCAAATTATATCTAAAAGCCAAAATGGACTATCTAAAATGTTAGCAGAATGTTCAAAACATAGCCAGAGAGTTTGTGCTAATTTTAATGTGAGCAGTAAGGTGCTTGTGAAACCATCAGGCCATGAGCAGTGAAATATGCTGAAGAGATTGTTGTGGTGAAAAATTAACAAAAAAGAATTAACAGAGTGAAATTTATTAAGAAAATGCAGCATTATAGTTCTATACTGTGAAGAATTGCATGCAATATTAAGACTGACTTCATTTATGGAATTCAACCAGCAAGTCACCAGTTGTTAAATTAAACTTTTTTCTTTGTGTATTATTTCCAAACTAATTTAATGAGTATACTACTAGCTTAGGTCAAATCTGGTTCCTGTACACATCAATTGGCACAGTCTCAAGAACCTGTGTTAAGCATCAGTTAGTAACATGAACATACAATATGGAAATGCAGAGTAGTATGGTAATGCCTTTTGACATAAACAATCTAGGGTAATGGCAAATATATGTTAGTCATGTTGAAATATACATGATAATTAATATCATTATAGATAAGTTGAAAATTGTTATCCTAATGTGGATATCAGAAAAGCATATGCTGCTACTAGCAAATTGTCTCTGTGACCTGAGAATGTCGGAAGATATTCCATATGAGGAGTTGCTGCAAAAGTTAAATTCATATTTCAAACCAATAACTTCAAAATACATAGTGTCTTCACTTCCAAATCAAAATTCAATCACAAAATGAAAACACGTGGGAATATGATATAATTCTGTGAGAATTATAGAAGGAATGTGGATTTAAAGACTATTTAGAAGGGATGCTATTAGACCAGTTGTTATGGGTATATGAGATGGGGAACTTAGACAAATATTTCTAAGTGTCTTTACACTAAATTATGACTATTGAATGAAGAATAGCATATGAAACTGTTCTAGAACATGCAGTAGAATTAAAAAAATAGACGAAGGTATGCCAATCATATGTATAAGCAAAGCGAAGGCACAGATGACAGGAAGACTAAACAAGCAGGAGCCCAACATTTGTTATTGCTGCAGAAGTAAAGAACACATAAAAAGAATGTGTAAATTAAAAAAATACAAGTGTCATACTTGTGGATTGACAGGTCATTTGTCAAAGATTTGTCCAAACAAGCAGGTGAGGATTTGTTTTGAATGTTGCTGATGTTAAAAAATTAAGTTGACAATAAGTCAAATATACTAAATGTCAAAATTTCTAATCAAATAACAAAAAATGGAAATTGATAGTGGGGCAGGCATATCATCCATCACTTTTAAAAATTAGACAGTCATTAATAGAAAATTAAAAGATAAGATACAAATTAAAATGATAAATTTAATAACTACAGATATAAACAGCAATCCTATTAATATAAAAGGAATAATGATAGTACTAGTAAAATAAACAAACACAAAAAAAATTTACTGTTATATGTAGTAACTAAGGATCCTAGCTCTATACTGGGTTGAAACTGATTCTGACTTCTGGGAATACACATTGATTGCTTCAAGAGAACCAAACTGAAAATTAAAGTCCTAAACAAATTTCAAGTCTAAAGAGATTAAATAATAAACTTACAGTGGATTGCTGTGGGATATCAATTAGTTAAAAATTGGAATAAACAAGGATGGCCAAATGCATGGTCAAATTACTTAGTGTCATAAATCCAGAATGCTCAGGAAAGTTTATCTGTGTGTCAAGAGAAAAAATATTAATTCTAATGTAGGGTAGGAAATGTGTTGCAGTTGTTATATCAAGAACACACAGGAATAGTTTGCAGGAAAGAACTAGCCCATTTGTACATCTAGTGGGCAGACATGAATATTGACATTGAAGAAACAAAACTGTCAAAAAAATGAGTTGTTACCGAAAAAACCCCAGCAGAATTTATTAATGAAATGCCATTATAGAATGCATATTTCTGTGTTCATTCCAGGCAAAACTAAAAGGAAGGAAAGAAAAACTGAAAATGCCAAGTTCAATATAGGACCTGTATGGATAAGAGACATACTGATGAAAAAATGGATATCAGAAATTATAATCAGGCTCTTAACCAAGCAAATATGCAAAATTAAACTGGAAGATGATAAAGAAGTAAGACAGCACATTAACCATATTAAAAAACTGTTTTATTGAGCTGATAGAGATAATGGATAAGATTACAAGTTCAGCTACTACTCATGTGGAAGATTCTCCAAGAAATAATGAGAATGTTGAAACAAATGCATTCACCATTACCTAAAAATGTTGAGGAAAAATTCTTCAGTCTAGATTTATGGGAACAAATTACTACATCAAATAGTGAACTACTTATTAAAAAGAAAAGACCTGTGCCATCACCAAAAATGGCTAGACTATGGAAAAACCTGAAAAATTGGAAGGTTATATTTGTAATTAAATTCTACCTGGTGACATTAACGGTCACTCTAGAAATAATGAAACGTAATAAGTGAAGTTATGCAAATTAACCTTTGCAAGAAAATAGTAATAAAACTGTGCAAATTGTATCTGAAAAATCAAAAGGGATTATCTAAAATGTCAGAATATTAAAAACATTGCCAGAGATCTGTTCTTTGCTAAGGGTAATGCAAGCAAGATGATGCTTGTGAAACCAGCAGCCCATTAGCAGTGAAATATATTGAGGAGATTGATGTAGTAAAAAGTTAACTAAGAAGAATTAGCACAGTGAAGTAAAAGGACTATATTAAAAAAATGCAGCTTTATAGTTTGTCACTATAAATGACTGTATGTTCATGAGTAAGATTTAATAATGGAATTCAACCAGCAAATCACCAGTTGAAAGTACTAACAAGCTACTAATATTATATGTATTGAATAATGAACTCGTTAAGTTAAACTTATTTTTGTGTGTATTATTTTCAAAATAATTTAATGATTATACAGCTGGCTTAGATTAAATCTGGCCTCTGTACACATCCAATATTTTCTTTTGAAATGAATATTAATCAAATTATATAAAGTAATTAATATCGAGATAGTTGGTTACCTACATTCCTTTTTACATTTAGTGATTCTTAAACACTGGATTGATATCTTGAAAGAATATTGGGATAGCTAATTAATAAATTTAAGATTCTTTTTCTTTGGAAAAGTGATTTCTCATAAAATACTATATAATATTGACTTTATTGTAAATTAAATGTGTAATTTAAAACCTCTTATTACTTGTAATTGACAGACTTATTTTGAACTTTTAGTATTGTTTGTCTTTTCAATTTATTATTTGATTTTGAACAAAACTGAAGTGGGGGGAGGGGGTAAGGAGGAGGGAAAATATGGTCAAATTTTTTATTAACTTACAAAAATTACTTCATAAATTAAAAGTATAATTTCAACTCCTTTATAATTAGTTGTAACTGACAGGTGTATTTGGAACTAAATAAAATTAATAAATTTCTTCTTTGGTTTTGGATAAGTGAGACTAAAAAATGGTCAATTGTAAATTCATCATTTGATGAAAACAGTACTTACTAAAGGGCCAAAATAAAGATCAGCTACAAATTTCTTATTTTTTATATAAGAAATTTTGTCTTCTTTCTTTTTTTTTCAATACAAATTACAATAAAATAATCAAAATAAGAATGAATTGCTTTTGTAACAACAACATCAAGCTATGAAAATTATTTGTTTTAATTCTTGCTGACTGATAGACTAAGTGTACATCACGAAAAAAGAAAGATCTCCATCCAGTTCATTGCTCTTTTTTGCCGAGGCATTTTTTAGCATTGATACATGGTAGTTGGTTTCTTTGTCAAAAAGACCAACATTCTAACAATATAAATGAAGAAAACAAAGTTTATTTTTAGATTAATTTCTAAATAATAAAAAAGTATTTATTTATTGCAATGCATGCATTAATGTTTCATTTTTATATTTTATTTTCTGTTGTATTTTTAAAAAATTTTAAGTACATATATTTTACATATGTAAAGTATACTTCTTAAATTTATCAATTAGTTATCCCAGTATTCTTGACACATTGTTTTAAAGAATCAAATAAATGTAAAATGGAATGTAGATGCCCAACTATATTGATACCAAGTAAAGTAAACATTTTTTTTTTTTTTGTAGCCAAAAATTTAGAAATTATCACCTCCATAATAATTTTAAATCCATATCTATTTTTTTCTGACTTGTTTAATTTTCTTTTTAATTAATCTCTTAATATTTTGTATAATATTTTCTACCTGTATTTTAAATACAAAAAAGGGTAAAATAATCTTAAAAAAATTTGGGCCTTCAAATAGCTCCCAGGAAGGAAAAGGACATTATTAACTAAGCTTGTCAATTGCTGGTATTTTTTAGTGGGTTTCATTCTTCTCTTATTTTTTAATTAAGAGTGGGTAGATGCCTATTTTCCAACCAATAATTGAAGTCTAGATGGGATAACTGTGGTCCTGATAGTTTGTTTGGAATTTGAAAAAGTTTTTGTAGATTAAAATATTTAATAAAATAAATTGTAGTAAATGTTGTTAAACTCTGCACATTATAATTAATGACATTTTTTTGATATAGATTTTATATTTACAATTGTTTTCAGTTTGCATTTTTTTCAATAGGTTAAAAGTGAAGATTGTACTATTGATGATGCTTATTCCATTGTTCTTCAACTTCAGACTTCTAATAAATATGAGACTCCTAAAGGTAATTTATTAATTATATTACTATCTTAATTTTTTTTTTGTCATGCAATTTGAAGAAAGACCATTTCTATGAAAAAAAGAAATTCTAAGTGCTAATGTCTTTTCAGAAATAACATTTGAAAAAAAAATTACGTAAGTCTCAAAATTATGAAATTGTTATTTATAAAAGAAATGTCTATAAAATATAGTATTAATTTCAACAGCACATAACATATGACCTTTATTATTGCTAAAAATATAACATGAAGTAATCATATTACAGAACAATCTCGTTCAAAAAGAGAATATTTTCTTTTATCATACTGAATGGATTGGCATTGATAAATAAAAGGTTAATATTGCATTTGCAAGTTTATTAAAAAATGATTCATTATGAATCTATTTGAAATAATGTATTCAAATGAGAATGTTCTGAAATATGATTATAAATATATATGTATGTAATGGTAAACAATTATAGTGCTGGTTATAAGTGACACTTTAGGTTACTTTTTTGAAGCAATCATTGCATAAATAATTGATCTGTCTTTTATCTACAGCATTAAATAATTTAGTCAATAAAAGAACAGCAACTTGTTATTGTATTCTATATTATATAGAAGATTATCATGTACAATTTCAGCTAGAGGAACAGGTGTTTAATTGATTGAGATAAGTTAACATAATGATTGATTTAAATTAATTTTCCATATTGCTATGTATAGAGTTAACTAGAAAATGCAAAATGAGGACATGAGTATGTTTGGTTATCTGTTATTTGATAATAACAATAAGCATTAATTTATACAACTGGAATTGATAGAATTTTTATATATTCATATACATATGGCAATTAGTTACACGTAATTATAATACATTATATTACAGATAAAACACTCAGTATAGTCATCATTGGTTACAATTAGCCATAAAGCACTCAGAAATTATAATATAGACCAGGACAGCCTCTTTCATATCTAAATCCTTTTTCTTCACTTTCAGCAGGGATTCTACTGGGTTGAAGTACACTCAGCTTTTAGATGCATGTTTACACCAATATAGAAGACACAGAATAAATAGCTACCAGGTATATATAGAACACACATGGTCCTCAGAGAAAACTTCTTTTCTTCTATTATTGGTTAATTCATTAATTGCTTGCTCAATCCGTTTTCTATTTTTTTATGTTTAATTGTCTTCTTTAACACATTAACATTTTCTATTCCAATATACATACACACACACACACAGACAGCACTATCACCTCCTACTTCTGAGAAACTCTACCGATTGTTTATTTTAATTTTCTCTGGAATACCAAATATAGTCTTTTAGATAAGTTGGTGTTGACATCAAAGTCTTTTGGTAGTCAAATATTCTGCAGCACTTGGTTGTGGGTCCATCCTATTGGGTTTTTCTTACTTAGTATCAGTAACTGTATGAGTCTCTGCTTAATCTTGTTGGTGGTTTTTCAGTTTTGGTTAGGTTTTCACAACTTTTATCATTACAGTCTACATTTGTTTTAACACAGGTTTTTCTAATGTGATTTACATGGAGTCTGTAGATAAATTCTGTAGAGATTTGCACTTCTACGATTTAGTTTGAAATTACTTTCTTTATTTGATTCTCAATCCAACAGCATAGTTATTTGCTGAAATTTTTATTGGTTATTTCTTCTTCAGCAAAAGTTTCTCAATTGCTTTCCCATCAATATTTTTTGCCTGAAATTTATCAGTTGTTGTAGATGGTGTGATGTGTTGGTGCAGCATCACTATGTTCAGAGCTTCTTTGATGCTTGGATAACTTAGTTTATTTAGAGCTAGCTTCAATTGTTGCATCACCTTCTCTGCTATTCTATTTAATTTGGGATGATGGGGTGGTGTTGGTGCATGTCATACTCTGTTCTTCCAAAAAGAGTTTAAATTTTTCTGATGTGAACCCAGTTCTATTATCAGAAACAATTACCTCTGGAGAACTATGATATGTAAAGATTTCTTTAAGAGTTTATATAGTTTCTGTTGCACTCATATTTTTTATAAGCTTATATTCTGCCCATTTTGAGACAGCATCTACTAATACAAATTTAATGTTGCCATCTATCGGACCACAATGGTCAATATGTACATGGATTCATTGTCTATTTTCTTTAGGCCATGGTAAATTCTCTTTCTGGGATGAGTTTGTAGTATACTGACAAGGTCACACGTTTATATATTTTTCTACATCATTGCTCATGCCATCAAGTATATGTAGCTACAAGCAAGAACTTTCACCACACATCACCCTGTTGTCTTTGATTAATTATTTTTAATACTTTTTCATGACCTATGATTGAAATTAGAACTCTTTTGTTATTTATAATATATCTATTAGACATTAATAGTTTTTGGAGAGCCATTCATAGTGATTGGTTTAGATAGGGTGGGTGTTTATTTGGCCAATCATTTCTAATTCACCCAATCAGCATTTTGTATGCTATGATTTCCCGAAGCCAGTTGGCTACAGTTTTACTGTTTATTGACTCACCAATGATCTAAAAAAATTTTTTTTACATGAAGTCTCCTCGCAGTAGTTGTCCTCAACAAGTTTTATGTTTAATTTCCCTTGTTTCTCTGGATATAGTTTTGGCAACTTATTCTTTACTTTTTCTACTTGTATTTTGTTCAGCATTATTGGTTTACTGTTATTTGTCTCAGCTTTATGAATTTCTGTGAGATGTCTGGAATTAGTTTTGGTGTGGCAAATCCTTACTAGATGACCCATCTTTCCACAATTGTTACATTTTGCGTTTTTGCTGCTACACTCACATGCAAGATGACCAGTCTTTCTGCAGTGAAACCACTCTCAATTTGAGTTTCCTTTTTTTTCGCCCGGCTCATTTTTAGGATTGACGTTTGATTTAGGCTGCCTGCATTCTGACTTTTGAAATCCTTTCACACTACTGATTAGTAACTCATGAATAATTTCATTTTTAATTGCTTCTGTATAAGTTAACTCAGGGATGGTCAACAGCTGCTGATGGAGTCTTATTCCTCATTGGAATTGGTCCAATAAGGACTCATCTAATTAATCACTATATGCACTGTTTCTTGCTAAGTCTCTTAATGCCATATCATAGGTTCTGTTACCTTTCCACTTCACTTGGTGTCTGTTAAATAAGTACAACCTGGCTATATGTTTTGATGGTTTGGGACTAAAATGATTATTTAGCCACTTAATAACTTTGGCATAAGTTAAACTTTCAGGATCATCAAGTTCTCATAACCGGCTCAATCAATCTTGGACTCCCGAAAAGCAAAAGGATGGCGATTTTAGTGACATTATTTTTTTCCTTATAGAGTACAAAATATTTAAATATACGAGTTGTTTACAGAGGTCATTTGGAGAGGTAGCTACCATCAAAATCTCATATGCTTAACTGAGCAGTTGCCATATTATTTATATCAATTCTTAAGTGTTTTTTACTGGCTTTATGTTCCGTATCTCAACCCCCTTATTCAAGCTCTTTTTTTTTTTTCCAATTGACTATGCTACTATGCTAGCTGTTTTTTTCCAGTTCACTGTCTGACTGAGGCAAGCTGGCTTTTTTTTTACAGTCTGACTGTGCCAAGCCGGCCTTTTTTTTTTCAATTTCCTGTCCAACTGCATGAAGCTGGCTTTTTTTTTTAATTGCCTGTCCAACTGCGCCAAGTGTGCTATGTCTTGAGTTAATTAGCACAATAAAAAATGAGGACATGAGTACATTTGGTTATCTATTATTTAATAATAACAATAAGCATTGATTTATATAACTAGAATTGATAATATTTTTATATATTCATATACATATGGCAATTAGTTACATGTAATTATAATACATTATATTACAGATATAGTCATAAGACATACAGAAATTGTAATATAGACTGGGGTGACCTCTTTCATACCTAAATCCCCTTTCATCACCTTCAGTGGGGATTTACTGGGTTGAAGTCCACTCGGCTTTTGGATGCCTATTTATACCAATATAGAAGATACAGAATAAATAGCTACCAGGTATTTATATAACACACACGGTCCTCAGAAAACTTTTATTTTTTTATTATTGGTTACTTCATTAATTGCCTGTTCAATCTATTTTCTATTTCTATGTTTACTTGTCTTCTTTAACACATTAACACTTCCTGTTTTGAAGTACACAAACAGTACATATATATCTCAATTTAATAATCACTTCTTTAGCTGAAGTTGTTCATGGTAATTCTCTATACAGCAATGTCTATGAGATGGCCATTTTTTTTATTATATAAATTATTGAAAACTGTAGCTAGAGGACAGATTTATAGCAACAGTCACTTCAAGATATTCATCTTGTTATATGTGTATATATATATTAATTAAAAAATTTTTTTAAGTATTTTATATTTATAAAATTAAAAATTTACTTTATACTTGTATTGTAAATTATTAGAGAAAAAATATAGTTAGTAATAAATTTGGCTGAACGTTTTCGAGGAACCGTGCCTCATACTCATAGCCTTCGTGAAAATGTACTTGATATATGTAAATGAGAATATTCAAATGAGTTACTGTTAAGTAGCCCATTTTTTCGAAATGTCGAAGCACGTGTCTCTTCTGTTGATTGCATGGATGCGTGCCTCATACTCATAGCCTTCGTGAAAATGTACTTGATATATGTAAATGAGAATATTCAAATGAGTTACTGTTAAGTAGCCCATTTTTTCGAAATGTCGAAGCACGTGTCTCTTCTGTTGATTGCATGGATGTCCATGCCTCATACTCATAGCCTTCGTGAAAATGTACTTGATATATGTAAATGAGAATATTCAAATGAGTTACTGTTAAGTAGCCCATTTTTTCGAAATGTCGAAGCACGTGTCTCTTCTGTTGATTGCATGGACATCCATGCAATCAACAGGCAGTGTCGATTCAGAAAAATGGGCTACTTAAAGTAACTCATTTGAATATTCTCATTTACATATCAAGTACATTTTCACGAAGGCTATGAGTATGAGGCACGGTTCCTCAAAAACGTTCAGCCAAATTTATTACTAACTATATTTTTTCTCTAATAATTTACAATTAAGTATTTTCATTTTTACAAATAAGAAGAAATTAAAACCACATTTATACTTGTATGAAATGTGAAATAATAAAATTTTATTTCAATTTATTGCAGTTTCTATTATATAAAAACTATAATGATTGAATAGGAAGTAAGACAAATGTATTTCAAGCATTTTGAATTTATTTTTGCAGGGGACATACATCTTTCATCCATATATTCTGTTTGATAACTAATAAGCTGTTGTTTACCAGAACGAAAGGGGAACACCAAATGTTTGTCTGGTCTAAAGCACCAATAAATTTCATGGTTCTAATTACATGTTCTGTATTGTGGAAAAAAAAATTTCCCGGCTTTAGAAATCATTATACTTTACTTGTTTATTTTGTTTTAAAATTATTAAACATTTATAACTGTGATTACTAGTAAAACATAATCACATTTGCCATTTTGTTTGTTATAATAATAGATTAATGGATTCAAGAATTTAAGGTTTTGGGATTATTTCCCATCTGAATTAATTAAAAATTATATACATCATTTTTATTTTATTATTAAGAAAAAATTTACAGTGTCAGGTAGCTACATTTTGCTGATTACAATAGTTTTATGTAGAAGTTCAAAGCTTTGCAACCAATCTGTATGGCGTTGTCATCATATTATGTGGTGCAGTAGTCTGAGATGGTGTCTCATCGTTGGATATAGTAATCTACGCTCATGGGACCACAAAGAGATGCTCTGGCACAAGGAGGCGATCTCTGTTCTTCATGTTTATTAGTATTTTTTTTAAAGTTTTCCAAGGATCACTAGGCCCTTGTCTGAAGATATGTTGGCACCTGGTGATCTTTCATTGCATGTAGTAGGCATGCCACTAGCCTGATAGTTGCATACTTTCCTTCTTTCATTGCTCGATCAATTGACAGGACATTCCCACAGCCAGAGGAAATGCTTGTGATAATTTTGTTTCTAGTGTATTTCAAGTATGAGCAAGCATAGAAGATGTACTCCAGCATTTCTTCATGTGTATTACAAAGTTTACATATGGGGCTTATTTGATGAAATCCTCTTTGCATCACCAAAAATTGACTGGTGGGCAAAGAGGACAAGTTAAACTTAATTATAAAATCAACCAGCTTTGGTCCTATCCACCAGTATCTTGACTTCCTGAGCGTTTGCTTCACTGACAGTCTTAATCGTTAGATATCGGCTTTTGATTTGGGAAAAGGAGCTTATACACTTCCCCAGTTCATTTAAATTAGAATTATTGTATTCAGCCTGTGACCTGATATTCAAATATCACATAACTTCCCAAATAACTGACCATATGATTATTATTGCTTCTAATAATACTTTTAATATTTCTCTTTTCCTTTTTTATAAATGTTTAAGCTTATAAAGAACTGCTAAATTTAATATAAAATGTTACCAAAATTCATTTATCATTTTAATATTAGGTGCCTTTTATAACATTATTTAAGGTTACTATGTCTTTAGTTTCAATATATGTAAATATCATGGATATTTATTTTAATTTGTGGAATTTTATCTCCAAAGATTATAGACTTTTTTTTCCCTCAGTATTATCATAAATAAATAAGCAATTTTAGTTTATGATTATTTTAAGATATTAAAAGTGAATTACTAAAAACAATAGAACTAAAACAACTTTGAAGATTTTTAAATTTATATTTTTTACATGGATGTGTTTTCTTTCAACTTTAATGATTTTTAAGGTTACATTTTTCTCATAGAAAGTTTTTTATTTGTTTTTAAATTTATAATGTAAAGTACTTAATTATTAATTGATACTTATTTACAAAATCTGCTAATGTTAACGTATCATTTTCTTCTGAATAATTTAATAAAATATTTAAAGAGATATTTGGTTTCTTGCTGCAGCCCATATCTAATAACATTTATTTGTGAAGAATTCAAATTAATTCAGAATAAAAAACATTATTTTGCTCTGTCTAGCAAAATATTTATTGCTAAGTTATGCAAAAGGAATATTGTTTAGAAGTGATAAAAAAAACAATGTTTACTTAATATTAACTATTAATTTAAATAAGTTATGTGGTTAGTCTAATTTATTTTCTTGTAGGACTAAAATTATGAGAATTTGAATAACTTAAAATATTTTTAAGAATAACACAATTAAATAATGTAAAACATTTGTAAGAATAACACAATTCCTTAATTACTTATGTATTAAGTTTTTTTCCACATTAAAACACACCAGAAAACAAAAAGCTGATGTAAAATAATCATCATTTAAAACCATTAATGACAAAAATATTAATGGAAATAATAAACTTTAAAAATCTTTAATACTTATTACTTTTATTTTTGTCAATCAAACTTTCATTTCAAGAATAGTATGAAAATAATATCATTAAGCAGAAGATTTAATGGCGTCATCTTTTTTTTTCTAAAAACATTTAGTAAAGTTTCGGTTTTTTGGATCATATTGTAATGTTATATGAATTTTATTTTATTTACATATATAGATCAATGTTTTATATTACTTTTTAACATATATATAAACTTTAAATAAAATTAATAATAAACAACATCTGATAAGATTCCTATACAGAATGGAAACCAATTTGATGTTGTAAATAAATTTATTTAAATTGCTTTTTATTAATTTTTTTAAAGTTGATCAATATTTTATATTTTGTAAAAAAACAACAACAAAGCTTTGTCACAAAAATAAACGTAAACCCAAGGAATATTAATTCCAAAACACAGAGATAAATAGTATTTAATAAATAGCAATACAACCTAAATGCATTTTCTTACCGAACACTCTTACCACAGACAGTAGATATAAAGTTTTAAAAAAATTAAAATAAAAACTATTACACATGTTATATATATATAACTTCTTTTTTTTTTAATTTTTTTTTAGATTTTATATCTCTTGCCTCTGTCAAGGGTGCTCAGTATTGAAAACACGTTTAAGTTGTACTGCTATTTATTAAATACTATTTATCTCTGTATTTTTGGAATTAATATTCCTTGTGTTTACATTTATTTTATATTTTATAATGAAGACAACATTATGGATAATTAAAGCTTGAAAATTGACTTTCTGAAATGATATTAAAATGATTGTATATGATCACTTTTTCTAATATTATTTAAGCCCCAACAATACATAATAAATAAAATTCCAAAGTTTAAAAGAATTTGGGGCTAAAATTAAATTAATAATTAATTAATTAGTTAAAATAAGGTATTACAAGTAAATATTATCTTAACATAAATCTACTAACAAAACACATATTTTCACAAAACATATTCCTATCCAATGAATAAAATATATACATAAGTGCATTTAATTTTGTATGTATGTGTTACCAAAACAAAAATCATTTTATAAATTTATTAAGAGAAATATAAAAGTCAATAAAAAAATTTAATGATTTATTTAATAATTAACAAATTAATTAATAACAAAATAACTTATTGTAATCCAAGCACAAATAGAGCAATTAATTTGTTTTCCAAACCATTATGTGATAAGAGACATACAAAATTTTTTAATCAAACATTTTAATTCTATTAAGTTATAAAATTTTTTTCTTGATTCCCAAAGAGGAAACCAATTTCAAATACAGCATTTTAATATTTAAAAAATATTCTAGATCTAAATTTAAAGACAGATCTAATCATTCAAATGTGCATAATATTTTGTTCAAAATATGAGAATTTTTATTAGTAGTATTTGTCAAATTGTCTATTTAAAATTAATTTTTAATGATTTAAGATATTCTTACTATTTATCAAGCTTGATTTATTATTATATTAATTAAAAGTATTAAATTATCATGGCTTGCTAAATCATTTGAAATCTTTTCTCTTCATATGATATATTTACTGCAAATATTTATACTAATCATTGCAACATGGAAAGTTTTAAAGCTAATACAAAAATTAAATGCCCAACTTCAAAGCAGGCTTAAAACTAAATGGACATGAAAGTTCAACCCATTTCAAAATTTATCATCATTACTATAATTTCATAGCAAAATCTTATACATTGAATATGATTTAAATTACTTTTTGAATTATTGGGAAAATTTATTTATTCATATACTGTTGATCTCAATAGAAGAGCACAACAATACAAATTGTAATAAAATGATTAGCTTACCAAAAAACTATGATTACAAAACTTTATTGAAAAATCATATAATTAATACCAAGTTATGTATTTATGCAAGTATATAATCTATTATATACATATATCTTAATAAGAATAATATGTGAAGTCTTAATTTTTTTTTTCAATATGACAATTATTGTTTAATATATTTTTTTTTTATCTACTTAATGTTTTTTTTTTTAATTGTTATTTAATTGTGTATATATCCCAAATTGAGAATAAGAAAAATTTATAATTATAAATGCTGTTATTAAAGTGAATCAATCAAAATATGATATATATTTGTGATATAATTTTCTTAAATCATAGATATATCAGGATAAAGCTAATGTTATTTTAATTAAATTAATGGTTTAGTCTTATTATGATAGGAGTATTAATCCTACAAGTTTAAATATTTGGAACAGCTGAGATAGTATATTAAATTTTATTTTAATATTATTTAATACTGGAATTTGGACTAAAGATTTCTTAATGCTATGATGAATCCAATTGCTAAAAAGAAGACAGCTGTTAGAGTTGAAGAATATAGAATAATATGTTTGTTATCTCATGCTTTTTAAAAATATTGTTGAGAATTTTTACTTAAAGAATTGGAAGGTGGAATATTATATTGGAGAAAAACAGTTTGGTTTTAAGAAAAGAAAAAATACAAGAGAAGCTATTAATGTTGTTAGAACAATTGCAGAGAGATATATTGAAAAAGATAAAGGAATTGGTACATATTTTGTGGATTTGAAAAATGCAGTTGGTAAGGTAATCTGGAATAAACTTATGACTATCTTAAAAAATAAAGAAGAATTTTGAAAAGAGAGAAGATTGATTTGGACTATGTATACCAGACAAAGAATAAGAATCAGATTGGGTAATAATGACACTGAAAAAGGAAATATAGAAAGAGAAATTAGACAAAGATGTTGCATGTCACCAGTGCTTTTTAATGTTTATTTAGAAAACATATTTAATAAATATTTAGACTGTGGAGGAGTAACATTGGTGGTAAAATAATAAAATATGGAAGATTTGCAGAATATATGCCTCTTATAACTGAGATTGAAAAGAATCTCCAGAATATATTGAATAAACTGGAGGGAGAATGTTTGGAATATGGAATGAAGATTAATATTTTGAAGACCAAGTGTTTATGGATAAGAAGGAATAAAAAAAAAAGAATACAAGTTGATATTCATGATAGTATAGTTCAATAGATGAATGGATTTACATATTTGGGTAGTTAGTTTAGTGAGAATGAAAGAAATAAAGAAGTTACATTGCAAAATAAAAAAAATAAAAATAAAGAAGTTGCATTGGCAAAATAGGTATTTGTTAAGTGAATATTTTGTAAACAAAACGTTAAAAGTGCAAATTAAGAAAAAGTTTAATTAAGTGCAATTTATGGAAATGTATTATTGAAAGGTTGTGAAACATGGTCAATGAGTAAAATTATTAGAAACAAATTGGAAGTTTTTGAAATATGTTCATAGAGAAGAATGGTAACATTAGTTGAATGAATAAAATGACAAATAAAGAAGTTTTGAAAATAGTAAATAAAAAAAGATTGATTAAGGAAATCAGAGATTGAAAGAGGAAGTGGATTGTACATATTTTAAAAAGAAAGAATAATTAATGAAGGATGTTTTAGATGGAATAGTGAATGGAAACAAGAGAAAGAATGGAAAATATTGACCTTTTTGGATGATGAAAGAGATGGTAGAGTTGAAGATCTGGGAAGTGGTCAAATCAGATTGAAATAATGGATGAATTAGATGTTTGATTGCTCTCTGAATCTGTCCATAGGACAGAACATTATTGGTGATGATTATTTATTTTATCAATGCAATGATTAATTTAAGCATTTATATTTAAAGAGAACAGTTTGTGTATTTAAAGTAAACTGTTTGCATATTTGATAATGGAATAAAGGATAACTTAATGAAGTAATAAGTGATTTAGTATGATCTAATACAATATATTTATTATAGTTTTTTTTATATATTGGGATAACAATATAGATGTACTATGATAGTAATAATGTATGTTTTTGAACATTTGTCTTAAGAATAACAGATGATACTAAATCTGCTTAGATAATCTTTAATTATATGTAAAATTAATATTGATAATGTTCTTAAGGCATGATATATTTTACATTTGTCCAAACTTTAAATATGTTTTTTTTTCTTCAGATAACAATACAATCTTAAAATAAGGAATGCAACTTGGTGAATGTCATAATAACTAATGTAAAGATTCAGGTTTTTATAATTTACCAGGATGGAATTATATTTTAAATTATTTATTGCTAACAATAAGAAAGTTGAATTAATTAAATCATATAGGATTTTGTTTAATATTTGAAATACTCAAAAATTATATGAATTTGATTCATGAATAATTTTACTTTTTAAAATCTTAATATTGTTTGACATTGTATCTTTATTACTTAAAAAATCTCATAATAGTTGTTTTCCATTTTATGCAATTATTTCAATATTTATCCTCTAGATGTAATTGAAAGTATGAATGAATAATTTACATTATTTGTTTAATAATATCTAACAATAATGCATCATAATCATCCATTCATATATATTTGACAAGTAAGTTCAAAATCTTATTAACAATTTAATTTATATTTTAATTTTACAAGAGCCATGAATTAAAAAAAGTAAATGTTATCATCAATGAACTGGTGAAGAATAATTTATATAAAATATTATCAATTATGTATTAAATGAATATCCAGTATTTTGAGAAATTAAAGTTAGATAATCTATGATAACATTATTTATTTGTGTAAAATTATGAATTTTTTTTTTCCAATCAATTATACATGTATTTTTAAGAATTGGATTTAATTTTTCTCCTAAAATCTATCGAGAAATAATGTTTTATTGGAGGAACCTTTAATCCAAGAAAATTAGTGTTTCGGTCATTAATTTATTTTATTGATTAAATTACATGTGTTTTTGTCTAAGAAAGCTCAAGATTTAATAAAGCAAAAATTCTTTCATCAGATGTTATAGTTAATCAGAATGTTTTCCCAGTGAAATATCCTTGCTCAGTTTCTAATTTGACCAGGATTACACAACTGTGAAGATGATTTGGTAATAGCAGACTGAAAAAAATGTGATTAATAAGTGAATAAATAATAAATGTAATGTGAAATAATCTATATTTATCCCATTGTCAGACCATAAATTCAGATCATTAATAACCTGATGATGTCAAATTTAACTCATTATGTCAGAATCCAAACAGAAGTCATATCTGTGAGTAAATATCCATGTCTTATGAGTGAATATTCATGTACTCATTACAATATGTATAAAACAAATCTAATTGCAATGCTGCATATTTATCTGTTTGAAATCAAAATATTAAAAAAAAGAATGCATATTTATGAAATGTCAGTAATTTTAAGTGTATGAATGTTCTGATATGGGATTTTGTGATTTACTTGCAACTGAAGAAGCAAGCGTGAAAGTTGTTCTATATGCATGTCAATGATATTAGGGCTTATTGAAATTATAAAACAACTCTGAAATTGATTTTCTAGAATAAATTATATTTAGAGAGTGGTAACAAACATAGGTCAATGATTACTATCAATATTCAAATATTGGCTTGTCACTACTCAAATATTGGCTTGATAAGTTGTGTGCTGAGTACTTAATGTGCATGCATTCATGGCCACATGGAGTAGGATATCACTTCCGGTTTTTGTGTGATTGTGACCTGGATTCATACCTGGTCAGTTAAAACTATAAAAAAAAAATTTAGATTCTAATCAGGCTCAGGATTTTTTTCTAGTTTCTGGATAGTTGATCATACAATATTATTTGGTAATGAGTGTCAATATATTCTTAAATAGAAGGTAAAACAATTGCTGAAAAATTACTAGCTTAGTGAATAGTAACTTCTTCACTGTTCCTCTAATGAGGGGGGGGGGTCTGTAGTGAGCTACGTAAAGGCTGTTTACTCTTTTATCTTACATATACATATTAGAAAAGTAAGTTTCTACAAATTTAAATGTAATTATTGATATAATAATCTATTAGAATTTTACTAAAACAATTTACATTATTTTATGTTTATATTTACATAATGCAGAAATAGGAATACCAAGAATATCAAAACATGGAAAAGAAAATGCAGGACCAAGTGAGTTTTTAATATATTCTTTTTATTTTTGTTTTGATATTTTATTTATAAATGTTTCAAAAATATTTACTAATAAATATATTAAAACATGCAAAACTCTCCATACAGTAGTGCCACTCAGTGCAAGCCAGAGTAATCAATGGATGCGAGAAGGATTGTGCATAAAATCCTTATCTAGTGCCTACTCATCCAATATCCCCAGACTAGTTTCTGGCTTGTGGCCATCGTCAGTGAGGAGCTTTGGATCTGAGAGCACTGCACCTAGATCTTAGGATCTAATGCAACCCTCCAGCACCTACCTTTTATCTCTACTTAATTACAAAACTATGAGAATGAAATTGAAAACACAGATTGGAAATATTTTTATGTTTTCAATTTCATTCTCATAGTTTTGTAGTTAAGTAGAGATAAAAGGTGGGTGCTGGAGGGTTGCATTAGATCCTAAAATCTAGGTGCAGTGCTCTCAGATCCAAAGCTCCTCACTGATGATGGCCACAAGCCAGAAGCTAGTCTGGGGATATTGGATGAGTAGGCATTAGATAAGGATTTTATGCACAAGCCTTCTGGCATTCATTGATTACTCTGGTTGGCACAGGGTGGCAATAATGTATGGAGAGTTTTGCTTGCTCATAACTATTTTTAAAACATGCAAAACTCTCCATACAATAGTGACACTCAGTGCAAGCCAGAGTAATCAATGGATGCCAGAAGGCTTGTGCATAAAATCATCCAATATCCCCAGACTAATTTCTGGCTGTGGCCTTCGTCAGTGAGGAGCCTTGCACTTAATGGCGCTACTGTATGGAGAGTTTTGCCTGTTTTAATAACAGCTATAAGCAAGCATAACAAATGGTAATCATGTGATGTTTATTGGCTTTAAACCAATCCTGCCTAATAGCATAATGGTGGCTATGGTTATTAAAGAACCAAAGACACTAAAATGTATAGGTACTGAATTGATTTCAGACCTATATGACTATATAAGCTAATGAGCTTGGATTGAAAATATTAAGGTGTTTTCAATTTAACACTCATAGTTTTGTAGTTAAATAGAGATAAAAGATGGCTGCTGGAGGGTTGCATTAGATCCTAAAATCTAGGTGCAGTGCTCTCAGATATAAGGCTCTTCACTAACGAAGGGCACAAACCAGAAACTAGTCTGAGGGATGTTGGAAGAGTAGGCATTAGATTGGGATTTTATGCACAAGCCTTCTGGAACCCATTGATTACTCTAGCTTGCAGTGAGTGGCAATACATATAGTGAGTTTTGCCTGTCATATCAATGCTGAGTACACTTGAGTGGGTAATGTGGATGATGTACTCATTATAGAACAAATGATTTAGAATTATTGTAATTTTTTAACCTACTGTGAAAGTTAAATTAGAAAGATTATATTATTAAGAAAATTTTAATAGACATATGTGAAGGATTGATTAATACTTTTCCCTATTGTGTTATAATTGTCATTATTTTAACATTAGTGCAACCTATCCTATGTCATATATTTTAAAATTGCTTTTGTATATATAAACAATCTTTGTGTTTGTTATTCTTTTGATATTTTTTTTTAACTTAGGCATCCATGTATGTGAGCATATTTAAATACAGTTTTCAGGTTTTCTGTGAATATATTTACTTATTATAATAACTATTATCACATGATCACCATCTCATACTAGCACATAATTGTTGTAAACAAAGGCAAAACTCTCCATACAGTAGTGCCACCCTGTGCTAACCAGAGTAGTCAATAGATGCCAGAAGGCTTGTGCATAAAATCCCTATCTAGTGCCTACTCATCCAATATCCCCAGACTAGTTTCTGGCTTGTGACCATCATCAGTGAGGAGGCTTGGATCTGAGAGCTCTACACCTAGATCTCAGGATCTAATGCAACCCTCCAGCAACCACCTTTTAACTCTACTTTACTACAAAACTATGAGAATGAAATTGAAAACACAAAAATATTTTCAATCTAAGCTCAATAGCTTATATAGTCATATGGGTCTGAACTCAATTCAGCACCCATACATTTTGGTGTCTTTGGTTCTTAAACAATCATAGCCACCACTATCCTATTAGGCAGGATTGGTGTTAAACCACTAAACATCACATGATCACCATCTCATACTAGCACATAATTGTTGTAAACAAAGGCGCCACCCTGTGCTAACCAGAGTAATCAATAGATGCCAGAAGGCTTGTGCATAAAATCCCTATCTAGTGCCTAGTCATCCAATATCCCCAGACTAGTTTCTGGCTTGTGGCTATCATCAGTGAGAAGCCTTGGATCTGAAAGCACTGCACCTAGATCTCAGGATCTAATGCAACCCTCCAGCAGCCACGTTTTAACTCTACTTTACTACAAAACTATGAGAATGAAATTGAAAACACAAAAAATATTTTCAATCTAAGCTCAATAGCTTATATAGTCATATGGGTCTGAACTCAAAATATTTTCAATCTAAGCTCAATAGCTTATATAGTCATATGGGTCTGAACTCAATTCAGCACCCATACATTTTGGTGTCTTTGGCTCTTAAACAACCATAGCCATCACTATCCTATTAGGCAGGATTGGTGTTACACCACTAAACATCGCATGATCACCATCTCATACTAGCACATAATTGTTGTAAATAAAGGCAAAACTCTCCATACAGTAGTGCTGCCCTGTACTAACCAGAGTAATCAATAGATGCCAGAAGGCTTGTGCATAAAATTCCTATCTAGTATCTACTCATCCAATATTCCCAGACTAGTGAGGAGCCTTGGATCTGAGAGCACTGCACCTAGAGCTTAGATTCAAAATATTTTTGTGTTTTCAATTTTATTCTCATAGTTTTGTAGTAAAGTAGAGTTAAAAGGTGGCTGCTGGAGGGTTGCATTAGATCCTGAGATCTAGGTGCAGTGCTCTCAGATCCAAGGCTCCTCACTGATGATGGCCACAAGCCAGAAACTAGTCTGGGGATATTGGATGAGTAGGCACTAGATAGGGATTTTATGCACAAGCCTTCTGGCATCCATTGATTACTCTGGTTAGCACAGGGTGGCACTACTGTATGGAGAGTTTTGCCTTTGTTTACAACAATTATGTGCTAGTATGAGATGGTGATCATGTGATGTTTAGTGGTTTAACACCAATCCTGCCTAATAGGATAGTGGTGGCTATGGTTGTTTAAGAGCCAAAGACACCAAAATGTATGGGTGCTGAATTGAGTTCAGACCCATATGACTATATAAGCTATTGAGCTTAGATTGAAAATATTTTTGTGTTTTCAATTTCATTCTCATAGTTTTGTAGTAAAGTAGAGTTAAAAGGTGGCTGCTGAAGGGTTGCATTAGATCCTAAGATCTAGGTGCAGTGCTCTCAGATCCAAGGCTCCTCACTGATGATGGCCACAAGCCAGAAACTAGTCTGGGGATATTGGATGAGTAGGCACTAGATAGGGATTTTATGCACAAGCCTTCTGGCATC
Organism: Epiperipatus broadwayi; assembly: GCA_028023455.1. NCBI lineage: Eukaryota > Metazoa > Onychophora > Udeonychophora > Euonychophora > Peripatidae > Epiperipatus > Epiperipatus broadwayi. The sequence continues at coordinate 13,563,921 of JAQFVV010000008.1, read as the reverse complement.
TATTGATTACTCTGGTTAGCACAGGGAGGCACTACTGTATGGAGAGTTTTGCCTTTGTTTAATAACTATTATAATAGAAATAATAAGAAAACCAATGCATCGATTCATCTCACATTTTTTCCAATAAAAATTATCATTTTGACATATATGTTTAGGTATAGGCAATTTCATAAATCCGTTATCATAGTCTTATAGCATACTTTTATAGACTATGATATTTAAGAAGAATGAATACAAATTGATTCTTCTGAGCAGATTAAGTCACAGAGAAGCTATTGCAAAATTTAATAAATTATATACAAATTGCAAGTTAAAAATATAGAACTGTATTTGCAGATCTATTTAATAGTTTAAAGAAGCAGATTCTTATGTGATAAATTATACATTGGACTTTGAAAGGGATTAATTAATGGTATAGTGATTTATGTTCTTGCGTCTTGCAGCAAGAGTTTGAAAAGTTTTTTTTTACTTTTGGTTACTTAAACAAGAACATAACGCTTACAAATGGCATCCATTTTAATTTTCAACTTATATCAAAACTAAACAAGGATAGATGAACAATACCAGAATTTTTATTCACTGTCCTGCTTATAGATTAAGTTTTTATAGAAATGCAAAGATCATTTTTTTCTGAATTTTAGAATAATTTACCCAGGTATTTTGAATCAAAAATAAAAACGAAATTTACTCATGATGTAATATAACATTCTTTGATGATAGTTGACTTAAAGAATATTCTGTGTTCACACATGTGAACACATACATATATATATATATATTCTTTCTTTTTTTTTTGTAGATGTAAAAGAATTGAATTTGAAGTTTTTTCCATTAGAACCTGTTCCTGCCATTTTTAACACCAGGTACTTTATTGGTTTCAGTTTTTGAATGAACTATATATTCTACTAATGCACATGTGTTTGTGGATTTTAAACTATAAATGAATACTCTCACTTTTCAAACACAAGATAAAGTCTTTGTGAAAAGATATTCATCTATCTTTTTGACCCAAACATTTATGTATGGGCAAATCTTAAGCATTTGGAAATGAGAGCGCGAAGATGTTAAGCGATTACTTTAAATTACTTTACTATGCATTTTTCTTCTCTTTCACTTTCTTTGCATTGAAGTGTATAAGAAGGAAGTGTTATAAACAATATATATATATACTTTACTATGCCTGAATGAATGATGCAAATGTTTCTAGAATTTACGATACGTCATTCATATTTGAAATTAAATATATGTAAATAAGATATTTATTTTATATAGCGCTATGTTTTATAAACTGTAATATTAATACTAAGCTATTAAGCTAATGCACATGTGCTTTGTGGATTTTAAACTATAAATGAATACTTTCACTTTCCAAACACAAGATAAAGTCTTTGTGAAAAGATAGAATGAATCTTGTATCTTTTCAACCCAAATGTTTATGTATATCGCTATATAAAATATCTTATATATATATATTCTATTACTAAATGAATTAATAAGATTACTTTTTTTATTTTGAAAAAAGAACTGATTACTGTTTTTATTTTAAATTAAAAAATATATAAAAAACACTTTGTTGAAAAACATTAATATATGTGTAAAAATAATGGGACATATATAGTTTTTTAACATTTAGGTTGGGTTGAGTTATTTAGTTAAAAAAAAATATAACATGAATAACTAACATCACATGTATACCTCACTTTTGATTCTTGAACCAACATTAAAGCAAAACTACAAATTGCCAATGAGGATCAAACTGAGGACTCTATTCTATTTAGAATTATTCTATAATCCAATACATCACTTACTCTAAATAGTTGGCAAGAAGAATACTCTGCTAAATAGTTGGCAAGAAGAATACTCTGCTAAATATAGCTTTATTTAACGTAAAGTTATCTGCAGATCTTATGCCAACCTGTTTTATTAGCTCTTTCCTTTTATTGCTTCCAGATACTAGCCAATCATTGAAGATCATGATCGCAATTATTAAAGGGCCTTTTTAATTGCTTAATTGCATATTATGGATGAAAAGCATATATACATGTAAGAATGATAATAAATTAAAAATAGACTTTAGTAATATTTAATAACACATTTTTTTAATAAGTAAAAAACAAAATTAGTACAACTACTTACAGTTATATATGTGTGTATATAAATTAGAAAGTTGGAATATATGTCATACAAATTAATTATATCTCCAATATTTTAAAGTAGAATAAAAAGAAAAAATAAATCTTTATATGAACAAATAATGATATATAATTACAAACTATACACATTTTACCATTAGACCACCAGATTGAAATAATGGAATTTTTTACCAATATTGTTTTTATTAGAGATAATGTGGATAAACATAGATAAGTATTTATATATCTGTTGACTTTTGAAGCTCTCTCTTAATACTTTTGTAGGTTAAACTTTTTGCTGGAATTAGAGATACACTTAATTTAAAATATGATTCACTTTCCTAGTAGTTATCTATAGATTCTGTGGGTTTCATTAATTCATTGATATTTCTTGATCTTTATTATAGTGGGAACTACTACAACAGCAGACAGATTAATTCTGGGCTCAGTTAGCATTTCTCTTGATTCAGTAGGCAACTGACTATCTCTTTAAGATTATTTCATAGATCTTACAAACCATCCACTCCTCTTCAGTCACTACCTGGAAAAGAAATGAACTTTAGCCAGATATTCTTGGAAAGTTGTAATTATAAATTGATCCCAGCAGCTTTGAAGAATATACAGACATTTTCCCTCACTAATAACTTATTTCTACTTCTCCCAATTGACTAATAAGGTTTTCTCTGTTGATATCATTGGAGTTTATTCTTAAAATGTGCTGATGAAGGTTATTGATCTACTAAATCAAAGTCCGTATCTACTACATATATATATATATGGAATATTTGATGAATTAGCACCATTATTAGAATAAATACAAAATGAATAAAGAATAAAAAATGCCTTAAATAAATTGTTTTTATGTCACCACCTATCTATTGACTAAAAACATATTCTCCAAAACTTGGAAGTTAATGCACTCATTTTCCCAAAAAGTTTTTGAAAACATCTTTCATTTCTTGACTAGTTTATTAAAATTTTTAATTAATTTATTAATTTTTTTTTTTTTGCAAATTTGTAGATTTTTTGTAGTTTCAACTTTATATAAGATAGAAATATACACTTTAGGGAGTTATTTTTTAATTCAACCATATGGCTGTAATAAATGCTGTAAATTATTATTCTTATAGGCATTTAGTCTGTGTACTCATGAAATCCAACCTCACTATCTTCTTAATCAAGTGTTGAAATTTTAGTTCAGTACCCTTTGAGAATTCCCATTGCAAAACTTTAATTTCAAATGTTTATCTAAATATTATATATTCAAGTTATTTCTTTTACAGTTATAAATGGTTTTGAATGTCACCTTCAGTTAAACAATAGTTATATTTTCTTTATAGTTTATCAATATTTTTGAAATTATTTTTCAATAAATTATGAACCTTGGGTAAATATTCTTTTTCAGAAAATGGTGAGATTATCTCCCTCTTCAAAGTCTTAAAAGTATAAGAAGAAGAAAAAAAAAATCATTTCAAATCTTAAACTGAATAAATATAATCCCTTTATATAATTATAAATTATTTACACTTTACTGTTAGGCCTCTTTTGATTGAAATAATGTAAATTTTTGCTGGTATTGTTTTAGTTAGAATTAATTACTATTGTAATAGTATACATATGCTGCTACATTATTTTAAAATTAATACATAAAGGGGAAAATAAATCTTAAATAAAAAGTGTTTTATTAAAAACTGAAAAAAAATTAAAAGAGTTATGTTCACATGTATATATCGCACAGGTGGAAAACTTTAAAACTATTTTAAGAAAAAAAAATATTTAAAAGTACTTTTTGTAGAAAAAAAATAAAGATCTTAAGATAAAAATTAATATTTTTGTTTAAAAGCAGTGAAAGGAAAAATGTTAATTAGATTCAATTTTTTTTTTAAAAAAATCATGTTTTAATCTTAAAATGGAAATGATTGTTTTATTAATTAAACACAATGCACACTAGCCCTTTGGGCACTTAAATAATTAAAAGGTCAGATAAGAAAAAAAATTAGATTGACCAATGCAAGCACGAAGCCACAGCATGGACCGAAAATGGAACATTAGAATCGGTGACATCATGTTGGATCAATCCGTGAAAATGCTGATAAGAGGCTAATAAATGTATAAAAGCCAAAATAATTGAATTCATGAATAGTTGTTGTCTTAGAGCTGACTATTAATATACCATTATAACTGTAGCTGTATTGCAGACTCAACAATGTAGGAGTCTGCAATAGATTTAATTTCCTGACAACCAGCTGAGGCCTCCCGATGACAGTTCTTGACCAAATGAATGGCAAGTAGCGGCTTTGTTTCAAAGAAGGACCAACAATCTTCAAAAGTGATCACGAAGATGGACCTCTAGATCTGCGGAATCCATAAAGTATGAACTCTTGTGTTTATCTAATATGAACTTTTTCAAATTCGCAATTAGTAACTGAAAATAAGAACTCTTATCTGACCTAAAAAAGAAAATTCCAAATCAATTAATAATAATAATTTTTTTTATGCATATGTTTAATTAATCATTTCCATTTTTTTTTTTTTTGTGATGTGTTAATTAAAATGTATTAAATTTAAGTTGGGTGTAGATAGCTGCGTAGATTTGTTAACATTTATATTACTTATTTTTTTAAGATTTTCATTTGCGTGAAATATATATATCGGTAAATATGACACCTCTTGCTGAGTGTCTAAACATATTTATTGGTATATATTTTAAGTTGTTGTTGTCAATGCGGCATCTTATGATGAGTGCCATTGGGTTTACTTTCTTGTAAATTTCCCTCAGCAATTTTCAATTAATAACTTTATATTTCAATCGTTCTTGTTTATTTTAAAGGGGTTTAAATTTCAGACTATTTATCTCATAGTTAGGTCGATGGTAGTAGAGAGATATATGGGCATTTATATTAATGCAATGTGAAGTGTGTTAGCATACAGGGCAAAGCCCAACTGAATGCATGACCCAAAGGCATAGTCATTGCATTGCAATGTACGCAGATGTATTTCCTGTGACATTGACTTCCTTTAGCTCTATGGATAGGGACTATAAGTCGGCAGATAGACCACTCTCCCCCATACATAGCATTTCTCTTTAAATATTTTATTACATGATTCCTTCACCAGACAGACACACATTCCTGTACTGGACGAGGATCATGTCCTTCAAATAATATCATGCTGCAGACGACAGCATGGTTTTATGTTAGCATCTTCATATTGCATTGGTTGCATCTGTATATCTGGAAGCAGGTATTGGGTTGGCTGCGAACTTTTAGTCTGAGATTGAATGATTGATTTTGAAAAGTTTTAACTGAGTAATCTATGTAGCCTATCTATACTCAACATTCTAAAGTAAAATTTATTAAAATGTCCATCTGTGCGGACTTTCTTAAATAATAATTTAAATTAAAAAAATAATAACCAATTTAAAATTAATAGTAAAGTCTAAATTTATTCCTCAATTTTAAATATTTATATATGTGCTTTAATAAATGTTTTTTGTGTCTTATTACTGGCAGTGGCTTATTTTATTTTTTAATATTAAAAATATATTTTTAAGAAGTTTTATTTTAAATCTCTGTGTCTCCTTGAGCTAGTGACATGGACTAATGGTCAATATAAAATAAAATTTGGATCTTAACAGTAAGTATCTGCCCATTATATACATTTTCCAGTTCAAATGGCCTGGTGGCACCCTTGTACGGCAGATATGGTAAGACTCCAATTTTCCCCGACCATCTACTATGCACAAACATTAATAAATACTGTATACATCTATTGAGTCTTGAAGTTAGCTCCTAGAATTTTGCAGATTAGGATTAAAATAAGGATTAATAAAAATTAACTTTTTTTGCTTTTAAAAGATTTTTTTTTTTTTTAAATTAAGATATTAATTTTATTAATTATAAAATTGTTACTTACCAGATAACCATTATTTTAAATACTATTAGAAATGTATTATTTTAAATAATGTACACTTTTTTAAAAAAAAAAAAGATTAAAAATTAATGAATGATTTATATTCAAAAAAGACACAGTACTGAAAATGTATTCTTGTTTCTCATAAAATGTAATAACTAGAAGATGTGGAATAAGCTCCTGCTTGTAACTTCTTTACCATAGTATCTTGGTTTTTAATTTATTTTTCATTTTGTTTATAAATGTTTAATTAATTGTGCTAACAAAAATTATTAAGAAAATATAATTATGTTAATAAAACCATATATTAAAGTAATTTTTGATCTAATCTATATAATGGTAATAACTTGTATGTTTACTACTATATATATTTATGTGTAAAAAAAGGCTTAATTCACTTGGCAGCATATTCAACTTAGCAACTCTCCTTATAGTGGTGCCATCCAGTGCAAGCCATAATAATCAATGAATACTAGAAGGTGTATGTATCAAAATCACTATCTAGTGCTTACTCATCCAATAAAACTAGACTAATTTCTGGCTTATAGCCTTCATAAGTGAGGAGCCTTGGATCTGAGAGAACTGCATCTAGATCTTTGGATCTAATGCAACCTTCCAGTAAACACCTTTGATCTTTTTAGTTAATTATGAAACTATAAATCCAAAATAAAAATATAATAATGTTTTCAATCCACGCTCATTCTCTTGTTTTACAGATCTATACCCAGTTCAGTATCTAAACATTTTGATGCCTTTTCCCATCATCCTTTAATATTAAACCATTAAAACATCACATGATCACCATTTCTTATGCATACACAAACTATTAAAACAGTAGCAACTCTCCACCCAGTAATGCCATCCAGTGCAAGCAATAGTAATCAGTGGATTCTAGATGGTTTGTGCATTAAAATCCCTATTTTGTGCTTACTCGTCTTCTAATTATAATCCTAATCTGCAAAAATGCTAGGAGATAGCTTCAAGTGTCCATAGATATAGAGTATGTATCAATGTTTGTGTATAGTAATTAATTCTAACTAAAACAATAGCAATAAAAATTTTCATTATTTCAATCAAAAGAGGCCTAACAGTAAAATGCACAAACTTTTTAGCATCCATTGATTACTATGGCTTGCGCTGGGTGGCACTATTGTTTGGAGAGAGTTGGTATTATTTTAATTCTGCCATATTTATGAAAGAATATTTTATGTGAAAAATTTGATTGTAAAAAAAAAAAAAAAAAATGATTGTAAAAAAAAATATTGATTTAATTTTTTATTATCTTAATCTCGATCTCTACAAAACAGAGTACTGATATTTCAAGGAAGTTTCATTCTTCTTTCTCTAAAATTATATATTATTGAAAGCTAAATGTGGTAATTTCTAAAATAATAGTGAGTATGTATACTTTATGGTCTTTTTATTCATGGTTTTTTTGTTGTTGTTGTTAATAGGGTTTGATCAAATTAAAAACAAACTTGTGATATGGTATATAATGGAAGGGGGAAAAAATTGAGTATGAATCTTAAAACAAGAATTAGTTTTGCTTCTTCACTTTTATTTAAAGTACTTGCTTGATCTTTTTAGAATTTTCAAACACTCATCCATAATCAATAAATCTTGCTTCTTTAACTTTGTGTTAATAATTTTTTGTCACTTTCAGTGTTTGAATGTTATCTGACTCTCTGAATATTTAACCATTTGATTATTTATTTAAATGTATAATTTCCAATTTAAAATGTCAGCAACTTATACAAATTATTTGTCTGTTTGTGAGTGGTATTTAAAAAAAAAAAAAGACTATATAATAAATGTAATGAAAAGTTTTAAAAGACAGTTATAAAAAAAAATACCTTTATGGGGGAAGGGGGATCTTTTTTATTTTGTTGTGCATGAAATCTTAAAAGAGACAATTTAAATTATGGAGTAAATATATAATTAGAGGAGTTAGATTGTTCACTGATTCCCAAAATGAATTTGAAATAATATGATTGGAAAAGTTAGAAACTATGATAGTCAAGAATATGCGCATAAAAATGCGATAATAGGGACCTCGACAGGTCTTAACCACGAGCTTATGTTTTGGAAGAAAAGAGAGGAACCCTACTATCGCATTTTTATGTGCATATTCTTGAGGTTACGGCCTTAGTAAATATTACTTACGTAATCAATGTGCGTTTAAATAAATTTATAATTAAAACTATGATAGTGAAAAATGGCCAGCTTATTTCATTAATAGTGAAGACTATATTGACCAGAAATGAAACCTTTTTTTTTTTTTTAAAAAAAAAAACATGTATAGAAACTTTAGTACACAAACATATTTGGATAATTTTTCTATTTTTTACTTTTCAAAATTTTGATGGATTTTTAAAAATAAAATATTTTGAAATTAATGAAATTATAGAATTTGCTTTTAGAATTTCTCAGATGAAAATTAACCCAGGAATCTTTACCTCTGTTCTAATACTCACAACTTTAATGGCAAGCATTTCTAGTAATGAAAACAATTGCTAATAAGAAATATTTGCAATATTTTCTTTTATTATTTGGAACATTGGAATTATAAATGAATATCACATTTGAATTGATATTGTTTTTAAAATAGAAAATATTTGTTAAATTAAATAATCAGTTTGGCTTAATATTTTTTTATATGAGATGTTAAATGAGAGCTATTTTGATGAAAATGGAATTCTCATTGGAGAAAAGAGAACATTATATTTGCTTCTATATGCAGTACTTAGTAGGACTGCTGATATTTGCAATGAGTTAGGATGTAAATAAATGAAAATAAAACTAAACTTATCAAGATATTTAAACTTACTTTTCCTTTATTCTTTTAAGTATTAGATTTATTTTTTTCAGTAGCAGTTGCTGACTTCATTGAAGTTTATAACATTAAGAAAAGATTTTGGCAGGTTTTACCAACCTTTTTGTATATATTTTATATCTGATTCTATAAAAGTTTTTTTTTTTCCATATGGGAGTGGGGATTAAGTGGATGGGTGGATGAAACTGTCATATTAGTTGTTGATATCCTAATATGATTGTTCTAGGTTTGGTAATTTAATGAAAGAATTAATTTTGTAGTGATATAGACATGTTTTAGCCATATGGCTGCAAATAAATCTAGTTTATATTGTTTTCTTTTTTGACTAAAAGCACAATTCTGGAGACCAACTTCAATTTTATGGCCTAAATTTATTAACAATATATCTTTATAGATGATACCATTGAAAAAGAATTATTTTTATTCAGCTTTGCTGATTGAATGAAGATTAATGGTGAATGTTGAGAAATTATTGTGTAGATCATAATCTCTTCTGATAATGCTGATAAAATTTGTTATGGTAGCAACAATATTTTTCTTAGTAGTTTTTATGTCATTATTTTTTCATATTTTGTTTTCTTTCTTTCTATATAATATTAATTTGTATATTTCATATACTGAAATTTAAGTTTAAAATAATATGTATATATGTATGTATTCTGTTTATTATACTTAGATACAACTCTTAATAATTTTTTATTTATTTTTAGAACATTTATAGTTTTTTTCTATTTTAAATTGTGCATATACTATTTATTTGAATATTTTTCATCCTTATATATATAGATTTAATTACTTATATTACATTTCCATCTAATTATATTTTCTTTCCTCAAATTATAAGCTTTGTAATGCTTTTACTTTTAAAGAAGATAATTGTGCATATTTTTAATCTAATTAAGTTTATTACAAAGTCAGTAGTCTTATAAATCTTTTTAATTTTATGCCATAGTTAAGCATTTTTCTATCCAAATTTATTATCGTTTCTACACTTATCTTTTTATTAAAAACATTTATTTAATCATTTTTGTTTTAAATATTCCTCTTAAATTATATTTTTTGGTCATTTTCACATTACACTAATTATTAAAACAGGCAAAACTCTTCATACAGTAGTGCCACTCGGTGCCAACCAGAGTAATCAGTGGATGCCAGAAGGCTTGTGCATAAAATCCCTATCTAGTGCCTACTCATCCAATATCCCCAGACTAGTTTCTGGCTTGTGGTCTTCGTCAGTGAGGAGCTTTAGATGTGAGAGCACTGCACCTAGATCTTAGGATCTAATGCAACCCTCCAGCACTACTGTATGGAGAGTTTTGCCTGTTTTAATAACAGTAAGGTGCTAGCATAAGAAATAGTGATCATGTGATGTTTAGTGGTTTACACTAATTATGTTATAAATGAAGCTAAGAATTAGGCTGTTTATATGAGTAACCAAATTTTAACTTTGCGGAGTAGCAATTCTCTCCATACTGTAGTGCCACCAAGTGCCAATTATAGTAATTAATAAATGCCAGAAGGCGTTGATTACTACAACTTGCTCTTGATGGCACTATTATATGGAGAAAATTGTGTTACTATTTTAATAGCTTGTGTTAAGGATAAAAAGTGGTGATCATGTGATGTAATGGTTTTATACCATGCAGTTTTCATGTCTTATATGGTTTTCCATTTTGCTGGCATTCTTCTCTTCTGAAAATTTTTCTGTTTCCTTGTCTGGATTTTTGGTTATCTAGATTATTATCTAGTGTGTTTTTTTAAGCTCCACTCCCAGGAATGTTGCTTTCAAAATGTATTTATGACTTTAAGTTTGTTAATTGAATTGCTCATGATTATTGAACTAGAAAAATTCTTTTGAATATATAGTTACTGTCATTAATTGGTATAGATTTAATGAACTATGCTTCAGTTTTAACAATTCAGCTTTATTGTGAACCAGGGGGGGGGGGGATTCGCAAGCTCTTTAAATTATTTTTGTGATCATTCTTTATGGTCTGTAGTCAAAGCATACAATTATTAATTTTGCAAATAATTCAATGAGTTTGGTATCCATATTTATTCACTTAATTCTTTCTTGGACTCTGATAATTATACTTCTTTTAGTAGTTCAATAAACTTTTTCCTTATAATTTTGTAATTCAATTACAAGTGCATAGTTCATTATAAAGAAAAGAGTAATAATATTGCATATTAACTACAGTTTAGTATTGCTTTCAACCGAGCAGGCTATATTCATAACACTAGATAAAGTCAGATTTTTAAGTGAGAGAAAAGAAGCAGTGAACGAATATATAAAGTAATTAATATGTAAATTGATAAAATTTGCATATTCCACTTGTGTGATAAAGCAATACATAAATCGATCCCTCAAATTTTTTTATTCCAGAATAAACACCTGGCCTCCAGACCATAACAATACTAATGCATAAATTAGCCTTACATTTATTCTTATTGTATCGCAAAAATTAAAAACAATTTACTCTGAGATATTCAATGTTAGCTTCAGAAACACTCCTAATCTAAATCAGTTATTAAACATACTAAAGATAAGTTGCCTCCGGACCAGACTCTACAGATCATTTATAAAATTAGTTGCAACAAACTTACTTGCAATATAATTTATTATTATGATTCCCATGTCAATAGTGCCACTAGGTTAGCACAATATAAATATATATATATATAGTCACACAAAGTCAGACCCCCAATATAAAATTGATATTTCTGGAACATGAGATCAATTCTGGTTGCAACTTTGATCTGTTTAACATCAAAGTAGTTTGCACTGAGCCTAACATTCAAAAGAGAAAATTCAAAGAGGCATGGTTTATTGTCAACAACATGTGATAAATAAAAAGGATTCATGTGTTGCTTTATCAAGCAATTGGAATATGTAAATTTTCTTTGATATACATAGTAATTACTTTATATGTTCATTATCTACTTTTTCTCCCTCACAAATCTAACTTTATCTAGTGCTATGAATATGGTCTGCCCTATCAAAAGCAGTGCTAAGCTGTAGTTAATTTGTAATATTATTAATATTTTTTATAGCAAAATATTTCTTTTCAATTATGTTCCTTTCTTTTTTATGCTAAAGATAACTAGTAATCTCATTAATTTTATTTTCAGTTTTTTTATTTTCAAAATTTTTGGTCTTACAGAATTTTAGATATTGTTCTGAAAATATGTTCCATTCTCAGATGATTTTTTTAAGCTTTCTTACAATTTAAGACTATTCCTTGGTTTTAAAAGGGTTCACATAATTCAATGTCAATAATAATAATAATAATAATAAATAAGTTTCTTATAATTCAAATTATATTCTATTATTATTTCTTAATTAAGTTATGAAACGGTCATTTTCAGATGTCTTTATTATCCTCAAGAATCAGATTCTTTAAATAATAGATAATATGTTTTTTTTATAATTATCATTTCACAGGCAATCTATTTGCTTATAGAGCTCATTTATAAAGTTGATTAGGAAACAAAAATCTGAATCTTTACAAAGCTTTTGATTACGTTTGATATAGGATTCTTCATAGTCATTTGTACTTGATTATTTAGATCTCATATATAATTTAAAATAAAATAAAGATGATCAAACATTGTCTTTTTAATACTATTTTTAATTCTTTATTTTTTTATGGTCTTTGTTATTTCTAATCAAATCTACAATTCTGTTGGAGTTAGCACTAAATGTAGTAATATATCTTAAGCAAAGATTCATTTTTTGCTATAATTCAATAAGGAATTTCTTTAGTTAATTCTATGATCTCCGATTTTTAAAAACTATTCAACAGCAAAATGTTAATTTAATAAAATTTTATCCTTCTAAACAATTTTAATTTTTTTTTGTTGTAAAAAATTTAATCCAACCAGTTAAAGAATTAAATCTCTAATGTAATTTGCAATGCTGAAGTTATTGGCATATTTACCTAGATCTAATTCAAATAATTTATTATTGTATTAACTAATAGAAATATTTTATTTTAATTACTATAAATTATAATTGATTGCAAAAATGCAGAGAAATCTGTAAGTCAAAGTCCATATAAATATCTAATATAGAAATAATAAGTGTGGAATAAATTTAATTTTTTTCTGGAAGAACATTTAATTATTTAAAGAAAAAGGTCCAACAAATCCATTATAAATATTTATATATATATTATAATGGAAAGTTTGGGTGTTGGATATGCACCTCAATAACTATAAGAATATTTATAAATTATATACATAGGAGTTATATAGGGGATTAAGGGGTGATATGTTCTTACAAATTAACAATCAATCTAAATAAATTGCACACTAAAATTATACACAGTTGGACTTAGTGAGTGTACATGTAAATAAATTGGCTTTTGTTTTCTCAACCAGATTCATATAGATATACACCAAATAATACTTCCCTACAAATGTGCTTTTAATATTTAAAAATATTTTTGATTACATATAAAAAAGTTAGTCATCAAGATAATTTATTTTTACTGAAATAACTATACTTTGAATTAGATCTGTTCTTCAGAAAGTATATTAGACATATATTAGCATGGCAAATTTCTGATTTTTAGTTTTTCTAAAATATTATTAGATGTAGATAAATCTATTATCAAAGCTAAATATGTAAACAACAATTCTTTTTATATTTATTGCTTACAAACACAATAATCAAATAATTATACACACAATCCTCCATCCATCTCTTCTGTTCATATAATAGTATGCACTAGCTTGATCTGATATTAAACAAAGTTAACAGAATAAAAAATAACAATAGTGATAATGACTAAGAAAAATAATTAAAAATAATTTTACCAAATTTTTTTATATATAATTTTTTGAATTTTCTTCTCAGAAGATCTATTTTATAATCAGTAAATTCTTTTATTAAATTATTATTATCAAAGAAACTGCAATAAATACTAAGCTATTTATAGAAGTTTAAGATCAGACATATTTTTGTTGGTATGGATGCACAAATGTCAACTAAACAAAGAAACCACGTTTTCTATGCGTACTTGTCTCTCACTTACTTTGTGAAACTAAGCTTCATGTGTATTAAAAGCAGATAATTTATGGTAACCCATATAACAGAAGATTTCTGTATCACTTTGTAATATGATTATGGCAAAGTTAAATCCCTTTCTATAGGCTATTATGGAAGCCAGCAGATCTTGAAGAATATACATATTAGAAAGCATCAGTTCAATTCATAATGGACTCATATTAAATAGTAATCTCTAATATTCTTTTTTAATTTAAAAACTATTATTAACAAGTAACATTCATTCATCACAAACCTTACATATTTGAAAAAATTTAAATGTGTTAACTTTGTACTTGTAAATGCCTTCTGAACTCATATTAAATAATATTTAAGACAAAGCCAGTAATGATAATCAGAATACATATTAAATATTAAAACTAGCATTATCTTAAATTACTCTTTTCCATATAAAGAATCCACTTACTTAAGATCAACATATAATATTTCTTAAATGCATCTTTGTGCTTCTTAGTTCAATAACATTCATTCTTTTTTTTTTTTTTTACCACTGCATGATTTAATGTAGTAGTAGTAGAGTGTCAAATTCTAAGGTATAAGATCTTTCGATCGATTCCAATTCTAGCACTTTTAATGCTTGAATTTCTTATGAACTCTCAAGCGATAAATCCATTTGATTATTTATTTATTCTTCTTTTAGAGCAGTGGTCTTCAACCTTTTCACACCTGCGGACCGGCAAAAATAAGGATAAGATTTTGCGGACTGGCAGAAGTTTACAGATAAATTTTCTTAAAGATGTAACCAGCTTAGCCTTAGATAAGCATAATTGTTATAACTGACCAAAAACAGCACACTAGTTATTGTGTATTGTAATGGTGTTGCTTATCTTCACATGCTGAACACAGAAAACAGTACAATAACAATCATTCTCATTGATGTGCTTGCATTTCTATGTTTATTATTTCATTGTTAAAACATTCAAGAATAAAATATTATTCACCTGGATGTTGGGAAATATCATAGCTAGTGTAATTACATGCCAATGATTATGATAAATGTAATATTTGTATTTAATGTTAAATATACAAGATGGTTATATATATATGGAGGTTGTCTTTTGATAGTAGTAAGGGCAAAATAGAAATCGCATAATTAAAATCACTGTACAGCCAAAAAAAAAATTCGCTGTATTTTAAATCTGAAAAAATAAAACGAAACGTGTAAAAGTCTGAAGTTTTGATGTTATTGTAATTTTTTTTTGTGCTGGTGTGTTGAAAGGATCAAAAAATGTAATTAATAGGAAAAGTTTTTTTAAAAAATGGTAAAATAGATATCGCATAATAGAAATAACACCAAAAAATAAAATAAAACGAAAATTGAAAAAGTCAAAAGTTTTGATCTTATTTTAAATTTTTTTTTTTTTTTGGGGGGGGGGGAGTGGATTGAGAAATACTTTGTCTACACTGAGGCAAAAGATAGAGACCAAAGTTATTTTTTGTTCGTTTTTATTTTTAAAAAAAGGTAACAGAAATTGGTTTTAAAAATAAAAGTTTTAGTATATTAGCGGTATACAAATAAAACCAAAAAAAAATATCGCCTTATAGGCTAAAAAAAAAGTTGGCATATTTTTAAGCAAAAAAGAAAACGAAACTTGAAAAAGTCAAAAGTTTTGATCTTATTTTAATTTGGGGGTTGGGGGATGGATTGAGAAATACTTTGTAAAAGTTAGAGACAAATTTTTTGGTTGTTTTTCTTTTTTAAAAAAGGTGATAAAAATTGATTTCAAAAATAAAAGCTCAAAGTTTAACCAATAATTATTTCACAAAATCGCAAGAGGGCACAAACCAAGAAAATAACGATAACTATGTACACGTTAACCACGGACATTCCCCAAACAAAATTAAAAACAAATATCAACATATAACAACAGATCCACTCCTCTTAGACAATAACCCAACTAAACCAATAAGTTCAAAAGCTAAAACAAATCAAACATTAAACAAAACCGCTACAAAGCAGTCACATTGTAGCGATCCACTAAATAATAAAAATTGGAAAACTACAGATCCCAAACAAACAAAAACGGATCATACAGAACAATTTTAGAATGAAAATAAAACGGAAATAAAAAACTTACCAAAATTAAATAAATCTTATGCTGAAACACTTTATCATACATCATTTTCCTCTTCCCAAAACGAACTAAACCCTAATCCAGACAACAGCCCATTACTAAGCATTATTAATCTAGATGCAGAAGAAGACATCCAAACTATACATAATTTTAGAAACACAAACCCAATACAGGATAATGAACAAACCTACCAAGACATACAAACTAAATTTAACAATTCTGTTCCAGATAAATTAATGAAATCTTTTATAAACTACACTAATGATAAAACACTCATCCTAACAACAACAGACACAAATGGCAATCTCTTCAAATTCCCACTTGAGAATTTTATAAATATGGTAACGGAAAAAAACATAGCAACAAGCATTAACAGAATTTTCACTCACCCCAATGACAGATACATAATAACGGAATTCAAAACATGGGGAGGAAAAAACTCTTTCAAAAATAACATCAGAGTTCTTAATGACAAATATTTAATAACAATTGATAACAACAGACCTACCACATTACACGGCATCATAAAGAACTGTATTATGAATTTCAATCACATTGAACTACAGTCCATACTTGAGAAATATGGCAAAATTGGGAAATTTGAATACTTAAATAACCTCATTCCAACTAACACAGCTGCATTCACCATCACCCTGAAGAATGGAGTCAGCTCCACAGACATTCCTACTGAGGTTCATGCATGTGGATCCCCAATGGTAATATCACTCCATGGCGTTCCACCACAGTGCTTTCACTGCCTTGAACGCTCTCACCTAATCAAGGACTGTCCGGCAAGGATCTGCAAAAACTGTGGATCCAAGAAAAACAAGATTCACAAATGTTTCAAGAAATCCACAGAATCAAACACAACAACAACAACAAAGGTGATCACTTGAAACCTAATCCAACTTGAACCCATGCAGACAGAAAACACAGAACCAAACAGATCTGAACAAAATCCAGAAACAACTCAATCATTAGACATAAATAGAACTCAAACCAGTGCAATCTATAACAACACCTTAAGTCCAACTATCATGCATTCTCCACAACAACACAAGTCAATGGATATAATACTACCAGTCACCAAAACAAGGATCACACCACTCAATCTCACCAGTGACCCTCTCATACCCAACCCCTCAACCCTAATAAAATCAAACACTTACAACCTTGATATACTAAACACTCCAAATCAGCAAGGGCAAACTAATAATGATGGAAATATCACAACTCTAACAAACAACAATAATGATTCCAATGAAGAAAGTGCCACGGATTCTGATGACACAATAATCTATCAACAAAACACTTCTTGCACAAACTCAAACAATGTTCTGCAACATCCAATCCAGGATAAAAGCCAAAAGAGAAAACGTAATAAGAAAAAACACAACCTCTCCAGCAGTCCAAGCTCAGATGAAGACACATACATCAACCTAAAAAATACAAAACCTATCCTACCCATTGACCCTTCTCCATCCAAAGATAACAATAATAAGAGAAGGAAAGAAAGTGTATCATCACCTGAAAAGAAAGGACAGTCTATACATGAATCAGAGCTCATAGAAAATGACACATACTCCACAAAAGATGGAAAATCCCACATCAACTTACCTAGTAGCCAAGAAAAAGTCACACTTCTTGAATACACAAACAAATCAAATGATTTCATAGCGGATTGAACCTCACCACTCCAAGAACAATAACATCCACAAACAAAATAAGTAATGCACAGTACACTTCGTACAATGCTCCAAAGGTAATACAACAATTATGTCAATCAAAATAGTAAGCATTAATGTGAGAGGCCTTAACTCTCCCCAACGCATACATGCCATCAGGCAATGGATAAACTCCAACTCTCCTCACATATTCCTGATGGCAGAAACAAAATACCATGTAAACTCAAGCTACACAATTACTGAAGGGCTTGAAAACTATGGCTTTCTAAAATTCTCCACAGCTCACAGCCTCCGGAGGGATAGGTATTATTATCAATAGAAAATCATTACCAAATGACTTTAATATCCTGTATCTTGATAATAACATAATGATAATCAAAGTTAACTATAACAATTTTATTTTAAACATTGTATTCATTTATACCCAGAACTCGACCACCAACTACCACTACATAGTACAGATGATCAACATGGTCCTACACTCTAACCCAGCCCCTATTCTGCTGCTCGGTAACTTTAATATCAGTTACACCAACTTCAACAACAAATACCTACACCTAATTAACAAAACACTCATGTGCAGGGAGGGATTTCTACCTCCAGGATCTTTCTCCTTCTATACTCAGAATACCAGAACTCTGATAGATCTGTTCTACTACTCTCCCGAGCTACATTTTCAAATTGAAGCAAAGCTACAAATTACATCCTTCTCAGATCACCTTGCACAACTCATCGATATCACACCAGATAAGACTTTATATACTGGAGAATCCAGCCCACAAACAATACATATGATCACACGCACAACAGCAACAGAAGCTATCATCTCTGAAGCCTACATTTACTTCCACAAAATAAATATCTTAATAACTCCCACAGAGGTTGCTTGGTTTTCATTCATTGAGATCCTGCAATCTCTAATTAGCAATTACACTCGGAAACTCAAAGGTCCAGTAAGATTGCTGAAGGATTTAATGGAAATAAACACCAAACTCAGTGAAATCCCAAGTAATACATCAAACATCAAAAATATAATAGCACTCAAACTACAATACAAAAGTAAACAAATAAAACTTGCCAAATACCTCTCCATCAAAAGAGCTAAGCTATACCTGGAGTCTCAGCACTGTTGGACTCTAGGATACATTTGCTGGGCTCTTGGAACCACAAAAAATAAAAATGTACCAAACATGATCTCTCACAAAGGTCAATCCTGGATTGGACTGCAAATGATAGAGGGAATCAAACAACACTTCCAAGACTCCCTACAAGCTGAGCCAGAACCACCAACAACCACTTGGAATGAATCTGAAACTGCATACCCTCACAATATCACCCACAAATTAGCATCACTTCCAGACAGAATACATCCAGGCATTCATGGCATTCCTCATTTTCTCATCTCCCATCTTAGCCAGTTCTCTATTCCAATAATAGCACAAATGATTGACTATCTGGCCGAGGGTAGGAAAAACATTCCAAACCTCTACCCTATAGCAATGGTTCCCTTCCTCAAAAAGAACAAACCTCCAACAGAACTTTCAAGTCTTCGACCAATTTCAATGACCCCCCCTCATGATAAAAATCATAGAGTCCATTATAAAAGACTCAATCCAAGAATGCATACTAAAACACCTTTCCAATGCACAATATGCAAAAAAAGGTTCATCCACCATCCTAGCCATGGCCCAAGTTAAAACCCTTGTAAACTACCTTAGGACTCACAAAAAGACAAAACCAATTGCCATACAACTTGATATAGCCACAGTGTTTGATTCTGTCAGGACCAATATTCTTCTCAAAACACTAGTAGAATACTCCGTACCTAATTCCTTCCTACAAATCATTGACAACCTGCTCAGTAACCGCCAAATAATGATATCTCTAAATGGGAACACTTCCAGTTGCTTCAAACTTACACTCTCCATCCCACAGGACTCTCCCCTCAGTGCTCTCCTATTTGCAGCATACATTAACCCTCTCCTTGTTGACATCCAAAGGCAACTGCCTGGCATCTATGTCCCCTGTCTAAAGAAAGAAGTAGGAGTACTGGCATACATGGATGATATACTCATAATATTACCTTCACACAAATACCTTTCTCTCCTCTACAAAATACTAACCAAATACACTTCTCAATATAAACTTACCTTTAACCTCCAAAAATCGGCAACATGGAAAATTGCAACTGGAAAAAGAATCAACAGCACCTTTCTGGGTGAGCCGCAAAACTTCCTTGGAATACCATTTTATAAACCCCCAGCCACCATCACCTCACTAATTCAAAATGACATATTAAATTCAGCTAATAAAATAACATCTCTCTCCAAAATATACCTTTCACTGCATGGAAAGGTAACCATATTAAACAAAGTCCTTTTTTCTAAAATCAACTATTACTTACCAATTGTTAAATTAACAAAAAAATTTGAAAACAAACTTAACTCAATGTGCTCTAAAATTTTTTGGGGTGGCAAGACAGTCACCATTAGCATTGGAGGGATGCGCCATCCATCTAGGCTCAACGGATTGTCCCTCCATGCAGTCTCAACTTTCACCTGCAAAAAATTCATAATCTCATCCACAAACTCTCATTAACTTTCGACAATCTAGAATTTGCTCCAACAATCTCCCCCACAGATCGACCACCACCACATAAACAGGACTGGATCCTATCCCTCTCAGCCTACTACTTCAACCTAACTAAAAGAAATCCACCCTCATACAATTCAAAAATAACTTATTGGGAAGCCTATAGCCTACAACACCCACACAGCCAAGTACAGGATTGCAGGCTTAAAATAACAAATAAAAAAATCATCTCCCAATTTAGGCTCTGGAGCCTGGAAGCCAAATATCTTGACTTTGTGATAAAGTTAAATCTTAACGCACTTCCCACTAGATCGTTTCTAGTATACAGAAGAGGCCATGGCAACCTGATCCCCAATGTCAGCTCTGTTAGCAAGAGGAGGAAACAATTGACCATATCATTAACATATGTCCTAAGTACAACTGCATCAGACAGTTAATTCACTCTAACTCTAAAATAAACTACAACATGATCACCTCTATTCAAAGATGCCTAGGCACAAAAACATATGCTTGGATCCAACTGGCCATTTTCCTCACATTCTCATTATGGCTGGTACGCTGTCAACTAGCCATTGAGGATTCAAGCCGAAACCCAGCTCTCACCTTCATTGACACCATTACCAAAATAAAGAAAAGAGATCAAATGCTTGCCTCCAACAGCACCTTTGATGACACTTGGAAACTCTTTGAGATTCCAATACTGCAGCAATAGTATAAGTGACAACTCAACCACATGTAACAACACAATAGTCCTAAATGACTACAAGATATAAATCATAGCATATGCACAACCTGTGCTATATTAGGCAAACATCACCCACAAAAAGAGAACTTTATAAACATTGAGATGGTCCCAACTGTGGCACACGAACAACCTAAATGTCTCACAGATCAAAGTTCCAATATAAACTTTAGTTCCAATACAAACTATTACACTTGATTGTAACTTGTAAATCATATTAAATTTGTTAAATAAATTTCTTTTTAGAAAAAAATAAAATAAAAGTTAAAGCCAAAAAAGATCTTATTTTAATTTGGGGGTGGGTGAGAGTGAGAAATACTTTGACTTCACTGAGACAAAAGTTACTTTTGGTTTGTTTTTATTTTTAAAAGAAGGTAATAAAAATTGGTTTTAAAAATAAAAGTTTTAGTATATTAGCGGTATACAAATAAAGGCAAAAAAGATATTGCCTTATAGGCCAAAAAAAAGTGGCCGTATTTTTAAACAAAAAAAAAAACTGAAACTTCAAAAATTCAAAAGTTTTGATCTTACTTTATTTTGGGGTGGGGAGGGGTGTTGAGAAATACTTTGTAAAAGTTAGAGACAGAGGTTATTTTGGTTTTTATTTTTAAAAAAAGGTAAAAAAAAAATTGATTTCAAAAATAAAAGTTAAAGCAAAAAAAAAAAAAAAAAAACAACACAAAAAATGAAATATTGTATTAACAGAGGGAGTAGAAAAAATTTAAGAGATCAAAAAAAGTCAGCGTATTTTTAAAATTGCGGCCCGGTAACATTACATTTTATTGTTTTAACACATAATGCCGACAAGCGGCCGTGATTGGCTATCAAAATCAACTGGAGTTTGTATAATAAACTTTTTTTTTTTTAATTTTTTTAGAAAAAGAATAAAAAATTTAATTCTACTCCTCCATAAACATCTGTGATAAATAGAAAAACAAATTAATTTATGTATGATTGATTAGATTTCGTTTTTGTTCTGTTTCTTTTCTTTTAACCGGGTAAAAATGCGATGAAAAAATAAATAAAAACTGTTTGTATTAATTAAAAGTTTAAAATCTTATTATTTTGTTATTACTAACTTTCTTGTCAGTCTAGCGCGGCCCGGCAGAAAACTTATGCAGCCTGGTGTTGGTTCGCAGACCGATGCCAGTCCACGGACCGGTGGTTGAAGACCACTCCTCTAGATAATGGACAGGTTTTCTCATAAAAAGTTAAGTAAATATTTTAATGCTATTTTTTTTTCCTACTCATACTTATAGATTGTTTGAAATATATCTATTGTGACCACTGGCTAATGAACTTCAAGTTCCGGAAACTCTTGAAGTCATGTTGAAGGCAATGGGCTATTGATTTTATATATGTATACCATGAATAACATCATGTGTTACCAAGTTTTAATGGAGATTTATTGCTAACTTTCTGTGTGTGTGTTTGATAGTGTGAACATGATGTAATTCCTAGTAATTAGCCAAAGATGAGTGTGAAAGAACCTAAAATGTAAGACCTAACCTCCATTACTAAGGAATGTTTGCCTGCTATATTTTGTTTGCCAGAAATCTGTCAAATAGAAGTGTTTCCTTATGAAGGAAAGTGTTGTATATCTGAAGTTACATATGTAGTGTGAAGTGAGGTAATGATCCCCCTCCCCCCAAATTTACAAGTGAATGGCCAATCTGAATTAAAATAAACAAACAGAAGAGTAAAACAAAATATTAATCTCAACAAAAGACTTTAAAAGATGTTGATCATAAAAGAACTTGGTAAAAATTTTAATTACTTGTCTAATTTTTGCATATTATATCATTACAATCTAAATTCAAATAATTTACTTTGATAGAGTCGCATATGATAATTAATGAAATGAGATTTTTGCCCAACAGCACTAAACATGTATATATGATATTACGATTATAAAGCGAGTTCAAACCTCATATATGAATATTCCTGTTCTTTGGGATGGTGTCTAGATTTTTATTCTATCAAATTTAATATAAATGTGTATAGTCTTGGGGGATTTCTCTTTTAATTAAATCAATGTAAGTTGGTGGTATTGAAATTTAGCCATAATTCATGAGCTTCATAAATATAATCAGAATCCAGTTTGACCATTGAAATAATTTTCTAGAATACAAATTTGATTACATTAGGTTAGTTCTTTTGTCATGAGTAATCCATCGGTTACTTTTAGCTGCCCAAGTGTAGCTAGTTTAAACCCTTGTTTTCCACATGGTTACAATATATTTTCATACTAAGAAGCATCCCACATCTGACTGAATGTTAGAATATTTATATATTTATTCAAGATGAGGAAAGATAAGATATAGAATATATTTAATATAATCAAAAATTAAAAATTCATTGTAAAATCACAAAGGATGCTAAATTAGTCATTTTATAATCTCATATAAAAGAAGGGAGGAATATTCTTTGTCTAGAGGCATATATATATAATTTGGTTTATTAATGATATAATTGTCATAATGTACAATTTATTCCTTGAATTTTGGATAATCTGATATTATAAAAACAAGGATATTTGGATCCTATAAAATTTTGATTTAAGGAATCTTACTAATAAAGAACTTAATAGAATTAAAGTCAAAATAAAAAAAAAAAACATCTTATGATGTTTAGTCATGGGAGGAAAAAAAAGATTAGTAGTTTGAAAAAGAATTATCAACTTATGGTTTTAGGTGAACTGGTTTTGAATTATCAGAAGGTCAAAATATAAAAGGACTGAAAGGCTACTTTATAATTCATTATTCCTTATTCATTATTCCTTGAGGTGAGGCTAATTACAATCCTCTGCATTGCTATGTTAAAAACAGATAATAAGGAAAAATTGTGAATGATCCATCAATTCATCTGTTCTATGAATAATATCAGTCCAGCATTAGAAAGCAGTTGTTTTCATTGTATTTCTGCATCAGCTATGGAAATAAACATCTATAAGTATATTATCATCTGGATAGATTGCTGAATAAAATCATTATTTGAGCTTGGAATCTTATCTGAAATGTGATGCTTGGGAAATAAATATGCATCTAGAAACCAAGTAAGACACACTGAAAATGAGTGAATGATTATAGGTACTTTAATGATGAAAGTTTGCAACATATTTTGGTATTGAATATTCTGATATTTTTTTTAAATTCTATTTAATAATATATTAGCAATTATATACATATTAAGTGAAAACGTTTATGATTTTTTTTTGTAATATAAATTATTGAATTTTATGTTATAAATTTTTTTATAAATCTAAATTACTATGTGATTTAGATTATTTTTTTTTATAATGTACTATTTTAGAAGCACTTATTATTATTATATCTTTTATTAGGAATTCCTGTGCAATATTTTTAATTGTTGTAGGCTTACAAATAGACTCAGCTTTAAAAAATGTAATTGTTTATTATTTGTAAACAGAAAAAATGATATAAATTTAGTATTCAAAAATTTAAAGAATTGATAAAAAAAAAAATTTGTTAAATAACATTAGCATCATCAGTTTTCAGTTTTTTTTATTAATAAATTTGATACTATCTGCTTCAAATTATGTTCATGGCCTACATCTTGCAAATTAGAAAGTAAAAGCAACTCATTAAAAAAAGGTTCTGCTTATTAAATTTCATAGGTTTTAAACATCTTCATATATATTTCTGAGTGAATGTGTAGAGTTGCTATTTCAGAGTGCATATTTAGAGGTTAAACATAATGAAACATTACTAGAATAGAATATAAATTATTTATGTAATCAGCAATTTAAATGATAAATTGCTTTATAATTAGAAATTTGTTTCTGTTCAAAATACGATGCAGTATGAGATGTATTGAGCACAATGATGAAACATAGTTCAATTTCAAAACTCATACTGGAGTTCAGTTTCTCATTTTTTATTTTCTATTAGTTTACAAACATGAAAGTGTTTATGTAACTGATTGTGTATGTAACTGATTATTCTGGTAATTGATATTAGTGTCTTAAGGGTATATTATCATCGTCCTAAGTGCTTATTAAAATTGATCTATATTAATACAATTAGAAATGTAGATTGATTTAATCGCTATCTTCATTTAATCAATATAAACTGTTAGTTGAAGATGGGTCTTACAATAATTTAATTGAAAACATGTTTCTAAATTGCATATATAGATAATATTATATTTAATAACTTAAAAAATATTCGTGATTATCTGGCATATTTTATAACAGAACAATATTAAATATACATTACATAAAAAGTTAACAGTGTGTAATTTACTTAAAGTGATGTTTTTATTTTATTAATTTTTTTATTTATTGATAATTTTGAGATTTTTTTTTTCATAGTTAATATAAAAAAACTAATATGTTATTAAATATAATAATTAAAATTAATAATTTTTATTCAAGTACAATGAAAATAATTTGTTATTAATGAAAATTTTATTAAAACATTGAAACATATACCTATATTTATTAATATGTTTAGATGTAAATATTCCTGTAGAATGTAGAAATAAGATATATTTTTTTTTTAAAAACAGTATTACTTTTTCAACTCTGAATGGGCAAATTTATTCAACTAGTCTTGAACCATTGGAAGTTAAATTTTCTGATCTTTTCTGTTCTCTACCTGTTCCTCCTCAGTGGAGTCAGCAAGACATCTTTTGGAGAGAAAAGATTTACTCCAGTCTGTGGGATTCTTTCAAGGAAGGTGCAAAAAGCAGGTTAGTTATATTTACTTATTTAAAAATTAAATTATTTATGTAATAATAATAATAATAATAATAATAATAATAATAATAATAATAATAATAATAATAATAATAATAATAATAATAATAATGGTGGTGGTGGTGGTGGTGGTGGTGGTGGTGGTGGTGGTGGTGGTGGTGGTGGTGATGGTGATGGTGATGGTGATGGTGGTGATGATGATGATGATGATGATGATGATGATGATGATGATGATGATGATGATGATGTTTGTATATTGGATATAATGTGAGGTATCAGTTCATGGAATTCTATATGAAGCAATTCAATTATGAAAATAATTTATAAAGATTATGTAGACAAACAAAAGAAATCAATTATGGAGTAGTAACCATATGAACAACATACCGCTTGATTATTACAGCTTACTACATATAAATAATAGCTTTTTTATGTTGTGAGTATGAATATAAATGCATAATAATAGTATTTTTTTTTAATTGCTGCATAATATATATAATAGTTATATGAGAAGTTGGAGAGGGAAGGAAAAAAGTTACAGTTAAAAAAAAATCTAGATATTATTATGTATAATAGTCTGCAATATTCATAATAATAAATATTAAATGAGGAGGGCAATAAAATGATATTGAAATAAGCTTTTTTGTATTAAAATCATCCAATATTTTGTTTTGTATAATTCTTGGGTTTTTTTTTTTATTTAGATCAAAAATTGTATTCATAACTACTTACATATGTTAGGCATAAAATCTTCTGGTTCTATACTGTCTATATATTAAACATTTTGGTATGCCTTATTGTTTTTGAAATTGTTATAATTTCAATTGATTTGGAAGTTGCTGAATGGGTTGAATATTTTATTGATGATACAAATCTAGACTCTGTCTATGTTAGTATTTATGTAGTTATTGTAATTTAAAGAATATGTTCAGAATATTTATATGTAACAAAATAATCATTTCTAGGATATTGTTATCATCATTTTTTTGTATAATAGTTAACTATATGTTATATTTAAAATTAAACACAATTAATATAATTATTTGATATTTTAAAGAATTTTTAAGATATGTAGCTTTCAGTTACCCACTATTATTGATGTTGATTCCATTTAGATATAGATGTAACATCTAATCTGCTATTTAATTTATTTTTAATGTATTAGTAGATATATTAATTTGTTTAAATATGTTGTTAATGTTTTTGCAGATTCTGTCAGAGTATCATCATTATAGTGTTGATCTTGCTATCTTAATTAATAAAATATAAATTAAAATTGTCTCAGTCATATAAAAAAAAATAAGCACTGGTATTCTTTTTGAACATAATCTTTCAAATTGTTTAAGGATGATTCAAAGATAACTGCAAGTTGATGGTCAGAAAAATACTAGTTTATAAAGATTGGTTTAAATCATAAATGGAATTATATGTTCGTAATGTATATAAGTAATGATTTTTGCTTCAGAACCTAAATTAGTAGATGTATACTATCATTTGCTAAATAATTTTAATAATATTGAAACAGTTTATTCTGTATTTTTGCTAAATAATTGACTTAAATAGCAAAGATTTTTCTTTCCATTCTAAACATTTTGATGTTGAATGTAAATTGAATGCATTCACTGGATTATAAGGTTATTTGATATAGATAATAATATGCATGATTTAAGAGTTTATTTTAAAAATTGCTGATTTATAAAAAATCATCATATTTCTTTATAATTATATTGAATAATTGTTTACAGAACATTATTTGAAGTATAGTGGAGACTTAGTCATAATTCTATTACAATGACTGATACCAACTGTTTTCAATGTAAAGAATATCATATTGTTTTTTCTATTTTAAATATCTTTCTTCTGTAAATAATTGCTGCTAACTTATAAAGATCTGAGATCTAAGTATAAGTTAGTTTAGTGAAATGTCGAATCTTTTCTTATGCATTTAGATATTTGTGTTTGGTGATAACAATTGTAAAAGTTATAAATAAAAACATTATTTAAACAAGCACACAAAAGAGAGAAAAAATATTTTTTTATTATTATTCCAATTAATGAATTTACCAAATGTTTACCTAATTTTTTTGGATGAATTGTAATGCTTTAATAATATTTATTTTTTTCCTTTAATTATCATAGTTTACCTGAAAATCAGCTATACCAGAAATCATTATGTGTTTTCAAATTGACCAAATATCAACTTTCAGAAATTATTCTCAATGAATTATCACCTTATGTTATACAACAGTGTAAGTATATCCTAAAACAGATTCAGAATATTGTACATATATATTTATTAGTATATTAGTTATATAAATATAAAGATCTGAATAATTCTCATTTATTTTTTCTTGAAAAAATAATTGTGTTTGTGTATAAGTGTTCGTATGTCTGTTTGAGTGAATTTATTTGTAAACTAAATAGTTTATGCCTAGACTTTCACAAAAAAGAAATTAACATTGATTGTATATTCAGTTTTCTGCTGTGCATGTAACTTTTAAGAGGTTAACCTATTTCAAGTTTCTTAAACTTACATATATTCTTACCTATGTAAAGCATATGTTTTTTTATAGCTATATTTGTACATTTGATGTATTCATAAAGAAACCTTTGCACCGAAGTTACAAGCCAAAAATGGCATGTCCATTATGCAGTTATTATACATATCATTCAATTGAAGATAATACTAATATTGCTTCATAGATGGAGAAAAATATTGAAAATGTCAAATATAAACT
Organism: Epiperipatus broadwayi; assembly: GCA_028023455.1. NCBI lineage: Eukaryota > Metazoa > Onychophora > Udeonychophora > Euonychophora > Peripatidae > Epiperipatus > Epiperipatus broadwayi. The sequence continues at coordinate 13,535,421 of JAQFVV010000008.1, read as the reverse complement.
TAATGCAGTTTTGGTGCAGAGCACCTTTGAACAAAGGCAACTATTATATTTAAAAAAAAATTATTTATTTATTTTGAATATAATAGTTACCTTTGATAGGAGTGATCAGTTCTAAAAATATATTAATGTCATATTTAATGTTTTCATTATTTTTTCTGCATATGAAGCATATTATTATTATTTTTAATTTATTACATATTATATATATTATTCATAATAAGTATTTATGCAACATTACTGTAAAATCTTATTTAAAATAACGTCAAAAACAAATGCTTGTTCTAATTAAGCATAAAATTCTTCCATAGCTTCATCAGTACTTTGTTAACCAAAATTCAATAAATTTTCATAGAAACTCAAATTAAGCATCAAGATGAAAAAAATATAGTGTTCTAATATTAATAAGAATTTTCCATAAGAAAAAGAAAAAAAGGCTTGAAGTGTATATTATTTATTAATTTACATTCTATATAAGAAATTTAATTTCAATAATTTTTATATGATATTATTATAGGAATTTTAATATGCCATTTTAACAACATATATAGCAAATGTTAAATATCAAAAGAATATTCAATTGTTTTAGTATACTACAGAAAAATGGGAAGAACATGAATGATTACTGATATTAATACTAACTTAATGATAACTTGACTTTAAAAATTGTTGTTGAATTAGAAATTAAAAAATCAATAAAGCTTTTAAAAAAGTTATGTTAATTTAAAAACTATTAAGATGTTTTGTAAAGATAAATTATGGACTTAGCATCCATAGATAAATGGCACTAGAGGAGAAGCTTGAACCTTATTCGTATTGTTTTTCTACTCACCTGACTAACCTAGATTATTCTGAAACTTTATCTTTCAGTTAAGAATACCAGATACTATTTATTAAATCAGGGTTGATGGCTAACTGTGTCAGTTATACATTATCTGAAATAATTGCGAGTTTTTTTGGAAGGAAGTTTTCAAATTATTTGAAAGTCTGCAAACTTTATTTTGGATTTAAATCCTTGACCAAGATATGGCAAACTAATCAACTAATTTCTACTCCACATGATCTATATGTCTTTATTCATTGAATTATTTTTTCTTTAAATTTTGAAATCAGTTTAATTTCTTCATTAGTCAAGTATTTTAAGAAATAAGCTCTGATTCATACATTAAAAATACAATAATTAAATTATTTAGATATTTTCATATATATCTTAACCTCTAGAAAATAACAGCTAGATACTCATTACTGACCAATATTGAATGGCTTGTTGAGTTGGATATAGAATAATTGCCTGAAATAAAAATCTTAATCCTGCTTGGAACTGAAAAATTATGAAGTTTTATTCAGCCTATATATGAACCTTGGGTTGTTGTTAGCATGGCAGAAAGATGTGCTGACTACTGGGCCATGTTGTATTAATACCCATTAATCTTATTATGTAATTTATAATATAGTGTTCTTGCTCCAGGTGTCAGGGCATTGCTTTATAATAGAAATGGTTAGTAATGTGATGGAAAATAGTAATAAAAGTAGAAAAGATAGGGAAAGATGTGGATAGAGAATTAATGATAAGAATAAGTTAGACGAATATAAAATAAAAGTTGAAGAAATCATGGAAGAATTGGTTAGGGATGAATATAAGGACTGATGTGGTAAAGTAGAAAAAGTGGCAAATATGGTTTTAGGTGAAGAGTTGGTAAAAGTGTAAAAGAGAGGAAAAAGCATGCAGAGAATGTAAATGTGCTATTAAAAACAAAGAAAGTGTAAATATTAAATGGGAAAAGTTTTTTTTTTAAAAAAAAGAAATTGACTGAAATAAATAATTATATAGAGAGAATGAAATTAAATAGTAAATTGTTGGAGGATATTAATAAAAGTGGAAGAGATGGGAGTAAAAAAAATTGGAAATACATTAAAAGAAGGAATGTAGGAGAGAGAAAAATAGTATTACTTTTTGATGAGGGAATTGAGTGTAGCTCTAGAGAAGAATTAGAGACAATCTTAAATAAGTATGTGATGGATATAGAAAAGATGTTAGATATGAAGGATAGAGTGGTAAAAAGCATGAAAGCATATAGTAATGAAAATATTAATTTTACAGAAATGAATTGAATGAGGCAAGGAAGAAATTGAAAAATGGAATGGCAAGAGGTTTAGATGGATGGGCAGCAGAGATGGTGATGAATTTAGGAAATAGGGCAAAATTAAACCTATTATCATGTTTTAATAAGATGGCACAGGAAAGAGAATTTCCAGATAGTTGGAATAGTACAAGAGGAAGGTTACTATTTAAAGGAAAGGGTAAGAGTCATAGAAAGTTAAGCAATTATAGACCAATAGTGGTAATATCAGTATTATATAAAGTTTTTTGCATATATGATGGCTGGAAGGGTCACAAAATGGTTGGAGGAAAATAATATAGTGGAAGAAATGCCAAGGAAGTTTTCAATTGGATAGGCATATAGGAGATAGTTTGTTTGTATTTACACAACTTACAGATATTAGTAGAAATACAAGTAGACAGTTATATATAGTTTTTATAGATATAGAGAAGGCATATGACAGAGTAAATAGAAATAGATTATGGGTAAGTTTAGTAAATTTGGGAATGGATGGAGCTTTAGTGGATCTTATTAAGAGATTGTATGAAAATAATTACTATATGTATCAATTAGGAAATATAGAATCAGTTAAAGTTAAAAATGGGGTGGGACTAAAGCAAGGATGCTCTATGTCACCTATTTTGTTTTTGTGGTATTTGAGAGAAATGGAGAGAGCAATAGAAAGGCTAGGAAGAGGGACTAGAGATACTATTAATAGGTGGCAAGGGAATATATACATTATCAGGTCTTTTATTTGCGGATGATGTCTTTTTTATGCACAGAAAGTAGGGAAGATATGGAAATTATGCTGAAGGCATGCACAAAGGATCGGTAAAGACATGGGGATTAAATTTAGTCAAGAAAAATCAAAAGTAATGATGATAAATACTGGGGAAAGAGAAGAGAAAGAATTTTTATTGGGGGATATAAAGTTAAATGTGGTGAATAGGTATAACTATTTGGGAATCATCTTAAGTAATCAGAGAAATTGCTTGAATGAATGGGAGAAAAAATTGATAAGGGACTGATAAAGAAATTAACAGTGTTTTCATATAATAAATATGATGTAGTTAGAATTCTATGGAAGTGGCAGTAGCAGCATTAACATATATGTTAGTAAAGGAGTGTTAGATTCCTTAAAAAAAAGTGCAAAGAGAAGTTGGAAGACATGCATTAGATGCAGAGGTGTGGATGGCAAAGGAGGCAATTCAAGGACAAATGGGATAGTCAAATTTTTATATGAGAGTTGCAAAAAGCAAAATGAACATGTTTGATAGACTGCAATTTATGGATAATAAGAGAATATCCAAAATAGTATCTAATTGGGTTATGAGTAAAGAACAGACAACAAGATGGGTGAGAAAGATAGTATAGTATGCAAAAGATTTGGATAAAGAATTTATGTCAATATACTTATACAAAAAGTGAGATGATTGTTGTTAGGAGAATTGTTGAGTGTTATAGTGCAAAGGAATGGGATAAAAGAATAGATGCATTAATAAAAAATAGGGAGTTGAGAGATGGAGAACTAGTATGGAGAGTAAAAAGAGTTTAAATATGTATAGAACAGAATATTGTGTGCAGGTTAATGTATGATAATAGCAAGGAAAGTAATTTAGTGTTTAAGGCTTGTACAGGATTTTTAGCAATAAGGGCATATATCCATAAATGGAAAAAAATGGACAATTTGTCTGCAAGTTGTGTAAAGAAGGCATAGAAAATATTAGGCATCAGTTAATTGAATGTAAATGTCTGCAAGCAGAAAGGGTACAAATAATGAAGTAGTGGGAGAATAAATATAAACAATGATTATACAGAAAGTGGGTTCTTGCTTTTATGCTGTGTTTGGAAAAAGATACGGGCAGATTTAGATATAAAGGCCATGGAGTTGATAAAGATTATGTTGTGGAAATTGAATGGAGCAGGTCAGAGAAGGATATAGGAAAAACTTAGGTAGGGGAATGGAAAGGGAAGGTAAAGTGGCTAACAGGTTTCTCTGGACATAGTGACTGAGAGATTCTTGACTCCAAAAAAGAAGCATCGCACCAAAGAGTTAACCTGACATTGTTAATAGATTTGTTCAATAATTTATCCAAATAAATGTCTACGAATTCTGACTTTTGACATACCAGTATATTAGCCAATGTGTGTATATATCTCTGAATAATTAAACAGATGGATGGATAATTAAAAAGATGTGAATGGAAAGATGGTTCAAAGATAGCCATATAACACTAAAATAATCCTTCAACAATTTTTTTTATGAGAAATAATTAATTGTGATAATTACATATATAAGCATAACATTAATCTTCATCATGAAAGCTAGATTATATAACAATGGCCAGCCCAAATATTAAAACCCATCATGATAGATTTATTTTCTAGATTCCATAATAAAGCTCAGTATTGTGATTTTTTATCCATTTTCGAAGTTCATCAGTGAGAATCGTTGATTAATATATATATTAAAACAGTTTCTAAATAGTCAGACAAAATTTCTTCGACAATTTGTCAAAGAGAAGTAATGAAAAAGAAGCTGTTACCAGAATTATTGAAAGTTTAACAGTTTTTCAATTTCGTTTTATCTTCTAGTTAAATATAGATAGTTTCCCATTTATAGACTGCTATGTCTTGAGTATCTCTAAAGACCAGTTAGGGAGTGAAATAAAGAAACAATATACTTTGAAATTTATATTATTTAACAACAAATCATAATGTGGTAAAAACAAGATAATAGTCCATTAATATTCATACGCTGTTTATTTTCCTCGGGTGAAAATAATCTTGTTCCATACCAGGAGTAATCCAGTTATTAATTACTTGTGCTTTTAAATTAAATTTTCTAGAAACACAAATAAGCACATCTAATTTCACGCATGGAATAAGTCTATTAAAGTTCGCAATATCAGTGCTTACTTCAGCACACAATTTATACGTTATACATTAACCATCTCTGTTTTCCAACTTGTTTCTTACGGTTTAGTTAAACTTCAGTTAATTACTCTTCACTTGTTATAAACTTTTCAATACATAAACAAGTAGCTGCTTCTTGCTTGCAACTATTCCATTTTAATCTTAATCACAGCTATTCGATCTACTAGTCTATCATTGATCATTCTTCCTGCTGGTCTATTATCTCTCAAATCAACACTAACTTTAATCTACTCTAACCATTTTAGCTGCTTCCTTTCCTTCATTTACTGGGATATATATATGATCTAATTTGTATTCAATTAGCTTTATTTGCATATAAATTCTATTCTAATTTAATCTATAATTTTGGGATGATCTTTCCAGCGAATTTCTAGAGTAATTTTCCAATAAAGGGAATGTTATTAAAGTGAAGAAATCCGTGCTACTTACAAAAATAAATACGTACTATTATTTTACATTTATAGTTTTATACGCACGGACATTTCATAGATCAATAAATAATTGATTGGCTATGGGCTAGTATGCAATTATTAGTCAATAAACGAATATTTAGTTATTCTTAATTAGTGAAAAATAAAATTGAAAGACCTTCCTTTTCTTAGGGGGAAGAGGGCGATAGAGAAGATTGCATCCAATTGCAGACTATTTTCTTATTATATATATATATTAGTTAATGATTCTCACAAATAAATTTTCAAATAGATTGAAAAAAAACCCTTAATCCTCATCATCAACCATTATCAATCCACTGCAGGATGAAGGTCTCTCCAAGTTTAATCCATCTTCTCCTATCTTTAGCTTCTCTTCTCCACATCACCCCTGCACACTTTCTTATTTCATCCATCCATCTCACATGTGGTGTCTTTCTGGGTCTTTTACAATCTCTTGGAATCCAGTTTAAGATGTCAATTGTCCATCTATTATCATCTCTTCTAGCAATATGTCCAGCCCAACTCCATTTCAATCTTTAAATTTTTTCAATGAGGTCAGTAACACCTGTTTGTTCTCTTACCCATACATTGCATTTTCGATCTCTTCTTGTTACTTCCAGTATGCATCTCTCCACACTTCTTTGAGTGGTCTGTAGTCTTTGTATTGCTCTTCTATTAAGTGTCCAAATCTCAGGTCGATAAGTAAGAACTGGTAAAACACCTTTGTTTAAAAACCTTCCTTTTCAAACCCATAGGCATATTTCCTTTTAGTATCAAGTTATTTCTACCAAAAGGACTCCAACCAAGTTTAATTCTATGATTAATTTTATCCATTATGTTTCCATCTGTATTAATAATCTGACCAAGGTATTTGTAACTGTTAACTTCTTCTTATTCATCATAGTCAATCTTTATTTTCATATTTTAAGCAAATCGATTAAACATTACTTTAGTCTTTTTAACATTTATCTTTAGTCCTACTTTCCTATTTTCATCTGACAACTCCTGCAACATTTCCTGCAGCTCTGAAGCATTTGCAAAAACAACTATATCATCTGCAAAATCTAAATGACTTAAATAATCTCCATTTACTTTCACTCCTTTAGTTTCCCATTTTAATCCACAAAATACTTCTTGCAACACTGCTGTAAAAGGTTTTGGAGATATGGAGTCACCTTGTCTTACACCTTTCTCAATGTTGACTTTCCCAGTATCATTATGTAATCTAATTGTTGCTGTTGCATTTTTATAAATATTCTTTAAAATATGACAATATCCTGGATCTATACCTTGATGATCCAATGCTTTAATCACTGGAGGAATGTTTATAGAATCAAATGCCTTTTCATAATCTACAAATCCAAAACATAATGGCAACTCATATTCATTTGTCCTTTCTATAACTTCTCTCAATACCTGGATATGATCTACTGTACTAAAACCACTTTTAAATCCAGCTTGTTCCCTTGGTTGGTGGAAATCCAATGTTCTTTGTAGATGAGTTGTAATTATCTTGGTAAAATTTTTGTATAAAACTGATAAAAGGCTGATAGGTCTGTAATTTCTAATATCTTCTTTATCACCTTTTTTAAATATTAATATTATTACTGCATTCTTCCAATCATCTGGTACATCTTTATCATTTAGACATTTGGTATATAACCTTGCTAAAAAAAATTCTATTTCTTCACCTGCTTCTTTTAATATATCAATTATAATTCCATCATTACCTGGAGCCTTTCCTTTCTTCATACTTTTAATTGCTGTTTCACTTCTTCATTTAAAATTCTGGGCAATTTAGAAGATGTAATAGAAATGAGGTACTTGTTCTTTATTACTATATAATTCTTGATAAAAGTCTTCTACTTATTTCATAATGTCTTCTCTCTTTTTATTAATAATTCCATCTTTTGTTCTTATTGCAGATATAAATTTCCTACCAATACCAAAATGTTGTTTTACATTCTTGAGACTTTTATTTTCTTCTACAGCTTTCCTTGCTAGTTCACAGTTATACTTTCTTATATCATTTTCAACTCTTTTCTGTACCATTTTACAAAATTCAAGATATTCAATCCTTTTTAATGCATCATTTTTGTATATCTTCATATTCCTTCTTTTCTTCATAAATTCTCTAGTCTCAGTAGAAATTTTATTGGTCAATTGCTGCTTTTTTCTACCAGCTATCTTTGTTGCAGTTTTTAAAAGTGTATCAGTTATTTTCATATTAATTTCATTCAAATCTGAATCATGTTCAAAATCTACCAATACTTGAAACCGATTTGTAAGTTCTAATTTAAATTCATTAGAATGTTTCTGAAGATTAGGAATATCAACTGTAAATATTGTTTTTCTTAATAATTTTTGTCTTTCTAGTTTTGCATTAACACATATCTTACATCTTACTAATCGATGATCACTTCCTGTGTTAAATTTATTAAGACCATTACAATCTTGAAATATGTATTTTCTGTTAGTCAAAATATAATCCAATTCTGCTGTACCTTCATTTGGATGCTTCCATGTCCATTTCCTTTTAACATGTCCTCTCTCATTTTTATTACCATAACCAAAATTACCTACAGCACTTTCATCTTTCATTTGTTTACCAATTCTAGCATTAAAGTCTCCCATAACAATTTTAAAATGTTGTTTACTCTGATCAAAAGCCTTTTGTACATCCATATAAAAATCTTCTACTACTTCATCACTATGAGAACTTGTTGGGGCATAAACCTGAATTATCTGCATTTGGTATCTGCTATTAAGTTGTATAACTAATCTTGCCACTCTGTCTGATACACCATCTATCTCCACAATGTTGTTCTTCCACTTTTTATTTATAATGAATCCTACTGCACTTGTATTTCCAATATTTGTGCCTTTATAATAGAGTACATGTCCACTTTTTAAATCAATTGTCTCTTCACCTTTTCTTCTAACTTCACAAAGTCCAATAATGTCCCATTTAATATAAGACAGTTCTTCGTCTAATTCTTGCAATCTTCCTTCACTTGAAAGTGGTCTGCAGTTGTAAGTACCTAAATAAAAAGTCATCATCAAATAGCAGCCTGGGTCCGCAATCGGGATTCTTAGCACCCTCCGCCTCTGGCCACCAACCGCTGCCTTGGTTGGTGACTTTACAACCTCCTGGGAATAAGGGCCATGATTTATTTTTGTCTGTCATAATTGTGTATATGTATTAGAAAAATATTTATCATTTACACAAACATTCATTCTACCTTATCAGGCAACTGAGAAGAAAGACCATGGTGTTTCTTGATCTTTAACTCAGAGGTAAAAAGCCAATAAACTCACCATGCTGGCTAATGCGTGTTGGTGAGCAGCCCATCCATGTTTGTATACTATATGAATAATCACATAGTAATAACAGCTGCAATGACAAGAACATATGGAGTGGACATTAGGAATTTGCCCTGCTCAGTTCCTTTAAGGCCTCCAAGAGGAATCAAAGGGTCTCCTTTCAGTGGATGGTTTTTATACAAAGAACCCCTTAATACTGAACTTTAAATACCCATCTAGACACACACAAATACACACTTGTATACAATGAAGCAAATTAACTTTATAAAATTTACCAATACTAATTATGTACAATATTGTAAATAAATATTTAGCCTTGTCAACTTGCAGGCATTTTAGATTCCAAATAAGTTCACTGTAGTTTAATACGTATTTGTCTGTATTCATATAATTAGTAATTGGTGTGATAAATTTTATATGATTACTTCCAGTTTTATTTTATTACATGTAATATAATGTTTGATATATATATTATTATTTAACTAGATAAATAAATATCCAATATTTTTCAGGTCAAGAAATTTACAATGTAGGTATATTTATACCACCATCAAGTCATCTATTGTTGAAATTTATACCAAAAGATCTACGAGTAATAGTATCTATTCTTACAGATAACTGGAAAATATTTCCTCTTGTAAATGATTATTTGCTGAGTTTGGAAAAAAATGGATGCACTAAAAGTTATAAGCCAGATGTTTGAAACCATTGATTAGTGCTTTTTGTCCTGAATTCACATACCCAATTTCTAATAAAGAATTTGGGAAGTATTAAATAATTTAAAAATACCAAAAATTGTAAAACCATTTTAATCTTTATAAGATTGTTGTATTTTTCTGTGTATATGTATATACAAATAAATATTAAAAGAGAAAATAAAAGAAATTGAAATTCATCTATTTTTATTTATGGAAAATAGCGTTTCAATATATGGATGTGTACGTATATCTGGGTATAGGTTGTGGTTTAATTTTCATAACTACCACATGTATTTTTTTTATATAACAATGAGATAAATTACTTATTAAGGTAAGGATTTTTATACACCTAGCATTAGTATAAAATCGACTTTAAAAAAAATTGCAAAATGATTTTATTAATAAAATAATATGGCATACAAACTTTACTTTAAATCTGAAATATACAATCACTATACTAATGCGGATTTGTTGAATTATTTCTATAAAATAGTTATTAAGCTAAAAAAACGATTCATTAAGATGGCAAAAAAAAAGATTATTACTTCGACATATTATTTTATTGCGAAATTTAAATCATTTTAAAAAACAAGATTTAATTGAACTAAAAACATTATACACATTTTAACTTCCTTTTGTTTTCTAACTACTCTCTTGAGATAATATTAAAAGAGGGAGAAAAAATGTTGATTTCTGTATATGTCAATTATAACTGAATCTTCATTCTCAGAAAATGTAGATATTTTAATTTTTATTGCCTCTTTTATTCTTTGATAATGTTATGGCTTTTTTTTTTGCCTCATAAACATGAATGAAGTAAATTTAAATGACAACTATCATTTACTTTCCTTTTCAAGTAAAATGAGTCAAGCTTTAAAATTTTTTGTCTATCAAAATTTAGAATTATGATAGGAGTGATTTTCTGTCTGTCAGCATTTCATATGTATTATAGGCAGATTATTTCTACTGTTGTTGATTTCACTAGCTGGAAAATAATACAATGATTTTTTTTTTCTTTTAATCAAATATTAATTATTTTAGGGTTGAATTCCTCCAATTTTAATACCCATTTTGTAATATGAACGCATGAATGAAGAACTGGTAGCCAGACAACTTTGATTTGCCTTTCATATTCAATCATATGTATTCTCATATCGTTATTATTATTTTTTTTACAAAAAAATTCAATACTTGATTTGCAGTTGATGTACACCAGAAAAAAATAAACCTTAAAGAATCATTTTCAAATTGTTCTAGATTTTTGCCTTTCCAATTGCTTAACCATCCACACATATCCAAAATGATTTATTAATATCTAAATGTTATAAGTTTCACACATGGTATGAAAGCTCTATTTTTTTAAACATCTTGTATTCGTTGGTCACTTTTTACAAACATTATAACTATCTAAATAAAATTGTATGAAAACTTATTTATTGTACTTAAATTATAAATTAATCTTCTGTATTTGTTATACATATCATAGAAAAATTTCACCTAATAAAGAACTGGAAAGCATTAAATTTTGAATAATTACAATATGACAGTTTTCTGCTTATCTCATTGATTCCAGTGATGGCAAACTTATGGAAAGTATGCCAGAGATGGCTCTTTCAAAATTTTTATTGGCATGCAAACTATTTATTTATCATAATTTTCTTCAATATTTTTTTTGTTGCTAAAATCTGTACTAATAAAAATTTACTGTAAACGAAAGGTAAAATAAATATAATATTAGAATTCAATTTACAATTGAACTCTGATTAGAAGCAATAAATTATAATATTTTAAATCAAATAAAGTGATACCAGTATACTGTTGTATCATTTTTTACAAACCTGGCAAATGATTCCAATAAAACTAGAAAATAAACTCAGTAAAATATAACTCTTTGAAGTAAGTTTTTTTTTTTTAAAATCTAAAGTAAAAATAATCAAATGGTTTTCTATCCTAATTTTTTTATTTATTTAAACATGTTGACACCATTAATTTTTTTAAAGAAATCAAAATCGTGAATAAAGAAACGAAATGCGTTATTCAACGCCATCAAATGATGCTTTCTTTTTTTTTGCTTCAAGTTTTGCTGTAAAAGTGAAATGATAAATCTTTTATTTATAAAATTATTAAAAGCTCATTTAAATTTACTTTTAAATAAATTTGTTAACATTATATTAATATAACTAGTGAAAAAAAAAAAAATTATCAAGCAATAGAGAATTTCAAAATTGGTGGACTGATGAGTATGGAATGATTAACAAAGGCATCAGGATAGTATGTGTTTTATATTTGGAACAGTTGTATTGAGAACATCATCGGTAAAATGGCATTATGAGACCAATCATAAATTGCTCTGTGAAAAAAGTAAAGTTGAACAAAAAGAATATATTGCCCACGCATTTAAAAATATAAATATTCAATTAACATCTATAATAAAATTTATTGAAAATCATTCAAATATAACTGCTGCTAGTTTTTTTTATTTCAAATGCAATTGTCAAACATGGGAAAACCTTTTAATGATGGAGAATATATGAAAAAAGCTTGGATGAAATATGCACCAGTTCTTTTTGGAGATTTTGAAAACAAAGCAAAAATTATTCAGAGCATAAAAGATTTATTATTGGCTAGAAATACAGTTAAAGAAAGAATCCTGCAAATGGCTAACAACATAACTTACCAACAAAAAAGAGATATAAAATCTAGTTTAATTTCTCTCTGCCTTGATGAAAGTACAGACATAAATGGATCAGCTTGTTTGGCTATTTTTATTCGCTATTGTGTTGGGAATAATATCAAAGAAGAATTGATCAGTTTAACCTCATTAGTAACAACAACAAAAGGAATAGATATTTGCAACATAGATGTTGCCAAAATTGTATCAGTAACTACAGATGGTGCTTATGACTGGAAAAGAAAATAGTTTTCTCACTTTATTTACCAACCATATTGGACATTCAATTTTGGGTTTTCATTGCATTATACATCAGCAGGTTTTATGCATGAAGTCCAGCTTTAAGTCACTGGATGATGTTATGAACATTGTGACTAAGTTAATCAATTTTATATCTACACATTGAATGAGATAAACTCAATATACTATGGTTTACTTATGTACAACAATGTCCATGGTTAAGTTGAGGAAAAGTTCTTCAAAGATTCATTGAGTGTTTAAAAGAAATTAGACTGTTTTTACATAATGAGAAAATCATTGAAAAATATAATGAATTAATGGATGTTGAATGGCTTTCAAAATTAATGTTTTTTACTGATATGTGTTCACATCTAAATGAATTAAATGTGAAACTGCAAGGTTATAAAAGACAATTGTTGTCATGTTTGATTTGATCAAAGCATTTGAAGTTAAATTACAAATTTTCAACTGTGATGTTATTTCTTACACCTTCAAATATTTTCCAAATCTAAAAAAGTTCTTGACTGATTTAGAATCTCATGAGAAACCAGATCAAGTAAAATTGATGCAAGACTTTTGTGCTGTTATTCAATCGATAATTGATTAATTTTCTTTAAGATTTACACAGTTCAGACAATTTTCAGAAATATCAAAAATTTATTTTATACCCAGACATAACATCAATGGATAGTGTCAGGTTAGAAATTTTTGAGTGGCTTAATTTGAAAGTTATGGAAATGCAATCAGTTGATTTTCAATCTAGTTCTGTATGGAAACAGAAATTTGTTGACTTGAGGAATGAGTTAGAAACAATGAAAAATGATCGATTATTGGATATATGTAAAAAGAATGCTGAAGAGGAACTATTGACTGCCTGGAATGCTATTCCTGAAACATATAATTGTTTAAAAAAAATTAGCGACCGCTATATTATCAATTTTTTCTTTTACATGTGCATGTGAATCATTGTTTTCAGAAACAAATTTAATTAAACTCAGTTTGAGAAATAGAGTGACAGATGAATCTAATTCAGCATGTACATTATTAAAAATGACAAAATATGAACCATATATAAAATATTTGGCATCCAATGTACAACAGCAAAAATCATTAAATAATATCTATTTATGTTGATTTTATATGTTTATTTCCAAAATTTTGTTTTAATTACTAATAATTTTTTACTATTACATTTTATTCAATTTGTGCTCTTCTAAATAAATATCATTCACTTGTATTTAGCTTTAGACATTTTGTTTAAATATTATTGTTATTATTTTATTTTATAATCTTTTAAAAAACTGCAATAATTAAGCTGATTATATTTTGATTTAATAACTGTATGGCATGCCAATCATTCAATAAATATTTTTGGGAAATTTTTGGCACGCACACATAAAAAGGTTCACCACCATTGGATTACACCAAGGAAACTAACTTCTTTATAAAACAAAATGTAGTTTTGCTCTATTGGTCTAATTACATATATTGAATATATGTATATTAACTAATATATTATACATTTGTGAAACATGGTGATAACAAAACAATCTTTATATTTCAAAAAAATATGCTATAAGAAGTCATTAAGAATTGGTCGGTAGCTAAAAGTTTCCAGTGAAATATTGTATAAAAAATAAATTAGAAATTATATTAAAGAAAATCATAGTTGTGTGGCTTGAATGAATGATGATTGGACACAAAATTCTATAGAAGATAAATAAATGACATTAAAAAATAGTATAGAGTTTGTTTGCAATGGATAGATCAAATTAAAATGAGTTGGAAAAGAAAACATGAGTATCAGAGCTCATAACTTTTTTATGATGATGGTTCTAGTGACATATTAGTTCTCAGGATTTTATTTAACTTTTTTTTTTTTGGCAATATATAAACACTCAAATATTTTTCTATAAATTCATATAGCCATCTGAAAATAGAGCTTTTTAAACCTTGAAAGGGAATTGAAAACAAAGTATATGTAACTTTCCTCAGTAATGGCATCTGGTGATATTGTAGTTTGAATTAAAATATATTTCACCATTTCATTTTATTAATTTCTTCATATCTTTTCCACTACAGATAATGGCTTGGTTCATTAGTTTTTCTCAATAGACAATCTTAATCTCACAAGAAAATTTAGAAACACAATGAATTGACATCTTATATTATGATATACTGGATTAACAGCATTTACACTGTCATTAATTTGCTTACAGTTTCAACAGACCAGCAATCATAATTAGAGCTACAATATTCAAATGTATCATACAATTAGTGCTTATCTATGCATACATTTTTATATGTAATTATAAAATATGTCATATACAATATCCTACATTATGGATTTTAAAAAATACAAATTTTTCAGTGAACCTAGTAAATATATATTCTTAATATGTGTAATTTTTTATTTTATTCTTATTGACTGATTTTTTTTGTACAAACCGTTTTATGTTTTTAATATAATCTTTAATAATTTAATTCATGAATTCTGCTATTTTAGTTTCTGTATTTTATTTAAAATAAATTTATTTTGCAATGAAATATATGGATTATTGTTAACCAGTGCCAACAGAAGTGCAAAGAATCTCTAAATTGTAAAGGTTGTCTCTACTTTTGCTGGCTTCTCAGTATTTAATTTAAATATACCTATTGTTTGGTTAAGTTATAAACAATTTATTCATTATCTACATGGATTTTTCATTTGATATTTTATTATTTTATATATGGTTTTAAATATCATTTCAATGAATGTTGACTTAGGATATTCATGGTCTGGTCTTACTTATTTTTATCTTTAGACCCTATTCACATCAGTTCATAAGTTATTTCTTGAGCTTGTATTTTAATAACATAAATCTATTATTTTACTTCCATTTTATCTATTAAATGTGTTTTTTTTTTGTTTTCAATTTACTGCCTATATGTCCAACAGTTTCATCTCACCTTCCTCTATATAACTACTTATATCATTGTTATTTTGCTCTCTTTTAACTACACAGTATTTAATACATTTATTGATGCATCAGCACAATTAAATATTTTTAACTTTGATTTAAAATTTCTATAAAATATGATCATCTTTATTATCCTCTTCAGTCTTTATATTAGATGTGAGCTATTTTCTTCTTCATATTTGGAATCAAAATTATCATCAGAGGTGATGTTTTTGTCCATTTTAGTGCCATGTTAAAATAACAGTCCAAGAACTTAAAATATTCTAAATTGAAGCTCTACCAATTATGATTCTTGAACTATGAACTTTAGAGAGAGTAAACATTTAATTATTTTCATATCAAAGATGGTTGGATTTTCTTATTCGTTTTACTTCATGTGTTTTATTATTATTAATGCCATTATTGAAAGATTTTATAATAACATCAACCATATTTTTAGTAGTATAATATTCTCATCTATCTGAAGAGAAATATTCTATATCCTCCCAAAAAAAAATTTTTTTCTTCTGCAATAAAATTATATATTACTTGTACATTGTTTTGTTTCATGTCTTATTCTCAAAATTAATTTGTATTTGATATTAAATTTTTTGAAATCCAGAACTAGAAGAATTATTTTTAACTTTTCATTTTTTGATTGTTCATTTTTTATCAACTTTATTAGATGCATTTATATCTTCCATTTTTTCATATTTTTTTTTTTCATCTGTTATCATTAAAAATTTATTCTTATGTTATTCTTTAACTTTTGTGCATATTATTTCATTGCATGTCTCGGGATCTTTTTAGGAATTTGATTGAGATCATTTCTTAGACACTGTAAAAAGTGTAATCAAATGTTATTATTTATTTATTATTATCTTTTCTAAATGTTTATTAATGCCAAAGTAAATTCTAATAAATTTTCTAAGTGGCATTGAATTGCTATGCAAAATGATACTGATTTTGTTTATTGCCTCTAGATATAAATTTCAATTATATAATTGCTTCATTGGTAATTACTATTACCATCCTACTGTTTAATCATTATATTCTTATACTTTTCTTCTTTAGCTTTGAGAATGCTACTATCTTTATATATATAATTTCCCACTTTGGTTTTTTTCTATCTGTCTTTACTGGTTAACTGACTCCATTATATACATTATCTAATATAATAGCATTTATTGAGTTATTGCCTCAAAACAACTCAAATGTAGTTTAATGTTTATAACATTAAACTTTATTTTATGGATAAGAAAATTATGTGGCATAAAAAAATCAATACTTGAATAAACATAGATTTGTATAAATAAATAAAAAAAATTGTTCCTTGAAAATTCATATGAAGTTCTAGCATCAGAGTGATAGAAGTGGGCTACATTCTCTGGAACTTAAGCCTGGGTCTGTTATTACTATTTCACCAAATCATGCACAGTATATTTTAATATAATTCGAGATAAATATAAAAAGATTGAAATTTGACTTTTATAAAAATAATGATAATTTAAAAGTTTTAACAGATCTTTCTTGAGGGTACCTATTAACAACTAATTGTTATTTAGAAATTTAGATGTTGATTTATTTGCAACAACAATGCAGTATTCTAAAAATGATTTTGATATCTACATTTTTTACACCATTAATTCTATTATCATACTTTAAAATGAATATTCTATATGAATTATTAATTTCAAGAACAATAAAATAGTACAGTTATTTTATATCTGTATATGAAGGAAGATGAGAAATAACGTGGATGCAAAATATCCAAAATAGAATCCGGAAATGATGTGAAATTTTCATTGAATTATTTAGAATTGTTTTTATATAGAAGACAACTTTTACTAACGTTATCGTTTCTTTAATTGATCATTATAGTTATTACAGTCAGATAAAATTTACCATGGAGATTAAGAAAGTTGATGACTTGATATTAGAAATATATTTTATCAGTCTTTAGCTTAATTAAATTTTGAGTGGTCGTATTAAATGATAACAAAGATCTTAATATTGAAAATCTGTAACTGTCTGAAAGATTCCATCATTGTTTATAGTTTATTCAGCCAAAAAAAAAATGATTTCCAAAATGTCTCCTAATTCATAAAATGCTACTTTTTTATTATCAAAAATAGTAGAGAATAGAAAAATGATTTACACCCTATTGACAATATAAGCACTTGTTATATGTATAATTTCAGAATTACAAACTATCAAAGATTCACATTGAGTTGGAAAATTACTTATACTGTGTATAAATAGTTATTACAAATTGCCAAGAATTTTTAATAAATCAGATAAGCTTTTATTATATGAATAATTATAGAATCACAAACTGCTAAGAATTTACATTGAATCAGAGAATTATGCGTTATATATAAATAATTATGGTATTACAAACTAATAAGGAGTCAAATTGATAAATACTTATCTAAATAGTTAGATGCTAAAGATTCATATTGAATCAGAAAAACATAGCACTTATATAAATACAAGGTGTATATATATATTGTAACCTTCCCTTCCGGTTCTTCCAACACACCTCTCTACCTTATTCTGCCTTCTTTATTGTACCCCTATTATACTAGTTCAATAATAAACCATCAAATAATAATAAAGTATAAGACTTTATGGGGCTTGAAACTTGCTAAATATTAAAACATAAGATTGACTTTAGGGACGATTATAAGAGAGTGGTTTTAACATTGAGAACTATATAAAATACACTCCACAATGGCAATGCTATTGTGACAATTTTCCTGCTACTATCCTATTATAATAATTAGAAAAACTCCCACAACAAGCAACGACTAACAATATTTCATTTAAATAATGAAATAACTTCTACAATTTAAGAATCCTAAAAATAAAAACATTAACCAAATTACATTAACTTAAAATAATTGATGCTATCCTATGGCTATCTCAGGGATCACAAGTATACTATTCTAAAATCCAATATAACAGATTGATAATTGAATTGTAAGAGGGTTTTTACTGGGATCCAATCATTTAATAAAAACATCCTCTTACAAACCTTGATTAATCTATTGGAAACTTAATCTAACTATAATAATAAGATATAGAAATTAACACTTATTATCTACTCATTATCTTCCCTTAAATAATTTAATCTACTTTTCTTAAGATTTATTCTAATACTTATGTTAACAATTACTATTCTAGAATACTTATTGTCTTATAATCATAGCCTCATCACATTATTATCTACCAAGTCTAATTCAGTAAAATACATATCTTAGTTAGCATTCACCCACTATAATTAACTCCTTCAGAATTACAAACCTTACAATATATTTGTTTAGTAACTTTTACTCTGAAATTATATATTTTTAAATTATGATATAACTTGTTTCAACTTAAATTACAAAATTAGAATGTGACTCTCAAACATATTATTAATTTCTATTATATGCTCTCCATTTTGTAATATTTAATAGTATTTTTCATATAGCTCTTCAAAATTCTTTTGCATCTAATAAAAATATAAAGTACCATAAGCTTTCTTTAATATAGTTATAATCTAAAGCAGTGATTCTCAACCTTCCTAATGCCATGACCCTTTAATACAGTTCCTCATATTGTTGTGACCCCCAACCTTAAAATTATTTTTGTTGTTACTTCATAACTGTAATTTCCAATGATCTTAGGCAACCCCTGGAAAGGGTTGTTTGACCCTCAAAGAGGTCACGACCCACAGGTTGAGAACCGCTGATCTAAAACAATAGTTAATGTTTTAATTATAAAATATTAAATATAACTCCTCCAATAAAGCATGTAATCAAAATATATGTATAATTCAATGTGGATAATGTGCTTTATTGATATGACCTTGTGATAGAAATGACTCTCAGACAGAATGAAATTAATACTACAAAGTTTAAATCAAAATGGTCATTTGTTTACAATAATACTAATAAACAACAAACACATATGAACATTAGGTTAAATAACTTTATTAACAATAAAAAAATAAGCATGAAAACTGTTTATACATTGATAATAAATTATTTACATTTTTTTCAAATAAACTTTGTGATTATTATATACTGTTAACCCTTCCCTTAGTTTGTCTTTTAATTCTTTTGAAATTATAAATGCATTATTTTATTATGTATGCTTTCATACTAATCTGATATATTTGCACCATTCATGAGTTATCTAGGATCTTCACAATCATTTTTCATATTACCTGATATTTTGTAATTCTCATTATTATCTGAAAATTGTACCATTTAAAGCATATTTCATATTACCAAACTTGACATAAATTGTTTTGGAAAACAATATTCATAATGTAATTAAAATGAATACCAAGCTAAGAACTCTTTCCATATCATACAATTCATTTATGTCTCCATTCTCTTTATCACTTATATTTTATAGTGTTTTCATGCTTATTTTTTTATTGTTAATAAAGTATTTAACCTAATGTTCATATGTGTTTGTTGTTTTTAATTTATTCAAATTACTATTCAAACATAAAATATTTATTCTGTAATGTCATGGTTTTACCTTTTAGTAAATCTATTAAGATTTAGGAAGAAATTGCAAATTTTTAAAAATATTTCATCTACCTTTGATGCCTCCTATATTATTATTTACCTAAAACTTTATCGATGAGAAACTGATTTTATTAAATACTACATTCAATATATCCTAATAAAAATGAAGGAGGTTTTTTTTAAATCTGAGGTGTCATATTTTGGCAAGCAGTCATTTTCTTAATGAGTCTACCCCCATTTTACACTGGCTTCTTCCTTGAGCACTTATGATATATACTATCCTCATTTCTTTTTAGAAAGCCCTCCCATCTCTTTCCAATAAATATACGGGTATCACACAGATTACTCCCACTTAACTATTCCTCAGTTCTTCAGGATATTTTATCCTATCCTGGAATTTTAACTCATCTTCCTCAATTATGTATTTGGCATCTATTACTCTTATAATTCTAGACTAACAACTTAATATAATCTTCGCCATATGATAATTTTCTATCCATATCTATGATCATGTTACACAACAAATAATCTATTTCAATTATTATTATCAATAGGATTTTTTTTCTTTCTAACAAATGAGATCATGATATTGTCTTACATCAACATTCATTCTTTCTTACTTTCATAAATACATTATATTTTATAATAAGTTTGTCATTCCTTTCAGATAATCCTATTACACTTAATTTCTTAAAGTATATCTGGTCAAAATATACAGTTAACATTATGTTCCCCCCACACACACACACTTTCACATTATAACTCATGATTATTCCTATATTTAAGCATACCTTTAACATTGTATACCAAATTGCAAACATAAATTCTTTAAATTGTCACTACAACAAATAATTTGCATTTATATTTCATTTTAAACAAGAAAAATATTAATGATAAATTTAAAATTAAAATTTTTTTTTTTAAAAACCCACTTCCAATTTCTAATTTAATATTACCATGGTTACTCTTTAAATGTATACCATTCTTCATGCATTGAGGTACTTCTATCTTCCCTCTATTAAAAGACATGTATAATTAAACAAGACATTAAACAAGCCCAACCGATGAGACAAAAGTTTTTGAATTGGATGCATCCTTTTTTTCTAGCTAGTTTTAATTTGCATACACATAGTCTTGCTCTTCAAAATGTGCTACGAAAAGTTTACTAAATATTCTTAAAATTCTCACATTATTCTCCCATGCTGCACCAACTTTAAAACGTCCAAATAAATCATCAATAAGTTTACTTTTTGATTTCTTCCTTTTTCCTGATATTCATTAGTCTTGTAAAATTTTAAACACATATTGGATAATTCGTTTAAATTTCTAGCTTATAGTACATTTTGATCTCAGTTAACTTTGCTCATCTACCATTAAAAGTTACACAGATTTTTTTTTAAATATAAGTTAAACATTTTTATCAGAATTTTGCAAAATATTTCTTACAAATCAATTGTTTAACTCAAAACAAAGATTTATTGGTAATACAGCATCTGTTGATCCACACTGTCCGATGGTGCTGTTTCTACACTAAAGCACATAAATATGCTGTTTACAAGGCCGCTCATAGATCTTATGGCCTGTAAACTGTTCAAACACTAAGATGTTGAAGTACACCCTTACCCCAACTTCTCTAGCATGTTGAACATTATTAGCGATGAGTATGCGACACTCTCTATAGAGATTACTCTTGACTATTGTACAGCGTATGATATGAAGGTTTCTGTGTTTGTAATGACGAAAACTGTATTAGAACGGATTTTTTTTTTGCTTCAATGTATTGTAATTGATGTGAGTTTGTAAAAATTGTAACGAATTCTCGAACACCCCTACTTTCATTGGCAGGGGTCAGAATTCATGAGGAGTGTAAATCACGATTTGGCAAAGTTCACGATCAAGTCGCGCACTTTCCGAGACTTTTTCGAGATCAAAACAGTTCAATGGCAGATGACCATTTGGCATTGTAATTTTGAGATGGACCTGCTACAGAAGCAGATATTCTGGCCTTCCTTCAACCCCAAGAAAAGAAAAAATATTTGACCCACCCAGAAAAACTGTCTTTGTGGTGGTTAAATGAAATTAAGGCGTTGTCAAACATCTGAAATGGAATGTCAAGCATATCAATGTCGACCAAGGTGTTCCATTCACTCATGGAATGGGCTTTGAGGGCTGCCTGGGAATCAGTTTTTCACAAGTGGTACGGCTAATTTATTCTTGAAGCCAGGATGTGAAGCATATTTCAGCTGAGTTGGAAAGGTGTCTAAACACCATAAGGAATATGATGACAGGTCTTAGAGAGGTCTGTCGAGAAAGCCTTGTTTCTCGATAACAAAAAAAAAGTTTCTTCAAAAACAATCAAAAAGACTTGGAAAACCAAACAAAAAATAAATAAGTTTCTTAAAAAAAATATAAAAAGACCGGACAAAAATGAAATGTTTGTTTTAATTAAAAAAAAAAAAAAGTAAAAAGGCAGAATATTTTTAAAAGGCCAAACCCTTCCCCACCCCCACCCCATTTTTTTTGTTATTTTTAAGAAATATACATCAAACCGGTTACAAAATAAAAAACAACAACAAAAAAAAATAAAAATCAAGTAAATCCAAAAATTCAAAACATAAATCAACAAAATTTTAAAAACAGCCTGGTAATGTTATATCTATTCATTTTTCACTAGCAACAGCGCCATCGGACGGTGTGGATCAATAGATGCTGTCTTACCGATTTTTTTCATACATCCCTCATGACTAATTAACTATTTTTAACATTCTATAAAATATTCCTATCAACTTTACAAATTTAGTTCTAGGAATTTTTGATCTGTTTTTCACATTTAATCTATGTTCAATAAAAATGCTTAATTTAAAATAAATAAATGAATGCTTTGTTATGTGATTGCAGTTATATTTCTTTTCAAAACAATATAGTTGTTTTTCCTTTATCATGGTTTTCCCTGGCAAAATTAAAATAACTTTTATTTTTCCAGCTCCTTTGGACATATTTTGGTTATCCATGGATGATCAAGATAGTCATTTCTGTCATAATGAAGATATAAGTTACTCGATGGTGTTTAGAACTACTTTAAAATATTTTCTATCCTTAGTCTGATTTTTAAAGATGATTTTTTTACTACTTCAGACTTCAAATATTTTAACTTTTTTTTAAATTTCTTTGACAGAGAAATAAATTGATTCCTATCTGCTTTATAATTTTTCTTCAAACTCTTTATTTTAATACACTACCATGATTTTTTTTTTAAACCCAGGGATAAAATAACATTAGAAAATTGCTTGCTTGACTCTTATTGGTCAATTTCCCAAATCAACTATTATAACCTTTAAACAGACCTTTTCTGTTTCTATTTGAAATAATATTAAAATCAATAAATATTTTACAAACAAAATTAACTTAAAACTAAAGTTCCAATTTCAATTATATTTTTAATATATGATATTATTAATTGAATTTAAATACGAAGTTTAAGAATAAATATTTTTGTTTACAAGATATTACAATAATTTTAAAATAAATTCTTATCTTGTGGTAGATAATTGTTTCTTCCTTCATTAACTACAATTTTAGATCTTTAGCTCTTAAAGGAACAATGCATTAAAAATAAATTGAAGTCAAATTTATAAGCAATGATGTTTATTTAAATTGGCATCTATTGTATAAAGAGTTTTGCCTGTTTTAATAAAGATTATATAGTAGATAAATCATTTACTACTGTTATAACCAATTATATTAATTTGAAATTTTGGAACTATAATTTACATTTTATATTCCATTCTTACCATGGATAATCAATCAAAAGATTACAATATATATATATACTTATGAAGAAATCAAGAGGACTCATAGATAAATATATTAAATTTTTAATGTCTTATCTTTGATAGAATAGTTAGTTGGTTAAAGTGTTGCTTTAAATTCAACAGAATACCAGAGTGATTCCATGCCTATCACTGGCCAGGCCAGCAATCCTTGGAAAACATTATAATGCTCAGAACATTGTGTAGTTTACTAACTTTTGTGTTATAATTAACTATTAAATGTATTTGTAAAAACATTTAACAATTAAACTAGATAATATATTGTAAGGGAATTACGTGATCTGTCGGTCGCTTCAGACAATATACATCATATATTCAACAAACTAGAATTCCATCATCAGATTTTCAATTGGATGGACAGTTGAAGAGTTGGGGTGTGGAATAGATTGAAGCCTGTCCCTTAAAGTAGGAGGATTTGCTATCTTAATATATATCTGAGCACTTGTAGCATATATGTGTAGAGATGGTAATCTGGACCAACTGATGATTGCTGATTTAGCATGAAATACATATATTGGTGATTATTTATCTTTTCGACATATGTGTTCAGGTGTATCAGTGTTATGAGATAGTGTGGAGAGTGATGGGGCATGTGAAAGTCTGTGCTCATACCCTGTCTATTATACCAATAAATGATAACACAATAATAAAATAAATCTGAAACTTGAATTATTTCTGTTACTCCAAGTGAGAGAACATAAAAATATGACTGATGTTATATCCACACCTGATCGAACCTGTAACAATCTGAATATTGCCACAAGGTTATCTTTCCCGATCAGACGCCTCTCAGCTGCTGCACTTATTAAAGAGTTACAGTGCTTGATTAATTTATAAAATTTAATGGGATTATTACTACTGTACAACTATCCACACGTTACTTACTACTCAAATAAAGCACTCATTATAATACAAACCCTCCAGATAGATTAAACTATTTGGAATGGTGAAGGAAAAATGAGATGAGACAGATAGAATAATCTATTAATAAAATATTTACTATAATAACATAACGTACAAAAAAGATTACATGAAATATTTAAAAGTACAATAAAATCATTAAATCGAATGCTATAGTTAGGTGTGTTTAAATCATATGAATGTCTTTAATATATTGAAATAAGTTATCAATTATAGTTTTTTCTTCCAAGTATTATTTAAGAGTCTAATTCATATCTAACTAATATTTGCAATTGCATATAATGGTATGTGAAGAGTATATGCAAAATATCTCGGGATCAAATTTCTCAGGTAGTGTACAAGATCAAATGCAGTAACACCACTTGCAAATCAGTCTACTATTGGGAGTCTAAGGAAAAATATAGCCACTAAGATCTTCCAACACAAATACTTATACAAACATGCCAAAACTAATCCAGAATATAAATCTATCTTTTTGGAGCATAAACAATATCCACAATTATAACCCAATAAATGTAAAATTGGTCTGTATAGAAAGAGATGATAGAAAATACAGTCAAAGAAACTGGGTTTATTGCTAATATTAACCAAGCCATTAATAAAGTGAACATTGTACAACTACATAAGAAATGGAAAAAGTAAATCATTAATTTAAATAAATACTAAATTCTCAGATACCCACGAGAGCTATAAATGTGGCTTAACTGGCCAAAAGCATGCTCACTATAACAAACCAAACTGAATAAATCTTTACTTCACTAACATTCTTAACATTGAAAAACTAAATTACAGCAGAATAAATAAGTAAAGGAAAATAACCATAATATTACACACAACATAAACATTAAATACCTAACAACTTATTTCAATTAATAATTTTATATCTTATTATTTTTTCAAGAAATTGTAATTATGGGATGTTGAAAATATATATAAAAAAGTTTTGAATTCTACCTAGCCACATTCATTGCATCATTATCAATCAACTGCAGGATGAAAGTATCTCCAAATTTAATCCAGTTTCTCTGAGCTCTAGTCTCCCTTTTCCATGTATCCCAGCATACTTCATCTCATGTCTTTTACAATCTCTTGGAATCTAATTTAATTGACTATTTATTAGTCTGCATTCTGAACAGGTTATATTTACTTGTTTAAAGAGGTTTATTTAAACCTCCCAATCAATAATTTCAATCTCTATAGTCACATTGCAATCTTTAGTGTCTTTATAAATATATGAGACCATTAATGGAGGTGGGGTTCCATCTCTATTGATAAAAGGTTGCCATGACAACAGTTTGAAAATATTGATTGTTATCTATGTTGGGATTCTCTAAGCATTGACTGGTTTCTAATGGTTACTTATAAACCCATTTAGCCTTAAGCATTATTACACATATTATTTAAGTAATACTTTAGATGCAATTTGAAAATTAAATTCCAATTTGTATTGTTATAATTGACTTTGCATGAGTCTGCATTCAGAACAGGTTATATTTACCTGTTTAAGGAGGTTTATTTAAATTTCTTTCAATAATTTCAATGTGTGTAGTCAAGTTGCAATCTTTAGTGTCTTTATAAATATATAAGACCATTAATGGAGGTGGGATTCTACCTCTATTGCTAAAAGGTTGCCTTGACAACAGTTTGAAATTCTTGATTGTTATCTATATTGGGATTGTCTAAGTGTTCACTGGTTTCTAATGATTATAAATATATGTATATTACCTTTTATTTATAAATTGGCTTTTCTCAATAGAAATTGTATTGGTAAACTGCTTTTTTGCAGTTTTTAATAGTTTATCAGTTATCTGCCAATTGATTTCACTGAAATTTGAACTATCTTCAAAATCTGGTAATAGTTTAAAATGATTTGCAAGTTTTAATTTAAATTCATTGGAATGTTTCTTAAGGTTAGAAAGAACAATTGTGAATAATATTTTTGAAATAATTTTTGTCTCTATTTTTCCATTAATTTATATATTACATCTCACTAATTGATGATCACTTTCTATGTTAAATTTATTAAACAACATTATAATCTTGAAATACATATTTTCTGTTAATAAAAATATAATCCAATACTGTTGTTTGATACTTCCATAACCATTACCATTTAGCATATTTCTTAAGGAAAGAAATTATAATATAAAATTTCACACACTTCTATCACATAACCAAATTTACCCACAACACTTTCACTCACCCATTGAAAAGTGATTACAAGAGCAACAAACTGATAATTAGAAAAGAGAAAAAGATCTCAGCCTAGTGTGACTACACATAATGTTAGAAAAACACTAATTAACTTTGCTCTTGGAAAAAAGTGAAAAAATCTGGTAGAATCTCATAGATAAGTATATGAATTTTCCACTGACTGTTTCCTTTGGTAGGGTGGTTCAATTGGTTAAAGCATTACCTTAAAATTCAATATTCAAGAACTAAAAGATCTGGGTTCGATTCTCATGCTAGCACTGTCAATGGTCAGGTCAGCAAATACCCAAAGAAAAGAGAATATCATTCAAACATGTACACGATCTCTGCCATTTTGAATTTCAAAAATAGCCAAAAACATCGTCTGACACATCTAAGTGATAAAAAACTACGCAAAAACAGAAAAAAATTTAGAACTTGGGTCACGTGACTTGGAAAAACCCGTCAAAGCGCACAGTTCCAAAGCCCAATACATTTCCAGATAGCTTATGACAACAATCTATAAACCTCAGGATTTATTCCATACCCTGGATTAATATTTCCATAAATCATCCACTACCAACCCAGTAGTGACATTATAGACTCTTATTTAGTCAATGTACTATAAAAAGTTAATGTATTAAAAAACCAATATTCTCCCTAAATAAAATTCTTTTAAAACTAAAAAAAAAAAAAAAACACGAAAAATTAACATTTTCTCATTTTAAATTATAAATCAAATAATTTATATATAGAGAGAGCAAGATTACTATATTTAAATCTTAATCAATAAATGCTAGTTATCATTGCCTAAAAAAATACTTTGTAGCATTTTGATGTGGCTGATATGTGATATCTAAGGCACACCCTCCCCCCTTATACAAATTAAAGTAATATATATGCGATATATATATTTCACACAAATAAAATTATGAGTGCGTAAAATAAACAAATAAATGAAATATGATAAATAAATAAACGGCTAGTATTTTTGAAGGAATCACCTTCATTATCAAAGCTGTGACTAAATGAATTGCGAAGTAAAACTGTTGCTATAAGAAATGCAAAGTGTATGCAAATTTAGCACCAGCAATTCATTTAACACACAGCTTTGATAATGAAGGTAAATAAACGCAATAGCCATTTATTTATTTATCATATTTCATTTATTTGTTTTCTTTACGCACTCATAATTTTATTTGTGTGAAATATATATCTAACATATATTACTCTATATATATTACTCATAACAAACACAGACACAAAGCGATTATTAATTGAAATAAATGTTTGTTTGTTTTTTAAAAAAAATATTTACATTTATTTAAAATATGTTTTTGTTTTCCTTTGTTGGTAGTAAAACTCATTTCAATATTAATAGATATACAGATTATAGTGACATAATCAAGAGTAGATCTGATATAGATGAAATGCAAATGAAGACTTTAATTAGTTTTATCTTCTTATATTTTAACGCGCATATATGTTTGTGTACAAGTAAGCTGTATATAACTAACTTTAATAGTGACCGGGATAATATTTATATGTTACATCCGCACATAGTAAGAGGCTTAATACGCCTTATTCGGTTCTCCCCATCATATCAAGAAAGTTACTTTTTAATTCTCAGAATTTGTATACAAAATAATTATAGAGTGGTTTGCGTATTTTTCTAAACATTTTTTAAATTATTTGTTGAGGTATGATTTTGCACAAACATATATACACGTTAAAATTTAAGAAGATAAAACTCATTAAAGTCTTCATTTGCATTTCATCTATATCAGATCTACTCTTATGTCACTATAATCTGTATATCTATTAACATTGAAATGAGTTTTATTACCAACAAAGGAAAATATGGAATATCAAAACAGCTAACAGGATAACAGGTTCATTACAAGCTATGCCTCAGCCTTTCTTGGGATTCAATATGTCACTATCCCCTACAGCAATGAGGATGGAAACACAACGAAGACTACTAAACAAAATAGACATCATCATAACATGCCTCTCAAGAATATATATATCTACATTTGGAAAGGTTTCACTCTTAAACTCCCTCGTACTCCCCAAGATTATATATTATCTTGCGGGTTTTAAACCAACAGAAGCTTTCATTAAAAAATTGAATCCCATTGTCTGCGACTCTGTAGAGGTGGGCGCAAATCATTTATCAGTCTGCGCACCCTTCAAAAGCCAAGAGACATGAATGGACTGGGACTGCATTCAATAAAGGTATTCGCAATACAGAGAACTTACAATATGATCCATAAACTTTATTCTGATTGCAGCACCTTCCAATGTCCACTTCCCAAAGAGCAAGTGCTTCCCACTGATAGACCGCCCCCTCAGAGGTTCACTCCCATCTGGCTACAAATGCAAATATCATACATTTTTACGCACATAGTACCTTCTGCGACCATGTTCAATTCAAAAATAACCTATTGGGAAGCCTTCAACCTATCCAACTCAAATACCCAGAAGGCACACACTTACCTCCCCATCAACATAAACAAACTGCGCAAACTAGCCCATAGATTGAAACTAGCACCTAAACACACAGACTTTCTTCTCAAAATTAACCTTGGTAGCCTCTCCACTGCTATATTTCTTAATAGAAGAGGCTTCCGCATAGATCCCATATGTTGTCTCTGTCTTTCAGCCCAGAAGATATGGACCATATCCTTCGCCTTTGTCCGGTCTGGCAGGGACTAAGACAAAACTTCCAGAAACACATTGATAATAATGGTCCAGATCTAACATCTTTTGAAGGGGTTTTAAATAGAGGCATTTTCGCTGAAATCAGGCTCGCCACCTACATAAACTTTGCCATCTGGTTGACCAGATGCAAGGTGATTTTTCAAAAATTACCGCTTAACGAAATCAATAACTGCTTTCTCAGCATAATTAAAAATATCCAAGAAACAGACAAGAGAGAGGCCGATCCATACCTGGCCATATTAACATGGGAATTCACAACTCGTCTAAACAGCACCTCTCCAACCAACCCCTAAATAATTTATATGAAAATATTTATTATGACTTAATATATTATTATGATTTAATAAAACCCTCCAACCATAACTTGCCAAAACAGGGATAACTAACAAAGGTATTTCGTTATAGACTAGATGATTAATATTCACCTTGCATCCACAGGTTATATTCTACTGACTTTTGAATCATTTCTTCTTTGTATATACCACCCTGTAACCTCGTCTAGATATTTCTTGTTATTTTTTTATTTTTTATTTTTTTTTTTTGTAATCACTTATAGGTCAAATAAAATTATCTTGAAAGAGAACAAAGGAAAATAAAAACATATTTTAAATAAATGTAAATATTTTATTTTATTTTTTAAAAAAAATATTTATTTTAATTAATAATCGCTTTGTGTCTGTGTTTGTAATGAGTAATATATATTAGATATATATTGAGTAATATATGTTAGATATATATTTCACACAAATAAAATTACGAGTGAGTAAAGAAAACAAATAAATGAAATATGATAGATAAATAAATAAATGGCTATTGGGTTTATTTACTTTCATTATCAAAGCTGTGTGTTAAATGAATTGCTGGGTGCTAAATTTGCATACACTTTGCATTTCTTATAGCAACAGTTTTACTTTGCAATTCATTTAGCCACAGCTTTGATAATGAAGGTATTCTTTCAAAAATACTAGCCGTTTATTTATTTATCGTAATTCATTTATTTGTTTATTTTACGCACTCATAATTTTATTTGTGTGAAATATATATATCGCATATATATTACTTTAATTTGTATAAGGGGGGAGGGGTGCCTTAGATATCACATATCAGCTACATCAAAATGCTACAAAGTACTTTTTTAGGCAATGATAACTAGCATTTATTGATTAAGATTTAAATATAGTAATCTTGCTCTCTCTATATATAAATTATTTGATTTATAATTTAAAATGAGAAAATGTTAATTTTTCGTGTTTTGGCTTTTTTTTTTTTAATTGTGCGTTTTCGCGTAGTTTTTTTTATCACTTAGATGTGTCAGACGATGTTTTTGGCTATTTTTTGACATTCAAAATGGCAGAGATCGCGTACTAAATTTGCACCGATTTTTTATTGTTGTTGTTGTGAGGCAAATGCAAAAAAAGTTATAAGCAAAAGTGTAATTTATATATTGCTGTTATTAAATGAATCAACGCATTTATCATAGTATCAATGGTTAAAACAATGATTATGTATAAAATTTTATTAATATATTGCTTTTGAAATGAAAACTGATATTAAACAGAGTATTGTCTTTTAGAAAATTGTCTGGACTAATTTAGATAATTTCATTGAAGTAAACTTCAAAATACAGTGTAGCTTTAATAATAAGATTTCAATTTAAACCAAGTAAAAACAAAACATTCATTTTCTTGCTTTTTAGTTTTACAGTATGCTAATGAATGCATCATATAAATAATTTGATTAATTAATTTTTAAAAAAAAAACTCAGATGTTTATCTTAAAGAAAAGCTTTAACAATCTTTGACTGATTGTCAGCTTGCAAATTGTCAATTACTTTAAATATTGGATACATATTGATTTTTAAACATTATTATAGTTAATAAATTTAAAGATAGTGTTTCATCAAAGTGACATATTTTTATTCTTCTCAATTTATTCTATGGAAATGAGACATGGGCATCTACAATATAATGTAAAAGTATTGAAAAATAGTTTAAGGGTGTTCTGTTATATTGTGAAATACAATCAATTTCTATATTTTTCAGTTCGATGAACATGATGATATTGAACCTAATGTTATGAAAAAAATATTTTTATTGTATTGGACTGACTTTATTATGATTTTCATGAAAGAGACAAATCTAAAGATTATTTTAAAGGTACTCTAAAAAGGTGCAACATCAATTTCTTTTTTGGGAGGATAAAGCTGAGAATAAAATACAGTAAAGAGTGATAATTATTTAAAATTTTGAGGTTTTAACAAGAAAAATGTACTGTAAAATAAACCAAAAGATAGTATATCAGGATGTCAGTTACAGATAAAATAACCAATATATAATATACAAGATATAATTGTGTTTTGCAGATTGATTTGTATAATCATCTCAAAGTTATCTTTCACTTTTTTAATCTCATTTTTTTTGGAATTAGGATAACAATAATTATTTATAAATGCCTCTTAATGATGATGACCTTCCAATCTTAGATCTATATACATATTTACATTTTTTTAACCACTGAAGTTATAATTGGGATTTAAGAACTTTTAAAGTTATGATTTCAAAAAATCCAAATAACCCTCATTTGTACAGCTTTATAGTGGATCCATTTAGTTTTTCATTATTATTTTGAAGCTTTAGAACATTGTTGTTGTTTTTTCTGGCACTTAAATTAAGGAGTCCTAATATTTATTTGAGACTTAGTTTATAAAATATTTGATTAATGTCCAGATTAACTTAAAAAGAACCTGTAATGTTTTTTGCAAGATTTTTGAGATTTTAAATAATGGAAATTGTGCTTTTTATAATACAATTGATGAATAGGATAGTATATTTAGAAACAAATATAAACACATTAAACAAGTATTTTAGCTCATTTGATTTAGTTTAAATATGTAGGATAGCTACTCCCATCTTGAGGAATTCAAGTACTGAACTTTTTAATCACTCATATTTTTTAAATCAGTTTTTACAGTTCATGATGAACATGTATTTAATTTTGTATATGCCATCTTTTTTGTACATATCCTGAGGAATGGTAAAAAATATCTGTAAATTAAGTTTTGTGATTGATTCCTGACAAAAATTGGGAGAGAAATCTGGTTCTGAACATATGATTGAACTCCTGCTGCTGAATATCACTTTGCTTTTCAAATATGTGACTTTTAGAACAGTTGAGATGATTATTAGAAAATGTCCAGACTATCTGATGACCATATCAATTCTACCAATTCATTGAATTTTTGACATAATGTTTTATCAATTTCAAACATTATTACTTGATTGCAGGATTAAGATTCAAATTTTATCCAATTTCTCTGATTCATAGCTTATCTTCATTATCTCATATGTGATCTCTTTCTAAATTTTATAATCTCTTGTAATCCAGTTTAAATTTTACTTATTCATCTACTGATATTTGTTATAATGCCATGTCTACCCCAACTTCTTTTCATCATCTAAATTTTTTCAAGTATCATACCTGTTTTTTTTTATATATGTATTTTGCTTTCCATATTTTTATTGTAACAAATGTAGGTAAAACGCCATCTATTGATCATAAATACAAGCAACAGCAAGTTTAACGTGATTAAAACTTGTTTTTGTTTTTCATATATATATATACTTTTTTGTTCTTCTATTTAGGACTCCTCAGATCTATAGCAATTACTATTAGAATATATTTAATACAACTTTTCTTATCAAGCATATAATCATATATCTTTTAAATATTGTTTTTATTAAATGCATTCGAGTTAATTCTAGGATTAATTTCATCTGTATTAATAATCTGACCCAAATATTTATAGGTGTTAACTTTCTGTAATTTATTAGTCATTTTTATTTTATCCTATTTTGAATAACCATTAAACATTAATTTAACTGTTGGAGTATTTGTTAAGAGGCTGTTTTTTTTTTTTTTGCTTTTATCTGATAGTTCTTTTCTGAAGTATAATTAGTCACATCATCTGTAAAATCTCTATAACTTAAGTAATTTTCATTTAGCTTTCCATTTTCATCCACAAAATACTTCCCATAAAACTGTTAAAACAATAAGTTTGGGACAAATAGAATCGATCTACTATAAATCATTATATAATTATGAAGCTTTCTTAGTGTCATCTGCAGTCTAATTATTGTTGCAATATTTTAGTAAACATTATTCAGAAGTTAATAATGACCCATATTTTTGTCAAGATGTTTAAAGTTTTTAATTGCTAAGAAACTGTTATAGATACAATTTAATACACATAGTATTCTAAGAGTTGAAGAGGTTTATTTCTAGCTCTGAATCTTAAGCTTCATTAATAAAACAAAAATCAGAAATTGGTCTGCAACAGGGATTTAAATGCACTAACATTCTTCAAACTTACTATAGATAGTGCATAGAGTAGAGAACTCTTATTCTTTTATCATATATAAGGAAATAAATAACTTGTTGTAGTATTTTAGAGTTACTTTCTTCTCGTTTTCTTTTTCAAATTAATTATCATCAGAACTGGGTGGAAGTTTTGTTAGGTTTTGGAAAAAAAAGTTATTATTGAGACACTAAAATATTCGCAAAAATAATTAATTGACGCAAACATAAATTCGTTAGGTCTTGTTTTATCAGATATTTGAGATATCACTATACAATAATTACAACACATGGTGTTATATCAATTTGAAATTATCCTTGCTTTTTTTATTTATATTTTCTAAAAAAAATTTCAATGTCCCCGTATTTGCCAGAATCTTGGTCCAAGGTATTAGCAATGATAAAATGACAAAGTATTAATATAAATTTAATTAAAATAATTTTTACACATCAATACATCTCTAAAACATGACTTTTTTTAAATTAAAATTTGAAAAGTGCAGGAACTCTTTTGAATGCGGAGTCTCTATTTAAGGTTCGAAAACTGATGTCGAATAGCTGATCCTGATTATCACCAACATCTTTTTTTTTTTTGTTACCATTGCTGTTAATGTAGAACTTAAATAATAAAACATTAAAAAATATATAGAGAGAACCAAACAAAATAATAATTTGTTTAAAAAAAAGATTCCATTTTCTTTAGAGATTGTTAAAGAGAAGATAAAATGGAACTATAGATTTGAAGACAAAAGATATATAATCAATAGATGAATAAAACTAATCCTAGTTATAGCACTTCTGCTTGCCAAATTCATATTCACTAATTGTAAAACAACAAAGAGAACTGACTATACTACGAATAAATAAATTTTTTATATTATAATCTTAAACTAGCATTTAATGTTAATTAGAAAAGTTATTAAAAATCTAATTTTAATAATAATAAACAGATACTTAGAAAATAAAGTTATAGACACTTTTCAAGTATTTATGATTTAAGAAATTTACGGAGACAATTATCACTATTAAAAACTTCCACACATTGTATTAGGTTAGATTATGCTTATCGCATAGTAGTGGGAGTGATTAAGTGATGTTTAAGCAACAAAGCGAAAATATCTATTAAATAGCTGAGACTTTTTTGTTTTTTATTTTGCTTAGAAATAGCGGCTCTCTTTAAACAGTTTTATGTTATCAATCATTATAAAAATATGAAGATAGTTTTTTATGGCCTATAAAAGTAAAACAAAACTATCATCAATTAACATGTAGTATCGATTTATGCTTTGCAATTGCGCGCACTATATAGTTAATTCTTTTTCTTTTCGGTTTGCTGCTCGTTGTGCAAAACGTGCACATTGATTTATTATTTTCAAACTTTAATTAAACACTAATCATATTGTCTATTTGTAAAATTCAATTTAATATTTGAATTAAAAAGAACACTTATCATTAATCATAAGTCAAATATAGTATTTTATCAAAATTGCAGTCTCTGCTTAAGGTATATTATAATGCTGCGTTAAAATATTTTTTCTTAAATATCTGTTTTTATACATACTTCAAATGTTTAGATATTAATACATATTCCGAATGACTGTAGCTTTTGCAAGTTGAATTGTAAAAATAGCTTTGTTATATATATGACAGCAATTCTTTCGAGCTTTTTAAAACATATCCTTATTCATTTATTTATTTCTCTTTTACTCATTTGAAATATTTAAAACCTTCTTTCACGAAGTTTAGTTTTGTTTTAAATAATATGTCATTTATTTAATTTTTTATGGATCATCGCTATCCTTATTCAAAAATAAACTAATGAATATTCGCTCAGAAGTCATATAATGATACAGCACTAGAACTATCAGACTAAACTTGAACCAGGAATCATTTCTTCTTAAGGCATTGTTATCCTAAAAAAATGTCAAACATGCATGAAAGGTATATATATGGATATACATATATTTTTGAGTTTTGTTTACTTTTGATCACCTTCCTTAAATTCCTACATGTTGTCTAAATTTCACTTTAAATTACTCATAGAATGATGTACTATTTGTCTAAAAACACTCAAATCATAATTTAATGTTAAAGGTTTATTTCGTTTGTATTTGTAATTAAGTTGCAAAAAGTTTTTCATGTCTGCAAACACAAAATGGTTTTTTGCCTTTTTTTGCAAATTAGATATTGCTGAGTACATTTATGGCGAGGTTCACTAAAATCATAACATTAGTAAATTGATTAAGTGCTGTTCTCTTTAGACTGAGATCATCACTTTTATTCAAATTAGAAATTTGCATATTTCATTTGTTCAATGACTGGAAGCTGTTTTCTTACTTATTAATTACATTTATATGGTTAACTATGAACTACATCCCCTTAACCTTTCTTT
Organism: Epiperipatus broadwayi; assembly: GCA_028023455.1. NCBI lineage: Eukaryota > Metazoa > Onychophora > Udeonychophora > Euonychophora > Peripatidae > Epiperipatus > Epiperipatus broadwayi. Next base: position 13,499,146 of record JAQFVV010000008.1, on the reverse strand, counting down.
TCCTGAAAATTTTACTTCATGCACACAAGAATACATGTCCCAAATGCTGTTCGTGTTCCCAGAAGATAGATCTATATTCAACATTATTTTTAGTGCCCTGGTATACGTATTTGTACTGCACTAGTCTTGTGATGATATTAGTTTTCAATTCCCATAATATATGATAGTACAGGTTAGGTTGCTGCATAGGATTTTATATACAATCTATGGCATGTTTTCTTTAGTAATTTATCTTGGTGTTAGTAATTAATCTATTAAGATTAGGAGGTGAATGCAAAAACGAATGTTGAATGATGAATGCTGGTGCATAGATCTTTTTATATTTTATTTGTTAATTTAAGGATGTATGGCTTGGGGTTTAGGCAGGACATTTTATATTTTTTGTAATTGTTTAATAACATTTATTAAAATATTTTTATTATAGTCTATATTGCATACATCTTTAATGTAGGAATCTATATTTATTTTTTTATCAGCTTCATACTTGCAAAGGGTTAGATTTATTTTTAGAAGCCTTTGAGTCTAGCTAGTTTATGGCAATAGGCATTTGGGATTGAGGAGAGATTGCACTTCTAATATTAAATAGTTTTATTATCATTTTATAGTCCAACTTATTTTTGTTTCTCTAGATTAATACATCTAAAAACCTGAATATAGATCTGTCTTCTGGGAGCACTAATAGCATTTTGAACATATATATGACTCTCAGATGGTTAATCTTGTGAGCATGAGGTGGGAAAGCATGAAAATAAAAGTTAAGTTGTTCATAGCCAATCACGTAAACATAATTAACAAGAAAGAAAACAGTGTCCAGTTATCGAACAAATGGAATATGTAAATTTCTAATTAAAATAAAGTGCCTACACAATCATCTGACTATTTAAATACAACAACAATCAATCAATGTCTGAGAGCTATAATTCTGGTGAACCTCACCAAAAGTGCACTCCTAAGTTGCAATAAGGGAAACATTTCATGTTACAGATGTGAAAAGTGTTTTGCAATCTTATTATAAATCATAATTACGTTTTCACATTTTCTGATTTATCTTTACACAACTGTTTTCATATAAGTACAGTATATTCTTATACTTTACATTTTCTTCCATATTTTTCTTCTTTATTAACAATTACCCTATTTTATCTTCTAGCTCAATTTCTTTAACTATCTATTCCCAAAATAATTTTTGCCATTTAATCTCGCTTTCTGAATGTACATTCAGAAAAACAAAGTCTGTATCAAAAAAATCTAACAAATTTTTTTCCCTTTTAATTCATCGTTTTTATAAGTGAACCAATTAAAAAATATCTTATAATCATATTTTTTCTTTCATAGATGGAAGCCATTCTATTTCTTGCTGAATAGCTTTCACAGTCATTCCTCTTTTTTTCATCTTCAAGATTCTTTCTTATTCTTTCAAGTAATATATCTCCATTCAATTATTTCCATCCAGAAAAATAAGTATACAAACTTTTTAACATTCATTTCACGTCACACTTTTACCAATAATATTTTTGATTTATCTTTATTAGATCTAACATCAAATTTTCCCAAGCTCTATATATTTATCTGAAAAAAAATGTTCATAAGTTTTCCATATTCAGCAAAAAAACAACAACATATAATGCTTGCATAAAATATTCATAATCAATTTTACCACTTGAAATTGCAAACTCCACATCTACCAATTGTGATTCATTCTCCAGATTGAATAAATAATATTTAATTCACTGTTCTTACCTCAGATCTATTTCATTTTTCATCTTTATAAATATTGATATGCATATTTTTGTGTTTCGGTCCAAAGGTCTGCCTATATTTTTCTTTTCTATATTCTTCTATAACTTGTTTAATCGCTAGTTTACCAACAAACTTTTTAATCTAAAAAAACACTATTAATAAATTTATTTAATTTATAAGCACTTTTTAAAACCTGGATCAAAACAAGTTCATTTCCACCAATATCCCAACAATTCTAAAAATATTTTGTATTTCCTCTATAAAAGAGATTGAATGGCCGCACATCTGTTCTTTCTGTCTACTATCTGAGTCTGGAATGAATAAAACGTAAGCAAAAAATAAATCAAATTTTGACCTGGCTTAGAATCTTTTTTTTCTGGTAGATGATATATATCTTATGCAGCTAACCATTCAGCATTAGTCACTAAATGGCATTATAGTTATTCTTAAAAAATAAATCAAGGATTAAAATAAATACCCAAACATTCACCACCTGTTGATTTTTAAGCTTAGTAAGTAATGTCTTCTTCATTGTTTCTTCATAAGGAGTTACTGGAAAGGTTTATGCTTTGAAGTAAAATACTTAAGGTATTATTATTATTATTTTACCATTGTTTTCCATTCATTACATAACCCATAATGTATGCAAATAATTTATGTATCATATTTGACATTACCAAAAATCATGATCTATCATAATTTTACTAAAACATGTTATGAATTTTAAAATTCAATCCTTACTATACTTTATATCAATACTATTTGATATTCACCTTTTTTATTTCAACTACCTAACCGTTTTTTAAGACTATACATATAATACATTAGTTTCATTTTTTTACAATATCCAATTTTAATTACGATAGAATGACAGCCTGTTAAGCTAATTGCGCAGACGCTGTGAGAATGTATTAATAAATGAATACCTTCGAACAACCACATGATATAGTATTTGTATCATGTGGTTGTTCGAAGGTATTCATTTATTTAAAACATTCTCACAGCGTCTGCGCAATTAGCTTAACAGGCTGTCATTCTATCGTAATTATAATCGCACGCAAGACGTTATAAAATAAATATCCAATTTTATGATCGCATTTTTTTAAAAAAAAAAAATATTTACTTTTTTGAACCATATTAATCGTTCAAAAAAATTAATAACTTTTATAATCACAAATGCACACATAAATCTATATATATCATTCTTTGTGATGCATATATAAATTTGTATAAACACAGACACATATGCACAATAATTTTAATTTTTTTTTTATTTATTTCAGATGTAGTTCAGTTTATATTTTAAATTTTCTATTTTGAATTCATATAGCATAAATAATTTCTTATATAAAAATATAATGTGTTTGTGTAAAACTTAATGATTATGGCATTCCATTTGTAATTATTTGTCGAACTATTTCCAACTTCTAACTTAATTGCTAAATGTTTTGAGAAAGATTTAAATTTTATTCATAATTTTCCAAATACATTTAACTGTTAATAATATTGCACAGATTAGTATTGTAACGGGAGGGGGGTATCGAAATAGAAAGAAGTGAACCTGGGGTGATGGCAAAATCATCATCAACCCCGAATAAATACAAAATCTCTGAGAGATCATTGAGAGATCAGCCAGCTATTAAAATAACTAACCATCAAATATCAACCAGCATTATCAATAAGTCAAAGTAAGTATAATTCAAATACTATTCATCATAATTAATGATGGGAATAAACAAATCAGTACAATATATCAACAGTCAACCTTGTGACTGGATTGAAAATGGGTCTTCTTTAGACCAGGCTAACTATTGAGCCTTTGTCACCTTGGCAATTATTTAAACATAACTTTGATGCACCAGCTTAGTGCCCATCCATTAAAATACACAATAATCAGAAATCAAAACAATAATGCTGGGACATTAAAACATGCTGATCATCATCAATGCTCAGGCCACTTGTACTGGCCAACTATAAACTTAACTTCTAATAAGACTAAATTAAAAATAAAATATAGTGCATGGGAATTAAAGAATATAATCTTATGCACCAACCAGGATGATGATTGATCATCGCTGGATGTCCCAAAAGCACTAATTACACCCCCATTTGTATATTCATCCCATGCACGAATCTAGCTCAGAGAATAAGCTCTATTACTGTATGTGACCAAGAGATGATGCAATACAATTTTAACAATTAAATACAAGTTTATTATTAACAAAAAAAAAATTAAGGTTTTATAAAAATAAAATTACACACATATAAACTTTCTGATTTTAATTACAATACAAAATTTCAAATAATCACATTGCAATTTGCATGATCTATATAATGTACAATTAATATTCACTAACAAAAAAAATGATCATAATTTTACATATATGAGTGTGTGTGTACATACGCACACTGATTTACCTATTTAAACTTGTTACAATAATATATTTTTCATAATTAATTCAATATTGAAAGTATATAGAATCATGTTGCTTAATTCCTTCACAAAGTTTAACTTTTTTTTTTATTTTAATTCAAACAAAATTATGCTTGCATTTAAGCTATATATTCTTCTTTTAATGTCTTTTTTTTATAAGGATTTACCAAAGCAATTTCTTTAAATATACACCTGGGTCTCATTTTATGCAGTAGATAGGTTCCTCAGAAAATGTGCACAAAAGAAATGGCACAAAAATAGAAAATGGAGGATACATACTGTAATTTTCCAAAAATCACATAAAAGCAAAGCAACAATGTAAAATTACTTTAAAATTTGCATAAAAAAATATAAGAAAATAAAATATGACTAATAACAAATTTCAAATTTGAAAAACTTGATACAAGACAAACTTTTTTTACTTTTTTTTATTAACTACAGTATTTAATTTTATTCAAAACAATATATTTTTATGTATAATTTACATTTTTTTCATACATGTATGGTATTTTAATCATTATCATTATTTGAGACATCAGATTCGTCATGATGTGATGTGATGTGAGGTACTGTAGCTTCTCCATAAACAAAGTCAAGAGGAAATACAACTAAAACGTTTTCCAATTGCTGTTGATCCTTCCCATTTCACTAAGCAATCTAAAATTGAAATTTTTGTTTACAAAGAAATTCATTTTCTTGGGTGTTTTTTTCTCTCCGTTAGAGTAAACTAAAAGTTTAAAATAAAAATAAGAACTTAGACTTACGATAATAAAAAGACACCGACTCACCACTGTTGGGCAAAATTTAATTAAAACTAACAATTAAAAATTAAATTCTTATTTTTGTCTTTAATTTTTTAATTTTCAATTCCGTTTAAAAATCAAATTTCATCGTTTCACATCACCTTAATTTCAGATCACGTTACATAATTTTTAAATTGTTAATTACAATTAAAAATCAGATTTTAATTGTCAAATTTAATTGTGCCCACTGCTGTTACTCACCTTTTAAAAATAAACTTGCAGACACTAAATGATTAATTGATTACATACTCTTTTTATAAAAAGCAAAAATAGAATGTGATTTAAAATGCAAAAACAATAACATGCATAGTATTTTTCATCTATAACGTTTGAACAGATTTACATTATAATCTTGTAAAATTTAATGTGTGTATATAAAATGGGGAAATCCTGATTTTAAGTGAATTATGAACTTCTTTATTGCATAAATCTATTACAGCACTATTATAAAGTGCTGAAAATATTGAAATTATTAGATGGAAATTGAACTTTGATAATGCACTATTACTTTAAATATGACATGAGTGCATGAAATTTATAATATTTAAAGTAATAGTGCATTATCAGAGCTCAACTTCTGATCTAATAATTTTTATTGCATAAAAGAAAACTGCATACAAAGATATTAAGAAGAACCATGAATTGCATAACTTCAAAATCGCATTAAATAAATCCGCATAAAATGAGACCCGGGTGTATATCAAATTGTCTTTCTTTTTGACATTGACTCAAGAAAATTATTTACTTGTTTTGCTTTAAGTTATTAATTTATAATTTTAAAAGTCATTTTAAGAAATATTAAAATAAAATTACTCACTGTATGTACACTTGATGTGTTTATCTGTGTTTCCCTGCATGTATTGATAAACAGCAGCATAAGTACACCAATTTCTTCAAGCTTTCTCTTGGAAACCTTGGTTTTTCATCCATAAGAAAATGTAATCCAGGTTTGTTAAAATCGTCAGGTAAAAGTACATAATTCAGGTATAGTTGGCTTTCTTCCTTCTGTAGTCAGTTCCACTTATACTTGGATTTTGTAAGCTTCAGGTCAGCAAACTGTTTTCCAGAACACTTTTAAGGCTATGAATTACAAAGAATCTTGACCCTTTTGCTCCATGTAAATTCAAACTCCACCAGTGAACTGAAGAGCAGCCACTTCCTTGCATTCTTAAATCTCATGGCAGTTCTCTTGATAATTATTCTAGCCATATTTGCAGCTAGCTTTACTATGGACATTTTCTGCTACAGTTACCAGCTCTTCACAAAATATTTTAGCCAACTTTACAGCTAGCTCTTCTGCTAACTCAAACCAAAACTGTTCTTTTCAAAAATCACTATCCAGACTGGAGCTAATTTTGTTATCAGCCCTTTTATAAAATCATCTAGGGTGATAATAACACCTTGATTGAAAACAGAGTTTTTATTTTTATCTTTCTAATCCCTTTGAAAACATATATGTCTTCATTAATTAAAAAAAAATCAAAAACAAGTATTGTGTTTTTACATTTCACAATCAGAATAATAATAGTAATACTATATATATATATTATAATGATCCGGAGAAAGGAGCTTAATGTCATCTGCACTACAGGGCACCACCTAGGCATTTGAACCTAGAAAAATTTATAAAGTAGGCAGATATGTAAGTCAAAAAATTTTTTTTTTATTTATATATTTTGATATCCGGTCATTAGCCCATTGTCACTAGCTCAATAGAACAGCAGAGATTTATATTTTACCATAAATTCTTATCTAAGAATATTTTAAAAAGGAATAAAATAAGCCACTGCCAGTAATTAACATACAAACATTTATTGACGCACATATATATAAAATTTAAAATTATTTTAGTATTAGTTTTACATTTTAAAATTTAACTTACATTTTTAACTTTGATTTTTGATTTTAATTTACATTTAATTTTTATAAATTTACATTTTAATTTTTTTTATAAGTTCGCACAGATGGGATTATAAAAGCTTGTTTTATAATGTTGAGTATAGATCGGTTACATAGATTACACAGTTAAAAACATTTCAAAATAAACATAAATGATCAAAATATAAAATCATTGGTGGAATTGTATGAGGGAATTTACAAGAAATCCAATAGCATTCATCGTAAGATGCCCGCATTGACACCAATAACTTAAAAGACATCCGAATAAATACATTTTAGATACTCACCATAAGGTATCATTATTTACCGAATGTCTATATATTTTGATCAAATATGAAAAACAAAACATAATTAACCGATAACGAATCCATGCAAACGTATATACCCAACTTAAATTTAATGCAATTTTATTTAGAGTGTTGAATATGAATACACTACATAGATTCGCATTTGAAAAGAAAATATTCTATTCCTATTTAACCTTAGGCTAAAAGTTCGCAGTCAAACTGGCGTCAATCCATCTGATACATTTATATATTCAATGTAGCATGAAAATACAACAGCACAAATATACTATACTGTCAGGAATGGACATCTGAACAGTATAGTTAGAGAAGACATTGACTCTTGTCCAATACAGAAATATGACATCTGTATGGCAAGAAGAACAATAAAATAAAAACTCCATAGGATGGGACCACCAACTTACAATCCCATCCATAGGCAAAGGGTTGGTGTGGTGTATATAGCGATTCTGCACGTAGCAAAACTCATACTACATCTACTAATTACACAAATATATCCAATCCATTGACTCAATTCAACAACAACACAAATAACCTAAGATTACCCTCTCCTAATAGAACTTTACAAATCTATCTAGCCATTCACGCCCAACTTAAGTTAAACATTTATATAATTTAATTTATCGCAAAACAAAAATCATAAATAAACTTAAAGAACAAAAAAAAAAATGGAAATGATTTTACACAAAGAAAATACATCAAATAACATTATTAATATTAATTTACATTGGTCAGATAGGATTCTATTTTTTTTAAATTAGATACTGAGAAAGTTTATATTCTAAAGTTCTTAGTGTCAAATGTTTTTAAAGTTCTTACGATTTTTAAAATGTTCCTCTTTATCCATTGCATGCCGTTTGGAATCCACGTTAAATCCCCCGATGATCCTGTTGTTCTTAGTATAAGAAAAGCGATGTTTCATTTCCTTTTTTTTTATAACTACTGAAGGAATTGAAAATGCGTCTTTCAATCCCTTCACCTCCAACTCTCCGACTTAACACATCTCCATATTTTAATTAATTAAACCACATTACTTTTTATTTCCAAATTTTTTTCTTTTATACGTAACTTAAGGATTCAATGGACATTACGTCATCAATGTGATGGTCTTTTCGCTGAGGTCCGATTCCATTGTTTTTCTTTCATTGACCATTAGTTTCTATTGTTTTCCTATCTGACCTTGCTTAAATATTTAAATGCCCAAGGCTAGTTTACATTTGACTAATTAAATTAATCATTTCCATTTTTTCAATAACATTAATGTGCTTCCAAACTTAAAGATATATTTTTATCTCTAAATCTTTTTGTTGAAAGATTTAGTTTTTCTATTTTTAATAAAGTTTTATTTTAATAATTTTTTTTTTATCTGTGCGATTTTATATATATACGAGTTTAAGATGATTTTTTAATTTTCAATTTTTAATTCTTAAAAAAGAAGTTTTTATTTGCGAACTTTTATTCTTTTCATGTTTACTAATAAAAAAACAATGTAACATACGTATGTGCCCATTACAATATATATATATATTCAGACCTTTTAAAAGTTTATTTTATAAAATAATATTTTAAATCAGTGTTATTATTTATTTATTTATTTTATTTCAATGAATGTAGAAAATATCTACAAAAATTTATTCTGTGTTTATTTCTACTTTTCCTTTCAACTTTATATATATATGCACCCACACTATATTAGTGTGTGCTATGTAATCCAACTGTTTACAGTATGAAACACAAAATCTTGAGTTACATTATTCTCCTCTTTGCTTCAGATGTTTCTGCTCTGATTAATAGCTATACTAGTATGGGAATTGAACTGGAAACCATTAGATTTGGAAATACTAAATTTAAGATGATATTCCAACTAACTAAACTATTCTAATTAAGAGCAATAGTCAATAAAAATTCTATACACTTATCTATGAGAATTTCTGATTTCTTCATTTTGGTTTTTTAAAAGTAAAGTTAATCAATAGTTACGAAATATTATGGACTATCATAGTAGAATGACTTAGAGGCTCATTTGTCATTGTCATGTGAGCAGCTTCTTTAATAATTTTTTTCCCCTTTCTGTACAGTGTTTTTTTTATCAAAAATATATTCATTGGTATTTAAAAATTCTGTTGTTTTAGATATATCTATTTTTTTCTCTCTAATCATTTACTTTATGTTCTTTTAACTATTTTTTTTTATAAAACTATTAGTTTTATTGATATATGATCTTCCACATTTACATGATATTTCATAGATCACAGTTTTTCTTTTTCAACATTTCAAGATTTTATAGAACTTAGGATTTCTTGATATTATATTGATTGTATTATATTACATTGAAATTATATTATATTGATTGTAATTTTTTCTCCATTGAAGCTTATCAACATGTCAGTTCCTATATTTTTATGTTTTTGATCAATTCCACAAATTGTCTAGAATAACTTATCAAAGGTTTGTTTTTTATATGCCAAAAACTAAAAATCTTAAGAAGAATACTTGACAGATGTTGACATGATGAATTTATAAAACCAATAGAATATGGTTCTTATAGATTTTAGGTAGACCATTATAATTCAAAATTTTACTTTAATAGATAACTTCCGATTTTTTCTTCACTATTGATAACTATGTAATATTAAATATGCTTAACGTATATAGTGAAATTAAATTCAACGATTATATTAATATTTCTTAAGGCTAAGCGCTTTCAGAGCTTACAACTCATATTCATAGCCTTCTAATGTAGTAATTTATGCAAATCCATGCAAGCTTATTTATATTGTCCATCTCTTTGAAATGGAAAAGCATGTATCTCTCCTGTTTATTGCTTTCAAATCTCTTGATATATACCATGCTTCTTTAACCTTCCTTTTGATGTCATTTCTTTCAGTTGCAATTATTCTAGAATTTGCAGGTTCAAATTCGTGATTAGCCTCTTTTTGGTGATCCACAAATACTGAGCTGCCTTCGTTTCTTCTTAATACTCTTTTGTATAAGTATTTGTGCTGAGCCACTCTATTGTTTATCGTGGCCCGAGTCTCACCATAGTATACTGTACTACAATCAACACCACACATGGTGTACAAGTTGGCATGCCCTCAGGCAAACTGCGGTGCAGTATACTATGGTGAGACTCGGGCCACGATAAACAATAAAGTGGCTCAGCACAAATACTTATACAAAAGAGTATTAAGAAGAAACAAAGGCAGCTCAGTATTTGTGGACCACCAAAAAGAGGCTAATCACAAATTTGAACCTGCAAATGCTAGAATAATTGCAACTGAAAGAAATGACATTAAAAGGAAGGTTAAAGAAGCATGATATATATCAAGAGATTTGAAAGCAATAAACAGGAGAGATACATGCTTTTCCATTTCAAAGAGATGGACAATATAAATAAGCTTGCATGGATTTGCATAAATTACTATGTTAGAAGGCTATGAATGTGAGTTGTAAGCTCTGAAAGCGCTTAGCCTTAAGAAATATTAATATAATCGTTGAATTTAATTTCACTATATATGTTAAGCGTATTTAATAGATAACAAAATAAATGTTAAAAGAAAAAAACATTGATACATATTATAGTATATTCATATAGACTAGGAAAGTAGACAAGTAAATGGTATCTGAAATCAATATAATATGACAGCAGTTTTTCAAATATCATAGCATACTGTGAAGAACTCTAACTTTCACAAATCCTAAATTTGAACTGAAAAACAAGAACTTCATCTATGAAATATATGAATGCGGAAGGATATATATGTTGGTGAAACTAGCCAACTTAACAAAAATCAATTATAAAATACAATTAATAATAAGAAAATACAAGAAAAAAAAACAGATGTATCTGAAGTAGCAGGCCATGTATGTGTCAATGAATATATGATTTATTGGAAAAAGCTCAAACATATTTGGCAGAGAGGAAAAGTAAAAAAAAAATGAAAATTTAAAAAAGCTGTTCATGCGATAATGGCAAATCTGTAATTCAATCTAATGTGATAATTAGTAATGTTTGGTCAGTGTGCATTCATCTTGCTCTTAAAAAGCAAAAATGGAGAAATCAGGAAGAGTTAAATATATAAATTTTCTTCTGAATTTTGCTTTTGACAGAATAATATTAACAAACTTAAAAGTTAACAGTTCAATTCCCATGACAGTATAGTTACTGGTTAGATTAAGAATATTTGAGGAAGAGAGAAAAATAATACCACTAGAAATATTGCATACTAACAGTTGGATATATTTAGAAAAATTGGTTGTCATCTGATCGTTCGTGTCAGCCGCCAGAGGCGTGATTTCTAGCTAAATTTCTAGAAATATGCCGTTTCCGTGGCTGCACCCAAGCCTTTAAGCATTCTTTCTAAAAGAAATCCTAGAAAGATTGTTAACTCGGAGTTAAGTCTACTTTCTACGCTAAAAGGTAGAGTATTAACTCGGAAGTTAAGTCTCCTTTCTATGATAAAATCTAGAAAGAGTGTTAACTCGGCTTAGCGGCTAACGGTGTGGCTTTTTCCGATGCTAAAAGCAGAGGAAAATGCCGTAGTTGTTTGTGTCACACACTATATCGTAATGCTGCGTTATGTATTTGATGTAACAATATCGTACTAGGGTGTTTATTTTGATCGTGTCAAAATTATTTAAATTTTCATCGGTGCCTTGTTTTTTTTAAGACCAATCGATGTACTGTTACATTTTATCAATTTTAACAGTATCGTGATTGTTCCTCATAAATTTGTATTTCTCCTAAATTTTCGATTAGGGTGGAATAGCGTAAAAATTTAAAAATCACGCTTTGAGTCACGTTTTAGCGAGAAATTTTCCGAGACAAAAAGTACGGCTAATTCCCACAACAGAAAACTTTAAAAGATGAGAATTGCCAGACACGGGCCAGCGCTGGAATATTTCTACAGCAGAAAAAAACATCCTGCTGCTGAAAGAAAAGATTGGATTGTGCGGCAAATATATGCAGATTTGAGGTCCGAAAACATCTGCCGACGGAAAGGTTCACTTCGTAAAGGCAAGCTTGTTTGAGGGATTCTAAATGACCTTCGTCAAATGTCAAAAATAAAAGAAGTAACTTCAATTTTTATTTAAACGTACATCCCTTCTTCTCCCGATAATTGTTGGCGTCGGCAATCAAATGTAAAATAAAAGAAGTAACTAAAATTTTTATTTAAACATAGCCCCAAAAACCCCTCTTCTCCCAATAATTGTTGTCGTCGGCAATCAAACGGTCAAATAAAAGGAACGTCAATTATTCTTTAATCGTATAGAAAAAAACAAAAAAAACCCTCCCACTAATTGTCCTGGCCAATCAAATGTAAACCAATCGAAGTAAGACAGTAAATTATTAGTTAAACATAACCCAAATTACTATTCGAACGTACACCGAAAAAGACTCGCTCTTGTCAATCAAAATTAAAGAAACCTAGACTATTATTGTCCCATTGTCAAATCGAATATTATTTGGGAAAACCCAAATAATTTATAAACGAAAAAAAAAAAAAAAAGAAAGTCAAATCGGTTTTCAATCAAATGGTAACCGATAAAAGTAACTTAAATTTTGATTTAAACATACACACGAACAAAAACAAAACGCAAAACTCTTTCTCCCAATAATTGTTGTCGCCAATCACCAAAAAACACCCACCCCTCTCACTAATTATTGTCAGCAATCAAATGTACACCACTACTAAAAGTAACGTAAACTACTATTCTTTAAACGGTTACACCCCTTCTCCCAATAATTGTTGTCTACAATCGTACACACAAAAAAACACCCTTCCCAGTAATTAGTGTCGGGAATCAAATGTAAACCGATCAAAGTAAGACCGCAACTTATTATTTAAACGTAACCCAAATTACTATTTGAATTCTACACCAAAAAAACACCCGCTCTTGTCAATAAAAATTAAACAAACAACAACTATTATCGTCCCATTGTCAAAAATATTTATTTGTAGAACCAAAACCATAATTTATAAACGAAAGGAAGTCCAATCGGTCGTCCATCAAATGTAAACCGATAAAAGTAAAGGTTTTAAATTTTATTTAAACATAAACACACGCGCGCGAAAAAAAAAAAACAACACTTCTCCCAATAATTGTTTTCGGCAATCAAATGTAAACCTATCAAAGTAACGTAAATTATTATTTAAAGATCCATCATAAAACCCCGTTCTCTCTTGAATTTTGTCAATCCAATTTTACAAAAACAGTAATTTTTTTTTTTAAAAAAAAACACACAAATTACTATTTGAACACACACCAAAAAAGACCCTTTGGTAAAAAAAAAAAAAACTATTATTATCCCATCGTCAAAAATATTATTTGGGAAAAATAATTCAGAAACGAAAAAAAGTAAACTTTGTAAACAAACCAAAAAAAAAGTCAATATTAATAGAGAATCGCTATCCCGGGAACTATATATTAATGTGTTTTTCAGTTAGAAATTGCGCCTCTGGCGGCTGACACGAAGGATCAGATGACAACTGAAAAATATTACTAAAATTTAATTTTTTCTAAAAACATTTAACAATTAAACTATTTGATAGATATAGTTTTAAATGAGCAGACATATGAATCAGCACATAAATAAATAATAATATATACACTTAAATAAATAATATATGTTATTGAAATTTGATTAATTTACTTATCTCTTACTGTTTAATTTTTAACTATAAACATTTCACCTATCTATCAATTTTCTTCAGGGCTATAAACTTTCTTATATCATACCATTTTATAATATAATTTTTAATATATATATCTTTTTAAATCATTAACATGTAAAAATCTATATAATCATATGAAAAGTAAAACATTTTAATAAATAACCCACTAAAGGTATTTTACCTTCTATCTAAGAAAGATTAGACTTCCTTTTTGTTATAAGTCATCTAACTGTAGCAAAAAAGCTAAATATTATGAAAAAAAATTTTTTGGCTAGATTTGAATATTAGGTTAGAGACAAGGCAAATTGATATACTTCTTTGATGCTGCAAGCTTAAACATATACATATTAATTTTTATCACTACAAAAATATTAATGCTACTTTTAAATAATTTTATCATTTATTAGTATATACAGTATACATTTATTAATGACTTTTTTAAAAAAATATTTTACTTATTGATAATTTAAATTTAAGTTTAAAAAAATTGTTTAATTCTATTTAAAGACATTATAACATAAAATATTAATTATTTGTTCTTTTTTTGTTGTTGTTTATTTAGTTTGAGTTATTTTAAATTTTGCCAATTGTTTTCAGTGTTTATTACATTTAAGCTCTACTCCTTGATAGTGATACATTATAATCTCATTTATACACATTTATATATAAAATATTATATAATATATAAATTAATAATAAAAAATGCTTCATTTTCAATTTATATTATCAATTTTTATTTTGGTTTAAAGATTATATATATTTTTTTTTTTCGGTGCTATTTACCTGATGGCATTCTTGCTATGCAAAAACAATTAATTGTAACATTTCTGCCGCAAGCAATCTTTTCTTTCTACTACATCATTAAATTTATTTATTTTTTCTTTTATTTTTTCTACTACATCTCCCCCCCCCTTACACAAACACATCTTTACCGCTGATATAGTCAAACTTTTCTTATTTTTAAAATAAACTTTTATTACATTTTATTTGTATTATCTTTTTTTTATAAATAAAATCTTATTCTACCTTTTATTTTTAATAAAAGCAACCCAAAAATAACTTTTTCCTAACTTTTGTTTAGGTGACAGAATAATTTGATATTATTTGCAGTAAATTCAGGTCCTACATTTTTTGTATGTATAAATGATTTATTTGTTATATTTGTGCTGAGTTAATCTTGATTTTATCAAATTATTAGTGTTGCAATATAAATATTCCTTATTCTACCTTTTTGTCATTATTGGTTTTATTATATAAATTTTATTTATATTGCTTATATTATTGTTTTGTTTAAATATTTATTTTGTAAAATATCTAAATTGTTTTTTTTTTATTCTAATGATTATTTTTCTATTTATTTTATCATCAAAAATAGAAAGAAATTAAATGTTTATGCTGTTGTTTTAAGTAAATAATGAAATATATAATACCATTATACAGCACCAATAATTCTATATATTTATTATAATAATAATACAAAAAGGTTTTTTGGTAAATATTTTCACCCTTCTCAATGTGATTATAAACAATTTTAAGGTTTCAATTTACATGGCATACATAATGATACCTATTGTTTTATGTAAAAATAATTAGAACCAAAAAATAATAGAAGAAAAAAATCCAAATATTTCCAAATATAACACACAAAAGCAAAATTTATTATTTAAACAACATATAACAATTATACAAAATGTATAAAAGTCAAATTATGTAAAGAGATATGTAACTTTCCATTCATTCTTAATTAAACATTAGCAATTAAATTAATTGAAATTTTATATTTTTTATCCAATCTATTTTATGTCTATATTTTAAATAATAAATGTATAATGCAGATTTATCAACTCTTCTATTAATTGCATTATTTTCATTTATTTTTTCATCTAATTGTTTTCCTGTGTATCCATAATAAATCATATTACAATTTCTATATTTATTTTATATACACTTCCATTTTTATATTTTATATCATCGTTTATTTTATAATTACATACTAATTTATCTAGATTTTTACTATTTGATCAATCTGTTTTTATATTTATATCTATATATTTTTTATTAATGTGATGTATTTTAGGGTATAATGAATGTGTTATCCATTTTTTTATTAGAACTACTGTTATTAAAATTATTATTATTTAGAATAGAAATATTAAGTATTAGTATAGTTGGCATTCTGTTTTTAATTATTGCATGGGATTTCTAAAGCTTTATTAGGATAATTAATTGATAAATTGAAGAATCACATCAACACATATTAAGACATAAATAACGAAAGCTAGATTTTTTAAATAAAGTAATCTAAAATAAATATATAAACAATGGAACATAGACTTTTACTTTTACAACATTTACCTATATGTAAATAAAAGTATAGTTTTTTTTTTGTAATAATGTTTTTTTTATTAAAAAAAGTTATTACAAAAAACTAAATAATTTGCAAAAAAATGAACAGGTATTATAGCAATTTATCATTAAAAAATAAATCATTTTCCCATAATGTGAAATAGTTTTTTTAAAATTTTACAAAGTAACTCAAAAATAAATGTTTGTACTTTTGCAATAATAAAATATTTGGTTCATTGAAAAATTGAACATTTATGCTTGTTATTGAAAAATAAAACATTTTCCCATAATCAACAGTAACCATCAAAAGCATTGTTGATTTGGTGACTGGAGCCACAGCTAGACCTATTGAATGTTCATAGGTATTGAAGCCAATTTCTGAAGATGACAGCCAGATCTCATAAACTATTATAGTTTTATATGGATCACATATACTGTCTCAGCAATAATAAAACAGTGGTAAACTGAAACCTTTTTCTAGCTTTTTTTTTTCAGGACAATAACTTTTTTTTATTGCCAGCAATCAAAATAACCAAAAAAAAAAAAAAAAAATTAAATAGTAATTTCACCCTATCTTTTTTTTTTGGTAAATTTTTGGTTACTAACTCAGTCCATTGTTTTATTGTAATATGTATTTATTAAGTAACTCATTTTCTTTGATGAAATAAAAAAAATTTACAATGGAGATATATTCTTTACTAACATATTTCACAAAATTAACATTCATAGTTGATCCTGATTTGTTTTGACTATTTTAAAATGCATATAAAAAAATGAAGGATAAATAAAAAATTTACAAAAAAAAATATTATTTACAATGATTAAAAGAATTTTTGGTAATTATCTGAAATCCAGGAACGGCCGCTTGATGGTTTTAATGCTATACAAAATCAATCAAATGTAATGTTACTGGGCCGCAACTTTTTTTATATAACATGATTTTTTTTTGATTAAACAAATTTTTATTTCAGTTATACCATGATTTCTTTTTTATTAAACAAATTTTTATATTCATTTTCATTGTTTTTTTAACCTGACATTTTTCTTTATTTAACAAATTTTGGTAATTTAACTTTGTGTTTATTTTTCTGAGTTTAAAACTTTTGACTGTTTCATGAAAAAACTTAATTTAACCCCCACCGAAAAAATATAGTACAATTATTTGGGACTTGTTTCGACTTTGTTCTACCTTTTTTTTTTGGTTGACTAAATTGTTTTTCTTCTTATTAAATCAAAAGTAACTTTTGTGTTTTTTTGGGGGAAAAAATTGTTTTGAAATCCCCATAATTGTAACAAAAAGTCAATATTTTTTTTTTTCAACAACTTTTTCTCACTTTTTACTTTTATTTATATTTAGTTTGAATTACATTTTTTTTTTTTTTTTGGCTTCTACAATAAACTGCTTTTTTGAGGGGTTTCATACTTTGTTATTATTAACAAAAAGTAAACAAAAATAGTATTTTTTTTTAACCTTGCTGAAAAAAGATAATCCAAATACTTGTCAATTTCTAATGAAATAAAAAAAATACACAAACTTTGGACTTTTTAAACTTATTTTTATTTATTATTTTATTGCTGTAATAAAAACAGTCTGATATTTGGTAGGGCATTATGTGCCTGAAAAAAGGACACAGTCTCACTTTCTGTACTCAGCAATTCTGAAAAGTTTAAAAATTGCATATTCTTCTCAGACATTTTATTGGTCTCATATATTTTCCATGATGAAACATGACTTAATTCATGAGCTTTGTCGAAGCATGTTCGAACATACCCTTTGCCAATTTTTTACATATTAACATTTTTTAGGGAAGGGTGGGAACCATATGACAATTATTAGTAATTAACAACATTATTTAAATATAAATGACATTACTCTATTATGGAGATTTGAAAAGTTGTACCGGCTTGCAATTAAAACACCCTCAAGTGATATGGTAATCAGCTCTGAATAGAACAAATACGCATAAATAGTTTCAAAGCACAAAACAGGGCATAATATTTTTTGTGCAATATCATGTAAAGTGACATGCAATGGGTAATACAATGTAAATGTTGTATTAGCTATAAGGCTGGATGCAGAAATGGCATTTTTATGTGTTTTGACACATAAACAATGCCATCAAGTGGCCATGACCAGATTTCAGATGATTACCTTTTAAAAATTATGTAATTTACACTCAGTTTGTACTTTAGTATAATGTACTTTTATGAGAATCCAATTTTTCCTAAAAATGTTCATTTTATCAATGAGCAAGGCTTCAGTAACTTCATACAGTGTTTAAAAGAAGAAACTAAAAGGAAAATGGAATGTAATATGTGGACTATATCAGTACCAAAATATTATTATTTAATTTAGATAATTTGTAATTAAATATATATATAATATTACTAGGATTGTATTATATTTAATATTACTAAGGTTATATTCATAGTTTTGTATAATTCAATAAAATATTCCTATAGTATTATTGATATAATATATAGAATTATTGCCTTTATGTAATAATATTTCATATTATATTTAATTTATATATGTTTTTGTTTATCAAATATATGATTTATTTTATTTATTATTATTTTATATTTTGTCTTAATTTCTATATATTTTATACTTTTATTATTATAGGTTTTTTTACTATTTAAATTTTTAACTGCCATCTATAATAAGCTTGAATAATCAATGAATACCAGATTTGCATTTACATTCCTATTTACCAACTAGTTTGTTTTTTTTTTTTTTTATGACTGAAGCTACTGATAGTAAAATATATGATAATAGAAGAACAACTTCTTTCTTTAGACCATCTATAGCAGGGGTCCCCAACCTTTTTGCACTTAAGAGCACATTCTATAATACCGGCCAGGTGGCAGGGCACCATTTATTTTTTCAATGTAAATTTATAGTTGGTTATTGTTAATAATGCACATAATGTACAAAAAAATATTTATTTGATTATAATATAATCCAATAATTTATAAAAAAAAAAATTAAAAATTAAATTTATTTGTATCAGATAAATAATTTTTTATCGTGTTCGAATAGTGGCGAGCACAAGTAAAATGGTCTGCGGGCGCCATGGTGCCCACGGGCATAGGGTTGGGGACCCCTGATCTATAGTAAGCTTGAGTAACCAATGATTATCAGATTATTTCTAACTTTAAATCCAAAGCTTCATTAATAAAGACAAAAACCAGAAACTAATTTAGAGATAGGATTTAACTGCATTAGAATAGGGAGCTGTTATTGTTTTATTATATATTGCATTAGTTGAAGAAGTGAATGATTTGTTGTTGTTATCAACAGTCTTAGCCAGGAGAGAAAAGTTGTCTACAGTTATTAGATGAGGGTATTAAAATATATAATTACTGATTTAGAGTCAGATCCATGTAACTGTGCAGGTTGATTAACTTGGGTTCAAAACTTTGGATTACTTTAAATTTCTGTTTTTTAGCCTGAATAATAAAATGGAGTTAAAAATAATTGCTACATGCATAATAGTCTGGAAATTTAAATACAATAACATTACATAAGCTTCCTATAGATGGTGCTAGTGTATAAAACTGTTTTTATTTTATCACATATTGTATATATGATTGTATAAGTTGGAAAGTTGTTTATTTGTTGTTATTTTGTCATTTTTATTCTTTTTATTTGTCTCTTAATTGTATAGAATATTATTTTTTGAAAATTTTGATTTTATTTTGTCATTTCTTCTTCATATAAGAATATATTTGAACAGTGAATTAAACCTTTATTTATGCTAGTTTTTAGTGCTATTATTATTATCATCAATATTTGAACACCATTTGTTTTATTTTCATCATTAAAATCATTTCTGTAAGTTGTTGTTATTATAGATCTTTATTATTTTTAATTATTTTTTGTATTATTTAAACATAACTCAATGTATATAGAAATAAAAGGAGGAAGTACTTTAAATGTTGAACAAGGGATTGAGAATAGAACGAATCCACCTATTATTGGGAGTTCTGATGTTTATTTACTTTTGTTTCTTTCTGACATCTTGCATTCTTACTTCATATTCATTCAAAATATAAATACTGTAACAGTCATATTTGAACATCCACGCAACAAAATCCAGAGTTTTGGTAAATTATACCAAGGCTGATCTAGATGAGAGTTTGAGACCAAATCTGACCGCACCTCAGCTCCTTCACCAACCTCCCAGACTTACTACCTTATGAATGACATATATGAGGTTACACTCGTAATCTCTCAATTTCCGCGCTGGCAATAGCAAAGGGTAAAACGAGAGACTCGGGGATATTTAACTAAATGTTTTATAGCTTAACCAAACACACTCACACAACCTATGGCTGATTATCTAATGCATATAAAATCATTATGGATGGTGATTTACTATAAATAAAATGAATAATACTGCAGACGTTAATAGATTTTAAAATTATTTAATATTGACAAACACAAACAATAACAATTAAATATACTGAATATTCCACTCGCAGGTGGGATGGTGAAAATACGAACTACACGTTCTGTAATCAATTGTACTTAAAGATCATTATTCTATTATATCGTTTATACGTTAATAATTATTTTACGTCTATACTGATGTCTAAACCATGTTTTGCCATTCCTACTCAGTATGTTAAGGGTTAAACTCTAAGAGAGTGGGAACTTTATACAATGTGTACTTAAATTTATCATTACACGATGAGCAGTCAATGTGCTCTTTATGTAGATATTCTTAGATAAACTAGATCTTAGGTTCAGATCAATGCTGAACAATTAATATACAGTAGATGAACTGGCGTTTTGTAGCGTAACTTCTGAGGCTATGGCGCTATGCAAATTATATCAGATGAGTCTTGAATGCACTTTTACTCATGAGATTCAGCAACGTTTGCTCGGTTCTCAGATACCGCTCGCCTGCTATACATGAACTTTTAGTTCGGATGCTCGAACAGCCACGATATAAGATGCTGGATTCCGGTGTTCCAGTTTTTAAAGGAGGAAATGGGAATGACCCTTAAAATCATTATCCCATTCAAGAGAAGGCTGTCCGAACTAAGGATGATAAGATAGCCCTTAAAACCTAATCTTATCTTAATAATTATATGATAGCAAGGCGGAATGCACCTCAGTGCTTCGTAAAAACTCATTCACAATGCTTTTGGAATCTTAATTATAACAACTAGTAAAGCGCGAAATCTATAGTTTCTTCTGCAAACTACCCTACGCCAGTTAGTTAAATAAACACTGAAATTGTGCTAAAGAGGACTTTATTAAAATTAGTCTAGTTTATTAATTAACTACATATTATATGCAATTACATTAAGGGGGTCTAAAGCATATCTGGGGCTTAAACTTGGCTAACTACTGAATATGCCTTAAATTATCACTCTCTTTTATTTAACCAAACAAACCTTTTAATAAGCAACCTCTGTGATATTAAGCTACGCATAGCAGTTCAAATAATACATCAAAGTAGGTTTCGGACCAGAGACAATCTATAGATATGCCAAGCAGCATAATTACTTTACTTGAGGACAAAACGTCTCTTTAAGTTATAATAATTAATAGTCTCTGCTCCGAAGGCAAAGCATAAATCAATAAATGCATTTTATCAATATATATATATATATAGATGCAAAAGTATAGACGCAAATAGAGGATATAATAAGGCAAATAAGCTTTTATAAGTTGAATTTAAAAAAGAGATTTAAGAATTTGTGATCAGGCAAGATTTACATTTAACTTTTAAAGTCTTTTAAAATTATACAGGTTGAGATACATTTATCTAATACAGTTAATTACTTTAAGAGAGAATACACCTTTTTAACATAGTGTGATTAATTTATAAGATTTGAATGGAAGAGTTTGTGCACATTACTTATTATATAGCTAGCTTTAGGAAAGATTTATAGATGGCTATAGCTTTAAGATTTAGTTTGATTGAGAAGTGGTTACCGGTTATTTATCTGGAGGCTTGCAGCTTGAAAGTATGAAATACACGCATGGACTGATTTATCTGAGCTGGTTCATCATTGGCTATTCTTTAAGTAGGGCTGTGGTTTGGATCTCCGGGTTCCATAAATGGTTCTTGACCATCGGGAAGATGGCCTTAGCTTTTATAGCCACTTATTTGCTTGGTAGAAACTGGGCCTGCTGCCTGGATATAAGTTGAAACACGAGTCAAGCAAAAATGGATGACAATTTTCTTTCAACTGCCTTTTTTATACTTTTTTAACCCCCCCCCCCTCTTACAGTTCATTCACAATCTTTATTTTTAGACATTAAAACCTAAGAAGTCTTAATTGCATCAGCTTCAAATGAATCGATTGATTGATTTCAGGTTTATTCATTGTTCCTTTTATTTTTCTCCGATTCTAGTTCCAATCTGGATTTCAGTGCAGGTTTAATTGTCCAACTTTTATTTTATTAAGAATCCTAAAATCTGGATTTGTACCGGCGGTGTCTCATGAGATTGGTAAAGTTCTTTTTTTTAAACATTGGATTGCTTCTCCTTTTCTTTTACTGAAAGAGATTTAAGCTGCTAGCGTTTTATCCTAGACGTGAGACATCTACCTTTGTTTTTAGTTGCTCTACATGATTAAGTAATTGGGTACTTTAAAGCCAGTTTGAAATACTTTAGAGAATTCTGTTCTTATCTAATACAATTTTCCCAGCTTGAAACCAATTCAATTATTTAAAATCATAAGATGAATATTTATAAAATTATAAGGTGTGTACGTTATATAATGATAATATCATTCAGATATGAATATACCATTTTTAGCAAATAAAATTATTACAAAATATATACAATTATAGCAGACGTGTGTGCATATACAATTACACACATATACGTGTAAATATACGTTTTTATACATGTTAAATTCCCAAGTATATTGTTATATATATGTGTACCTTTAGGGTTTGAACTAGGGAAATGAAGGCTACTGATTTCTAGAATAGGTGAAACGTATGACGATGAAATCATACTGTTTCAATACTAACTATGATTAAAATTAGCTCCAATTTATCAAAACAACAAAATAATGATGTCATAAATTGATAAAAATAAATTGCTACAAAAATTACATTGGTTTTTTTTTTTTTTTTTGTTAAAGCAGTGTTTGATGAGTCGATTATAACTGCTATATTATCTTTATTTCTTGTATTTTCTCCGTGTAATACAGGATTTCTCATGGGACTAGAATCATATGAAAATAAAAATAAAACATGCAAATAAACTATTATTCATATAACTTCTGGTTACACACAAAGATAAAAATCGCCATATTGCATCCATTTATTTGATGATTTATCATTTCCAGATCCTGTTTATGTAAACTTCCATGTTCATTTCCAATTTATTTGGATTTTTTTTATTGCTCATATCAGTTTAGTCAATAAACATGTCCATTAACCCTATGACATTCATGAGATACTTTATATACATAATATTTAACAAAATATTTAACCATCTTAGCATTTTGTAATTTAACTTTTTTATATATTTATAATTTCCTAACAAAAAAATATATGTGCATTTATTTAAAATATAATTTTTTCAGGCTTATGAAGATTCTTTCATTTTTTAACTTGATACTTCTGATTGCTTATAGTGTTAATTTTGATATAAATGTTACTAATATATGTGATAATTTTAATTATCTATCTAAGACATGCACAGTATTTAAAAGATTGGGAGAAAAAGCTCAGTTTAAAATTGATCTTTTTGACATAGACAAGAAATTTGTAGACATTGCTTGGTTTCGTCGTGTGAATTTGTATCAAAAATCTCAAGCTCTTCTTCTACAATTAGGTGGAAAAGGTAATTTTAGTATCAATATATTTTATGGCATAATATGCATTTGCAAACATGTTTACATATATCTGCATATATATTTTTAAAAATGAAAATTTTCATTTACTACATTTATTAATCACAAAACAACAATTTATACCCTCATAATACATATTTTACTTGGGAAAACCATAGATCATCGGTAATTCTAGGATTATAATAACACATTCAATATAGTAAAGTTAATGATAGCAACATTAAATATTCATATTATAAATATACAATTCAATTTGAGAGTATGAATAAATTCATTAACATCATTTTAAATCATAATAATCTGCAATTATTAAGTAATGTGTTAAAATATATTATGTAAAAAAAACTTTCAATGCCTAATTTTTTAACTATATAAAAATATTTGTATATTGATAAATATAAATATAAATTATATTTCACAAGAGTACAAATGTTTATTAATTGCCCTGTAATCTTGTGGAATATTATTTTTACATTTTGCTATAATTTAAATATTTTAAATTTATCAATATATGCAAGTGTTTACTTAATAATAATAAAAAATCATTATTTATATTTTCTTATTTAATCCAAACATATTTTACAATTATGTAAACTATTTCATTTTATCAGATTAGTTATATATATATGAAAATATCCAAATGTATATCATTAGTAGAATATTCAAATATAAAACATTCAAATCAATTTCCCAAATGTTATATTTTGTCAGCAACACTCTGTGAGTAAATATAACGTCTGAACTTCAAACAGTATGTGCTATTTGAAAGTCAGACTTTATATTTATTCACAGAAGGCGTTGCTGACAAAATATAACATTTGGGAGGGTGATTTGAACATTTTGTATATATATATATATTAAAAATCTATCACTATATATGCCACACTTATGATTTTGATTCAATTCTGAGCTGAGTAAATTTGAAAAAAATTTTCATTAAGCTTAGGATTTTTTATTTTCAGGAAGCTGAATCACAGCCAGTCTAGATAATCATTCAATTTTGTTTAGTAAATAAATGTCTAGCTATTTTTAGTTAAAGTATATAAAAAGTGAAAACTACTCAAATTCTTATCACCCTGCAACCAGTAAGCCTTTTTCTTCACTGTTTTTTGTGAAATGCTGTTGGAGAAGTCTTTGCTCTCTATAATGAACTACTTTAAAAGTTGTTTATTTTATCTTTTATGCATATTAAATGCTTGTATGCAATATATATTTATAATGTAAAGTGCTCACTAAAATTTATGCCTTCTAGATATTGTAATGTTAAAATAAATTGTATCCAGAAATTGACAAGCTATATCAAACTATAATCAACTATATATATTAAAAGATTTGTGAAATTCTTATAATCTACTTGTAAACTCATCATTCAAAATTTAGAAATTTAGTCGCGTATTTTGAATGATAAACAAGGTACATCGTGCTCAACCCAAAACACGAAAATACATTTTAGGGGAGATTGGGTTTAAATTCTTGTAATTTTTTAAATTGGTGACATCAGACTAAACCAAATAGATAATGAATAAATAAATAATTTTCCTCCAGCCTAGTCAAGATTTTCTATTTCTGATTTAGTTTATGAACTGTAACTAAATACATAAATATAAAAATTAATTGCATTATGCAAAAAATAATAATTTATAGTTAATGGTTTTATTTTCAAACTTCACACAGATGTCATGTGAATTTTGTTTTCCATAAAAATTTTATAGACAGAAAACTATAATTTTTTATTTGTTTTTTTTTTTTAAAAAAAAAAAAAAAATTAAAACTGTAATTTTGTATTAAATAAGCAAACAGTTTAAACTTCGTGGCTAATTGTTCTAAAGTGCAAAATATAAAATGCGTTAATACGCACAAGCACACAAAGCTGAAGACAAATAAAGAAATGTTTATATATATTTATTTTATTTTAATATATATATTTAATTAAGTGGCTGAGCGCTTTCAAGGGTCAGAGCCCTCATATTCATAGCCATTTTGTAAATAGATAAGAAATTGATTAGGAGCGATGTAAATTTATGCAAATGCGATAGTTACGTATTCTATTTCCGGGATATTTTGTAGCAAGAATCTTTTCTATTTATGGCGTCGCTATCTCTAGCGATAAAGTAAGCCTCTTTTATTTTCCTTTTGAGAGTCGTGTCACTCTCTGCAAACCACAACTGGATCTCTAGGTTGGCAATCGTGACCAGCTGACGTGCGGTGCTGTGTAAAAACTGAACTGTAGGAAGTGTCCACCAATGCTTTATTATAGGAGTATGTGTGTTGGGATAGCCTAGTGGACAGAGAGACCCTGGCATCACCACAATATTTTTCAGGGCAGGCAGTATTATAGACCACCTGAGGTGTCAGCGAGGGTGGTAGGCTGTCTTTAGTGTTATTGATTAGTTTGTTGGAGTTGGGAGGTGTGTGGAAGCATAAATGATATTTATTATTGAAAATATTGTAAAAACTTTTATGCACATTAGGCAGATAAGGGAGTAGAAGTCTTTGCTTGTCTGTGTTAGGGGTCTGATTATTGATTTTAGAGCAAAATTGTTTTATTTTCTTGTCAATTAAATTCTGATTAAAACCACTTAATATACATACATCTTGTATTCATTCACATGCACACGTATTTTAATAGTGTTGTGTTTGGTCTGAATTACAGACCCAACTTACAGAAAAATAATGCAATTACCCTAGTTACATAAAATATAATCTTCATTGTATCTACAAGAAAATATATACAATACTGAATATTATAGATTAATGCAAACTCTGGGCTCTGCGTCTTATGATCCTATCACTTCCAGCTACACGTGATAGCTTGCCTCATGGGTAGAGGGTATGACTCTTCTGGCTCAAGACAGCTTGCTTCAAGTCAACAGTAATCTTAGCAGCATCTGATCCCTTTGTGGTCTTGTCTAGCTGCATGAACAAATAGCGTATTGCTATCATGGAAATGCTTATTGCTATTCAGGTTCGCAGCGCTTCCCTGGGAAAACGTGTATTGAAAGTTAGACAAATGTTCTCCCCTTATTCTCACAAAGATGACTATTTACAAGAGACAGTATGCATTTGCCCAGGGAAGACCTGCTAACCTGAACAGCAGTAAGCATTCCCATGATAGCAATATGCTATTTGTCCATGCAGCTAGGCAAGTCTACAAAGGGATGGGACACTGCTAAGACTACTGTTGACTTGAAGCAAACTGTCTTGTACAGCCAGAAGAATCATACCCTCTACCCATGAGTTAAGCTATCAGGTGTACCTGGAAGTGGTAGAACCACAAGATGCAGAATCCAGAGTTTACATTAATCTATAATATTTAGTATTGTATATATTCTCTTGTATTATATATATATATATATATATATATAATACATCTACATATATATATATATATATATATATATATATATATATTTGTAGATACAATAAAGATTATATTAATTGTAACTCAGGTATTTGTATTATTTTTCTGTAAGATGGGTCTGTAATCCAGACCAAGCACAACAGTTTTGGGCACAGTTGACAGGCCAACAATTTTGGTGCAGTCAGGCAAAGAATTTCCCCATGGCTGGGAAAAAATAGGAGCTCTCCCCATGGCTGTAACAAAAATGGGACCATAAATGCTGCACAAATCAACAGTTTTTGTGCAGTCAGACAAAGAATTTCCCCATGGCTGTGGGAAAAATGAGAGCTTTCCCATGGCTATAAAAAATGGGAGCGTAAATATTGCCCAAATAAACAGATATTTGGCGCATCTAATCAGATTAAGCATTGTTTGCTGTTGGCCAATAGGCTGATGTACACATAAACACATAGCCAATCACCAATAAACAGTGATGCTCACTGAATCTGAATGTTTTCAGTAAGGTCAGATAGTCAGCTTCTAAGAGAAGGGAGGACTGTAACAAATAGAAACATTTTTAATGAAAATATATTAATCCAGATACTTTATATGCAATTCACAGTAAGATAAGATAAAAAAGGTAAAAATATCATTTAAATTGATCACCAACAAAGATCACTCACTCAGTCTTTCATAAAGTGATAGTGAAAATTCAAAAATTTCCCCTCTTCTGTTTTCTAGCTTAATTAGAAACACATTTACAACTAATACTGAAATGCTTTCTGGATCAGTTGTGATGGATTACCTAAAAAAAAAATATTAAGCCTGTTAAAAAAAAAGTTTGTTAACTAGATTCAAATTCAACATATGCATTTATATATATATTCATTTTTTTATATAAAGAAATTTATTTCGGTAAAAGTCATACACACACATACACACACAAAGGAATCTAATTAGGGATTGGGTGTTTTTTTTATAGCAGAAGTGGTTAGATTATAATTAATACAAATAAGTGTTCAATATGGATAAATTTAAATTAAAGATTATCATTCATGTAGATGTTTTTGTTTATGTGTAGTATGACCTAGTAAAATGAATGAATTGGTTCCCGGTCATTCATTGATTGCACCTTACATTGAAATATATGTATTTATAGGTAATCCATTTCATGTTCATAATCTAGGTCAAAGTTACCACAAAAATAATCATTTAAGCAAATATATATATACAAAATCGCAAATATAAATATACATAAAAATTATTGTCACTTATATTGTACAGTAAGATTTTAATGAAAACTAAAATTCAGCTTTAAAAAGCATAAAATAAAAATATAAATAAATTTATATATACATATTCCTAATAAAAATTTATACTACTTTGATTTCAAAACTTTTTTTGTATGGAATTTTTTATTTTTTATAAATTCCTCAAGTTAACATTCAGAAATAGACATACACATGTTAGTAGTCTCTTACAATAATATATAATTCAATTATTTTACTAAATCCAAAGAACCATGCTTTGCAGACAATAATTTTATTTGTATTAAACTGTAATTATACTAGAAATCTTAGCAAAAAATTTCTTATTAAATTGTTTAAACTTTTTACAAATGATTGCTTTATTGGTGTATTCATTTGCATTAACATTTGCTTTTGATTAATTCATAATATCAGAAAAAAATATATGTTAAGGGATGTTTATTACAATCTAAATTACTCAATCTGATAATCTCTTTCACTATCTGCAAACTTTTTAATTTGTCTATTTTTTAAAAATGATCTAAATTGTTGATTTAACCCTATCTTGTTTAGAATTGAAATATCCTAATGTTTTATCACATTTTATTTTAGAAATGTTTTTTTTTTTTCATGTCAATACTGATCAATATTTTGATTCTATTTTTTTAGTTCATGATTAAAATTAATATTTCCTTATGTTTACAAAAATAATTTTTTAAAAAAATTAATAAAGATGAATAAATTACAGAGAAAAAATTAAATAATAGACATGATTAAAATGTCTGATGCCTTACAAAATATTTTTAAAAAATTTATGCATGAAGCTGTTATATCATCCTATAATTCTTATAACCTTTGCTATTCAGTCAATAGCATTTGTCATTTTAAACTGTAAATTTGATTCAAAATTTTTTTAATGTTATAATTACTCAGTTTTCAAATCTGTATTTGTGAACTATGGCTAAAATTATTACAATATGCACAATATTCCCACCAAAACATTAGCAGTTTCTCTCCAAAATGTAGTGCCACTTAGTGCAAGCCATAGTAATTAATGAATACTAGAAGGTTTATACATCAAAATCCCTATCTAGTATCTATTCATTCAAAATCTCCAGGCTATTTTCTAGCTTATGGCCTTCATCAATGAGGAATTTAGGATCTGAGAGCATTGCATCTATATCTTTGGTTAGAATGTAACCTGCCAGCAGTCATCTTTTATCTTTTTTGGTAACTATAAGGCTATTTAACCCCAAATGAAAATAAAATGAAGTGAAAATGGAAGAAAATAAAGTAAAATGGAGGATAAAGATGGTTAAAAGAAGAGAATAAGATCTGATGAAGACTGCATGGTACAGTCAAAACTGTAATTAATAATAAAAGTTTTTTGCTGAAAAGTGAAAAGTATAAGATTTTTGAAATTCCAAAATAAAAATACAATAATGTCATACAAACCTTCTAGTATCAATTATTTATGGTTTATACTGGGTAGCACTACTGTTTGGAGAAAGGTGCTATTGTTTTAACAGATTGTGCAATCACAAGCAATAATGGTCATGTGATGTTTTAATGATTTAATATTACCATCCCTAGAGATTTAGCAGTTCCATGTCTTAGTTCTTAGATTTGTGCCACTTTTAAGCATAAGTTCATTTCATTTTTTATAACATTAATTAGCTTTCAAAGTCTGCATTGTCATTCACATCTAAAAAATTATTGGTATTCATAATTAAGAGATTATTTTTTAAATCCAATTATGGAATATTTTTATTGCTAGAGATAAAATGATAAATGAACTAAATTAATAACTAATCTGCATATGAAAAAAGTATCTGATATATGAATATTCATTGTGTAGTATTTGCATTTGTTGTATAAATCTTATTGGGAAAAAGTATTTGTTGTACTATTTATTCATTTTATCTTTTTGTAGTAGTGGATCTCATTATATATATGAAAGGAGTTAATTTACAAGTAATGGATATATTAGTTCAAAGCAAAAAAAGAATTTTTACATAAATATAATTAAAACACATTTAGAGTTGATGATAACGAAGATTCTTTTTTAAATACAAACAGATATTGAATAGGACAGATTATAGTCTTTTTGTCTAAAGGATTTTATTATTTGATAATATTTTAAAGGGATAAAAATAGGGAATTAATATATCAAAATATATAATTCTTCTTTTTACAATTTTGTATACAATATCTTCTTAAGAAATGCCAAGATATATGAAATTGTTTCATTGGTCATAGTTTCACTATATGTTCATGACCTATTAGATTTCATCTAAGTTGAAATAAGTCAAGAGATAATTGATCATCTCTATTTTTTATCACAGTTCAAACATTACATATTAGATCATAGACTATGTTTTTGTTACTTTTTTACTTTTTAGTTTTATCTTTTGACTGTCTTGCTTTTATTAACAATTACCATAATTTTCTTTGAGATCTAGTGTTTTTGTAATCAGTTCAATTATCAAAGATGTAGTATATATTATATCTTCATTAGAGATGCACTATGAAAGATCAGTATTGATCAGACCATGAATTTAAATCACTCAATTTTTTTGACAGATAAATATCTTATGTTGTCATTGCTATAGTATACTACTAGTTTTTCATCAATGATATTAGTATGACATATGAAATTTTCTGATTCAATGTCTTCATTAATATTATCTATTCTTTGGAAGACATGTATTGCAATACATATATATGATTATGACAAACAATTTGGCATATTTAAATTTTTTTTATTTTATTGTCACATACACAGGCTTATAATACTGAAAATATTATAATTAACATTCTGTGGAAATTATTTTAAGGAATACCATTCATGGGTCAGTATGATGGAGATTTAATCTAAATTTATGTCACTAAATTTCTCATTGTTTTCAATAGTGAATCTTTTTATTTTAACTACAGTTGTAATACCTTTTAAAGTAAGT
Source organism: Epiperipatus broadwayi (assembly GCA_028023455.1). Taxonomy (NCBI): domain Eukaryota; kingdom Metazoa; phylum Onychophora; class Udeonychophora; order Euonychophora; family Peripatidae; genus Epiperipatus; species Epiperipatus broadwayi. The sequence goes on along the minus strand of JAQFVV010000008.1, from coordinate 13,467,562 downwards.
AATAGCTTTAGCATCTTAAATCATTTATGAGAATGTGGAATACATATTCAGAAATCATGAACTTAAAATTTCCAGAAGTATAATTTAGTTGTTTTTTTATTTGAGAATGGCTATATTAGATACTGCTTTTAGTCCACTATTTACAAAGCAATAGATCTGTGATAGCTCTTTTTTTAAGCAGACCTGTAGTCTCCAGTACATCTATGCACTCATCATGTGGGATCTTTTAAACATAAATTTAGCATGCCCTTTGTTCAAATAATTGTAAAGGTAGATGTTTCCAATTTATATTTGTAAGTTTTAATGATTTCTGCTATATTAGTCATATATTGCTTAAAAAAAGTTTTTTTTTTGACATGGTGAACTTTTTATTTTATGTGTACATTATATTTATAAATGTGGAAAGTATTATCTATTCATCAGTAATCTCATGTTGGATAAAAGCACTAGACTTCTGGTCAGGCCAAAGCCCCAGATTAACACAGATATATATTTAATATTTGGAAGAATTTTTTGATAACAGTTTCTGAAATCAAAGTGTTAATATTATGTTTGTTAAATAAGTTATTGAACTGAATTTCTAAAGTATTACTATAAGGAATTAAATTAACTACTCAGAGCAAAAATATCTTTAATGCAGGATTCAATAGATTTTTCCCACTTTGAGATTCATCTATTGTTTACAGTACTATCACTTTTAATATTAATTCAATGAGTATTTGTTGCAAGTATTTTAATAAGATAATTATTTTCTTAAAATATTAGTGTCATTTGTCATGTATCTAATTGAATGGTTCATTGCTTGGGAAGTCATAAAATATTTTAATACTGTTGTGATTTGAGGATCTTTTTTAGCTTTTGAGTCAATTACTTTACCATTGCACCAAGACATTTAGAGAGCATCACTTTTTTAGCAACTGATAATATTATTCTGAAAGTGTAAATTATTTAAAAAGTAGCACTTTTCATGGAAATATTATTTTTTCTTGCCAGAAATTTATTAGCTGTTAGTATAGGAAACCATCCCTTAGTTATTGAATTGATAACTTCTCTATTAAAATTAATACTATTGTTATTCAAAACCAATATTTTACAGATAGAAATCTATACATGTAACAATCATTAGCAGTCATTCTCAAATGAATATGGTTGTTCTAATTTCAAAATGCATTTTAGGAATTTTGTTATTATTTATTCATTTCATGTTCTCAAACCAATGAAAATGTGCTTTTACATTAATAGGTTCAGTTGCATCAACTCCAGAAAGGTGTGGAATATATTGATTGTTTATATGGTCTGGTTATTGTATTTTTAAAATCTAATATAGCATCTTCAATTTTTTTTCTTAATATTTATGTTACATTAATTATGAGGTCTATTTTCATTTTCATACAATAAATTTGGCATAATAATTGTTCTATAAACAAGTTGTTTAATTGCAGTAATTATATCACTATGAAATTGTTAAAGAACCATGGATATATATGTAATAAAATCTAATATTTCATTAGAGGCTTTTACAATCGAATTATCTGTAATCTTTGAAAATACACTTTATTAACATGTTATATTTTTTGCAAATATACTTTAGTATTAATAATTACCTATCAAGCTAATGCACGTGCTTTGTGGATTTTTAACTATCAATGAATACTCTCACTTCTAAACACAAGATAAAATCTTTGTGAAAAGATAGAATGAATCCATCTATCTTTTTGACCCAAATGTTTATGTATGGGAAAATTTTAAGCATTTGGAAATGAGAGCATGAAGATGTTAAGTAATCAGTTTAAATTACTTTTACTATGCTTGAATGAATGATGCTTGCAAAATTTTCTAGAATTTACGATACATCATTTTTATTTGAAATTAAATATATGTAAATGAGATGTTTATTTTATATAGTGCTATGTTTTATAAACTATAATATGTCATTCATTCAAGAATAATAAAAGTAATTTAAAGTGATTACTTAACACCTTTATGCTCTCATTTCCAAATGCTTAAGATTTGCCCATACATAAATGTTTGGGTCAAAAAAATAGATGGATTCATTTTATCTTTTCACAAAGACTTTATCTTGTGTTTAGAAGTGAGAGTATTTATTGATAGTTAAAAATCCACAAAGCACATGTGCATTAGCTTAATAGCTATTATTAATATTACAGTTTATAAAACATAGCGCTATATAAAATAAACATCTCATTTAAATATATTTTAGATATTTTTGTATCTAATCATAATATAATGATGACTGATGAATTGTGTACAAGATTTTATATATTATTAATACTCATATGTCAGCATTCACTGATTTTAGTACTGCTAAGACTTAGATATCCATTGCACTTTCTAAATGTACAATGAATACTAGTTTATTTAAATACTGTATAATATATTCTATTAAATGTTTTGAAAAAGACTATTTTTGAGTACACTGGGCATACCAGGGCATAAACCCTTCTTTAATAGGGATAAATCAAGCCCAACATGAGATGTAGATTGCAAATACTTTTAGATCTAAAAAAGTCTATATAATTTGTGAAGAGAGAAATTATATAAAAAAAGAAAAGTCAAAGATATGTGGATATTATCATTGAAAAAGTATAAATTGTCAGTGTTTTAACATTATTGCAATTAATAAATACTCTAATTTAGAAATTAATTAAAGTCTCTACACACAATTTAATAATCATATGAAAGATGCACTTGGCAAGAAAATTATTATGAATTACATCAAAGATTAATACAATAAATCTCAATGTAAAATGTTCTAATTGATCATTAGATTTTATTATATTAATAAATAATCTATCTTTAAACTTGTTTAAACAATAGCTAAATATTGGAATTTGTGTTACATCTCAACATCCCAGTCTACTTCTTACCTAAGATATTACTAAAATACTTAAATTGCTATACATTCTCAAACTGATAACCATTCAAACTAAAAGTTACTGAAGATTTTGCTTTCATCTAAGTGATAAAATATTTGAGTTTTGTAAATATAAAAAACATTAAACACATTCTGTAGATCATCTTTTAATTTGATAAGAATAGCATAATCATAAGCACACTGTGAATTTGCTTTTAATGAGTTCAAATTAAAAACTGCAACATGGAACCTAGGAAAGTGTTGTAAAAGCAAATGGCCTACAAAGATAAAAATTTTAACATTTTAAGTGTCTCCTATTTGTCTTAAGCAAATAATAACACATCTTCTCATTGTGCAATATAGAAGCTATGAAATATATACAAAGTTCACTAAGAAATAATTAATTTCAAACATTAATAAAAACATTTTCATTTAATTGACCCACCAAATTAATAAAAATATTGTATTAGATATGTCTTAACTATTGAAAATTCATACTGAAACTAATTCAAATTATGGACAATTTCACCATAGAGTCAGGTCTTGCGTTTAACCTTAGAAAATCTGCTGTATGGAGACTTTCATCTGGAAAATCCATTCCATCCTTTTTCACAGCTATGCCACAAAAATTTTTGGGTTTACCAATGAGTCTCTCTCATGCAGCAATGAGGAAATTAATACAAGACACTATCATGAATTCTGCAAGAAAAATAATTGATTCACTTTCAAAAGTTTATACATCATTATTTGCAAAAACAGCCCTACTCAACATGTTACTGTTCCCCAGAATTGCTTACTACATGCCGTTCATTAAATTTTCATCAAAATTTATCCAGAATATAAACTCTCTTTGCTCTAGATTAATGTGGAAGGGTAAAACTGTTGCTATTAGCTTAAGAAGAGTGCAGAGACCAACAAGACTTAATGGCTTGTCACTGCATTCACTTCATGTTCTTTGTCTACAGAAATCAAATAACCTCATTACAAGACTTAATGGGATTTTTCATGATGACTCACCTTTTCTATCTATTCATCCTACAGATACTCCACCTCCAATTAATGATGGTTGGCTGACACAAGTCTTAATTGACATTTCAAAAATTCTCACACCTTTAACTCAATTAAAACCAATGAAACTTCGTTATTGGGATGCCTATCTTCTTTTTTTTTCAACAATTATCCCAGATCATAGCATTCTCACCTGTACAAACTTTGCCATTATAAAGAAATATAAAAGATGTAATCTAGAGCCAAAATATTTGGACTTTCTTCTAAAGCTAAATCTCAATGCCCTTCCAACAAGCCACTTTCTTGTGATGTATAGAGGTTTTTCATCTTTGGACCCTGTTTGCTCACTCTGCCATAGGGAGGATGATACCATATTTCACATTTTCAACAATTGTTCCTCTCTTCAGGACTGTAGAATATTGATTAATAAAATTTATATACCAAAACATCCAATTATCAACATACTCATAAAAGGTTTTGCTTATGGGGATTTTGCAATTATAAGAAGTGCAACTTTCATCACTTTCTGTCTATGGTTTGTCAGATGCTTCATAATCTTCAAGTCTGTTATACCTGATCCAACATTAATTTTTTTACAAAAATTAAAAGATATCAAAGAAAGAGATTTGAAGTTAGCTCCTCACCTAATAGCAAATTCCACATGGAATCTTATTAATATTGGACATTAAGTAATTTAATGGTTTATAAATGTATTGCCAAATTTAATGTTATTTTATAATTTTTTCTTTATTGTAAACATAGTTAAATAAACCTGTTTTTGATACTAACTATTGAACGTTTCTTGCATTTTTCTGCCAACAAAAAACTATAATGTTTCTTGATTTTTTAAAAGCATACTAAGTCTCTGATGATTATTCATCCATGACTAGAAGCTTTGTGGATGTTAATAAGATTTCATGATAATTAATAAGTCCTCCTATTGTTTTTATTTTTATAAATTGGGAGAAGCAGCCTTAAGATCAGATGACACAATTTCATATATCCATGCATTTTAAAAAAAAGTTTTAAAACACATAACTATATTTTAAAACCTTTCCAGATATATTTTCAAGACTTGTAGATTTTTCAATTTGGAGATTACTAAAAACCATTTCAGCATCACTAAACTGTATATATTTATCAAATATAAGTAAGTAGAATGGACATATCATTGAAACCATAAACAAAATCTTATATAAAAATGCAAAAGAATACAAAATATTCTCATCATATGAAAATGTTATCCATAGATTTAATAAGATTGTGGTATCATTTTTTAGAATCATATATTATTTTCAATGCATTAAAAAAAGTGACAAAGATCAACAAATGTCTATCTCTTTTGCAGTTTCAGTCCAGCATTAATTTTTAAGATATTTTGATAATAGTTGAACTATTGCCTTTAAATTCTATCTCCTTATAAAATCCACATTAACTTTATTATTTTTCTAAGAAATGCTATGCTCTATTTTCATTCAAAATTGTTCTATTTAGTAAACCCCAAAATAATCTTATATTCATAAAATTATGCAAATGGCTTTATTGCCTGAAAATTCATAAGATGTTTGAATGCTGAGAGTCCAATACCAGAATCAAATTTAGGACTCTACTTTCAGTTTACCACTTGCAAACCATAGAGGGCATTTGGATGCATGCCATAGCCAGAAAAAAAATTTATGTTTTAGTATGATAAACATGAAAATTCAAACTTGGTCATTTTATTGTTTAATAGTTGTTGAAGATAAGTATGAATAGTTTATTCCTAATGAATGAAAATCAAATTTCTTACTAATATGTTTGGAATAGGACATCTCTTTTAGTGTAATTATTTTAAATTTGGTGCATATTAGTTTATAATCTGTTCAACAGTTTATATTACTTGTTTTGTATTCAGAGTCCTAACCTAAGATAAGCAATTAGAAATCATTATTTTGAATGTGGATATTTTCAAATTCCTTCATAGTACTTTTTCTGCCCAAATAATACATTAATAATAGTTAATTCATGTATTGTGAAAAAATTTCATACCAACAGATCATTTGTATTTATAGAGCCAATTCTATTATTTTCAATTATTTTGAACCCAAGTTTATTGTTTCTATCAATGCATTCATTAAAGTTTCCAAAAAAAATTATCATTAATTAATGGTATTGACATAATATTACATGGTATAAAAGCTTTCTTTTTCTAAGCTTTCTGAATCTAAGATTGATAAAATGGTAAACCATTGTACTGACCAACTTTTAAAATCATAAATCTTCACTGAGTCATCTCAAAATTTAAAGAATAAAAAGATATTCAATGGATATTCAATTAATCCAGCACTACAATAAATAGTCTTTTTCATTTAGTGATCCCAAATAAAACTTATAGCTATTTACCTGTTCAATTTTATTTCTCTTCAAGATATGTAGCAGTAAATTATTTTTGAAACATGTTAATTTTTTTTAGCTACAAGCATTATTTTTTTATTCAAATAAAATCCACATTTCCACGTGTATGTATTTTTAAAAAATCAAATATTTACTTTTATTATTTATGATTACTTTCTATTTTACCACCATTATCATTACTGATTTTACAACTACTTCTATGGCTTTAATGAACAATTGGAGTTTTGTGAAACTGTTTACATATAAAGCAAAACGTACTTCTTGATGATTAACATCTTATTTTATAAGGCATTAGGAAATATTTTTGTGAACCTTCACATCTGAAAATCATTCTACTATACACTATCTTTGAACTCTCATGGTAACATGAATTTAGCATTTGATGTACATGCAAACATACAGACATATATTTGTATATTTTACTAAGTCCATATGAATGCATGCAAAAAATCATTTTGAAAGTGTTTGAGATAGGAGTAGAAAATAGAAATAACAAACTATAAAAATTAAAGATACTAATGATGAAAGAAGACTTTTTTTTAAAAAAAAAAGAAAAGAAAAGAATTATTCATATCATTAAGAATAAATATATTAAATAATCTTAAGAAGATAGAATATTACTCATCAAATTTGACAAATTCTGGTAGAAATGATTTAAACAAGTTTTTATTCTTAGTTTATTTTCTCTAATTAAAACTAGACTGATAATCATTCACTACAAGTTTTATAATTTTACCATTTATAATATATATATATGACTATAGATGGCGTTATACCAAAAACACCTTCAAGCGTTTGTTTATATAAACGTCAGAGCGAGTATTTCACTATCTCTAACTTAATTTCCACCTTCATATCATGATTTCAAGCTATTTGCTATCGTCAATGAAGGACAGGATTAAGAAACTAGATCTAAAACACAAACTCTGAGCGTTTAAGAAACAGTTTCTATTCAGCTTGCAAGCGTGAATCTTTTAGACACGTAATGTCTTCAAACTCAGCATCGCATGCCAGATAGCTACATGGGTCTGATATCAGTTCAGCATCACCACATAGTAGAAGTCTCTGCAATATATATCATTGCAAGAAAGACCTCAAAAGGTACATTTATGAAAAACAAAAAACACAAGTTAAAAACTTGCATAATCTTGTATTTATGACTATAGATGGCGTTATACCAAAAACACCTTCAAGCGTTTGTTTACATAAACGTCAGAGCAAGTATTTCACTATCTCTAACTTAATTTCCACCTTCATATCATGATTTCAAGCTATTTGCTATCATCAGTGAAGGACAGGATTAAGAAACTAGATCTAAAACACAAACTCTGAGCGTTTAAGAAACAGTTTCTATTCAGCTTGCAAGCGTGAATCTTTTATCAGACCCATGTAGCTATCTGGCATGCGATGCTGAGTTTGAAGACATTACGTGTCTAAAAGATTCACGCTTGCAAGCTGAATAGAAACTGTTTCTTAAACGCTCAGAGTTTGTGTTTTAGATCTAGTTTCTTAATCCTGTCCTTCACTGACGATAGCAAATAGTTTGAAATCATGATATGAAGGTGGAAATTAAGTTAGAGATAGTGAAATACTCGCTCTGACGTTTATGTAAACAAACGCTTGAAGGTGTTTTTGGTATAACGCCATCTATAGTCATAAATACAAGCGTATGCAAGTTTTTAACTTGTGTTTTTTGTTTTTCATAAATGTACCTTTTGAGGTCTTTCTTGCAATGATATATATTGCAGAGACTTCTACTATGTGGTGATGCTGAACTGATATCAGACCCATGTAGCTATCTGGCATGCGATGCTGAGTTTGAAGACATTACGTGTCTAAAAGATTCACGCTTGCAAGCTGAATAGAAACTGTTTCTTAAACGCTCAGAGTTTGTGTTTTAGATCTAGTTTCTTAATCCTGTCCTTCACTGACGATAGCAAATAGCTTGAAATCATGATATGAAGGTGGAAATTAAGTTAGAGATAGTGAAATACTCGCTCTGACATTTATGTAAACAAACGCTTGAAGGTGTTTTTGGTATAACGCCATCTATAGTCATAAATACAAGCGTATGCAAGTTTTTAACTTGTGTTTTTTGTTTTTCATATATATATAAAGACCATTCACACATATGCATGTATTTCAAAATAAAGCTTTTCAAGTTCTTTTATTTCATTTTAGCATATATTGTATCACTTCATATAATATAATATATATTCCAAGCAGTCATTCTTAGCTTAAGATTGAGCTTCATAGTTCCATCGACTAACCTGTATTCAAACCCTATATCCCATCCCGTTCCTTTTGTCGTTTATATATATTTCATGTATATATTTGAGATGCGCGCCTAAGTTATAAAATTTTAACATTTCAATAACATTTTAAAATTATTATTAATTCTTTTTTTTATTAATTATTAGTTTTTTTTATATTAAAGCATTATAGGTATGGCTCATATATATATAGGAGCAAAATACTAACAAAATATTGATTTTTTTTTTTAAAATATTTTATTATATGTCATTTATACAACTTTTTCTTTTTAAAGTACTTTATTTTCCCTATTAAACTGTATTTTATAAGAACCAATATGGAAGATGAACTGTTAATTGCCCAAAAATAATTAAAGAGTTGGAAACGCTATTGTTTTAATCTGGGGAAGGTATTTTTAATTAAAGTTTTTACTTAAAATGGGATTAAGATTAAAGATTTTCTTTTGTTATAAACATTTTGTCAAATCTATTTCTAATCTAGAAATAGATTTGAATTTATTTTTGGATGTTATCTAACAGTTGCATCTTTCAAAAACAATGAACTAAGTAATTAAAAGCATTCCAGAAATACCTGGGCAAAGTATAAAATGGCTGGTTTTTAAATCACCAGATGATAAGCTACTATTGAGAGAACTGTATTGTTAACATACTACTCATCATTATGAAACTTAAAAAGATGTAGTAGTAAGTCCACCACCCTTCTCTGCCCTATTGGGTCATCATCTTCCGCTGTCATTATATCATGCTCCCTAGAATGAAGTAAAGGCCCAATGGAGAACTTTGGAATGCTAAATAGAAGCTTGCTGTCACATAAGACTGCCATGCATGAGCTGGAATTTTTAATATGAACTCTTAAAATAGTGCAAGGTAAATTATTTCAAACTGCCACCAATGAACTAAATCTAGCTTGCCTAATTAATCTTGAATTCTACCATCAAGATTTCTCATGTATTATTTAACTTTGCCTTTTTTTAAAAAAAAATATGTAAATGTAATTTGCTCTTAAATAATTTCTATAAATTTAATCCTATCCCATATGCTGTAACTTTCCTTAACTTTGGTGTGGTCAATTATTTATAATTATTTATTACTTGATTTTATATACTGTATATGCTTTTATTATTATGCCAATCTCTAACAATCTGACGAGTTGAATTTTGTAAAATCTTTTCTTTCTTTTAAGTAAACCTTCAGTGAATCAAGGTTATTTAATGTCCCCTTAAAATATAACACATTATTAATTAAGTATGTTCGCCAGATTGTTTTTACGAATCAATATTTTAGGTTCGTTTTTAGTATAAAAACTTTATTTGTTTAACTCTGGATTTTCTACCCAGGGAGAATCCAGAACTCAAGCTTATTAACGCTCTGAAATCTTATTTATCTTATAAATGTTATTCAATTCTGAAAGAGTGACTTAATTGTTTTCTATATATATAACGGCTAGTTTTTATTTTATTGTTTCATACTCTTAAAACATCAAATACAGTACTTGTACATTCTAGTTATTGTAAAATCAATGAAGGTGGGATTTATTTATTTTAAATAACAGAAAAGGGAAGGGGGTAAATCTTACTGTTTCTTTTACTAGAGAAAATCTTAACATATATTTTATTTAGGGAGATCTCTCTCTCTCTCTCTATATATATATATATTCTAGTGACATAGCAAATTAATTATATAAATTATGGCATTCAAACAAAGGTCATTTATTTTTATAGCGGTAAAACTTATTCAATGTTGTTAATGACATTTACCATTACTGCATTACTGACATTCGGCCTTTCTTTGTATATATATTGTGTGCTTCTAATCTGGGGTTTAAAACAAGTTTGAACCCATAGATTTTCTCTCAAGCCTTGTCCTGAGGATAGTTGATCTACCCAGGATCATTTATGTCATATAAAAGGGCCTCTGGCAGTGATTCCCTAAGTCTGGCATATGCTATGCTTATCCACTTTCTTTGTATAAAAAGACCTCTGGCAGTGATTCCCTAAGTCTGGCACACGCTATGCCTATCCACTTCATTCTCATCCAGAAGGACGACTGTTTCCTCTTAGTTATATTTGGCTATTATGTCAATACCACCAAAACTTCGTATTATTATTATTATTATTATTATTATTATTATTATTATTATTATTATTATTATTATTATTATTATTATTATTATTATTATTATTATTATTATTATTATTATTATTATTATTATTATTATTATTATTATTATTATTATTATTATTATTATTATTATTTCTTTTGCTTATGACCTAATTTTAGTGTTGTAATAATATTAAAATTGCGCTCTGTGTAAATATATATATATATAAATGCCAACTATAACTAGTTTTATTAATTAAATTTATTCCAATCTTATACAATCCCACCATTGTAACTTATTTCTGTTTTTAAAAGTATCTATATGCCTTGGGAAAAAATAAAGCGTTCTTCTTACCAGCGTGAATTAAAAGAAGTTTTATGAAGTATTTTATCATATAATCAAATAGGTTTTCCAATGTATTTTATTTATTTTCATAACCGTAATGGTATGAAAATGAGTTATCTTATATCTATAATGAATCTTGGAATGCTCCCCGAAATAATGTTAGTCACCATGTTTCAGAACCGTAACCCAAAGTGTTAATAGAAATTTTATGTAACTTCTTTCTAATAATCGATTGGCATTTTAATACTGTACCCACCAAAGAAGTGTTAATGTATATCTCTTATTTTATTAATAAAAGAGCATATGAGAAATAATAGCATGAATGACACTATGTAATTCTCTACCACTTGCTCATTCATGCACATACTAATGTATACAATTAAGTCATATATGTAAAATAATAATTTGTCTTTATATTAAACTATATTTTTATTGTCTAACTTATTTGAATAGTTCGAATTCCTCTTTTCTCCACTTCCAAAAGTACAGCCATGCTTTTATATATATATATATATATATATATATTAGTTTAGTCATAGTAATAGATGTCTCATTGTCTTTTCCGCTTTGCTAATGGGCTGGGTTAAAATTAATTCTCATGTGCCATCACTATTATGTTATTCATTAGGTGTTAGATCTGGGGTTTAAAGAGTGGTTTGAATCCAGGCTGGTCGCTGACCTAAATCTCGGGTTTGACTGGGTTTGAAGTACATTTTGTGAGTTCCAGCTTATGTTAGATGGATAAACAACTTGATATAATTAAATGCTATGCATATATATCTAATATGTGCATCACACACTCATTAAGCTAGTTTATATTATTTTATTAAATTGTCTTTATTAGTTTAGTAACAGCAATCTTGTAATGTGAATGAATGTTATTTGCACCATTACAATATATATTTAATATTAGTAATCAGCCATAAAGCTAATGCACATGTGTTTTGTAGATTTTTAACCATAAATGAATATTCTCACTTTCAAACACAAGATAAAGTCTTTGTGAAAAGATAAAATGAATCCATCTATCTTTTCAACCTAAACATTTATGTATGGGCAAATATTTTAAAAGTTAATAAAAGTTTCTATTGGGGGAGTGAGTAAAATTAATATTATTACATATCTGTAAGGTGTTTAATTAATTACTTAAATATATATTTAAAATATATAGTAACAGTAATTTAAAGTGATCGTTTAACATCTACATGCTCTCATTTCCAAATGCTTAAGATTTGCCCATACATAAATGTTTGGGTCGAAAAAATAAATGGATTTATTCTATCTTTTCACAAAGACTTTATTTTATATTTGAAAGTGAGAGTATTCATTTATAGTTAAAAATGTACAAAGCCATATGGCTGATTATTAATATTACAGTTTAAATTGTAAATGTAGGGATTTGAACTCAGACTTTCAAGCACCCAACAACAATCCAAATTATCTCATACAATTGATACACATGACCACATACCTGGTTTTCAAAAATTTAATATTACAGTTTGTAAACATAGCACTATATAAAATAAATATCTCATTTAAATATATATTTAAGTAATTAATTAAACACCTTACAGATGTGTAATAATATTAATTTTACTCACTCCAGCAATAGAAACTTTTAATTGTCAATATTTCATGATAAAATCAAGTAATTTCTTACTAGACATATTTTTCTGTTGATAATCTGACATCATCAGCAATGTTTTTAATTAGTGGAGACTATAAAACTAATAAATTTCTATTTAAGTTTACTTACAATGCTCAATTTGATATTTAAAATCTGAAAGTAAATTTTTTATTAATTTAACTAAAACATTCTTTGTATCAGCTTAATGTTACTTTAAATCCAACTCATTTTTAAAATAATTTTGTTTTCAAAAAATGTTTTTTTTATCAAATGTTGCTACTTAAAAGGTTATGAAATTTTTTATAAAATGCTGAATAAAATTATCAGTAATATTATATATATATATATTGCTGGCTACACTAATGTAAATTTATATAATCTTAATTGCAGGTTCAAAACTTCCTCCTAACATACAAATACTTGAAAATGGTTATACCTTCTCAATTGATCCCATTATATTGTATGATGCTGATTTTAATTCATTTAAAATATCAATTACACATGACAAAGATGAAAAATATGTATATTTTTTTATTAATCTTTATCCTAAAAGTAAGTTATATTTTAATATGTGTATGTATGAATTTTTTTGTGGGGATTCTTTCAGTTTTTTTTAAAAAATCATATCCATATGGTAGTATTAATTATAGCATAAGTAAACTAAATATAATTTCAACAGTTTAAAACAGTTTATCTACTTGTGAGTTACACTAGTTATAAAGATAAAAGTTTTTTGACCAATTCCCAATTGAAAAAAGTAGAGAGACGATTCAGAGGATTAATTAATGAAATTATCATTTGCTACCTGATTATTTGATATAAAGAGGTTATTTGATTTTCAATTGAATAGTACCACTTATTAACAAGGATTTGTAATCAGATCATAAATCTGATTTTTTTCTTAGTGAAAGATGATATAAAGTACATACATTAATGTTTAATATGAGTTTAACATTTTTGAAAAAATATCATATTTTATATTCCTTCAGTTTTATTCAGAATGACTTCCAATTTATAAAATAATATTCAGTAATTTCACAAAATAGTCCTCTGGATGGCTTTATGGTTAACATTTTAATCATCAGAGTATGTATATTATAACCCTCAGCTTATGCCTTAAAGCTGAATTTTCAATTTTTATAATAGAATAATATTTTAAAAAAATTTCTTTCAATAGTTTAATTTTAGATGATAACAAACATTGTTATTAATTAATAGATTAATGTTGTGTATCTGATTAGCCAATTTAAAAGAACTTTCACAATTGTATAACTTAAAAGGTGATCTTAAGAGTCAGTTTATAATACTACATCTCTTAAATAGCTCTATTGGAATTAATTTTAAATGCTTAATCCTGGAGTCAGTGGATGTAAATTTAAAATATTAAAATTAAAATCATCTTAGTTTAGTTGTCAGAGTTTATTAAAAGTTAATATTAGTGTAAAATTTTAGAGACAGGTTCAAACTTTTAAGACTAGATTGCAAATGCTTAAAATATTTATAAGAACTACACTATTTGATTTTAATAGTAATGGAATGGTTTAAATAATTTTAAATTTAGTTAACCTAAGGAGATAAATAATTTTAAAGTCAAAAATTATTTTTATAATTAAACTCAATTTTTAAATAAAGAATAACAGGATGTTATATTTATATATTGGACTGTTTCCATAATCTAATATGAGTATTGAATGTCTTAAGAAAAATTTAACTTTACTTAAATGTTCCAAATACATTCAACTGTTAGTAATAGCACATTAAATGGGTTAAAATATGCACAATGTTTCAAGAAGTATATTTCATCCTCTTCTTAGATTCTTGAGTATTGAATTTTTTTAAGATAACGCTCTAACCAACTGAGTCATCCTGCCCAAAGGCAACAGTCAATAGAAATTTCATATACTTATCTATGAAAATCTCCTGATTTCTCCACTTTTTCTTCTTAAGAGCAAAGTTGATTAATGGTTTCTATACATTATATCAGTGGTCCCCAACCTTTTTGCACTTAAGAGCACATTCTATAATATCAGCCAGGTGGCAGGCACCATTTATTTTTTCAATGTAAATTTATAGTTGCATATTGTTAATAATACACATAATGTACAAAAAAATATTTATTTCAAAAATAAAATTTTAACATTTGATTACAATATAATATAATAATTTATAAGAAATCTTAAAAATTAAATTTATTTGTATCAGATAAATAATTTTTTATCGTGTTCGGATAGTGGCGGGCACATGTAAAATGGTCTGTGGGCACCATGGTGCCCATGGGCATAGGGTTGGGAACCCCTGAATAGTCACATTAGGTTGACTTATGGTATTATTTTCCATTGTCATGTGAGCAGCTGCTTTAAATTTTCTTATTTGTACCTTTTTTTCTCTATCCAATATTTTTGTGTTTTCCCAATTGGTACATATATGACTTATTACCTTAGATACATCTATTTTCTCTCTTCTAATCACCAGTTTATGTTCTTGCATAAAATGATTGGTCTCACCAATATATGTTCTTGCACACTCATGTGATATTTCATAGATGCAGTTTTTTTCTTCAACATTTCAAGTTTAAGTTTTATAGATGTTAGAATTCCTCATAGTATGGTATGGCTCTGGAAGGCTGTTCTGATGTTATACTGATTGCAGATTTTCTTTAATTTGTCTGCTATTTTTGGTATGTATAGGTACACTATAGTACCAATAATTGTTTTTTTCTTTTGATGGTTCTTTTTGTTGTCTATTTAAGGTTTTATTAATAAGAACTGATGGATAATCATTTTTCATAACAGTTTGTTCTAGGTAGATCTTTTCTTTTTCCAAACTGCTGGTTTCTGAAAAATCTTCTTTTGCTCTGTTTCATAGTATAGTACAATTCCATGTTTTGTGTTTCTGATGTGATTGAATGCATTTTCCTGTATGTGTGGGTTTTTGGTAAACTATAGTTTTGATTTTGACATGAGGGAGTCTTGTCACAAGAACATCTAAGAATGCCAATTTTTGTTTTTGTTCCGATTCTATTGTGAATTCAATTGAAGAGGATATGTTGATGATGTGTTTTTATAAAGTTTATAATAGTTCTTTACCATGTGGCCATACAACAAATGTATCTTCCACATGATCAAGCCAAACTTTATGTGGATATGGAATAGTTTTTGTATCTATCACAAAATCATTTAGCCTTTTATTTATTTTTAATTATGCTTTGGGATATAAACAATCAGTTGATTATTCCAAAATCTTTAATCCCCATCAGCTTTCAAAAAATTTATTGGATTTTTATCAATACTCTACAATTTTTTAATCTTTATTTCATTTTTAGTTTTTACAACTTCATTATCATTGCAATCTTTCTCTTATTTTTTTTAGCTAATACAAATTAAGAGTTCATTATTTTTTGTTAAACATACTGCATTCCTTGCTTTATTATAATGCTTTATTTCAGAAATCTTGAACCCAGTCATTTTTATTCTATTATATAAGAGTCTCTTTTGAGAAAATTAAGGAAGTTTTTTCTAATAGAATTATTTCGAAATTCGTGAGAATGTGTGTGGATGAAATAACCAATCAATATATAAAAATGGGATGTGTGTGTGAAAAATTTGCTACTTAAACAGTAGATAACTACTGATGTAATTGTTAACTTTGTATGCAAATCCTTTTTTGTATTAATTCGTTTTCTTATGATGGGGGAGGTAAAAATAACATATTTAATCTTTTCTTGTATCCATTTTAAAAATATTTATTCCAAAAATACAGTTATTATAATATTGTAAACAGACATTATTGATATTTTTATTAGGGTTTCTTCTATGCTATAATTGAAGCAGTGTGGCACTGCTCTGCTCCGGTTACTGAAGTGAAATATAGACATTTTAATATGAGACATTATAAGAGATGGTGATCGTGTTATATTTAAAAATGCATATACTTTTTAATAAATATATTTATTTTTATTTAATACATATTTTTTTATTCCATTCATTATTTTATTCAGTAGACCATTTTAAACAATATTTTTCAATAATTTTAAAAACTGCAGTTTTTGAGTTCTGCCTCACGTATCAAAATTGATTGGTCAGACAGTGTTTATAAGATTCTAATTCTGTGTATAAACTAATATTAAAATAAACTTTTTTAAACAATTTTTTAAAAAAAAAAAATTGATTTTATATTTTACGTTTTCTCAGTAAAGTAAAAGCAGCATTGTTTTTTTGTTTTTTTTAACAGTGATTTTAATTCCTTCTATTGAAAGTAAAGTAAGAATCGGTTTAAATGACCATATTAATGTACCACTGGAATTGACAGAGATTGAATGGAAACAAGGTAATTTCTCTGTGATATCTTCAAATGTCATCCTCAGTCATGATAGTCTAACTTTAACCTTTAACAAGATTAAATCTGATCAGCTGGGTCTTCTTTATTGTGCACTATATCGAGAAAGAATATTTCAAGGCAAAATTCAATTTATGCTTAAACTTGGTAAATTTAATTTTGTAGTTACAAATATACTTAATATGATAAAAAATATATCTTTATAATTATTTTTATTGAATATTTGTTTATTGATATTACCATATTACTGATAGATAAACTAGATCATTAAAAATTATATTTGGAAAATGAAATTAAATTGTTAATTAAGTCCTATTTTATACCATAATTTGAATTAAATCATAATTTAAAATAGATCTGTATGAAAGTCGAGATAGTAGTTAGAAAGTTATAATTAAATGATAAACATACAATTGTGGTTATATGCTATTTAAATATTTGGTCAAGCATACATACACCTGTATATATATATAGTCTAAGTATTATCTGATTTTTAATGATTACTTACAAACCCATTTAGCCTTGAGCATTATTTCACTTAATATTTAAGTAATAATTTGGGTGCAATTTGAAATTTATATTTACTGTTTGTAATGTTATAATTGACTATTTATTAGTCTACATTCAGAATAGATTATATTTACTGCTTAAAGAGGTTTATTTAAATTTCTTTGTATCCATAATTTCAATCTTTGTGGTCAAGTTACAGTCTTTAGTTACTATATAAGTATATTAGACCATTAATAAATAAAGGTGGGATTCCACCTTTATTGTTAAAAGGAGGTTGCCTTGACAACAGTTTGAAATTGTTGGTTGTTATTGATATTGGGATTAACTAAGTACCAACTGGTTTTTAATGATATATATATATTATCGATTGGTTTTTAATGATATATATATATATATTGTACCGGTCGGTTTTATCTGTTCATATAACAAGATCTAGCATCTAGGCAAAAGTACCTTGAATCCAATCATGCACAAGATATGTAAGTAAGAAACACTCATGAACTCTGCCCTATTTGCCTATTTTCCAGATCTCTCCACCGGCGTCACAAAGCGGAGACACATAAAGACTCTAATCTAAATTTATACGATGCAATATTCTAGTATGAAAAACAGGTTGGACTCAATTAAAGGTCATGACCTTTCATATTACTTATATCTCTAAGATTAGCGGGAGATCATCTAGTCAGAATGAGCATAATTTTATAATTAAGATTATTGATATTTAAATAAAAGAAAACAATGATTTTATATAAGATTTATTAATTTACGAAATATGAGTAAATGCATGTATCATTATTTTATTAATCATTGACCTCTTAACATAAATATATTGAATTACATTTCAAACGGTAACAGTGAAATCATATTACATTTTATTTATAACTTAGAGGATGAGATTTGACAGATTACTTTGATTTATTATTGCAGCTCATATGCCAATAATAAATAAATATAATAATAGATAATTGATTTAGAACTATTAGAAAAGGTATTCTTGAGATACCAATCCACCCCCCAGAAGGAACAAAATATAGCATTTAACCGATTTAGCTGACAAATATTATTTAGGATAGAAACATGAATTTGATTACAAATTTGCATTTTGATTAATAGGGAAAAGTATTTCAATTTTACCAAGTGAGAAAACATGTGTGGGAGAGCTTGTTATATATATAATACCATCATTAAAGATGCACATCTGAAAATATTAATGAATATAATAAATGGATCTGGTTAGTAGAGTCACAACATTATGGCTTATGGATATTCATGGGTCTTATCTAGAAATAAAATAGAAAGGTGGTGCGTGCATGGTGGCATAATTATGTGATCCAGTCATGGATCCTAGAAGATGCTTCTGAGAATTCATTGAAGAAATAGACTGATATAAGTCTGCAAATGTTGGCAGAATTGATTCATGAATGAAGGGCGGTCGGTTGTGCATTTACTGGGCTGGATTTTCCAGAGCGATCCCCATATAAAGCCAGCTCATATGACCAAATAAGTCCCCAGGGAGTTAAGAGCATGGTTCTTGGACTTGGAGATACACAATGGGGTTTGGCTTTTTGATACTCCTGGGTAAAGAGAAGCACAAATATATATATAATAAATGAACAATGTGGCCTATATGCATGCAACACTTGGAATAATGAATATAACTTTAAAGAATATTTACTTAATTAATGCCCACACATTATGGAATATCCTGCGTAATGGTATGATTTAATTGCTAAACAGAAGTGGATCATTTAAACTGATTAAAATACATAATTCTTTGATATAAAGACTCCCCTTTCCTTTTACTTTATTTTATTTATAACTTCCCACACCGTTAAATAAGTATAAAAATTATGTCATAAATGCTATCATTAAAATAAATATAATTATACATATACGAATGGTGTAGTGGTGATGAATTGGAGAATAAATAGATTTACTTACATATAATAAATTTGACATTTTAGGATTAGCACATTATTATTTAAAAATAAAAACATTTCTTAAAAAAACAGATTTTTGCTGGTTTTCTACAACAACCTTATGAGATAATTACTTCGTTTTCCCCAAATTCACGAGCATTTGCAAAGATAAAATAAGACTTGTTTTTAATTAAACTTAATTTAATCATCCCATAAAGTAGTAGGGAAGGAAAATAAAAAAAAGAAATTACATGCTAGAAAATTTGAGGAATTATTGGCATATTTAAAATACAAATATATAAAATATGATAATAAAAACTAAAAGATTATTGCCGCATGAAAGTGAAAGAAAACAGATTAAATAGAGGCTCAATGATAAAGGAAATTAAAGTTATAGAGAGAGTTAGAACAAAATAGAGATAAGTAAATTATAAATATTTTACATAATATTAATTATCTAATAGAACATCAGGGTTATTATTACAGAAGGCTGAGTTTAAGAGATTCATATATTAGGCAGTGGCTAAAGTTCTTTTTACCTTATTAGATATAGTGGCGGTCCTTGATGCTTTAGTGTCCATTAGGGTTGATACACTAGATCTAGATTTTGGGATCAGTCAAGCAGGTAGCATTTACTTTTTAGTCTCTAAACATTTGAAAGTTCATAGGTACGGGACCCAGACTTATGATCATGGGAAAGAGCATGTTTGAACAGAGAGGAAGGTGAATTTTCCTTTACTCACTACACATTGTATTTAAAAACCTGAGTGTGGATTAGATCTTCCATTTCTATTTTATGATTGTGCTCCTCCCTTTTGGATTCAAATCTAGCAGTATTTATATCCTTTTTTGATGATGTTGGAAAGCACTTAGCTGCTAGACTTGAGGCAATTTGTGCACTTAGTGGATCTGGAGTTTGCTGACTGGATGCATCTTTTGTTCTAGTAAGTTTTGAAAACAACATAATCCTGTTACAAATTTCTCAAACAATTGTTTTAAAATATAGTCTTATGATTTTGAAACAAATTTGAAGTGGTTAAAATTTCCACTAATGGATTCTTACTTTACTGTTATAAATTATAACATTTTAGTTCAGACTAATGGGCTTCCAGTTAATTGTTTTAATTGTGTTCGAGAAACTTCTTAGAAGAATTGCATCATTTTCTGACCATGATGATTAAAATAAATAAATTATATATATAATTTTAAATATACATTAATAATATATATTTTTATTTGAAATTATGATTTTAAAAGTAATCTCCCCTCACTGAAAATATATACATATCCATTACGCACGTATACGAATTAAAATAACATTAAATATTTGTTTATTAAAATTATTTACATTAAGATATCTGTATATCCACATCAGTTGTTTTAATAGTTAAGCTAAAAGAAAAAATATGTATTAGTAAATACATATATGTGCATAAGGATGGAGTTTAAATATGATTTGGTGGTGGGAGATTCTAAGTGGGCTGTGAAGCTCGATCAGAGTATCAGGCCGCCTGCTTCAATATATATTTGTAGTTATAAATTGGACTACTCCCATTATATAGTGCAATTATAATCTTTTTAGGAAAATTCAGACTTTATGTATAACTTTTATAAGACATTCAACTGTTACTAATAACATCAGATTAATAAAGAGAGCATCATGTTTTTAATGGTATTATTCTTCTCTCTTCTTGGTGGGAGATCTTTAGATTCATAAATAATGAATTTAATGTGTTACTGCAATCAGATAGACTATTCTTTCAAAGACATTGTTTACAGATTTCTGTAAAAAGATGATTCACTGGGAATCCCAAATGTGAACTATTAAAGTATTTAATATGATTGTGTCATGAAAAATTTATATTTACTAGTCATGATTTAGTTAATATCTAAAACTGCAAACTGGCTTGATTAATAATTTTAAAAATCACCTCTAATATAAAGTTTTACACTTAAAAAATATTAATGCTTGATTTGCAGAGATCCAATAAAAGTGGCAGTCTGTTTAACCAGTAAATTTATGTTAATATGAGAAAGTGGCATTATTTGCAAGTTTGTTTTTAAAATGGTTCTTTGGGAATCTGACTTCTGAATTATTATAGTAACATATTCAGAATTAATTGCTCCTGAATAAGTTTATATTCTTAGCATTACATGTTTAATAGCTGTGATTCATTTATGGACTTATGATAATTATTAGAAATATATATACATTGTAGCATTATACAGCCAACTACAAGGTCAAAAAATGTCAGAAGGTATAATAGTCCAGAAATAATTGCATTTATAAACAGTATAGGTTTGGCATAATGCAAATAAAATGTATTGATACTCTTTCAAATAAATATTTTAGATGTCTATAATAATAATAACAATAATAACAACAACAATAATAATAATGATGATAACAACAACAATAACAATAATAGTAATAGTAGCAGCAGCAGTAGCAGTAGTCAATGAAGAAGAAGAAGAAAATAATTTTTATTAATTACAGTAATCATAATTTATAATTGTAAGAGAAAAAAGGAAGTAAAATGGATTTGAAACAAACCAAAATTATTAAAATTATTATTCAAACAAGAAAGTTTGTCAACTTATCAAAATTTCATATACAGTATATAATGCAGTTTATTTCTAAATAAATTCAGAGTTGCAATAAATATTTTTTATTTGTTTTCTTTTTTTTTCTAATATTTTTTGATGATGATGATGATGATGATGATTATTATTATTATTATTATTATTATTATTATTATTATTATTATTATTATTATTATTATTATTATTATTATTATTATTATTATTATTATTATTATTATTATTTATTAATAAACATCCCAGAGAGAGTTTCATTAAAGATGGATGAGCTAAGACTTGAAGGGGCATGGCTGAAAGTTTAATAAATATATTTATAATAAATATTTTCCAATAAACATGGATGAATGTCTATAGAAAGGGCCATAACAGTTAATTAAAAATATTTTATTAGGAGAGAGATCAGAGTTAAAATCATTTACTGTGGAAATCATAATTGGACAATTTATCATTTGTTGTAAAAAAAATTTGACAAGTCCTTTTTGCAATTATATTTATGAAAATAAAAGAATACTTTTGATAGCATTATTTAAAAACCATAATGGCCACATATGCTTGTAGTTCAAGCTTAACCAGTATGGTTGGTTAGACTTTCAGTTGTCTGTCTCTCATCTAACATGTTACTTTATAAAAGATAAATTAAAATGTTTCAGTCTTATTTGAAATTACAACCCTTGCATGAAAGAAAATGTCATTGCATTTTGAATACTCATGTTTATTTTATTTGGTTCATGAATTAGAAACACTATTGTGACTTTCCTGCCAAATTTTATCTATCTATCAATGCTACATGAAAAAAGGTGAAAAACAAACTGATGTTAGCTAATTAATTGATCAAAACAATGATTGATAGATTGATTCATTTTAATTATTTATTTTGGTCATATCTTGAATATATATAAATTTTAAATTGTATATTATAGATTATTGATTGTTTTAAATTGTCAAGTGATGTCTAATTTTAAGTCATTATAAAACACATTGGTACACAAAGTAATATTTTCAATTTATTTTTATTTCATCTTTAAGAAAATCTTACATGATCTGTTTTGACATCTTATTCTAAAAAAGTCACATTATTATAAAAAACATACAATTTTTTTATATGGATTAGAATAATATTTATCTAATTTTAGATTATTATAAACATTTTAAAATATAGAACAATTTGTAATTTTTTTTCCTTTTGTTTTGTTTTTTAAAAAATCATTCATGATCTGTTTTCTTATTTTGAAAAAGTAAGGCGATAAGTAAATCTGCCATATTAGATTTAATGATTATTACTCTTCAATAGTTTATAAAGTTATTGATAAATGTAGAGACAGATATTTTAATAAGAGATTTTAATAAGTAAATGACAAAATGACATTTAAGCATATATGTTTATGAATATATGTGCATGTGTTGATTCTGAATTCATAAATATTTTAAATGTAATGCTTGTTCAAAAAGATAATGTTTATACTACTATTTTAAAAATAAACTTAATGTATTATTATTATTTTTATTATTATTCTAAAAGAGATTTAAAAGTTATTATTGTAATGCTTTTGTTTTCAAACTGAAAATTCTAAAAAGACATCTTGTTTGAAACACTATTTTGTTTTGCAAAAGGAAGATGGAACTCTAATGAAAAAGAAATAATAACTTTTTTAAAGTGAACGAGATAACCATGAGTGTATCCATAGATCTAGAATTTATAAAATTACATCAATGAGAAATTAGTATAAATAAGCCTGTGATATTATACTGGGATCTTCTTATTCTCTTATTCTTTTGTGCATGTATGTGTATTAGTCACTTCAATAAGTGTAACATTATAACATTTTTTATGATAAATATTTTTTTAAATATGCAGTATATGTATTTGAAAATGTTTTAGAGAACAAAATGATGATGGGGTAGACAAAAATCCAACATTTTTCCTGGATCTAATTTTTTTGAAAGGCATTAAAACAACAGCTCAATGAAATTTATTGTTTGTTATAGCATTCTAAAGGTTTTAGGAGACACATTTTAAAATGCTTGCTTAAGTTCAATTCGATATATATACACATGTACACCTGGGTCTTGTTTTACGCGATAGATAGGTTCCTCAGAAAACACGTGCAAACGAAATCGCGCAAAAATAGACGTAACTTACATTGAAAAAGGGGGAATGTGGTCTGTGATTTTTCAAAATTCGCATAAAAGCAAAGCACCAACGTAAAATTACTTTAAAATTCACGCAAAAAAAATAAAAAAATAAAATATGACTAATAAAAAATTTCAAATTTAAAAAAAATTGATACAAGACAAACTTTTTTTAACTATAATATTTAATTTTATTCAAAATAATATATTTTTATGCATAATTTACAGTACAGTAATTTACATTTTTTTATACACGTTTTAATTATTATAGCTATTTGCCGGAAAAAACATTCATTTGCAAACAACTAGTGCCAACTTCACACTCATGTTGTGTCAGTGGTTTTCTGGTGACAACATAATTAGTAATTAATCTGTGAGACAATGATTTTATTAATTGTTTATAAAACTAACAATGAAAAATTAAATTCTTATTTTTGTCTTTAATTTTCAATTCCATTTAAAAATCAAATTTCGCCGTAAGTAATTTTTAAATTGTTAATTACAATTAAAAATCAGATTTTAATTGTCAAATTTAATTGTGCCCACTGCTATTACTGACAAACTTGTGGACACTAAATGATTAATAATTGATTATGTTGTTTTTTAAAAAAACAAAAACAGAATGTGATTTAAAATGCAAAATTAACACGCACAATGTTTGAACAAATTTACATTATAATCTTGTAAAATTTAATGTGTGTATACATAAAATGTGGAAATTATGATTTTAATTTCATTATTGCATAAAATCTTACTATTATAAAGCACTGAAAATATTGAAATTACTAAGATGAAAGTCGAATTCCAATAATATGCATTATCAGAGTTCGACTTCCGGACAAACACGAATTGCGTAACTTCAAAATCATGTTAAATAAGTCCGCATAAAAAGAAACCCAGGTGTATCTGATAAATATTAAGTGCCTAAGAATAAAAATAACAAATTGCCAAGAATTCAATGATAATAATGATTTGCTGGTGAAATAATCGAGTTGTAAAATACTAATACAATGTTGAATATAGACATATATGTACATATTATATATTATAATGGAACCCACTACCCCAAAGTTGCCAATGCCAGATATACCAGAACTGCTGGGTACACCATATGATGATGTGAAAATGGCTAAGTGGTTGGATGACTTGAATACTATGTGTCAAACAACTCACAAACAAGTCATATTCAAAGTTTATGATCCAATGGCACATTTGAGTGCATCAGATGTTACAGAATCAGGAATGGTATATAACAAAGGGATCACATCTCACTACTGTCAGACCTAGGCCTTCGAATAGGATGCTAAAGATATCACATTGAAATGCCCAGTTCCAAGTCACATCTACTTTCAATATACTAACTTATAATATACTAACAATATTTCAATGTAACTTAGACCAGTGCATATTCATTACATCTCCCTTTTTAGGCCCCATTACACCACAGAATTCAAATTCAGGGAGTTCTTGCAATCAGCTCTCTTCAGGGATGGACTTACTCAATTATTAACCAAATATGCCTATATAAGCATAGATATAGAAAAATACTGATGATAATCAATTATTTAAAAGAGCAATACATAATGATGATGATCATCATCAAATCTTTAATGATGTAAATTTATAATGATGATGATCAAACATCTAGTGATATAAATTCATAATGATGATGATGATGATCAAATATCTAGTGGTATAAATGCACAATGTTGATGATGATGATCAAACAGATATCAGATTGATTTAAACAACTTAATATATTTATTAACAACATATATAATAAAATAAGTAAATATTCGGTTATCAAGAATGGTTTTCTATCATTTGGATCGCTTCACACAACAGAAACAAAATAATTTGAATTACATTATATACAAAATTATATTATATAATTTATTAAATATATACATAAAAAAATGAAAGTTCACTAAATCTAAAACTACCCCATTAATGTAATTATTAGAATGATATTTTTAGGCTAGGGTAAATATATTTATAACTATTTTTTTTATTTTAAAAAAAAATATATATATATATATAGCCCCACTCCCATCTATGTGTGCGTGTAAGTCATAGTAAAAAATAATTAATGATAGATACAAAACAGACCATTTACTCAGTAGTTAATTATGCACCCAGAAATAAAACAAAGTTACAAGTAAATATTATTAAAACTTATTAGTAAATAATATAGTTCTGTTTGTCCTAAATTTTGTCCTCAATGTTAAATATATATAAAAACCTTACTTGAGGTCGGCTTGATAGATCAATGTTGAATTTCCAGAGGAATCTGTAAATTTACTTTTATTAAAAAACAACATATTAATTGATTATGATTCCTTTCTTAAAATACATCAACATATGCCACATCTATTCACTGCTTCCACTTTTAAATTGATTGAATATGAAACTGAATCTTGAATACACAATAAAAAAAATTTACAATATATAAACTTTCAAACAGCAATAATAAAAGTAAAAACAAAAAAAATAATAATCACATGAATCCAAAACAAAATATATTTATCTTGAGGAAACAAGCATTCAGTCCACCATTAAAAGTTTATCTCCATGGCTAACGTTCCTGTCCACCAATTCTGTTAATATCTATATATCTCGTGCTGCTTGGTTAAAAACCAACACATCCAAATCATTTCTTCTAAAGGTATATAATTCCACAGAAGATTGATGGATACCAGCATTTCATAATTTCATAATGACCTTGAAGCTAGCTTTAGAACATCCTAGAGTACTGGGTTTTTTTTACCCCAAACACATTGTAAAGATTCCTTTATTATAAACTTTTATTTATGACATGGCTTCAATATATATATATATATATTAAACTAGCTTGAAGAAACAGTTAATTTTTAGTAGTTTCAGATTTCTTTTTCATCATTTATATAATAATGAATTCCAGTTTGCAGAATAAATTAAGTCATTAGTTAATTCCTGCTAATTATAATTTGAAGTTTAAATTTCCAGTTTTCTTCTCAAAATAAAGATTTTATATTATCTTGAAACTACAGATATTAAAATTTTACTGTTTTTAGATGTGGATAATTATTTACTTTTTTAAAAAAACAAAAAAAAACAGAGACTTTCTATTTCTACATCTTGACCGTTCAGCCATTAAATCAGAAGTGAAGAATGCCATGTTGCTTTTCTCATGCTATCTAAAATCCATTGTTATAAATTAATAAAAAAAATTATAAAACATTATTATTGTTATTATTTTTATTTAATCTTCATTATTCCAAACTCGATCATTTAGTAATAATTTAGACCTCATATAAATTTTGACCTTAAACATGTCCGTTTATAAGACAATTAGTATTTTAGTTAATGATATTAAATGAATAAAAGAAAAACAATTAACTTCTACAAATAGACAAACATATTAGTTTATATGTATTTTTATATACATGTATACACTACATGTGTATAATGAATTTGTTTGCTTTCTCACAATAGACAAAAAAAAAAAAGAATTAATTTTTTAAACATATGTCTATATGTAGGTTTATATATGTATATACTACATGTGTATAAGCAAGTATGTAGGATATTTTATTTGCCTACCACTTGGTCTGAATTCAAACATTGTGAAAGAAACTGGGACAGGTATGAAGGTTAGTTGTAAGCTATCTCTTATAATATATATATATGTTTACCTACAATTTATGCCTATGGATTAATTGATGCAGCATAAGATAAAATGCTAACTATTTCAAAATGGAAAATTTAATAGCTGAAATATCAAATAAAAAATCAACCATGGAAATTGATATCTGTTTGCATTTGTGTTTTATATATATGTCAATAAAACCAGAATTATAAGGATGCATATGATAACTTCTAATGTGGAAATAGTTATTAAAAGGATTAATGTGCCTCAATATCTTACTGGAAATTATTAGTTGTTAGCTTGGTAGAATAAACTCCAAATATTACAACCTTTTCTTGTTGATTATTGCATTCTAAATATTGGACTTTCTTAATGGATTTTTTTTTTTTTTTGGAACATGGTGAAAGGAATCTAAAAAGCAGTGGTACTTTAGATAATGAACATTAGTCACTATCTACATGTTGTTAGGTTTTATTTATGAGTTAATATTATTATATTTAAAAGAGTCATTTTAATGTGTATTTTATATGTGAGTGAATATTTAAATAGACTCTTAATCAAAGGAAAAGCATAATAGTCTTTTAAATTTTATAATTAGTAATTAAAATAGATTTTTGCTTAATAATTTATTTAAGTTTACCTGGTATCTGTCTAGTGGGTAAACTGTAACAAGTTGGTATTTACTTTATAATTTTATACATTATCTATTTCAAATTAATGTATAGATAGGTAGGTCATTCAAACCTTATATAGCATTTTAATTTTAGTTACCATAATATATATTCATAACGTTAATTTTTTTATAGTTCATTTGTAAATGAATTATTATTATTATTACTTATTAAATTTGAATTCTGAGTTTTATTTATTAAGTTAATAAAGCAATCTTAATTTATATTTTATGATAAACATGAATACACCAGATCTAATTAGTAAGTAATGCAAATGTCATTACATTAGTATTCAGTAATTAATAAGGATTGATCTGATAGTTTCATTAATATTAGTTGCTATCCACACTATTAATAAATTTTGTAGTACAATTTTATTAGTCATTGGATTTGGTATTTTTATGTTCTGAGCCTAACATAAATTCTATACATAACAGCATAAGGGTTGTTTATAAATAAACACCAATATAAATTTAGCAACAAAATTTGAATATTATACCAACAGGAAATTTAGTTTATTTTTTTAATAAAAAGCCTTTCAAATCTTCATCCAGTCACTTTATACAGATTTGATTTATCAACTGACATAGCATTGTCAAATGTATCTTGCACATTGATTCATTACATGTTTATATTACCTAATTAGTATTATTTTAAAGTTTCTACTTTCTAGTTTACATGATATTAATAAAATCTAGCATTCTTTTTTATTTACTATTGTTTTATATATTTACTCTTGATTGTATCAATATAAATTAAGGATTTGAAAGTAGGGCAGACCAAAGAATCTCTTTTGTATTTCATTCTATTTTTATTTCATGATAAATTTGTACCTTAATTTAGGTACATAACAATGTTGTTCCCATTACTCACATTTTATACTGTTACACTATGCAATAAAATAATATTTAGAATTAATTTCAAGGAATAGCTTAAATCATATCATTTGGCAATCAATTTTCAGGGAATAGATTAACTTACACATTTGTCAATCAACAAGTAAAAAGGATAAATTTCAAGTTATCCATATTGGCATCTTGATGGATAATGGCAATGAAATGGAGAATAAAATAAATATTTGTCTATGTATAGCAAATGTGCCTCAAACCTGTCCTAATTGGAGAATTAAAATAATTAACAATGATCATTTGGTAATGCACTAATAGAAATAAAATTTTAAAATTTTAATTGAAATATAAAATCTTCAGTTCATTTTGGAATGCTGCTATACTTCATTTTTTATAAAAATTATCATATCAATTTATTTGCCTAAGATTATATTCACTATAGTTAACCTAAAGTTTTTATGGATAAATTCTTCTATTAAATAATTATTATGAAAAACAGATTTTGATTAATGGATTTATTTTATCTTCATAAAAAAACTTTTCACAGAAGTACTATAAATCAGGAATACCATCAATCAACAAATTATTTATTACATCTCCACATCAAGAAAATAAAAACAATTCATTGTAGTTATATGTAATATTTGAAACTTATTACTGTTAATAAATTTAATTGAAGAAGTTCAAGCTTCATTGTTAATTACTCTACTATAAGAAATAAGTTTTTATTTATTCATCAATTGGGATTTATAATATAAAATGTGTAAGTATTATATCCCACACCGAGGAAATAAAAACAATTTATTGTAGTTATATCGAATATTTAAAACATTATTATTGTATTCCATTTAAGAAGTTCAACCATCATTATTAGTTACTCTACTATAAGAAATAAGTATGTACATTCATCCACTGAAATTTTTTAATATGAAATGTCCAAGAGTTTAATTATGTCAAAAAAATTTAGAGATTGCACTAGGATATTTTTAAACTGTCAAAAGACTCTTAATGTACTTTGAATTACAAAAATATATTATATTTATTAAATATGCTTAATTATAATAATATATAGAATTATATGATCACCATCTCTTATACTAGCACATAATTGTTATTAAACATGGCAAAACTCTCCATACAGTAGTGCCACCCTGTGCCAAGCAGAGTAATCAATGGATGCCAAAAGGCTTGTGCATAAAATTCCTATCTAGTGCCTACTCATCCAATATCCCCAGACTAGTTTCTGGATTATGGCCTTTGGTGGCTGCTGGAGGGTTGCATTAGATCCTAAAATCTAGGTGCAGTGCTCTCAGATACAAGGCTCCTCATTGATGAAGGCCATAAGCCAGAAACTAGTCTGGGGATATTGGATGAGTAGGCACTAGTGTATGGAGAGTTTTGCCTTGTTTAATATATAGAATTATGTGTTTAATAAAATTATCACTAGAAGAAAAGTATAACAAAAATGATAGCTAGTATATTTGAAATTTTATAATTACAATTTAGCATAAGTGTCTGTGTTATCATTATGTATCATGGAGATGGGTTGCTAAATAGTTAAAAATTAATTAATAATTATTTATAGTTAAGATATAATATTTAATAGTTTTCTGTTTTATTGGTCTCTTAATTTAATGTTTCCATAATTAATGGTATCTAAGATATATGCAGAAATGAAAATGTGATATAGTTGAAATATTATATAAATATTAACCTTATTTTATTCACATAGATAGACCAAGGGTTTTCTAGAAAGTATATATAGTCGTGACAATGATACTTTTATAGATATTATTTGTTCACTTGAGTAAAACTTCTGACCATATTGTATTGCAGTTATATTTCTAATATCAGCTTAATAAGCTTTTTATGTACTGCCACTTATACCTACTAAAAGGAGATGAAATAAAACCATATGTTAAGAAGAGTATTTATCAGTTTATTGTTTAGATATGTATAGATGAATGATATTATTTAACAAGAGATTTAATAAAGATTTTCTTTTTGTTTATTGTTTATATTCCAGTTTCTTTAAATAATATTTAGCAACTTTCTCCAATAATGTGTTTTATTTTATATCATATTGAGATATACTATACAATTAATTAGTAATAAATTAGAATTTATTTTACTAAATAAAACATTGTGAAAATATTAATAGTTATTGTTGAGATATTTATTTTGTTTATGTGTTAATAAATAGATTATATATTTTTTTCATTACATAGTATCTTTATCTTTAATCATTTTAAATACTCATCATCTATCAATTTAATAAATAAGTATGGTCACTATTTTATTTTATGAGTTATCTTAAAAGTACATTGCTTTAAAGAAACACTGTTTCTTTTCTTTTGATACTCTCATATAAATATTCATAGTAATAGTTAGTTGTTTACGATATTGATTGAATATAACAAAATATTTTTTGTTATTTAATCGTATTATTAAAAATAACTTATAATTAAAAGATTTTTTTAATTAAATGTCATTTATTATACTTAATTGTTTAACCTTGAGATTATTTCACAACAGACTCATGTAATAGGAAAGCTTAAAATATAGAATCACTAACCTGAGTATATGATTTTTGATTTAATTACTTATTTATTTGAATCCGGTAGAGGTGTGTGTACACTTTAAATTGAATACATAATTTTAATTATGAATGCATTATATAAATTATATTTATTAAAAATGTTAATAAAATTAAATATATGCATGTTAGTGAAAGCATTTAATAAATATCTTACGAAATAATTAATGATACAACAGATTAATACACTTAAATTTTAATTTCATTGCCTCTTGATTATTTACAAACAATGATCAAAAGTTAATATAAACTTTGCAGAAACTAAAACCATATAAAAACTCCACAAATCACTAATCAGTTATTATTCAGTTTCTCAGGTTTACTATAGATTTCGTTAAACATGATACGCTCATGATTTTTTAAAAGATAGGAATTAGTTTTGTTGGGTTCTTGCAAGATGATTAAATAAATACTAGTTCCACACCATTTTTTATATCATTATTTCATATTTCACAGAGCCTTCCACTTTTATTTATGTTTTACATGATATTAAAGATTTTAGTTCTCTAATTGGAAGATATTACATTATAATTGGTTTTGTATCTTCACTAATATTTTTCCAATAAAGTTATTAGTTTTCAATATTTTTTTTATTCTCAATGATTTTTTTTTATCATTAAATCTAAACCTCACATTTACATATGAGATAGGAAATGTGCACTTCTTATTACATATAATTTGTTCTGTCACATGATTTTTTTTTTTTTTTTGCTTTTCAAAATCTTGTTTATGGTTTATAAATATGTTTAATTTAGTTCCATCAATTTTAATTTTTTCCATCATATTCACTTTTACTTTAAATATATATTTTTTGAACTTTTATTTGATCATGTCATTTTATTTTTTTTAGATATGCAATATCTATGTTGGTAAAATGTAATTTTTTTGTCTTATGCTTCTAGAATTTTTTTCATTTTTAAAGGTTTTTAGTTCTGCTTTTTTTCTTGTTATAATCTAATATATTGAAGACAGTATTTCTTATAATTAATTTCAGAATGTTTATTTCCAAAAATAGGTAGTTTTTTTGTTAATAATCCCTAGCTTAGTTATCACTACTTAGCTTCTATATAAAGTTGAAAAAATTTCTGCCAATAATTTATTAATGGTAATAGTGCAGATTTTATGTAGTTTAGAACTATTGAAGTGAATACTTCAAGAAATTAGAATATTTCCATTGTTTTTGCAATACTATGAGTCAAATAAATATATATCAATAGATCATTTTTTCTTCACTAATGATAGAATTTTATGTCTTCTTGATAAGTATCTTGTTTAATATTTATTGCTAAATTATTTCTTGTTTTTATTTTACAATCTCACAATTAAAATTAGAAAAAAGTCTACAAAGTAGTTCTAACTTATAGTTTTTCAAAAATGGAATCCAGCATTTTGTAGTTAGTTTTTTTGCCCAGATTATTAGTTCAATTGCTTATTAAACAGATTCTTCAAATCAGTCAGAGATGTTTAGTTCTGATATGAGGCGCATTCTAAATCTTGTTTAATTCCGATTTTATGCCAATTAAGAGTGTGGTGGAATGAAAATTGGACTAATATTGCCAATTTAATTTTTAAAATAACAGAAGATGGAATATTAATCATGATGAATTTGAATTATAACTCAACTAATATTATGGATTATTAGGCTAAATGGTAATATATGAATCTATTTTAAATAAAATATGCTAAAAAATATTTTATTAAAAAATTAATAGTACAAAAAAAAAAACACATTACAAAGTCTTAAATCTGAATGCTTTTATGATTTATAGCCTCATTACTTTGTAGTAAAATACAGAAAATGACATCCAAATTAGACAAACAAAAATAACAAATAGGACAAAATTGTAAAAAAATATAACACAGATTGTTATTTGATACATTATAGTGATATAAGAAACATAGACTTTCTTTATAATATAATAAGTATATATATAAAATTAAATTATTTACTAAAATATTACAGATTAAAGATTTGAAATGAATAAAGAAATTTACAATATTACAGAAAATATAAGAAATGTTCAAATCACCTTTTCAAAGTCTGAACTGTTCAGACTTTTATATTTGTTCACAGAGGGTGTTGCTGAAATATATTTGGGGGGATGATTTGAACATTTTTCTATTAGAATTTTCAGCTAATGATAGGTAATGGGATATTTACAGAAAATATGTTTAAGCTAACAAATAACAAAAAAAAATTGTATTTTAAAATTTCTGCAGTAATTAGCCCTCTTCAATAAAAGTGTTCATTTTTTCTACAGATTTTATAATATTATATGGAGATTTTAATTATTAAAATTATAATTTGAATACAAATCTGATTACCATTATGCATGCATAAGATTTAAAAGTATGATAATAATGTTCTTTAAAACACCAACATAGTCAAATTAGTTTGAAATTTTTAAAAATACATTTTTTTCATCATGGACATTGAAGAAGGGTTATCATAAATATTCTTTAAAAACATTTGTCAGCAACCTTTTCAGAGATGGTAAAGTTAATACTTCTTTAAATTTCCACAACATTATGTGATCAGTAATTTCATATTATTGTATCAACCAGAAAGATGATGGCATACAGGGATAGCTGATTCATAAACACTGCAACACCTCAGAAAAAAATTAATTATTAAAGTTGTGCTTGAAAATATCAATAATATAACAGTCATTCAATATATTGCATAATTATTGCATAAAAGCAATGCGTAAGATTCTATTGAAAGACACTGCTATTTATGACAGTATCAAAAACATCATATTCGGTGAATTACAGCAAATTCTGCAAGATTGGTTTGCTTTTATCAACACATATAATTAGATCCGTTTAAGGATGAATGTCTATCTATTCTGGTATTCTTTAGAGTGAATACATTTTTTTGTTTTTATTTAAGATTAGCAATAAAATATTCTGATTTTTTTTCTTATAATTAACATTGATAAATTGACATTGCAGAAAAATATAACAAAATAATAAAATAATTATTATTTTAAATATTTATCATGATGAGTGTTAGTGTTGAATGTATAAAAAAATTACATTTTTCCAATTGATATATGAAAAAATTGAAATAAAAAATAAAAGTCGATATATTCCAGATATTATTATTTGTTGAATAGCAGTTAATAAATTCAAAAAATACAGATCTTTTAACAATGATTGGAATCAAAAAATAAAATAGTAGAGAAATTAAAAATTCTCTGTTTTATTTTCCTTGCTTACTTTTTGGCAGCAATACTTTCTTTAGGCATTTTAGAACACTTTTTATCTAAGATGTTTGCTTAACTGAAGTTTTGGGAAGATGTATTTAAATTTTTCTGTACTAAAGTTATATAATTGCAACAATTCTTACAGTGTATAAGTTAATTTGACAGTTAAAATAATTTTTACATAAAATTTAGATTAATTCACATTACAAAACTTGAAAATAACAAAATATTTATTATTTTGATTAACAATATGAAAATGTTCAGTATTAGAAATTTACCAATTAAATCAGAATGCATGAAATTCAGCTTAACTATAAATTTTTAGACCATTTTCAACAAAGTCTCTTATGTTATGACCATGCTAAGATTATTTGATTCTGAGAATGGATAATGGTAGACTGAGATATAAATAGTTTATATACATTCATGTGACAATCCACATGATTCATTACAAAAATGACATAAAAGGTAACATATAATTTGATTTTAAAATAATCAAAAATGGTCAATATTTAGATGAGTGAACACAGAATTCTCATCCAAAATTACAGATATAAAACCAAATCCTCATAGAAAAAATAGCAAATAGAAATAAAACATTATCTTAGAACAATAACAATATTTCCATAATTTTTTTGTCATTACATATTCTAAACCATTAATAATAGTTATGAAAATTAATTAAATATTTATACTAACTCAACCAAATGTGTTTATATTCTTTCTTTTTATCTATCTATCTATCTATCTATCTATCTATCTATCTATCTATCTATCTATCTATCTATCTATCTATCTATCTATCTATCTATCTATCTATCTATCTATCTATCTATCTATCTATCTATCTATCTATCTATCTATCTATCTATCTATCTATCTATCTATCTATCTATCTATCTATCTATCTATCTATCTATCTATCTATCTATCTATCTATCTATCTATCTATCTATCTATCTATCTATCTATCTATCTATCTATCTATCTATCTATCCATCTATCTATCCATCCATCTATCTATTTATCTATCTATCTACCTATCTATTTACCTACCTACCTATCTATCTATCTATCTATCTATCTATCTATCTATCTATCTATCTATCTATCTATCTATCTATCTATCT
This sequence comes from Epiperipatus broadwayi, assembly GCA_028023455.1. NCBI lineage: Eukaryota > Metazoa > Onychophora > Udeonychophora > Euonychophora > Peripatidae > Epiperipatus > Epiperipatus broadwayi. The sequence continues at coordinate 13,431,362 of JAQFVV010000008.1, read as the reverse complement.
ATCTATCTATCTATCTATCTATCTATCTATCTATCTATCTATCTATCTATCTATCTATCTATTATATAAAAGAACAATTATTTATTTTAGCACTTATTGTAAGCTTGAATAATCAGTACATACTAGATGGTGGAAAACCATAATGTTAATAGATAGTGTTGTTCTTGTTTACAATACTACAGTAATCTGAAAGAATCAAATGATGTTCTAATTGAATTAATATTCCTATTGAAATAGTATGCTTTATTTATCATCCTGTTTCACTTACTATGTTCCATAATAGTACATTTTCTCTGGTTTAAACCCATCCAAGTCCACGTATATTAGTTAATGTAATACTAAAATATTTATAATAGTGTATATTTACGTGTATTGGTGTGTATTTGTATCTGCGTGCACATTTAATAGTCATTTTAATGTCTGTATGTGTATAATGTATATGCATTTATAAGTTTAAAATTAATTTAAGTTGTGAACATCATTGTATGTGTGGGAGCACACCTATGCATATATGCGAAGGGAACTGTAATGTCATAAATTTAGTAAACATTACAGATTTTTTAAATTATATTTCTAAATTATTTTAAGTTATTTAATTTACAGAATTGTTGATATTCACATATAATTCTTAAATTTAGGAGTGTCTGTCTTATGTATATGCTAGGATGTTGACAGCTTAAATCTCTATTTTTTTAAAAGAATCAAAATGTTTTAAAAAATAATGTTAAAAACAAAGACAAAATTATTAACTCGGTTCTGCTTGTCAATAGCTAAGCCAGATGCTTTTGTCTTATTAAATTTATGCTGGCTATTAAAAATTGAAAAGTAAAAGTTGTAAACAACTTTTAATGGCTTGTGAGGGGGTAAGATCCAGTTTTAATCCAAAATTGGCTAACTTTTTAATTGTGATCAATTGCAGCCAGGCACTATGCCAAAATTGATGATGAAGACCCGAGGCTAGAAGGCTATCATGCCTTCTTTCTCACAGAGAAATTGGTCTAGGAGATGGAGGGAGTTCAAAACAGCAGCCTGCCCAAAACCACCAAGAATGAAGCAGCCCATCAGTGAATGTTAGTGCCTCACTATGCAGCCACCTCAGCAAGAAGATGATCAATAACTAAGCTTCCTCAGAGCTCTTAAACTAAATTTTAATAAATCATTTCTATAATTTTTTGAAAAAAAAACTATGAAACTAAAGTTATTATTAATAATGAAAACTCTGTAATGAATTATACTTATTGATTTAAATATCCTAATGTAATCTTATTTAAAAATAATAAATGTAAAATCTTGCCTAATTAAAAGTTAACTAATAATATTTCTGCAATCATGATAACTATTTTATTCTTGGTCTATCGAATCTGTGGATATGCCTTCATTACTTTGTTTATTTGATATTTCATTAATTATGCTATGCCATCCCTCAGAGTGGAGATTATTAAGTATTATAACAGTAGAGAGCTAATTAGACTCTCTCAGATAATTGTAAATTGCTTATTAGCATGAAAATAAATCTCCGTCTGAAAACTACTTTTATATATGTTGATCTACTATGTTTTAGCTTTGTATAATTCAGGTTTGCATGTTAAATGATTGCATTTAGTTAAATAATAGCAAGAATGATATTTTGAAGCATATTATAAGTAACTAGATAAGTCCTAAATATGTTTATTCCTCCTTAGTTTATTATCATAAACAATATAGATTTAACTGTAAACTAGATCATTTAATTAACCCTTTTTAGCATGTTTAAGTATGTTAATTTACAAACTGGAGTACAATAGTTTTGCAGATTGAAACTAAAGATTTAACACTTGATTAATTTTAATGTTTATATTTTAGAAAGCATTGCAAAGGTGTCTTTATGAAGCACATCTGTGCATTACACCTTGCTATATGTATTTCTTATTAGAATGGGCTTTAGTGTAAGAACCACCCTATTAGTCTTAGTTCAGACAGCTTTCTTTTAAAAATTGACTTTGGTTTTAAGGGTCACCCCATTATCTCTTTTTAGAACTGGAACATGAGGATCCAGATTGTTGTATAAGCTGCTCCAATCACCCAAACTTAAATGTTTATGTATTTGTAATAGCAAGTCATATGGTCTACAGGAACTGAGTACTTGGTACTAAATCCTCTGAGTAATTTCACATTTGAGTCACAACCATTATTTAATTTATGTAGTGCTGTAATCTCGGAAGCTCTGCTGCAAAGTGCTAGTTTGTCTTCCTTTATATTATTCAATTCAGCAATGATCTGAACTCCGGATTTTGTTTATATATATGCTCTACATAGAGGGCACATTTATTGCTCATGTAATATTAATAAATAATTTACAATTAATAGTGTCATTCTTGTCTGTTTAACCTTGGCAAATCTTGGCATGACATAGCATAAGTCAGGCATATTATCCGTAGATAACCAAATTAAGAGAGTGGCAATAATTGATCAAAAAATGTATAAAGTGTAGAGATGAGATTTTGTACCCATACACTCATCATTATACATCTGCTATGTAACCTCATACAATATTATCATATTGTTAGTATTGGTTTTTTTAATAAATATATATAAATGTATTCATGTTCAGTGTCTTACTCATAGCTCGTTACCATTCAATTAAATATTTTAAGTATCATGTTAGTTTAAGTCCACAATATGCATTATCCAAGTAGCCATAGATGTGTGTGTTTAGTTATTTATATATTAATTGAGTCATTTATTCCTTGTGTCTCATATTCCACCCTTTTGCTACTTCCAGCACATGAACTAGAAGAGTCCGAGTGTATCCTCATATATGTCATTTATAGGATAGTAAATCTTGGTGTATTGGTGAAGGAGCTGAGGTGCAATCAGATTTGAGGTCTCAACCCCTCATCTAGATCAGCCTTGGTATAATTTGCCAAAGCTCTGGATTTTGTTGGGTGATGGTAGAAATGTGATCATTATACTATTAAGAGGAAAAAGATGATTCCAGTCAGACTAGAATTGAATTTATTATAATACAGTTATTGATCTGGGTTCAGATATATATTACTACAAAAGCAGATTGGCTTGAATTCAAAGTCTTAAGACTTCTTTTTAATTTCAGGCTATTCACTTGACAGTAAATAAAATGAATTAATGGGGACTTTCATATTCCAGCTTTGAATTCCAAACCTTAATTGATAGAGAAATTGTTAAGAGATGAAGTTGAAGTATCATTTTGTTATGAAAGGAATCATGACAAGCTGATAATGTTTCAGTTAGATATACTATTTTTATGTTTCAGAAGTTCATAAGAAGTTTAACCTTTAGAAGTGTCGGAACTGAAAACAATCTGAGGAACTTGCACTATGAATCGGACATTCTAATACTGCACTAACCATGCAGCACTGCATACATTGAGAATAAATGTATGAATTTATAATTATGATTTACTTCATTTTACTCATATTGATTTTTCTTTTTTTAAAACAAATTTTATTGTAGCATGATTTTTGGTTTAACATCTGAAGAGATTAGAATACTAACTGAGAAAGTGATTAATTTTTTGATATTTCTTCTGATGTTATCATTCAAATCACTATTCCAGATTGTTTTTCATTTTTCAAGGATGTTTAAGCATACCATTTCGCTGTGCAGTTGATCTTAAGGTGTAGCAGTGGATATGAGAGCTAAAGCCCATTTTTAGCTGAATATATATTTTTTAAAAAACTTAAATTAATAAAATTGTTGTGCTAAGTCTGGCAATTGATTAAACAAATTTTAGCATGACTTTCCAAATAACCACTGTATGATTATTTATGTTAAATATATCATTAAATGCTAAGATATTTAAATAGTCACCCAATAATGTTATATTCTAGGGTTAACCAAGACTTCAGCATTGTTTTTTTTAAGTTGATGAAAGAGAAGGATATGTTTAATTTTATTTTTTACTTGTATGATTGCAATTGGTTATTACAAAAAAAGTAAGCACTTACAGTCTGTATGCTATAATTGTTATGTGTTGAGTTACAAGTATCAAACTTTCTGCACTCATGACTTTGACATTAATCACTTCAGATAAATATATTAATGATGATGATTAATAATTATTTACACAACTAGAACTTATCATTATCTCAGAAATCATCAATTGGCTTAAGTTTCAATATCTTATACATGTCTTCATCATTTGTTCAATATTTAACAATATCAAATTATTGTACTTAAAATATGTGTTTATATATAATTTAAAATAGTCATATTAATGTTTAACTAAATTTTACATTTTAAATGTGGATTAGAAGTATTTTCTAGTTTAATAAATGATTAGTAATAACCGTTGATCTACTTATATTGTCATTGGTGTCAAAGTTTATAAGTGCAGAAAGTTTAACACTCACAAATCAAATTATAATAATTTGATGTTGATAAATACTGAATGAATAATAAAGACATGTATAAAAAATGCTTGGCCTTATTGTTAAGTATTACAACAGCATGAAATGTGCATCATGAAAGTCATTTGTTTTTTCAGGTATGTTTATTCATTTTCCCAAAAAAGTATGGTGAAATCGAAGTTTTAATTATATCTTTAAAAAAAAATATAGAAAAAGGTATATATAGGTCAGGGCAGTTTGAGTTTAAAAGAAAAAATAAAGATATATAAAAATAGGCTTAAAAATAAATATCTTAGTTCTGCAATATCCACAGGCCACACTATTAATTTTAATGAAGCTAAGGCTGTCTTCTTTGAAAGAAATGAAATTGAAAGAATTAAATAATTTTTATTGTTAAAAATTTATGATTCTGAAGCAGCAATTTATTTAAAAGTTCTTTTAATGTTAAGGGTGGATGGGAGGTAAGTGGAATTGCAAGTAATGTTTAGTTTAAATATGTTGTGATGTTGAGACGTCTGTTTGTAGCAGTAAAACCATTGGTTGTGTTTTAGAGTTTATTTTCTTGGCTAGTCTAGATGAGTTGTAAATTTGGGGTAATTTTGATTATATATATATATGAAAAACAAAAAACAAGTTAAAAACTTGCTAATGCTTGTATTTATGTCAACAGGTGGCGTTCTACCAAAAACACTGTCAAGCGTATGTTTACATAAACATCAGAGCATGCATTCACTATCTCTAACTTTAATTCCACTTTCAGATCATGATTTCAAGCTATTTGCTATCATCAGTGAAAGACAGGAATTTTAGAAACTAGATCTAAACACAAACTCTGAGCATTTATAAAACAGTTTCTATTCAGCTTGCAAGCATGAACCTTTTAGACACGTAATGTTTTCAAACTCAACATAGCAAGCCAGATAGCTATATGGGTCTGATCTCAGTTCAGCATCACCACATAGTAGAAGTCTCTGCAATATATATCATTGCTAGAAAGACCTCAAAGGTACATTTATGAAAAACAAAAAACAAGTTAAAAACTTGCTAACGCTTGTATTTATGTCAACAGATGGCATTCTACCAAAAACATCAAGCGTATGTTTACATAAACATCAGAGCATGCATTCACTATCTCTAACTTTAATTCCACTTTCAGATCATGATTTCAAGCTATTTGCTATCATCAGTGAAAGACAGGAATTTTAGAAACTAGATCTAAACACAAACTCTGAGCATTTATAAAACAGTTTCTATTCAGCTTGCAAGCGTGAATCTTTTAGACACGTAATGTTTTCAAACTCAACATAGCAAGCCAGATAGCTATATGGGTCTGATCTCAGTTCAGCATCACCACATAGTAGAAGTCTCTGCAATATATATCATTGCTAGAAAGACCTCAAAGGTACATTTATGAAAAACAAAAAACAAGTTAAAAACTTGCTAACGCTTGTATTTATGTCAACAGATGGCGTTCTACCAAAAATACCATCAAGCATATGTTTACATAAACATCAGAGCATGCATTCACTATCTCTAACTTTAATTCCACTTTCAGATCATGATTTCAAGCTATTTGCTATCATCAGTGAAAGACAGGAATTTTAGAAACTAGATCTAAACACAAACTCTGAGCGTTTATAAAACAGTTTCTATTCAGCTTGCAAGCGTGAATCTTTTTCATAAAATGCTTCAGAGTTCAGTGTATTAGATCTAGTTATCTATATAATTCTGATCTGTTCACTGATGCATAGCAAATAGTCTCTGCAATATCATGATTGCTAGAAAGCCTAAAGGTACATTTAGAAGTACAAAAGATAAGTTGAATGCATGCTCTGATGCTTGTATGTAAACATACACTTGATGGTGTTCTATTAAGATAGTAAGCCATATGTTGACATAAACATAAGCGTTAGCAGGTTTTTAACTTGTTTCTAACTTTTCAAAATGTACCAGTCTTTCAGATCATGATATATCATGCTGAGATTTACTATCATCAGTGATGATGACAGAATTCAGAACCATAGATCTATCTCACTTGCTATGCTGAGGTTTATAAGACAGTACGTATCTAAAGATTCAGCTTGCAAGCGTGAATAGAAACTGTTTCATAAACGCTCAGAGTTTGTGTTTAGATCTAGTTTCTAAAATTCCTGTCTTTCACTGATGATAGCAAATAGCTTGAAATCATGATCTGAAAGTGGAATTAAAGTTAAGAGATAGTGAATGCATGCTCTGACGTTTATGTACATACGCTTGATGGTGTTTTTGGTAGAACACCATCTGTTGACATAAATACAAGCATTAGCAAGTTTTTAACTTGGTTTTTTGTTTTTCATAAATGGACCTTTGAGGTCTTTCTAGCAATGATATATATTGCAGAGACTTCTACTATATGGTGATGCTGAACTGAGATCAGACCCATATAGCTATCTGGCTTGCTATGCTGAGTTTGAAGACATTACGTGTCTAAAAGATTCATGCTTGCAAGCTGAATAGAAACTGTTTCATAAACGCTCAGAGTTTGTGTTTAGATCTAGTTTCTAAAATTCCTGTCTTTCACTGATGATAGCAAATAGCTTGAAATCATGATGTGAAAGTGGAATTAAAGTTTGAGATAGTGAATGCATGCTCTGACGTTTATGTAAACATACGCTTGACGGTGTTTTTGGTAGAACGCCATCTGTTGACATATACATATATTATTAGCTTACATACTTTAAATATATTGATATGATAAATATAATCATTTTAAGGTGTTCATATTTATTGATCTACAAATATTTCTGTTCATCTCCACACTCCAAAGAAGAATAAAAGTGAGAGATCTGGTTTTCTTAGATGGTAAAATTATTCAAGCATATAATTAAAAAAAGAATGTTATTTTTTTATATTTGTTATAAAATTAAAATTAACCTTTTGTGTAAATTATGCATGATATGATAATGTATTAGAGATAACAATTAATATGAAATTAGAGCTCGTAAATAATAAATGCAAAGAATATAATGCATATTTATCTGTGTGTAATTGACTATAATCTTTAATTATGTATAAATTATTCATTTGAATAAAAAAATTTATATTTATCAGAAATTCACAAAAAATATGCAAATTGGAAGGGGTATCTGGGCTATGATCCAAAGATCTTGAGCTCCAGAATCTTTCAGTCTACCTTTGCACCAACTTAGGCCAAACAATTCTAAGTGCATGATTAATTCTTTCATTGATGAGTTTAAATACATCTACGTTTGACATTGATCATTTATGTTTGTTTTATAATTCATATATTTCTTTCTGATATAGAGTATAGTGATTAGATTTTACTTAAATATATCTTTAAAAACTATAAAATAATGTACACTTATTATTAGTTACATTTCACATTTATTGTGTATACATTTGTAAATATTTTATATTAATAAATTTAAATGTTTTAAAAAAACTTTAGTTTATGATATCTGAATGTTTGCTTTTGTATTATTTTTTAAACAGAGAAAGAAGAAAAAAGTAGTTACGGTAAGTAAAACATTGAAATAATATATATATAATTGTTTACTAAAAATATTCTATTTTAGTATAAAATTTGCTTTTGATTAAAAAAGAATACCTTTTTTTCTGAGGTATTAAAATAACTGAGCAGGATCAAAGGCCTCATATCTATTTCATATGTTCTAGTCATTGTAGCTATCATTGCCATGTTATTAATATGATAAATAAGCATGGCTTTACTGTTCATCAAATACATGAATCAGCATCATGAATTTACTAATTTTTATCTCTGATTATAAAATACCATTATCTTCTTTTTCAGATGCCAGATAATTTGTAACAAGGATTCAGTTAGATTTCTTGTATAAAGAATGTACATGTTTCTGAGTATGAACGTTCATTTATTTTTATATTTAGATTTGTGACATATAAAAATAAATTACGAGTTCCATTTCTTGGAAAACTATAAAATCATCAGAATACCATGGTGATTAATGGAAGAAACAGTGGATTAAAGCTATCATCTGATGGTTAATTTTTATATGGCAACTATTCATCACTTTACTATTGCACACAAATTTGAGAGATGTGCTGATTCAGTATAAATAAAAGATAGGAAAATACTATCATAGAGATTGTTGATATGTCAGATTAAGGAGTAAGTTTTGATATTAAATTCAATGAAAGATAGACAAATGCAGATGATTAATTTTATGCCCAAAAAGTTTGCATTAAACTAAATATTTTAAAATTGGCAAAGAAGATTTGAATTCGACAATATTTAAAAGATAAAAATAATGTAAATTTGGATAGGAATATATAATTTAGTAGAATTTATTGGCAGGAGGGGGAGAAGAGTATTCAATACATTATAATTTTTTTGAGGCAAAATCAAAAAGAAATGAACATGGAAGCATTGTAATGAACCAACATCAAGATTGGATTATGTTTCAATTAACGAAAAACATACATTTTAGAATTGTAATGTACTTATCCAACAATTAATGAGGTATAAGATATATGTTATTGCAAAATTAGAGAGTCAAAAAGACATTATAAATAATTAATATTCTTAACTTACAGAAATACTCCAAAGAATTCAGGTTAGAATTTAAAAATCATAAAATATTTTAAATATAGATAAGTTTTAAATGAGATCAGAAAGAAAATGATAAATATATTACTAATAATACATACTCAAATATCAGAAACAAAAAAAAATATTCTATCAATATTTCTACAAATAGAAAGAAAAGAATAAAAGAGCTAAGAAATGTATAAATAATTAAAATGAACAAGTTTAAAAAATGAATAACCTGAAAATAATTGTTCAATGTTAAGAAAAACTAAAAAAGACTAAAATCTCCAAAATCGTATGAATATTGAAATAAATTATACTAACAATAATAAAAAATGGGCCTATTAATAATAAAAAAAGAGATGATGTCATAAAATGTAAGAAAAAATTCAAATATTTATATATTAATAAAAGATACAAAAATAAAATAAAATATACGATTACAAAATCATCATTTGAATTGACATACATATTTTTGTTAAAGAAGTAAGGCATGCAATTAAATCTATAATGGATGAAAAACTTCAGGAGTCAAGACTTAGAAAAGTTGTTGGCAAAGCTATATTCCAACATTTAAATGATAAAAATATACTAGATAGATTGTAAGAATGTAATAATTATACTGATGTTTAAAATTGGGAATGGAGTATTAAAAATTAAAGTCCTATCATCTTTTATCAGTTTTATATAAGAATTTTATGAAGATAATTACCAATCCCTACAGAAAATATTGAATTTAACCTAATCAAAAATTAGATATATTATAGTTATAGTACAGTATATGGAAAGTCAAATATTAAAATTATTGAAAGAGCCAATAAATATGAATTATTATCTTACATCTGTATTTGTATGCTTTGTAAAGACATTCACTTATATAAATATTGTTTACAGGGATTAAAGATTTGAAATATCAAGTCATAGACTCAGAATAAAGTTATATTCTAAACAATATTCCCTAAAATACAACTCCAATGAGTAGATTATCATTGGCAAGTGTCTATTGCAAGCTGATTTCATATCTTCAAAACATTTTTACAGCTATTTTAATAGAAATAATGGTACTTGTTGGTTAGTTGGATCATGCCACTAGGTGATGCTGCAGTACCCATCAAGAAAAATATAAGCAATAAATTAGTACCATAATATTTTCTGAGTTAAAATGCAAAGCTAAGAGAATAAAGATAAATGGAGATTATTTGAGTCTTAAATTTTGGAGATGGTTGCTTTGCAAATAATGTTTCAGAACTTAATTAAATGTTGAAACTATCAAATGCAAAATAAAAAAGGTCTAAAGATAATGCTAAAAGATTAAAGTTATGTTTAATATATTTTCAAAAAAAAAGATTGGGACTAATGAATTAAAAGGTTATGGTTATAAATATCTAGTATATATTATTAATATGTATGAAAACATAATGAATGAAAATAATCTTAGAATTAAACACAGATTGTACATTTTTGGCTAAAATAACATTAAAATAAATTATATCTATATCCTTTAAGAAAATGGTTAATAAATGTTTTTACCAGAGCTTACTTGAATATTAAAACTTCAGACCATATAGTAAAGTATGAAAAAATATGTGATATGATTAATAAGAGAAAGTGAAAAATAATTATATGTACATGGATGAGAAAACAAATAGATATCACTAAAATCATTGAAAAAATATAAAGGCTAAAATAAAATTGGACTGGACATATTGATAAAAAGATAACAAATAAGTCAGCATTTGATATCTTAAAGTGGATACTGAGAGTTGTAAAAACTTAGGAAAAGGTTCTATTTGAGATAAATGGATATGATAAAGAAGTTTATTGAAATGTTTATAAAAGAGAGATAATAAATTAGAGAAACTAATAACATGTAGAGAGACATTCATTCTGCAATAATTTATTAATGGCTGAAAATGATGAAAATATAGTAGACAGCTTTTAAACACTGTGAAAAAATTTAAAAAAGACCTGTAGATTTAAAAAAGGGCATTTGAATCTATAACTATTTATTCTATCATTTAAACTTTGAAACATCATAATATAGACTCAAAGTGTTGTCAAATTCTGAAGAATATTTACTAAAATACAATAGCACTATTATGAACTACATGACAGCAATAAAACTAACATTAATAAAGTATGTAACAGTATGGTTTCATCTCTCCAAAACAATTTATTAATTGTCTTACATGAAGTATTTGGAAGATTAAAATAGGAAGAAAAGAGAGTAAAAATAAATGAAAATTACTTACAATAATTGTTTTTGCAAAATGGTGTTGTTTTTATAACTAAAGTTTCAAAGTTGGGCAAGAAATATCTCAGGAGTTTTAAGATAAAACCAGAAATGTAGGTCTAAACGTTATACACAAAAAGAGGAAGTAATGTTTAAAATAAAAGATAATGGAAAATCGTGGATTCAATGCCCATACGATTGTCAAACTCACACTAGTTGAAAATATTGCCATAATACAATCATATGCTTCCTTTTATAATCAAAGCACAATCATTTACTTGATAAACAGAGCAAAACTCTCCATACAGTATTGCCACCTGTGCTAAACAGAGTAATCTAATGGATGCCAGAAGGCTTGTGCATAAAATCCCTATCTAATGCCTACTCATCCAATATCCCCAGACTAGTTTCTGGCTTGTGGCCTTCGTCAGTGAGGAGCTTTGGATCTGAGAGCACTGCATCTAGATCTTAGGATCTAATGCAACTCTCTAGCAAACACCTTTTATCTCTACTTAACTACAAAACTATGAGAATGAAATTGAAAACACAAAAAATATTTTCAATCTAAGCTCAATAGCTTATATAGTCATATGGGTCTGAACTCAGTTCAGCACCCACACATTTTGGTGTCTTTGGCTCTTTTACAACCATATCCACCACTATCCCATTAGGCAGGATTGGTGTTAAACCATTAAGCATCACATGATCACATTTCCTATACTAGCACATTAATTGTTGATAAACAGAGCAAAACTCTCCATACAGTATTGCCACCTGTGCTAAACAGAGTAATCAATGGATGCCAGAAGGCTTGTGCATAAAATCCCTATCTAATGCCTACTCATCCAATATCCCCAGACTAGTTTCTGGCTTGTGGCCTTCGTCAGTGAGGAGCTTTGGGTCTGAGAGCACTGTGATCTTAGGATCTAATGCAACCCTCTAGCAACCACCTTTTATCTCTACTTAACTACAAAACTATGAGAATGAAATTGAAAACACAAAAAATATTTTCAATCTAAGCTCAATAGCTTATATAGTCATATGGGTCTGAACTCAGTTCAGCACCCATACATTTTGGTGTCTTTGGCTCTTTTACAACCATAGCCACCACTATTCCATTAGGCAGGATTGGTGTTAAACCATTAAGCATCACATGATCACATTTCCTATACTAGCACATTAATTGTTGAAAACAGAGCAAAACTCTCCATACAGTATTGCCACCTGTGCTAAACAGAGTAATCAATGGATGCCAGAAGGTTTGTGCATAAAATCCCTATCTAATGCCTACTCGTCCAATATCCCCAGACTAGTTTCTGGCTTGTGGCCCTCGTCAGTGAGGAGCTTTGGATCTGAGAGCACTGCATCTAGATCTTAGGATCTAATGCAACCCTCTAGCAAACACCTTTTATCTCTACTTAACTACAAAACTATGAGAATGAAATTGAAAACACAAAAATATTTTCAATCTAAGCTCAATAGCTTCTTATATAGTCATATGGGTCTGAACTCAGTTCAGTACCCATACATTTTGGTGATATTGTATGAGTAGGCATTAGATAGGGATTTTATGCACAAGCCTTCTGGTGTCCATTGATTACTCTGTTTAGCACAGGTGGCAATACTGTATGGAGAGTTTTGCTCTGTTTATCAACAATTAATGTGCTAGTATAGGAAATGTGATCATGTGATGCTTAATGGTTTAACACCAATCCTGCCTAATGGGATAGTGGTGGCTATGGTTGTAAAAGAGCCAAAGACACCAAAATGTATGGGTGCTGAACTGAGTTCAGACCCATATGACTATATAAGCTATTGAGCTTAGATTGAAAATATTTTTTGTGTTTTCAATTTCATTCTCATAGTTTTGTAGTTAAGTAGAGATAAAAGGTGGTTGCTAGAGGGTTGCATTAGATCCTAAGATCTAGATGCAGTGCTCTCAGATCCAAAGCTCCTCACTGACGAAGGCCACAAGCCAGAAACTAGTCTGGGGATATTGGATGAGTAGGCATTAGATAGGGATTTTATGCACAAGCCTTCTGGCATCCATTGATTACTCTGTTTAGCACAGGTGGCAATACTGTATGGAGAGTTTTGCTCTGTTTATCAACAATTAATGTGCTAGTATAGGAAATGTGATCATGTGAATCATTTACTTGATCAACCCAGATTAAACCAAGTTCTTCAAAATCTAGAATAGTTAAATACCTATTTATCAACCAATACTGACTGACCATTAGGATTGGCTGTAAATTGACAATCTTAAAAAAAAAATCTTAAGCTTGTTTATGATCTAAAAAAATTTCCAATGATCACCCAGTGTGAACTGATATTCCATAATGACATGTCAAATAAATATGTTAACTTATATTATGAAATCTTTTAAAACTATTACTACTTCTTCATCAGTGTTTGGACTTGTGCATTTAGCAGTTTTCAAATCAAACATATTAATTATTAATTTCAATAGATTTTCAAAATGCTGAAAATATATTAATTATTAATACTTGATGAAGGCATAAAGGATAAAATTAATCATAGAATTGAACTCAAATGATTAAATTTTATAAAGCTGAAGTAATATTAAGAAGAAATATGTATTTGATAAAGAAGATTTTTAATAAATGGAATATGCATGATTAGGCTGCTGTTTTTTTTTTTTTTTTACAAAATCTTGAATATAATAGCTATTAATATTCCACTCAAATTTATCTCTGCTCAATTAAGCAGCACTCAGATCTAACTTTCTTAAGCAATTTTAAGAGTATAATATAAACAATGATGACATTTAATTTGCCACTTATGAAAATCATGCTTAATTTAATCCTCATAATGAAAATAATGGCAAATAAAATAATATATAGTTATTAGACTGTAAATAAATTATGTAAACATCTAAATGAAATCCTATTAATTTCTTTATTAATATTTATTTAAACGCTATGAAGACTATCACAGTTGCCTAACAAGTTTTTTTTATTTTTATAAAATGATTAATTCACATTCCTGGTAATGACGGATTTAAGTATATTCCTAACATGTGCCAGTTTTTCCATGCATACACTACTATGAATTTTTGTATAAAACATATGTTAAAAATAAATAATATTTAGCTGCTTTCCCCCAGAACACAATATAATATACTATAGCAAAAAAAAAAATGGAAGTTTAAATATTATTTACTTGAATGAAGTTCTGAATCGATTTTGCTTTCACCAAACCTACTGTTTGGTATTAAGTTTGTAAATAAAAGCAACAGAATATCTTTCAGATTTGAATCATTCAGTCATGACTTCAGTTTGTTTTAATCAAATTTCCTGATGAAAATAAATGTTTCAAAGAACTAAACTGCAAGAATTTCAATGGGAAAACAATTACAAAATGACAGTTAAAATTAGACAAGTAACAACTTTGTATTTATAAAGTGAATACCAGAATAAAAAAAATTTTTTTTTTTAAATTTCATTTGAATTTAAATTTTATTTAGAAATTATTTTTTGAATACCAATAAAAATTGATTTTTAATTACAATAAGACTTTACAAAAGTTGGGATTAATTTTCATTTTTATCATCAAAAGTACAATGTGCCAAATTTATTCCACAATACCCCATGTTTGGTGCATACACTGTAGGTTGGCTATTCCAGATGTAGATTCATCTAGTTAATTGTTTGCAATATTATTATTGTAAAAGATTAGTTACATCAATATTGATCTATGGTATATAATGTTACCAGATTTAATTATCTGTTTATATCCACCAATAAAATGATTTCTCTATTTTAATAAATATCAGTAAATAAATGACTTTATCTATGCTAATGGGTATCAGTAGATGAGTAACCTCTTTTGTCTTAGTTAACAGACCTTATACACAAAATGAATCCATATTGAAGCAGTTGCAAATTAATCATTTTATTTATTTGAGTTTTCATGAGTTTAATAAAACATGAAATACATAATGGGAATGTAATAAAATTTTCTCTATATGTTGTTCACAAAACAAATTGTAATTGATAAACAACAATTTAATTTTTTATGACATACCTTCTGGTGTTTACTTGGCAATGATTTATGTTTTTTCCCCTTAAAAATTCAATTTTTTTGAACTACAGAAAAAAGCACGCAGTTAAGTATGAATAAATTTGGGATTAACAAAGAAGAGTTTATGTAAAATAATTGGGTAGATAAATGAACAAGCAGTTATTAATCATGTCACTGACAAAAGTAAAAGGCTGAAATGGAACTGAAAGAAATAAAAAACAGAGGAATGCCTAATGTCCTAAAGAGAACATCAAGAGATTGTAAGTCTTTGTAAAATGATTACAGATGAGAAAAATGAATATGAGAAAATCTATTAGAATAACAGGAAGAGAAGAAACAATTTTGAAACAGTAGCAGCTTTTTTCATACAATAGTGCAATCTAAAGAAAGCTATAGTAATCAATGGATTACTACTGTATGGAGAGTTTTGCCTGTTTAATCAATGGATGTTAGGTTTGTGCATCAAAATCCCTATCTAGTGCCCATCTCATCCAATATTTCCAGACTAGTTTCTAGCTTATGGTTTTCATCAGTGAGTAGTTTTGGATCTGAGAAAAATGCACTTAAAAATCTTTGCATTTAATGCACTACTCTAGAAGCCCTCTTTTATCTTTTTAGTTAACTATAAAGGTATGAATAGGCACTAGATATGGATTTTAATGCACAAACTTTCTAATATCGACTGATTACTATGGCTGGCATTAGGTAGCACTATTGTATGGAGAAAGTTGCTTCTGTTTTGATAGATTGTGAAGGTAAAAAAATATGGTAGTCATGTGATATTTTAGTGTTTTTAAACTGAATTGAACAGATTTTTATTCTGAATTGGAATGATAATAGTGGGAAATGATAATGGTTAAAGAATGACTACCATTTGATATTATGCTGGATTATTTTGTTTAAATATATTTCTGAAGAGTTTAAGTAATTTATAGCATGGCTATTTTTTTTTCATGCAATATAACTTTAATGAAATTAATATTTGACCATTTTTCAGATTTTCACACTTAGTCTTTGAGATACAATTATTTGTTACATTTAATTTTTTTGCATAGAAAAGTAATTAATCAAATATGAAGTGATATTGAGTAAAAAGAATCATAGTAAAAATTTTATGGACAGAATAATTCTTAATACCTAGAATTTCATCTTGATCACTACTTTCAACGGTTATCAGTTGATTGAAGGACGAAAGTCTCCAAGTTAAATCTAGTTACTCTGTTCCATAACTTCTCATCTCCACTTTACACTAGCAAACTTTATTATAACATTTTTTGTTTAATATATAATTGCTTTCTAGATCTTTACAATTATTTGGAATCCAATTGCATACTTTAATTTTCTATCTACTATCTTTTTTTAAAACAATTTATCTATCCCAATACCATTTCAGCTTCCTAATTTTTTTCAATGATCTCTGTTTGTTGTTTGATATATATATTTGCAATATATTTCATTTTTTATTATTCACTGTATACATTTCTCCATAGATCTTTGTAGGGTCTGAGGTCGATTCTTTTTTTTTCATTAAACATCCAAATTTCAGGTCCTAATTAAAACACATTTATTAAATACTTCCTTCCCAATATAATGCATATTTTCTTTTAATAGTAAGTTATTTTTATGGAGTTAGTAATTGTTAACTTTTTTTAATTCATTAATATTAAACTTTATTTTCTCTTTATAAAAAAGTTTTAGTCTTTTTAACATTGATCTTTAGTTTTATTTTCTTGGTTTTATCTGACAACTCTTTCAACATTTTTGTTTACAAACACAACCACACATCTGCTAAAACAGATGAATTAAGTAAGATCCATGTATTTTAATTTATAAAATGCTTATTGTAAAAGTGCTTTGAATGTCTTGGAGCCATAGAGTCATTCTGTCACGCCCTTTTATAAATGCTAATATTTTTAGTGTCATCATTTGGTAAATGTTCTTCAGAATTTGGTAACATCTTGGATTTGTATCTTGTTTTCCAAAACTTTAATGTATGAAAATGGTAATAGAGTTAAATTCCTTTCCATAATTTATAAATTCAAAGCATAATAGCAATTCATAGTCAATGATTTCATCATTTTTTTATTTATCTTAAAAAATGATATATTCAATGGTTATTTGTAACTTTACTTAATATCCGAATATGATCTATTGTGCTAGAACCACTTTTAAATTCAACAGTTTCTTTTAGAGTATTTGAGTCCAAATTTTTTTGCAGATGATAAATAATGATTTTAGTAAAGTTATTGTATAGAAGTAATAGAAGATTTATAGGTCTGTAATTTCTAATATTTTCTTTTTATCTTTATTAAATAGCTATATTATTACTGCATTGTTTTAGTTATCTGATACATCTTTATTTTTTTAGACATTTAGTGTATAGCATTGCTAACAATTTCTCTGTTTTTGCAATTATTTGTTTTAAGATGTCAGTAACTATCTCTATGATTTCTAAAACTCTTCTGATCTTTACACATTTATGTGACTCATCTCTTCATTTAAAACATTTGTGTCATTTGGATGTTGCAATTATAGTTCTGTATTTTTTTATTTTTATCATTACATATTTTTTGTAGGACTGTTCTACAGAATTCATGATGTTATCTCTTTACTAATAATCTAATTATTGGTTCTTATTGCTGAAATAATGTTTCTTCCAATAATAAGAATATGTTTTCTTCTTCTGTAATTTTCTTTAACAATCCACAATTATATTTTTTTACATCTCATTGGCTTCCTCTTGTAATATTTTATAGAATTCCAAATCTAAATGGATCATTTAAAAATATTTTTATGATCTTTTATTTCTTCACACATTTCCTCTTTTAATTAAAAATTTATAATAAATTTCTTAATTTTTGTATCAATAAGTTACATAGTGGTTTTTAATAAAGCAATAGTGATGTTATTGATCTAATTTATCTCATCCAATTATCAAAGTTTATTAATATTCTGCAAGTTCTAGTTATAATCACTGGAGCATTCTTGGAGATTAGGGATGTCAACTGGAGATCCTATGTTTAATAGCTTTTATCTCTTTAGCTTTGTATTAATGTTCTCTTATATTTCATTCATCATTGATTACTTTTTGTATTGAATCTATTAAGTATATTACAGTCTTGTAATGCATGTTTTTTGTTTGTGATTCTATTTGGATGTTTTTACTTTGAATTTTTCTCAAAAAAATCCTAACAAATTGCTTTTATTCAAAAATTTCCATATATTCAAGTTTTTTTCTTATTTGTAACTCTATAAACAAGAATAATAACACTTTCCTCTTTCAATTATTTTCCAATTCTAGCTTTAAAATTCTATTTGTGCTGATCAAAAGCATTCTATATATCTATTTTTTTATTTTTGACGAAAATGAGCAGGAGCGTAAATCTAAATTATCAGTATTTATTATCTTTCAAAAAACTGAATAACCATCCTGCCTCTCTATTTCATATACTATCTCTTCAATCCTATATATATATATATATGGGACAGCTCTATTATCCCATTATATATATATATATATATATATTATAATGGGACAGCTCTATTAACCTTACCTGCCATACCCTGTTGCAGCACCATATATAATGGATGGCCATACACTGATGTCCCGGTCTGAAAATACACTTGGATACTTCTATCAACTGTAACATCTTCATGCCTAACACATTGTATGCCAGATATAATGGAACCCACCACCTCAAAGTTAATGGTGCCATATTTACCAGAACCACAATGTACACCATGTGATGACACAAATATGACTAAGTAATTGGATAACTTGGATGAAATGTGTCAACCTACTATAACAAGTCATGTCATAAATTTGTGATTCAACAACACATTTGGGTGTGTCAGATGTTTCAGAATTAGCAATGACAGGTAATAAAGGGAGTGCATCTCATTACTATCAGATCTGAGCCTTCAAATAGGATGCTACAGATGTCACAATGAAATGTCCAGTTTCAAGTCACATCTACTTTCAATATACTAACTTATCATTTACTTAAAAATATTTCAATGTACCTTAGACCAACACATATTCATTACATCTCCCTTCTAAGCCCCATTACACCATGAAATTCGAACTCAGGGAGTTCTTACAATCGGCTCTCTTCAGGGACGGACCTACTCAATTATAAACAAAATCTGCCCATATATATAAGCCCAGCTATAAAAAAATATTGATGATCAATTATTTATAAAAGCAATATATAATGATGACAATGATCATCAAACCTATAGTAGTGTACATTCATAATGTGATGATGGTGATCAGCATCTAATGGTGTCATTGCACAGTAATGATGGGGATGACCAAACAGAGATCAGATTGATTTAAACAATTAATTTATTAACAACATATGAAACAATAAATATTTACAAACAAGAAATAATAAAATAGATTAATATTTAGTTATCAAAAAAAAAAGATTTCCTTATCATCTTGGTAACTTCATATAAGAAAACAAAACACAGTAATTTGACTTATATTATATACAATATTATATTCTGTAATTCATTAAATATATATAAACATAACACAAAATAAAGAAAATCACCATAAAAGTTCATTAATTATAAAATTACCCCATTAGAATAATTATTACAATATTTATAAGCTAGGGTAAATGTATTATCACTATAACTGCCCCCTCCCACTTATCTATATGTAGGTTAAAGTTATGGTAGAAATTATGAAAGCTAAAGACCATTTATTCAGAAGGATTAATTATATATTCAGAATAAATAAAATTACAAGTAAATATTAGTAAAATTGATTAGTATATTATCTATCTAGTCTTGTTATCTTAAAGTCTTTCCCTCAATATTATATATATATATAAATCTTACTTGAGATAAGGTCATCTGGATGGATTACTTTTGACTTCTAGAGGAATCTAAAAATTTACTTTATTTAAAATAAAAATATATCTATATATATTAATTGAAGAGAATTCCTTTTTAAATTTACATCAACAAGATATTTCTCCATCCATTGGTTTACTTTTAAGTTGTAGGTGATCGAATTTGGAAAAATACATTTTAAATACACAATAAAAAAAAACAATACATAAACTTTCAAATAAAAAATTACAAAAATAATAAAAAAAAAATCATCACGTGAATTAACTATATAACTTTATCTTGGATAAGCAAGCATGTAATCAATAAAAAAAAATGTCAATATCCATGGCTAAAAATTCCAATTCACCAAGTCTGTTGTTGTTATTTATATATACAAAATATCTTTCCTGATCGTATGAATCCATGGAAAAATGGTGCTGCACCAGCGTTTTCAAAAATAGACGTTCCGATGACAAATGTTATAATTTCATAGTCAAGCAATGACGTAGAATTTAGTTAGAAAAGTCCCACAGTATTAAATTATCTACCCGGAATATATCATAATGTTTCCTGTATTATAACATATATTTATAACTTAGCTTGATTATATATATATATATAAATAAAAATAGCTTTAAAAAAAACAGTTACTTTTTTAATAGTTTCAGATTTCCTTTGGATTAATATTCCTATAATGAATTTAACTTGTAAAAGAACTTAATTCACTAGTTCATTATTAAAGTTTAACTTCTGGAAACTACAAACATTTTTTTTTCTTTAGATGCCAAAAAGTTTTTTTTTTCTTTTGAAAGAAATAAAAACTTAACTTTCCTTGTCGTTTGTTCAATTCCCGGTCTTGAACCATTGTCTGCTTTTTTTTTCAATTGTAAAAAGAAACACTCTTTCATCATGTGACTGCTAAAAACCATATTATTACAACTTGAAAATAAAAAAAAATTACATTATAAAATATCATATTTCTTATTCCAAATTTGACCATTTATTAAAATCTTGACCTCATATAAATTTAATCTTTATGTCTGTCTATGTCAGTCAATTAGTATTTTTTTTATTAATAAAATTAAATGAATAAAAAAAATAGAAACACAATTAATTTCTACCAATAAATGAACACATTAATTTATATGCATCTGTTTATCTACATATATATATATATACACACCATGTAAACAAACAATTTATTTACCCACTCACGATAGATAAAAAAAAAACACTAATCTCTCAAACATATCAGTCTATATGTACGTTTATAAAGGTGTATATTACATTTATATAATCAGGTATGTAGGATATTTACCTTTCCTACCACTTGGTTTGAATTCAGGTATTGAAGAAGACATTGGGTCAGGTGTGCGGGCTAGTTGTAAGCCATCTCTTACAACATATATATATATACACATGAAAATAAATATCACTAAATCTATTACTTCCTCTTTTTTACTGTAATATTTTGCATAAATACAACTTATACACCTTACTTCAAACACTTTATAGCAAATATATATATATAAGTACTCACAATCTGATGTCTAAACTGTAGTGCAACCGTCCTCAGAGCTATAATATAATGATAAATAAAGTAAATATATCAATAATATAATAAACAAATGTAACCAATAAAATTAATTTATTTTAGTTTTATTTTATTATATTTTGTATTACTTATTTTTCTTTAATTTTTTAATTTTATTGATTAGATTTATGTATTATATTATTTATATATTTATTTTCTTTATCATTATGTCATAGTTCTGAAGAAGATTGCAAGACAATCAAAATATCAGATTGTATGTGTGTACACATGTACATATAATAAAAAATTGATATAAAGTGTTTGAAGTAAGGTGCATAAATTGTATTTATATGTGGAGATATTTAGTATGTGGAGTTTTCCATTTATAATCATTTAATGATAAAGCTCTTCCTAGAGCAATAGCCTATCAAGGTTAACTGCTCCAGGTTAAGAGTGAAAGTTAAACTGTATGGATATTGCACAAGCAGCCTGACAAACTCTTAGCCTGGGGCAGCTAATCTTGATTGACTAGAGTTCTAATATGAACTTTCTAATTAAATGATTATAAACAGAAAACTTCACATATTAAATATTTCAATCTAAACATCCATTAAAAATATATATATAAATATTTTTTAATACCAAAGTATAATTTTTTATGATTATTTGATTAGAAGACTCCATGTACATAATAATGTTTCAGATCCCACTACACTTTCTGTAGAACTTTCTTCAGTTATTAGAACATGTGGGTGTAAATTCTTTATTCTTTTCTTTAATAGAAAGAAAAAGCATAAAGTATTTAAACAATAAATATTTATAATTTAAGAAAGAAGAAACTCTAAAGAAAGTGTGTTTCTGGTGTAATTGGATGTATAGAGACTAAGTATTTTCCTGTATGTGTGGGTTTTTTATAAACTAGTTTTGATTTTGCCATGAGAGAATCTTGTCACAAGAACATCTAAGAATGCCAGTTTTTATTATTTTCCTGATTCTATTGTGAATTTAATTGAAGAGGGTATATTGTTGATGTGTTTCCAGAAAGTTTGTAGTAGTGTTTCACTATGTGGCCATACAACAAATGTATCACTCACATAGTGTAGCCAAACTTTAGGTGGTTATGGAGTAGTGTTTTAGTGCTGTTGTTTCAAGCTTAAATATTTCTAATCAGGGATGACAATGGTGAGCCCATAACCACATCTTGATTTTGTTGGAAGAATTCTGTGTTATATTGAAAGTACGTTTTTTATGCAGAATGTTAATAGTTCCATTATACTATCAATAGGAAGAATTGTTCTGGTTTGTAAGCTATTATCACTATTTAATCTTTTCTTTACAATAGACAATGCTTTTTCACATAGCACATTTGTGATAAACTTTCCACATCAAAGCTTACCAGTAAGACAGTTCTTTCAATTCTCATTTGCTTGCTTAATTCCATAAAGTGTCTAGAATCCCTGACAAAGGACTAGGTCTTGTATGCCAAAGGACTAAGAACTTTGAAAAGGAATCTTGAAAAATTTTAGCAAGGTGAATTTCTAAAACTAACAATCCATGGATTTTATGTAGCCAATAAAGATGGGAAATTTTGCTGAAATATTATGTTATTTTACTTTTTTCTGAATCACTGCTGCTTTCTGAGTAATGCTTGTAACTTTGTTTTTGTACTCAATATCAGATTTTTTGTCATGGCTCTAAACATATAATAGATAATGAAATTTCTGTTAAGGATTAAATGTTGCCATAATACCATATAATATACCTTTATTAGATATAATAGCAACCACCAAAAAAGTTACTTAAAAATGCTTTCTGAAGAAGCAGCAGGATTACACTAGAAAATAAAAAGAATATTTGACAAGCAATAAAAATTGAAGTCAATCATACCTTATGATGAGAGAAAAGCAATTAAATCTCTCAAATAGATAAATCTATAATTATTTTCCATGCTAATAAAGGCAATACAACAATTATAATGGATACAACTGATTATGACAACAAAATACAAGAACTCCTCACAGCAAGCCAATACAGAAAATGGCAAAAAATTTTATACCAGGTATAGAACTAAAGTTACAAGCCTTACTCAGAAAGTATTGCAAGTACTTCAGTGATTCAGAAAAAAATAAACTAACATAATATTTCAGCAAAATTCCCCATTTTATGAGATACCTAAAATCCATGGATCATGTTCCATTAAGACCCATTGTTAGTTTTAGAAGTTCACTGTGCCAAAATTTGTCAAGATTTCTTCTCAATGTTCTTAGTCCTTTGACATAAAAGGCTCAGTCCTTTGTCAGGGATTCTAGACACTTTGTAGTTTTAAGAAAAAAATTAAAATTGAAAGAACTGACTTACTGGTAAGCTTTTTTGTGGAAAGTTTATTCATAAATGTACCATGTAAAGAACTATTGTAAGGAAAAGTTTAAATGGTGATAATAGCTTACAAACCAGAACAACTCTTTTTATTGACATTACAATGGAAATATTAACATTCTGCATAAAGAACAACCTACTTTCAGTATAACACAGAATTCTTCCAACACAATCAAGGAATAGCTATGGATTCACCATTGTCACCCCTGATTAGCAATATTTATTATGGAAGAACTTGAAACCACAGCCATAAAGACTACTCCATGTCCACCTAAAGTTTGGCTTGATCATGTGGTTAATACATTTGATGTATGACCACATAGTCAAACACTACAACAAACTTTCGGGAAACATGTCAACATGACCTCTTCAATGAAATTCACAATAGAATCAGGATCAAGAACAAAAATTGGCATTCTTAGATATTCTTGTGGCAAACTTCCTTATGGAAAATCAAAATTATTGGTTTTGAGAAAACCCACAGATACTGGAAAATACTTAGCATATATATCCAATCACACCAGAAACACAAAACATGGAGTTATACTATCATTATGAAACAGAGCAAAGGAATTTTGTTTAGAAACCTGCAATTTGAAAAAAGAAAATAACTATGTAGAACAAACTTTTATGAAAAATGATTATCTATCAGTTGTTATTAAAAAAGCCTTAAATAAACAACAGAAAGATTTATCAAAAAATAATTGGTACTGTAGTGTATCCATATATGCCAAAAATAGCAGACAAATTATGGGAAATCTGCAATCAGTATAACATCAGAACAGCTTTCCAGAGCCATATCATACTATGATGAATTCAAACATCTACAAAGCCTAAACTTGAAATGCTAGAAAGAAAAAACTGCATATATGAAATACCATGTGAATGTGGAATAACATATATTAGTGAGACTTATCATCCCATTGAAAAGTGCTTGCATGAACACAAACTAATGATTAGAAAATAGAAAACAGATATGTCTAAGGTAGCAAACCATGTACCAGTGAACATATGTTCAATTGGGAAAATACAAAAATATTGGGTAGTAAAGATAAGGTACAAGGAAGAAATTTTAAAGAAGCTGTTCACATGACAATGGCAAACAAACCCATAAGTCAATCTAATGTGACTATATATAATGTATAGAAACCACTAATCAATTTTGCTCTAAGGAAAAAGTGGACAAATTAGGAGGAACCTCATAGATAAATATATGAAATTTCTATTGACTGTTACCTTTGGAAGAATGGCTCAATTAATTAGAGTATTACATTAGAATTCAATATTTGAGAATCTAAGGTTCCAGGTTTGATTCCCATGCTAGTACTATCACTGGTTAAGCCAGAAACAAGAGAGGAGAACAATATCTCTCAAAACATTGTCCATATACTAATATGTGTGCTATTATTAACAGATGAATGTATTTGGAATATTTAATAAAGTTATTTTTTTCTAAAGACATCCAATATTTATATTAGATGATGGAAGTAGTCCAATATGTAAATACAACTAAAATACCATTAACACAAACCTTTAGGAAAAACATTGAAATACCATCCCTCTGGAAGATAGTTTTTATATTAAATTTCATAATGTTTGATAATAACTATAAAAAGATTTTGATAATTATCTAAAAACATCAGCAACTTAAATGACAATCCCATATTGCATAACACACTGAAGTTTACTGAGGTTGAAATACTTACAGGAGAAATTAATAAACAGTTACAAGGAAGTGTTACTATCATGTCATTAACAAGCCATCTTAAATATAGGCACATTTACATACAAAAAATTATAAATTCTATCTCTTAGGCATAAGATCAGCTATACAACAACAACAACAAAAAACTTTAAATATATTTGGAAAGGCACATATAACAGAGCAGAGTTATATATTAATATCATATTTACTATTCAGACTTGTATATAGAGTTCATAGTACAGGACATAATTAACTTTCATGAAAACTAAATAAAAGAATTAAAATCATCGATCATAATTTTTCAGATCACATGAGTGGCTGTGGCTAATAGTAAATAGATTTCCCACTATAATAGATGATGATCATATTAATTTATATTGGTGTCTGAATAAATATGCAACCTTGTGTTCATCAGTATGCAAGAGTTCAACAATATCTGATTTCCACACTATACAGCACTAACAATAAAGTATTAATTATTATTCACCATCTTTCTCTTTAACTTTAGAACATTTTAAATAAGACAGTATTCTAAGCATTTTCAAGTAGTCATATAAATTTTCCAAAACTACTAAATTTATTTATTTCCAAAAGCATACACTTCAAGATATCTAAATATATTTTGCTAACATATATTCACATACACACGTGCATTCACATATTAATATTAAATAAATTTTGTTTTTGGTAATCAATTAATACTAAGTAAATTATTTTATGAATATATAAAACTTAATCCAATTTTGCCTTGAGTATACATTTTTTCATTATTTGTTTTTATATATATATATTTAAATTACTGTTAGTGATCATGTTAGTAAATAACTTCCACAAGAAGGTTATTAATATTAAATAAAGAAATAACATAAAAAACATATAATTTAAAATCTTTCTGTTCTTTATATTATTAAGTCCTTCAACCATTAACTTTTTAAGTCAAAGAAGCATAATTATTTTGATTCCCCTCTCCTCCAATGCATATTCTTAAAGGTCTTATAATATATTTTAGTCACAACACAATGAAATAAAAAATGATCTCAAATGGAAAGAATAAAACTAGATATAAAGCCTTTTCTTAAAACAAACAAATTAAGTCAAAATAAAAATAAAATTATTTATATTTCGGAATATATTGTTGTTTTTTTAATGGTAGATTATTTTCTTTTCTAAAGGATATTTTTATCCTAATGAACGTTTGTGTAAAAATATATAGAAAAGACTTAGTTTTTTTTCTCTTTCAGGCAAGATGGAAAAATTCTGAATCCATATTATTGAATGTGTTGATAACATTATTGTAATCCTTGTGCAAGATAGAATGTTTATAAATGTCATATTTAGGTACATTTTTCCAATGTTTGGTTGGTCCTCATAGCTTGGAGATAATTCATGATAAGCAGGTATGGAAGATACTAGTAATTTAGTTGATACAGGCAACCTAAGAGGGAGAGATAGATATTCTAAGGGTTTTTACTAATTCATGATCGAGCAGTCACTTTGATTGATGTTAAACAGTTTCAAAAGTTCTTTTCCTAGCTATTTCTCTAGACTAGAGAGAAAGCTTGGAAAAACAATATAATGTGATTTCTTAAAGCTGGTAGCAGAGCAAGCAAGAAGCAGCACAGGAAGGATAAAACTTAGCTATTTTGGTTTTTAAGATTTGAAATACAGGCTTTCTTATATCTGGAACTTAATTGTAAATATAGGGGATTTGAACTCAGACTTTCAAGCAACCTTCAACTATCCACACTATCTCATACTACTGATCAACATGACCACACACATGTAGAAAAGATAAAAAATCACCAATATATGTATTTTATGCTGACCCAGCACTCATCAGTTGATCCAGAATATCATTTCACCACACGCATATATATATATAACCAGTGCTCAGTTTATATTAAGATAGCAAATGTTCAGCATGAAATATGCATATTGGTGATTGTTTATCTTTTCTACATGTATGTGGTCATGTGTATCAGTAGTATGAGATAGTGTGGATAGTTGAAGGTTGCTTGAAAGTCTGAGTTCAAATCCCTTATATTTACTATTTTTGGTTTTTATAAAACATTTGAAATTTCCTGTTTTTTAATCTTAGATGAAATTTTATAAACAAGCAATGTTATTTATTAAGTACACATACCAATAAAGATTAAATATAATTAAAATAAATACACTGTCCTTTCAAAAAATATATAGTTACAAAGGATATTTGATCAAAAAAACATTTTTAATTTTCATTATTAAAAAAAAACTTTGGAATTAAAAATAATTACAGACTTTTCAAAAACCTATTTAATCACATCATTTAATTAAATTTTGATGTTTTAAAGTTTTTCCTTAATCAAATCGGTTTAACAAGAACTGAAAAAAAGTGAAAACAGATTTAACCAAAAAAAATAATCTGTTTTAAATTTTAATTAGAATTTAACATTGACGCGAGTTTTTTAATATATACTATTTAAACTATTGTTTTGAATTTTTTTAAACATTCACACACCTCAACATACACACACAAATAATTAAATGTCCATATGTATAAATATGTACACTAACCTAATAGATTAAATTTTAAATTATTCTAATGTTTCTAACTTACATTTAAGACCAAAATAAACTATATCAATGATCTTTCTGACTAACTATATATTCTATTTCTTTCTCAGCCTAACCTTGGCAGCTTGCCATTAATACTTTAATAATTATAAAATAATTAACTGATTATAGAATATAAAAAAATCAAAATGTGATTAAAAATTATTCTTAGTAAATTTTGCATGGAATAAATTAATCTGTTCCCTTTCTTTCATATGTAGTTACAGCAACAAAGACTGACAAATTTTCTTGAATCACAAATTAATTTTCATTTTAATAATATAAAAATTAATTTTCTGAGACTCAAAGTATAATTATTTTTAAACTTCTGATATCTAAAACTGAATAAATACATGTTTTAGTGTATCATAAAATTAATGCATGATAAATATTAGGGGGGGGGTATGTATTATATAGAGAAACTATTGTTCATAGAATTACAATGTTGTACTATGCATTAAATGACAATTTGATATCAAATAAAGTTTTTTTTTTTTAAATATTTACTTTTAAAAAATGAGTGGTAGTAAAATCTATACAAGAATCTTCATTTGGAAAATAGTATCTAGCATTGAGAGGACTATAAATGATTAATATTTTGTTTTTGTGTCTGTTATGAGAAATTTGATCTGGTAAGAAAATTTGGAGTATAACTGTTGCTATAAGCTTATCAGGAATATTTTGGATGACAAGTTTCTCATCCAGTCATTAATAAGATCAATGGAGGAATAAAAATAATAGGATTAATGATATGTCTTTATTCTTTTTTAATGGATGATTAGAAAAGTTCAATAGTTTTTTTAGAATATATATAAAATTTTAGATCAGTACTTTGAATAGTTAGTCTTGCTAGTGCTGCAGCAGAATCCAACTTTTTGCACGAAGGTGTATTTATACTTAAGACATATAATCTTAATTATAATTGAATCTAAATTAACAGCTTGGTCATATATAATTTTATTGTTAGAAAGCCTAAAAGAATTATTTTTGCAAAACAAAAAATCCTAGACTTTTAAATATAGTCAAGAGTAAATCTTGTTTGGTCAAGGTTGATTTAAACTATTAAACATTGCTCTAAATATATCAAAGCAACTACTAGACAAGAGGAGCAACATACCATATTTTGCAATAGAAAAATATTTTTTATATGTTTGAGGAGTGCCGTCTTTCTTAATGTAAGGGCACAAGTATTCAAAATTCATATGCAAACCTCAAATATCTGATTCTTAAATATATATAAAAAAATTTGACTCACAATAGCTTAGTTGTACACACATTGACATCTAATTTTACTATAAGATGTGATAAAATCTTTGACAATAAAAATTATAATTGGAAAAAAATTAGGAATGGAGCAAACTGTATCTTCCCTTACAATGGTATTTCAATCTAGACAGGTAACTTCCTATCTAACTATGAAATATGGAAATAAGTTATTATTATCAATGTATAACATATGATTATAATCGATAATATATTATTGTAATAAAATGTATATAGAGATTTTTGCAAATTTATTTTTATATATTGTGGAAACATTAATTTTTTTTAAAAAATGATTTTTTTCAAAATATATGTACTTCATGAAACATGCAAATGTGTGTATATTTTAATTTATTCATTCTATTACTATTATATTAAAAACATGAAACTATTACCAGTTATTTTTTTTATCCATTACAGTAATCTAGATATATAAGAACTTCTATTTCACATTTAAATTTATGATTTTGATTCTAATTTTTTTTAAAATATTAACTTTAGATTATCATTATGAATTAGCAGCTCTTGAAAAGGAACCTGAAATAACAGGTAACTATATTTAGTAATTTATCGTTTCTGTACTAATTTGAATAATATTACACAGAAGCATTAAAATTAAGTCATTTTTCCTTCTCTCAGTAAAATTAAAAATATTCAGTTTTGGAAGAACTATCCCATGTAATTGATAATGCTATATCTCACCAATTCACTTTTAAATTTAGCTACTATTCAATTCTCTACTGTAGAGCCATTTAATTTGTGAATCAGAATAAAACAAGATGGAGATAGTTGTTTTTTTTTTTTTGTTTGATGACAAATACATATTTTTTAACATCTAAAGAAGTGGAATATTTAGCATAGAGAAGACTCACTATGTGTATTTTTCATTTTGTAATTGAGGTTTTATTTTTATAACAAAGTATTTGATAAAAGTAATCAAATGGTTAGTTACTCAGGAGGTCACATGATATTAGAGCATAGGAAGTGCTAGATTGAGTTTTGCTTCAGAAACCTGAGCACTTCCATTTGGTTATGAGCTGTCTATATAAAAAATAAATCTATGACTGCTTGTGATTTGAAGATTTTTCAATGTTTACCTGGTCCAGATTTGAAATTCAGAATTATGAGCAAGATAGGGCTGCATTAAAGACTAAATCATAAGTCCATTTTTTTGAGTTGCATATCAAACATTATTAATTAAGCTTCTTTTAAAAAATAACTTTAAAAATACAAAATATTATTGAAAGTTGCTGCATTCATTATTAATTATCAAGTATTAATAGAATGATAAGGTTTTTTTTTTTTTTTGCTTTTTTTAGATTAAGAGATACTAAAGAAAAATAAATAAACAATTGTTAACAGATTGCCAGAATAAGGCATTAATCTACTTTAAAAAAAGAAAGTTACAGTGCTATGAACTTTCCTCACTTAGATAAACTTAACCAATCTCCAGTGAGTTTAAAAAATGTTTGATATGCTATTGTATGCAAATACCATTTCTCTAAAAAATTAAATCATAAATTATGGAGACTTTGTGATTGTTTTAAAGTAAAGTTTTACATCTATTAAATTTTTAAATATTAAAATGATTATTGTATGATATTTAAATAATCATGATTTCATTTATAAGATTTGTGAGCAGATCTTTTTTTTAAACTACTTTTATTTGAATTAAAAATATTTACGGATTAAACATTTATTTCTCAAAACTGGTATTTTATGACAATTTATAGTTAATTATAGACTTGCTTTCCATTTTATTTCAGAGCGCTCTGTGCCAACTATGCAATATGACATCAGTGTTCATTATTCTGCAGAAAAATGTAATCCTGAAAAAATACTTGAAATAAATAGTGTATTAGAACAGCTGGTGAAGCGAACAGCCTGTAAAGATACTTTAATATGTGACATCATCAACTCCGATGTCCATTGTCACCATAAAGAGGTATTTTTTTAGTGATGAGCTTCTTACTCATATGTTAACTTTTTAGTAATATGTAACACATATCTGTAATATACATTTGAACAGTAAAAAGTTTACTGTCCAAAGCAAGAAATATCACATGCTTATCTGCAATAATTTTCTATTGATTTATTAACCTCTTAATTAATACAATTTCTAGTGCCAAACATTTTATAATTATAAAAAGAATAAAATATTTAAAATGTAGTTTAATCCTATTACTAAAATGATATATATTTAATATAAGTCTACCCTTTAAATCAATAAATAATTATTTTTCATTATTTTTTTTTATTTTTTTAAATATCTTAGTAGTGTTTAAAGAGTAAATTAAAGAGAAAATGGGAATATAGATAGTTGACTAAATCGGTACTAATCCATTTCTAATTATTGCTTTTTTCTAATCTTTAAATTACATATACATTATATCTTAATACAATATTATTAATAAAGAGCATTTCTAGTGAAGTCCAATAATTATTATTGTTTTGTATAATAATTAAATGACACATTATCTTTGAAAATATTTATTTTTGAGTATCAGTTTACATTATTTATTGGGAAAAAATATTTGCTTGATCTCTGTTATCATTTTCAAGCTACCATTTTGAATCTTATTAATGATGTTATATGTAGATTAGATACATAGCTTTCTACAGAATAAATGGTTGCATTAATATAATTCATTCCTTCTAGCATAAAGATTTATATAGTGATATAGTTAAAGCCTCTATAAACAATACTAACATATGATAAGATAGCATTGTATTAGCAAAAATTATATTCTTTCCCACCACTTTTGAAGTTGTCTTCACTTTCATATGATAATCAAAATATCTCTGATGAATCCAAGTGAGACAGTCATTGTTTACTCTGAGTGGTCTAATCTGTGATAGATACAGTATTTAATGATAGATATGTTGTAAAAATATTGATTAAAAACTACAAAATAATATGCTAGTAATATTTTAAAAGACCAGATATATATCTAAACAAAGAGCTGTATCAATTAATAATTCAATGTTACACATGACACCAAAGAAGAACTAATTCTGTACCAATAAGATGATTTTGATCCTCAATCATCATTACAAATAATGAATAGAAATAACCAACAAAACATATAATTTTTTTCTGTTTACATTCAACATCTTCTTTCAAGAATTATATTTTACTCTGTTTAGTTTTACTTTAGAGTCACCTATTATACATTTGAAAACACCCACAAACTTCTCTTGCATTGGAATAATCTGAAATATAATAAATAAAGTAATGGCTCTTGAAAACATGTGATGAAATCAAAAAGCAATTTTATAAAAATGAATATCTAAATATTATTTATATAAACAATAAGATTCTTTTTTTTATTGTTAGAAAACACAAAGTTTTTAAATATGTATGTAGTGAAAGTTTCAACATAACCGAAGCTTGGAAATGAATCCAACTCTAGAGTAAGAATTGTGTGAAAGTGATAATATAATATCACCTCAAATAACTTCAACCAAAAAGATAAAAAAATAGAAACCAAGTTAATGGGAAAAAAGAATTTTTAAAAACAACTGCGAGTTTGTTTAATGTTCATAAAAAACATAACCAAGAACAGCTGAATGAGAAAATGAGAATTAGAATTGAAAGACATTGAAGAAAGAAGAAATTTAATCTCAATAAGAAAAAAGGATAAATTCAATAAACAAGAAAGGTAATAGCTCCATTGATTATATAAAACATTTCTAAATTTAAATTAAGATGGTTTATCATAATAGTCTGCTTTTGTTTAACTAGAAAAGCCATTTTTAGATATTAGAGCAATGTCTTCCAATAAATAATTTAATTGAAGTTTAAACTAGCATGATATTGTTAACACTGATATCTTATTTGCAAATTTAGTTTATTGTCATTAAATTCATGGTTTCTTTAGAACATCGCATCAAAAAGAGCAAATTGAGAATTTAATAAAAGACATTTAAATGTATAATTTTCAAAGCATTCAAAATAAGCCAGTTTTATTAATACATAGCAGGATTAGTCAATATATTATTTGCATTTGCTAGAAATATTTTCATCTTCAAATTTCTAGATTGAAAATGTAATCAATAAAAGAAAAAGTCTTATATGCAATATTAACTGCCTTATGTCACTAATTGCTGACTTTAAAAAGGAACTATTTACCAAATACAATATAGTGTTAAACTAAATAAGATAGATAAGTTGATTTTTCTAAATGAAAATCTTTTTGTTTTAAAATCAATAAGATAAAAAAATATTTTGTGCACCCTTGAAGAAAGAATTTTAAAAAAGGTGTAATAAAATGGTATGTGTGGAGTGTAATATTGTATGGTTGTGAAATGTGGACAATGTGTAATAAAATTAGGAACAGATTAGAAGCCTTTGAAATATGGACATGAAGAAGAATGGAAAAAATCAATTGGATGAATAAAGTAATAAATGAAAACAAATTTGAAAAGAGTAAATAAAAAAAGATTGATCAAAAAAATTAGAAAGAGGAACTGGATTGAACATATATTAAGAAGGAAGTACAGTTTAATGAAAGATGTTATGGAGGAATGGTGAGTGGAAGAATCAAGAAAGGACAGAAAAGATTGACATTAAAAGATGATATAAGAGATGGGAAGAGTTATGTGGAATTTAAAAGCTGGACAATGAAGAGAATGGAGTAGAAAAATGACTGAATTGATGATGTGACTACTCTCTGGACCTGTCCATGGGACAAAGTACTATTGATTGATTGATTGATTGATTGAAGACAAAGGTAAATTATATTAAACTGTAACACTGAGAAGTGTGTTGGCACCATATATTTGCTAGGCTTGATCATTATGCATTACTGCCAGGGCAGAAATAAATAGAACAATACTAAGGGCTTATCCTAATGTGTTTTCAGGGATTATATGGGTTGAAGAATTGGAGTGAGAAGTTAAATAAAG
Organism: Epiperipatus broadwayi; assembly: GCA_028023455.1. Classification (NCBI taxonomy): domain Eukaryota; kingdom Metazoa; phylum Onychophora; class Udeonychophora; order Euonychophora; family Peripatidae; genus Epiperipatus; species Epiperipatus broadwayi. Next base: position 13,396,925 of record JAQFVV010000008.1, on the reverse strand, counting down.
TTAGCTTAAATCCTAATGCAAAAACAAACAAACAAACCAATGACTCTAATACTCCAGACAATGCAAACCTTCTTTAGAATTGACAGAATTCACCCAACCATTTGCATCAAATTTTGAAGACTAATTGCTTATTAATGTTTGCTGCATTAAAAAAATATAATATTATTTAATTTAAATGTGATTATGTCTATGACTAAATTAAACTCAATGTTTTAATTAAATATCTTGTAAAACTATGTATAGTTTTTGTTGTCAAAAAGATTTTTATTTAAGAACAAGCAAAAAAATAGTTTTGTACTTTTCCCTGAGTATCTTAAAGTAATCATAGAATAGAATTTAAATAGCTTAATTATAAGGAGAGTGATTTTAAAAAAAATTAGAACAAGACTGCATCATTGTTCCCGGTTTGGTTTAGTACAGTGTCAGACTTTGGAGCCTAAGGTCCTCAAATTGATTCTAGTTCTATTGCTCAAACTTCTTATAAATTCTTGAGCAACAAAGTCATTTAATTAATTGTTAATTTTTATCATTAAAGAATAAATCATATGGTATAATATAAAATTGATGATCACTTCCTGTGTTAAATTTATTAAGAACATTACAATCTTGAAATATATATTTTCTTTTAGTCAAAATATAATCCAATTCTACTGTACCTTCATTTGGATACTTCCATATCCATTTCCTTTTAACATTTTTTCTCAAAAAAAGAATTCATAATATAAAGTTTTGCTTCTTCTGCAAACTCCACAAGTCTATGTCCTCTCTCAGTTCTATTACCATAACCAAAATTACCTACAGCATTTTTATCTTTCATTTGTTTACCAATTCTAGCATTAAAGTCTCCCATAATAATTTTAAAATGTTGTTTACTCTGATCAAAAGCCTTTTGTACATCCATATAAAAATCTTCTATAACTTCATCACTATGAGTAAGATGTAAGATACATGTTAATGCAAAACTAGAGAGACAAAAATTATTAAGAAAAACAATATTTACAGTTGATATTCCTAATCTTCAGAAACATTCTAATGAATTTAAATTAGAACTTACAAATCGGTTTCAAGTATTAGTAGATTTTGAACATGATTCAGATTTGAATGACATTAATAGGAAAATAACTGATACACTTTTAAAAACTGCAACAAAGATAGCTGGTAGAAAAAAGCAGCACTTGACCAATAAAATTTCTATTGAGACTAGAGAATTTATGAAGAAAAAAGGAATATGAAGATATACAAAAATGATGCATTAAAAAAGATTGAATATCTCGAATTTTGTAAAATGGTGTGGAAAAGAGTTGAAAATGATATAAGAAAGTATAATTGTGAACTAGCAAGTAAAGCTGTAGAAGAGAATAAAAGTCTAAAGAGTGTAAAACAACATTTTGGTATTGGTAGGAAATTTATATCTGCAATAAGAAAAAAAGATGGCATTATTACTAAAAAGAAAAATGACATCATGAAATGTGTAGAAGACTTCTATCAAGAATTATATAGTAGTAAAGAACAAGTGCCTCCTATACCTATTATATCTTCCAAATTGCCCAGAATAAATTTATGAAGAAAGGGAAGGCCCCAGGTAATGATGGAATTATAATTGATATATTAAAAGAAGCAGGTGAGGAAATAGAATTTTTTTTATTCAAAGTTATATACCAAATGTCTAAATGATAAAGATGTACCAGATGATTGGAAGAATGCAGTATCAATATTAATATTTAAAAAAGTTGATAAAGACGATATTAAAAATTACAGACCTATCAGTCTTTTATCAGTTTTATACAAAATTTTTACTAAGATAACTACAACTCGTCTACAGAAAACACTGGATTTCCACCAACCAAGAGAACAAGCTGAATTTAAAAGTGGTTTTAGTACAGTAGATTATATCCAGGTATTGAGAGAAGTTATAGAAAGGACAAATGAATATGAGCTGCCATTATGCTTAGTATTTGTAGATTATGAAAAGGCATTTGATTCTATAAACATTTCTTCAGTGATTAAAGTATTGGATCATCAAGGTGTAGATCAAGGATATTGTCATATTTTAAAGAATATTTATAAAAATGCAACAGTAACAATTAGATTACATAATGATAGTAGGAAAATCAACATTGAAAAGGGTATAAAACAGGGTGACTCCATATCTCCAAAACTTTTTACAGCAGTGCTGCAAGAAGTATTTTGTGGATTAAAATGGGAAGCTAAAGGAGTGAAAGTAATTGGAGATTATTTAGATCATTTAGATTTTGCAGATAATGTAGTTGTTTTTGCAAATAATGCTTTAGGGCTACATGAAATGTTGCAGGAGTTATCAGATGAAAGTAGGACTAAAGATAAATGTTAAAAAGACTAAAGTAATGATTAATAGATTTTCTCAAAATATGAAAATAAAAATTGATTATGATGAGTTAGAAGAAGTTAACAGTTACAAATACCTTGGTCAGATTATTAATACAGAAGGAAACATGATGGATGAAATTAATCATAGAATTAAACTTGGTTGGAGTGCTTTTGGTAGAAATAACTTGATACTAAAAGGAAATATGCCTATGTGTTTGAAAAGGAAGGTTTTTAATAAATGTGTTTTTCTAGTTCTTACTTATGGATCTGAGACTTGGACACTTAATAGAAGAGCAATACAGAGACTTCAGACCACTCAAAGAAGTATGGAGAGATACATGTTGGGAGTAATAAGAAGAAATCGAAAATGTAATGTATGGGTAAGAGAACAAACAGGTGTTACTGACCTCATTGACAAAATTAAAAGACTGAAGTGGAGTTGGGATGGACATATTGCTAGAAGAAATGATAATAGATGGACAGTTGAAATTTTAAACTGGATTCCAAGAGATTGTAAAAGACCCAGAAAGAGACCACATGTGAGATGGATGGAAGAAATAAGAAAGTGTGCAGGGGTGATGTGGAGAAAAAAAGCTAAAGATAGGAAAAGATGGATTGAACATTCATTTTGCAGTGGATTGATAATGGTTGATGATGATGATGAATATAAAATATCTTTATATAACAGCAATGATATATATAATAACAATAATAATACACACAAAGCTCTTTTCAGCAAATATTAATTTTTGCCCTTTTCAATGTGTCGGAACTATTTTACAATTACAATATACATTGCATACATACCTGACATCTATCTTTTTTATATAAAATTAAGTACAGCCTATTATAACAATAATACAATATGTACAAGGCAGGAAAAAAATCCTGTATAAATGTATACTATATAATTTTTCATTCATTTATCATTACCCAATCATTAGTTAAATTAAATGATGTTTTATATATATATTCATACAATTATTTTTGTTGTAATTAATGTAATTGGTTTCATATATCTTCTATTAGGTTCTTTAATATAGTGTAAAGGTTTTATATTTTTTATACAATCTATATTAAAGAACTTGATAGAAGGAAGATATATGAAACCAATTACAGTACATTAATTACAACAAAAATAATTGTATGAATATATAAAACATTAATTAATTTAATTAATAATTGGCTAATGATAAATTAATGAAAAATTATATATTATACATTTATACAGGATTTTTTCTGAATTGTACATATTGTATTATTGTTATAATAATTTATTGTTAATTTTATATAAAAGAGATAGATATTATTAAATATGAAATGTAGATTGTAATTGTAAAATAGTTCCAACACATGAAAAGGGCAAAACTTAACAATTGCCAAAAAGTGCTTTTATGTATATTATTATTATGTACATTATTGCCGTCATATAAAAATATTTTATATTATATTGTATGATTTATTTAAATATGTGTAAAATCAGCATAATGGATTAAACTTCTTTCCATTTTTGATGATAATTAAAAAATGAAATTTAAACAGATTGTAGATTTTTGCACAAGATTTTATTGGTCACTTTTTCTCACAAAATGACTCAGAGGTGAATCAGTGTGAAAATATATATATATATTTTTTTAAAGAACTATTCCAGAGTTATCTTAAAAGTAAGAATTGAAAAAATAAATAGACCCCCCCCCTATTAATATAATATTATAGTGCTATCACATATATGTGTAATAGTTAAATTGATAATTCATTTATTAAATAAATTATAAAGTTATATCTGATCTGTTGTGCTGTTGAAAAAAAATTAATGCAAAATTTAATAACATCATTAAAAAGATTTTTTTTTCCATATTGTGATAATTAGCTTTCTAAAGTGGGTTTTCTAGAAATTAATTTAGATGTACTCTTTGATATTAAGGAAAATGAGATTACCATTCCAAAATTACTATAAATGGCATAGAGTAAGATTATATTTCAGTTTGTATTGCAAAAAAAATACATCTAGTTTATAAGATATGATATGTTGTTTAAATAAAAAGTTAGACATATTGTCTTTGTGGAATTAAAAATAAGATTCCAATCTTTATAAAGATTTTCTCAACTTTTCATATTTTTATTAAGAAACTTTATCTATAAAAGATCATTTTGTGAAATAAAAGCAATATCATGAGTGTAGATGAATTTCTTGCACTCTGTTTCTGTAAGATCATTTATAAATAGATTAAACAAAATACCTGAAAGAGTTGAACCTGTAAGATATTACTCTGGCAAATATTGTATCTGTATAATATTTATTTATAGTTACTTGAATTTTTCTATCAGAGAACATTGTTAAAAATAAATTGATGTTTTTTTAAATTCAAAATTTGTAGACAGACTATTTTTGAAAATAAAATCTTGAGATAGAGATCAATAAAAATAGCACCAATTTTTAGTTTACTGAAAACTTTTTAAATGTGAATTATTAAAAATAAAGCTTTATTACATTAATATCATTCTGGCCTAAATTTAGCCTGTTCTATTTTTAATTAACTGTTAATTAGATTATTCTTTAAAAATCTTGTAGGAAACACAATATTAAGTGACAACTTTTTGTATTGCTGTTAGGTTTATTAGGTTTTTGTTTCTTGCCAAATGTTGGAGCTGCTTTTATGAATAATATTGGTGAATAGTTTCATCAGCCTATGCTTTGATTTTAGTTTTCAAATTTTTTTAGAAATTCTGAAAATATGCTATTTTCTTCCGGGGTCTTTTTTAAGTTTAAGATAGTCAAGTGTAATTTCAAATTAACCAAAATCTATTGATTTTAATAAATTGAGATTGGAAGAATATTGTGAAAGATAAAATGGATTATTAAGATTGGCAATTTCATTAGCAGTGACATAACTAGTTTTTAAAAAGGTACATAAAATGACTAGATTTTTCAATTTGTACCCATAATGTTTGTTTTCCACGATTCTTCTCCACCATTTCTTTTTCTTGCATTTAAAGATTTTACAAGTTTGAAGAAATTTTTGAATCTTTAGAAATGCTTATAATAAGCACTGTTTGTGTTCTTTTGTTAATCTCAATGGATGACCAGATTTGCAGTTGTTGTTACAAGTTTGTTAAACATATGTTAGCAAAAGGAAATCAGAATACAAGTAATATTTATTCAAAATATTCTGTACATTAACTCCAATTAGTTTTCTTTAAATTCTACCTAGTTGGATTTTAATTATGACATTGTTGATTACAACTTGTTTTGTGTTATTTATGAAGGAATTGATCCAATATTAGTAGATCAGCAGGCAATAATAAAACAATTTTTGTTAAAACAAAATATAAATCAGGGATTATTTCTGTGTTCCATTTTTCTGAATGGAATTTTGCTGCTTCTTGATATCATAAAATATGTGAATATTGTTTAAATCTAATCATTCTAATGTTAAGGATTTATTTTATTGCAATTTGTCTAGCTTTAAACATTATAATAAAAATTAACATTTCTTGTAATATAGAATGTCTGGGCAGATTTGGTAAAAGAAAGAAAAGAACAGTTTTTATTAGGATGGTTTATAAATTTATACTAATGAAATTGAGTATCCAATAATGAAAATCCCAAGCAAAAACTACTTTTCACTTTAAGAGAATTTCTTAATAAATATGATAATTTCTCTAAAATATTTTTAAATGAAAAAAACTTAAAGACAGGTATCACATTTAAGTTTTTAAATTTCAAATAAAATTTTTAATTTTTTTACATGTTGTCATAAGAAAAAAATATCCCTGTTATTAAATCTGCAAAATATGTCACTATAACTTTGAATGGATCCAGTTATTTATCATAAAGAATAAATATATAAGGGATTCAAACTCAGACTTTCACACAACCCTCAACTCTCTATGTCACCTCATATTGCTGATCCACCTGATCACACACATGTTGAAAAGATAAATAATCACCAATATACATATTTCCTGCTAATCCAGAAATCATCAGTTGGTCCAGATTACTATCTCCACACATATATACAATCAGTGCTAAGCTTTATATTAAGATATCAATCTTCATACTTTAATGGACAGGCTTCAAACTACTCCAACCCACAACTCTTCAGCCATCCATTTCATTGAAAATCTGATGAAGGAATGTTCAAAGCATACATTAGGGCCAAGATTGTCATCCTACCCATGTTGACATCAATCCTTCTGACCCCTCATGTCCTGGAGAATAATCCACTACATACATATGTGAGGGATGGGCAAACCTTTAATTCACTTTGTTTCAATATGTAATTTAATACACTATACAGGCTTACACACACCTGCACATATCGAACTCAGATTTTCACATGAACCTCAACTCTCCATACTATCTCAACAATATGAGATGGGATGGAGACATAACCATGGCAAACTAATATTTTAAAAGAATATTATTTGCTATTAATTCTGGCATCAAATCACAAATCTCTTGTGATCAATCTCAGAAAAAAATATAAACATGTGAATAAATAAGTAGATTTTGGAAATAGTTAAGTGAATTATAAAAAAAGATTACTTGAATAAAATCAACATTATTATTAAGTACGATACCTTTCTGTTATTACAATCACCATAGCAACACCTATTATAAAATTAAATGTTTTATGTTTCATATATGTTTGTTCATAAATTAGTTATAAAAAATATTAAAAAACATGTAAAAATATTTATATCCATTAAAATGTATTAAAAATGTGATACATTTTTTTTTATTTTGGTAATGAAAAATAATATTGAACTTGAAAAACAGGATTTTATTTTCATTGTATCCAATTATTTTAAAATCTCTATTTCACTTAGTAATTGGAGGCAAATTTTCTTGAAGAATTTTTACATCATCGAGTAAAATTTGAGAAATTTCCAACAGTCATTGTGGCAACAGTAATATCATCAACAGTATCTTATAAATAGAACAGAGATTCTGTAAAGTGAGTTGTTATAATTTTGTTGTTACCTAGAATGGTTACTTTTATATCTGTTTTTAAAAATTTATAAAATTTTATTGTTTAAGTGGTTAATTTCTAAAACTATGGAAGAATAAAATTTTAATTACCTCCCATTCAATTGGGGTCAGTTCATTGATGAAATTCCTGAGAATATGACAAAATGTAAAACAACAAACAAAAACCATCAAAAAGATGCAAGTTAGCTATAAAAATTATTCTGTTGTTAAATCTAGAATTCCATTTATTTATTCATAATAAATGCAAACCCAACTATATGTATACAGATATCATATTTCAGATCAATAGATTTCATAAGATTGATTAACTTATGTGTAATATCAAGCAATCTAAATTTAATTTTCTTAATCTGGAAAAAAAAGTTAGCATTTATTATTCTCTTGGATATAACTGACTTTTTTCAATGAAAAAAAAATCTTTATACATGATTACTAATGGAAAAGGAAAATAAAGCCAGTGATGTGATTTTGCATTGAATAAGTACCTATTGTTTTAAAGGCCTGGATACATTTATATGCTTAAAAGAAATATCAAAAATTAAATGGGAAAGTAAAAGGAAAATCATCCCTACACATTAGGATCAGAAACCAGGAACAAGAAGCTCGATGGATTAGTGAGAAAAAATGGACAGACTTTCACTTAGATGATATGATTTCTATGTATATATATTTTTTTTTGATTAAAAAAATATAGTTTACACTTGGTTATATTTCATTTTAAAATTTAGGGTTGAAAGATATGTATATCATTTATTATAGAATTCACGCAATAAAAAGGTCAGAGAGATTCAATTTTGTTCTCATTATTCAAACTCTTACTGATGAAATAGATTATTATGACCTGATGTTTTCAAATATTTAAATTTTTAATATATGCCAGAGTTAATTCGGGAATATTCATATAGAAAATGGGTTTAAATATAACAGAGTTTTTTTTATGTTAGCTTAATTATTTAGAAATTACATTAATGAATAAATAGAGATAAATTGTATTTGATTATATTTTTTTATCGTTATATATTCTCTTAGAAATCTCAGGAGGATATTTCAAATCTCTCCTTCAGTTTTATATAGTATTATTGTTGCACAACACATTTTTTTGGCATTACATACACATATTTTTTTATTATTTTATTGATTGTATACAGTAATAGACTACAAATTATTTCTATATTAAAGAAACCTAAGATTGTATTTTTTTTGGTTACAATTTTAGTCTATTAAATACATCGTTGGTTATTGTTCTATTATATGTATATATTTTATTATTATTATCGTCATAAATTTCATTATAAACCAATAAATTTAGAGTTGATTTAAAATTCGGTGAATCTATCTGATTATTTTTCTTTTGAATGGGTAAGGTAATTTTGGTATTTGAAATTTGATCCAAAATGAAACCCATCTTGGTAAATGAAATAGAATTAGATATATGTATATTTTTATACATCATTTTAAAATCCGATTACATATAAATTTTATATTTGTTACTACATTTAAATATTTGTTTACTTATCTAAGTCAATTCAGAGTTGATTATTTATTTGCTTATCTTGTCCAGTTAAAAAATCTTAATAGATTTTATTCTATCATTAGTCAGAATGATTTGTCTTAATTATCTTTAAACTTCTTTGAATTGGAGATCATACATTTTATTGAGCAATATAACATAATATTATTTTTGGCTTGGATAACTGCCAATTATTATCATATATAGTTTAATTGTTATAAAATACATTTTATAATCAATTGATTGAGGATCTAAGTAGATGAATAATATCAGTGGTTATAAGTCAGAAAATATCCAATAGAAACCTATGGTGTATTGTATATAATGTGATTGGATACTGTAAAATTATCTAATGGAATTTATTGATAATAAATTCTTGTGGAGTGTTTCATTCTAGAATATAACTGAAGCAATAATTGCATGTTGATCTAATGTAGGGTATGAATGAAATGTTTATATTATATTTAACGTTTTACTAAAATAGATATAAAACTGAGTAAAAATTTATTTCATTTAAACATTATAAATATTGTGTAGTTTAGAAAATGTTCTCAAAATGTAATTATAGTTATTTAGAAACTAGTTGATTTAAATATAATATCATTAAATATTAAAGTAAATTTGCATTATTATAAATAATATTAGATTAGTAAAGTATGTCAGAATTTAGTTATTTATTGATTGGAATTTAGTTTTATTCAATTATCAATCAAAGTGATATTTTAGACATACATAATTGTTTAGGACAATATATGATTTCACAGCTCATTGCAGTTTACCTTGGAATCGTGAATAGATTTGTTGATGTCTGAGGTGATAATCTCATTTGCTTTATTTCATTTCAATTACAATCTGAATCGATTAGATTTTAATAGAGATTGTTAGTATTTTATGATAGTGTAGTAAACAATCTAAATAATTATGTATGAAAAATATTGTTATTGCCTAATGTGATCAATAACTGAGCTAGATAATTTTACACATGTTCTAACAAAGTTACTATTTGTTAATGTATGTTTTGCTCTGAGATAAATAATATGAATATTAAGGGCATTTCTTTATAGCAAGTATTGACTGAACAAATGTAGAGGTAGTGAGATAGAAAATCCCTTATTACTGTGACAAGTAGCTACCCAATGCTAGCTGATGATGATCATGTACAAATGTCAATTATTACAAAATGTTAAATCAACTTTGGGACTGTTATAAAATAGAATTCCACATTTAGGCTAGATCTATATTATGATGAATGATGTCTCAATCCTGAGTCATACTAAAGTTTTTATATTTTCATTCCATATTATAATCAATAGTCCATCACAAAATGGTGGCCAACGATTGTGCTAGGTTTATTTAGATTAGATTGATCATTTTCCCAGCATAATCATTTTTTATCATGTTACAATATATTGTAATGGTTGGTGGAATATACCCGGATGTCCCGGTTTGAAAATACATTTGAACACACAGATCAACTTCACCAACCAGCTGGTTCGACCACAACATATAATCAACTTACATCAAATCTAAAAGTGCTGGTACACCTATCTTTCATATCCTAAAGTTGATAGTGCCAAATGTAATGGTTTGGTTCATCCATGTATATAGGGGAAAGAGAGCAAGATAGCATCGAACTACTGTCAGACCTAGGATCTCCATGTAGGATGCTAGAGATAACACAATGAAGTACCTGACTCATGATTACATATATCTTTAATAGACTAACTAAGCATTATCCATCAAATCTACATGTAATTTAAAACAGTTCATCTAACATCTCACCACTCTTTTTCAGAACCGTTGCCTTAGATATTCGAACTCATGAAGAATTCGCGCTCGACTCTCTTAACAGGGATGTATCTATGCAAACTGTTAATCAACAACTAAAATAATTCATCCTATCTATTAGTAAAAAATAACCTTTATTTAACATTTTCTCACATGCCTATCAAACAATAATGTGGGTGTGTTCGTGGGTAAAATATTGGTTATAAGATGGAATGTAAATGCTGGGTTGAATGTAAATGCTGGATCAACAAAATTACAGAGACCTTGTCAATTAACAAAACTTCATAATATTTATTTACAAAACAAAAAAAGATATTCAAACATAAAATAAATTTTCAATCAATGTAGAAAAGAAAAAAATGTCAAACAAAAAAAATATTTACAAGTACAAATAAATTATTTGGATATATCCCTATATATTTATAGCTTTTATGTCCATGATGAGTATCTATCATTTTTTTACTTAAACAATTTACAACTATTCACCTTTACTTCCCATGATAGACACCCATAATATAGACATCTATATATCGAAGATAATAAAAAAATTATTAATTAAAAGTGAGATTTCTAACTCAATGAAAATTAAATGCAACTTCAGATGTAGTATGCAATTTTAAGTATGAAAAAGTACAATAATAAAACAACACATGATATGATAGAACAGAAAATTATAAAGAATATTAATTTAAAAACATTAATCATTCATTCATTATAAAGATCTTAAGGATACTGTTAGTAAAACATATACTATAAACTATAAATAAGTCATGTCATGTTGTGGCATTGTTTATTTCAGTGACTTTAAAAAAAACTTTTACCATTTAAGTATTCTATTGGGGCACTTAATTTAACCTTTTAACTGCTAATTATATTATTGGTTGTATGAGGTAAAAATCAAATCTTTTAATTGGCCAACTCACAAACTGAAGACAAAGCCTATTGTTAAAACATATTCGCCTATAATATTAAATTCAACTCAGATACGTTTATAAAAAGTATATTATTAATTTTTCAGGTTATGAAGAGAACGAAAGTTCTTTCAAAAATAAATTGCTATTTATTTATTCTAAAATATTCAATTTCGGCAACATAAAAGCTATAATATAAACAAAAAGATCGACTTTTACGTTATAGAAAAGTAAATATTTCTTTTTACTACATCTTCAATATTTTTACTAAAATCTTCAATATTTTTCGAAAATAATTTTGTTTTTTTATTATTCTCTCTGAGAATAATTTTTAATTTCCATAAATATAATTTTATAATACTTAAAATTGGATTCGAAATGAAAATCTCAGCGTTTTTCTTTATTTTCTTTGATCAGGCGGTTTCTTTGTTCTTTCCAGCCAATCAGAATGTCTTTTTCAGCTGAGAGCTTGCTAAGAACCAATGACAAATAATGTTATTTCTTTGTTTAGGTTTAAATGCATTTTTTTTTATTTTTTACTTGTAAAATAAGTCGGAAGAGGTCACCATCGTACAGAACTTTTAAAAACCTCTTCAAAACGTATCGAACGAATTTTTTAGCATAAGAATCGGCTGAGTTAGAGTGACGTCAGATGTCTACGAGGAGCCTCGTAAAAAACAGTCTTTTGGTTAATGTTCATAGCTGAAAATCAAGTATTTTGGCAGAAAGTAACCTAGATTTTAATAAATAAAAAAAAACAACTTTTCAATCTTCTCCCCCCTGCTCTCTTGATATTTTCTTATGTTGGACTGTTCCATGTTAAATTATAAGTAGTACTTCCCAAATATAAGATCGAGATAATAAATAAAAATAAAAAATACAAATCTATACAAAAGAAAATGAAACATAATTTTACAATATTTTATGAATTGATATAATCAGGCAGTACTATTTTTCAGAGTTCTCCTTACATAAACAGTTTGTATAATTTATGCATTCTTTTCCATTATAGATACTGAAAACTCCTGATTGATCCCATATAGCACATTCTGAATTTATTTAAGTTGGCAGTAGGTAGTTTTTGGTTACTCCTCACATAGATTTCCATCTTGTGTGGATCTAGCTTATCAGGCACTTAAATTGTAGACAGTTAAATATTAATTTTCACATGGCCATAGTGGATCAAAAAATGCTCCACCTGAAGACAATTAATTCTAGTCAATGTATATATTGTAACTATATATACAGATTTATATAAATATATATGCGGTTTGCATTTAATAAAAATATATTTGTAAATAAAGTACAGCTATTTACTGTTGGTACTATTGGCTATATAAACTTTTAAACTTTAAATTATATAAACCGTTCTTATTTCTTTTTAGTTTCTTTTAAACAATAATCATAATACTTTTTTAAAATTTAAATTGATAAATTATTTTGACTTATCTGATTATTGAATTAGAATAAAAATGTTCAATTCATTTCCTTTACTCTTTTTCTGACTGACAAATAACTAGAAAAACATTAATATTTGTTGAGATGCTGCTTTAAAAAAATGTCCATTTTGCAGAAAAATATTAAAATAATAATTGCTTCAATAAGATGACTTTTCATGTCAAATGCAGAATAATAAAGAAGAATGATTTTTAATTGTTTTTCTTTTTATACCGGCATTATTCCTATTGTTTAAATTAGTGCATTCCTATTGTTGTATTTTAAAAATATTTTTATTTTATCAATTCATTTTAAAAAATAAACCAATTTATAAAATAAATTTGCAATATTATTATTATCTCTCTTATATTCAGATATTACAATACTTGATTTACTTTCTATTGCTATGATTATTTTTCATTTAAGTCATTGTCTGTTTAATATAATCAACACAATACAATTATCAACATATATATAAATTAGTATGATTTTTTTATCAAGGTTGATATTTTCTTAAACAGTAAAATTTTATTACTAAAACATATGTGTATTTTTCACTGTAAATTAACCATCATTCCCAATACTTAATAGGTAGTTAGTACACTGTTAAAAATATCAAAACATTTATATTCCCCAAAAGTGTTCTAGAAAAACTTATCTTTATTTAATCTTTACATGCTAATTAAAGAAAAACAATCTATTATTCCAGATGGCTAAGGGTTGTTGTGGGAATGATCTTGAGCTACCCTCACAATTCCCCTTCCCTACATAAGATCAAAATTTTACTTATAGATCAAACTTTTATCTCCTAATGAATGTAAAGTATGTTCATTTTGGGGTATATTAACTTCTTTGTTATCTGTGAAAGATCACAACACTTAACTTTCCTACATCTTCTCTTCAATCTCTCAATTTTAAATACTTATCCTAGCATTTCCTTTCTCAAAAATTATATATCATTCCAAGTGAGAATCTATCTTAGGGTAAAACATATATATATATATTTCTGTTCAATTTTATGGTAGGAACCTCACCATTTATGTATCTCTATAATAGATGATACACTACTTTGTTCACTAATCTCTTTCCTGCTCTTCTCTAGAGACTTGCTGGATTTGGTGGATTATGTGAACCAGAGTATCCATCACCATGCATGGATTGACTCAAAAAACTGTCATCAGTTTTAAGGTATCCCAGTATATCTACTGAAGTATATCCTCATAAATACAATGTCTTACTCATTACTACCCTAATAACATTTTTTATGTTCTCTCACTTTTTTTAACTTCATTATCATTTCTATTGCTATTATTTTATGATGAAATTACCCATCTTGATTGACTGAGATATGGTGTCAATATATTTAGCATTGTATGTATCTCTAATCTCTTCTTTCATATTTAATCCAAAACATTAGGACCTGACTGTTTTACTATGATATATAGTCCCTATATTGATTGTAAAATTTCTAATACCTGTTTTCTTGGGAGTTTGTTTTGATTTGGTTGTGAGTCTTTATAAGTACTTAGTCCCTATCTGAAATTTATATGGACTTTCCCTCTCATTCCTGCCTCCCAGTTTTGCTTTACTATGTAGCACTTCATGAGTTTTTTTAATTACTTCAGTATTTATGTCATGATGTACAGCTGTGGGTAAATATATATATATATATATATATATATATATATATATATATATCCTTACAAATGATATTGTTGACTCATAGTATTATTGTGTTGAAATGACTTAACCTTTATGACTTAGTACACATGTGTATGAAATATTTGCTCTAACTGACTTTCAGCATTGCTTTGAACATCCACGTCACTATTAACTATTTTACATATATACATTAATTTAATTTTCCCTTTTGGAAAACCATATTAGGATTCAACCATTTGCAAAAAAACCATTTTCATATTCCAAGTCTGCAACTTTCGAAGTCCATCCCATGCTACATGCTATCATTTTTAATCTAGGCATCATCATCCATTTGCCTAATATATGTCAATGGACCTTCATTTGTATTGCATAATTTATGGTATTGTGAACTTTTCTGGATACTGCTGTTTAATGTGGCATTTCTCATTATCACTTGATAATTCTGTATGATTTGGACATTCTTTTGATTATGGAAACATTTTATGTCCCATAATATACTTTCAATATAATCAAACCTATAAATTTCACTTGCTTTAATGCAATCAGCTTTTATAAAGAGACAGTTTTCTTCCATAATAATCATTTGAATAGCTAAATGCTTTCTCTGAATGTGATTATTATGATCATAAATGTTTTTAAATTTTGATTGCCTATTGTGACAACCTTCTTCTGTGGTAAACCTTTGAGCATATAGTAATCCTCTTTGGATTCTACTACTCTATTTATGAACCTTATATTTAGAACAAACTTTAAGTTCTGAACACTGGATGCTCACATTAACTTGCATCTCTTGGTTACATAACCCTTCTATTTCTACATTATTCATGGACAAGTTTAATAAATGTGAATCAGCATCACTCCGACATATTTTTGGGATAACTTCTCCCAACTTAAAATTGTTAGAATGGTTTTCTATCTCATCTTTGGAGACCTGAAGAATACAACCAATAGAAAATTCAAGGTCAAATGAAGTTTCAGCAATTAAAGAATGTTTAGTACTTTGATTGGATTCAAGAATGACTTTGGGTATGTCTTCCTGTATAATTTCTTTATTCATCCCATGGTTTGTTTCTTCCTTCTTACTGTTTACATGATTTTGCAACCCACTGAGGTTACCATCCAATTTCTGGCTCACATCTTGCTTCCTATCACTCTTCATTTCTTTCTTGTCTTCTCCAAATTTAGCTATCATACTGTCCATTTTAGCGATCAATCTTGTCTCCACATTAGCAACATCAGTCTTGGTTACCATATTAGTCTCCATACTAGCAATATCAGTCTTGGTTGCCATATTACTCCCCATATTCTTCATATTTGTATCCATATTCTTGATGGTACTGTTCAAGCTTGTGATCATCTGCACCAATAGTGTCATGGTTATAGTTTCTTTCATAGCCTGGACCACTTCAATCTGGGGTGATTGAACTATTTCTTCAACATGAGTTTCTCATGCCTCAATGGTCATTCCATCATCTTGACATGTTCTTGGGAAGTAGTCACCTTCACTTACAGACCCCCCAGATCTTTGACTAGGCAGAGACTCTCCCTCATGGCTAATCTCAACTTCACCTACCTCAACATCACTACCTTCATTCTTCTCTACTTCATTAACATTACTTCTTGGAAATATTCTTTCTCCATACTCAGTAATTTTTTTCTACCTCTTAATATCATTAATTATTTTAAACAACTTTTACTTATAAAAAATATTATAGCAGATAATTGTCTCAGGGTTTTACATTTCTTCCAACTATTCTATGTGTAACTTTAACTTTTATATCAAATTTTTATTTGATTTTGACTGTCTACATTTAGATTAGTTTTTACATTGCCTGACTCCTCTACTTTAGTGCCAATTTACTCTTGATTTAATTGTTTTACAAGTCTCTGTTTATTGATCCTGCATTCATTCCTAATATGTACTTTTTTTTAAATATATATACCAATTTTCAGTTTTAGGTGTTTTATGTTTTTATTTAATATTTAGGTATACTATTTATTTGTTGTAGGCATATCTACAATAGTGATTTTGCATTAACTGAACTTGTTATATAAGTGGTAAGTTTAAAATTATTCCATAAAATTTTTTTTTTTTTGAAATTTTAGTCAAATGGCTAAACCTCCCTTGCATCTATAATATGTTTTGGGAGCCAGATGTAATGGTTGGTGGAATATACCTGGATCTGCCAGTCCAAAATTACATTTGAACAATTAGATCAATTTCACCAATCAGCTGGTTTGACCACAACATATAATCAACTTACATCAAATCTAAAAGTGCTAGTACACCTATCTTTTATATCCTAAAGTTGATAGTGCCAAATGTAACAGTCCAATCCATCCACATATATAGGAGAAAGAGAGTAAGATTGTATCTAACTACTGTACAACCGAGAGTCTTCATGTAGGATGCTAGAGATAATACAATGAAGTACCTAAGTCCGACAGTAGTTAGATGCGATCTTGCTTTCTTTCCCCTATATACGTGGATGAACCAGACCATTACATTTGGCACTATCAACTTTAGGATATGAAAGATAGTTATACCAGCACTTTTAGATTTGATGTAAGTTGATTATATATTGTTGTTGAACCAGTTGATTGGTAAAGTTGATCTGTGTGTTCAAATGTATTTTTGGACTGGGACATCTGGGTATATTCCATCAACATCGGGCATCAGATGTAGTGGTTGGTGGAATATACCCAGATGTCCCAGTCTGAAAATACATTTGAACACACAGAACAACTTCACCAATCAGCTGGTTCGACCACAATATATAATCAACTTACATCAAATCTAAAAGTTCTGGTACAACTATCTTTCATATCCTAAAGTTGATAGTGCCAAATGTAACAGTTTGGTTCATCCATGTATATAGGGAAAAGAGAGCAAGATCGCATCTAACTACTGTCAGACCTAGGGTCTTCATGTAGGATGCTAGAGATAACATGATGAAGTACCTGACTCATGATTACATCTATCTTTAATAGACTAGCCTAAGCATTATCCATCAAATCTACATGTAATTTAAATCAGTTCATCTAACATCTCACCATTCTTTTTCAGAACTGTTGCCTTAGATGTTCGAACTCAGGAAGAATTCGTGTTCGACTCTCTTAACAGAGATGTATCTATGCAAACTGTTAATCAACAACTAAAATAATTCATCCTATCTCTTAGTAAGAAATAACCTTTATTTAACATTTTCTCACATGCCTATCACACAATAATGTGGGTGTGTGCAAGGGTAAAATATTGGTTACAAGATGGAATGTAAATGCTGGACTGAATGTAAATGCAGGATTGAATGTAAATGCTGGATCAACAAAACTACAGAGACCTTGTCAATTAACAAAACTTCATAATATTTATTTACAAAACAAGAAAATATATTCAAACATAAAATAAATTCTCAATCAATGTAGAAAAGAAAAAAAAATTTCAAAAAAGAAAAATATTTACAAGTGCAAATAAATTATTTGGATATATCCCTATGTACTTATAGCTTTTATGTCTATGATGAGTATCTATCATTTTTTTACTTAAACAATTTAAAACTATTCACCCTTACTTCCCATGATAGACACCCATAATATAGACATCTATATATCCAAGATAATAATAAAATTATTAATTAAAAGTGAGATTTCTAACTCAATGAAAATTTAAATGCAACTTCAGATGTAGTATGCAATTTTAAGTATGGAAAAGTACAATAATAAAACAACACATGATATGATAGAACAGAAAATTATAAAGAATATTAATTTAAAAACATTAATCATTCATTCATTATAAAGATCTTAAGGATACTGTTAGTAAAACATATACTACAAACTACAAATAAGTCATGTCATGTTGTGGCATTGTTTATTTCAGTGACTTTTAAAAAAACTCTTACCATTTAAGTATTCTATTTGAGCACTTAATTTTATGTTCATAGCTGAAACTGAAGTATTTTGGCAGACAGTAACCTAGATTTTATTAAAAACAAAAAGAAAAAAATGTTTCAACCTTCTTCCCCCCTATTTTCCTCTACTCTCTTGATATTTTCTTATGTTGGACTGTTTCATGTTAAATTATAAGTAGTACTTTCCAAATATAAGATCGAGATAATAAATAAAAATAAAAAATACAAATCTATAAAAAGAAAATGAAACATAATTTTACAATATTTTATGAATTGATATAATCAGGCAGTACTATTTTTCAGAGTTCTCCTTACATAAACAGTTTGTATAATTTATGCATTCTTTTCCATTATAGATACTGAAAACTCCTGATTGATCCCATATAGCACATTCTGAATTTATTTAAGTTGGCAGTAGGTAGTTTTGGGTTACTCCTCACGTAGATTTCCATCTTGTGTGGATCCAGCTTATCAGGCACTTAAATTGTAGACAGTTAAATATTAATTTTCACATGGCCATAGTGGATAAAAAAAATGCTCCACCTGAAGACAATTAATTGTTCTAGCCAACGTATTTCATATTTTAACTAAATACACAGGTTTATATAAATATATATGCGGTTTGCATTTAATAAAAATATATTTGTAAATAGAATACAGCTATTTACTGTTGGTACTATTGGCTATATAAACTTTTAAACTTTAAATTAAATAAACCATTCTGATTTCTTTTTTAAGTTTCTTTTAAACAAAAATTGTAATACTTTTTTAAAATTTAAATTGATAAATTATTTTGACTTATCTGATTATTGAATTAGAATAAGAATGTTCCATTCATTTAGTTTATTCTTTTTCTGATGGACAAATAACTAGAAAAACATTAATATTTGTTGAGACGCTGCTTTAAAAAATGTCCATTTTGCAGAAAAATATTAAAATAATAATTGCTTCAATAAGATGACTTTTCATGTCAAACGCAGAATAATAAAGAAGAATGATATGTAATTGTTTTTCTTTTTATATCGGTGTTGTTCCTATTATTTAAATTAGCGTGTTCCTATTGTTGTAATTTTGAAATATTTTTATTTTATTGATTTATTTTAAAAAATAAAACAAATTATAAAATAAATTTGCAATATTATTATTATTATCTCTTTTATATTCAGATATTACAATACTTGATTTATTTTCTATTGCTATGATTATTTTTCATTTAAATCATTGTCTGTTTAATATAATCAACACAATACAATTATCAACATATATATAAATTAGTATGATTTTTTTTATCAAGGTTGATATTTTCTTAAACAGTAAAATTTTATTACTAAAACATATGTGTATTTTTCACTGTAAATTACCCATCATTCCCAATACTTAATAGGTAGTTAGTACACTGTTAAAAATATCAAAACATTTATATTCTCCAAAAGTGTTCTAGCAAAACTTATCTTTATTTAATCTTTACATGCTAATTAAAGAAAAAACAACCTATTATTTCAGATAGCTAAGGTTGTTGTTGAAGTGATCTTGAGCTACCCTCATTATATATATATATTATAATAAGTGAAATTCTTTTACAGCCATTATTGAATGACAAGAATGTTCCTTTAGTAGCCTCAATCTGTATTAGTCTCTGAACTACTTATTTTGGAATACAAAAGACACATGCTTAGAAAATTAAAAAAGTCTACCCTTTAATTTTACTTGAAATGAGTAAAATTTTCAATATTCTTGATTCTTCTGTCAAAATATTTTTGAATTTTGCACAAAGAAATTTAATATTATTTAATGCCAAAAGAAAAATCACATATAGTAATTAGTCCTATATCAAGTGCAAGCCATACTAGTGCATCTTCTGGAAACTCTTTGTCCAGGTGGATATGCAACAAATCTAAATAATTAATATTTTGTAACTAATAAACTTTTCTTTTCATTTCCAGTGAAATTAACTTTCCCTAGTATTGTTTTATTTTGTTCAACTTATCTTCAGTGAGAATGATGTGCCTCAGAAGATGTTAAACTTTCTTCTGAAGCAACATGGAAAGTGAAACTAAACCTAATACAACATTATTCCGATCTCAAGAGTTAATTTAAACTCAAAATTATTCAGCTATTTATAACAATATTTTGAAATTGAAACAATATCTCTTTCTTTCTGAAAATATTCAAAATAAAAAATTCTAGTTTTGATTAACATCTTGCAAAGCAAAATGTTTGGAAAGTCAACATTTATTCATTGGTCAATATGTTCCTGAATCATATTTGAAGTTTAATTTTCTTTAATGTTGATCTACAAAATACTGAGCATACAGTTCTTACTAGAATTTCAATGCCTCTTATAAGTTTTACTTTTATTTATCTGTCAAACTCTCTAAGTCTTACAGTATGTAGCACATTATTCCTGCATTAAATGGTGGGATTTTGTATCTCTGGTGTACTGCTATACATTATTTCTACTTAGCACTACAGAGGCCTGACAGATGCAAACAACATTCATCTAATCACAAAATGCCATTAAATAAATATTTACAATCCAAAATTGACTTGGGTTTATACTAAATATTTTATCATGAAAAAAATGTTACTCTCATTGTCAGCTAATGTGTGAACTTTCACTGATTAATTTCTTGAAAGATGTCTTTTTCACAGTACTGATATTAATTTTTATAAATTAAAATGTATAATTTTAAGTTTTTCAACTTTCTAGAATAACATACATATTTTTCCATATAAGCATTAAATTCTGTAAACTGAAAGCATAAATGAATTTACTTTAACAGCTAGCAATATGCTAATATTTATATTCTGATTTTATCTAAATATGAATTGTCTTCTTAGCCATTTTTCTATACTTTCTAGTAACAAATTTTCAATTCATTTTGGATTTTATTTCTAAATTTTAGATACTATCAACATAAGAGTTTAAAATTATTATTTCAGAAAGTGTATTTTCTGACATCATTCACAATTTTCTAATTGTAAATTTGTCTACAGCTTTGCATCACAAAAATTATTCAATGAAGTTTGTTTTCATCCTCATAAAAAAAAAAATCACATAGTGTAACAAAAATTACATCATACAACTTTGCTTTATCTGTTTCAACAATTGTATCCAGCCCTTTAGATTTAAATAACTCAGCAATACTCTTGCACTTAACACCTTTACTCATTTCTGGTTCCTTTTTTTTTGTATTTTAAAATATTATAACTTCAAAAACTATATAAATTAAAACTAAAAACCATTTTTACAGTTCATAAACCATAATAAATCAGAAGCATGTTGTTTACAGATGTTTAAAAAGAAAGACTGTAGAATTATGACTTTAATATTATACTTCAATTATATGGTTGATATTATAGTACTATTCTTAACAGCATTTGGTAAGAAAATTTCTCTGTTTTCAATCATTCAATTGGTCAGATTAAAAATGTCTGTTCAGAACTATGCACATTATTTATGTACTGTTATATACAGAGGCAAAACCTCTCCATACAGTAGCCACTCAGTGCAAGCCAGAATAATCAATGAATTCAAGAAGGAAAATCCCTATCTAGTGTGTACTCATCCAGTATCCTCAGACTAGTTTCTAACTTGTAGCTTTCATCAGTGAGGAACATTGCATCTGAGAGCACTGTTCCTTGATCTTAGAATCTAATGCAATCCTCTAGCAGCCACCTTTACCTTATTTTCTAACTATAAAGACACCAAAAAGTATGGATGCTGAACTGAATTCAGATCTATTTTGACTATAATAAGCTAATTATCTTGAATTGAAAACTTTATTGTATTTTCATTTTAGACTCAAAGTTTTATAATTAATTAATAAAATAAAAAGTGGCTGCTAGAGAGTTGCATTAGATCATTAGATGCAATGCTCTCAGATCCAAGACTCCTCACTGATGAAAGCCACAAGCTAGAAACTAGTCTGGAGATATTGGATGAGTAGGTACTAGATAGGTTTTTTATGCTTAAACTTTCCTGCATCCATTGATTACTTAGTGGTGCTACTCTATGGAGAATTTTGCCTCTGTGTAAACAACTTGTGTAAAAAATAAAGAATGGTGATCATGCTATGTTTAGTGGTTTAATACTATTATACATATAATACTATACATTCATTTATATTTTTTATAAACATTTTAGTTTTGTGCTTTTGGCAGTTTACTGCCTATGTGTCTTGGGGAAGTTGTGTGTGCTTGCACATGTTAGAGAAACATAACTATTAACTATTTTTTATAGAGAAAAAATAGAGATAATTGTATTAATGCATTATTAAATTTTATTTTAAATTTAATATTTATTATAGGGTACAGACTCTTCACATGAAACAGCCAACGAAAAACCCAAAATGTGGTGGACTGCTTCACTTGTAAATAAATTTTCCAAAGATCAGTATAAATGTGATGTGATTTGTAAGAAGATTAATTACGAAAAACAACTTAATGAAGTAAACAATGTTTTAGTTGATAAGTATTGATTTTAAAATAAATACTAAAACATTGCTAAAATTGTAACATTTAACAAATTGATATATAACTTTACATAATATGGACAAAATAAGTCTTAGTCTTAGGTTTGTCAGGATTATAATTCTATTACATAAATGATAATTATTTTTATTCGATATATTTCTGTATATGATTATGTATATATAAATATCCCCACGAATGCTATGTAGGGACAATGACAGCAGGAATGGGTATATCATTCAGAAGAATACGCAAACATAGCAATCATTTAGGAAATTCTTATTAAACTGTAACAGCTTTTAAATTCACCCAGCACATGGGTACTAAATATATTTACTTGCAGCGATTATTTATATACATTTGTGTTTATCTAAATACATTTACATCAGTATGTGTTGTTAAATCAATATTGACTCTTGGTGACTTCTCTAAGAATGTCCTATCATATTATTGTTTTTTATATTCGTAGTGTTATGATTATTGTTATAATAATGGACCCATCCATCTATTGGTCATCATCTTATTCCTAGCATTGTTTACTTATCTAACAAATTTCTTTAAAGTAAAGCTGATGCTTTCAATAAAAGCACATTCTGATATGAATTATACAGGAAACAGGAAGTACACGAGAATTTATTATTGTATTTTCATATGTCATAGTATCAGCCGGGACGCGAACCCACAACCGTCTACAACCAATTACTTGCTTGCAAAGCGGCTGTGCTGACCTCTCGGCAACAACACTAACATAAACATCAACTTTTCAATTTTCATCCTAGAGTATTTTATCTGCAATTAACATCTACAAAAAAGTTAAATCTTGTAAAATAAAGGTTCTGATACAAAATTATAATGACTATAAAAATGATAGCGATATTAAAAATTGATAATTAGAGAGCCATACAATTAATTAGAGCTAGAGTTATCTTGGTATTAATCTTTGAAGGAGGAAAAGTTGAACTTTGTTTTATACCTAATCATTTAGCAGACATATTTACAATGCTTTTGAGCAAAAAGAATTTTGAAACAATCAAGCATTATAGATTAAAAAGTTTGTACTTTACATCAACATCTGAAATAATCATGTATTGTTTTAATAAGTTGTTTTGAGCATTTAAACCAATGAATTAGAACTGAGACTATTGGATTGAAGTTTTACAATTAGGAGAGGATTCTAGTTGTAAGTTTGTTTTCTTGTATTTGAATTAAAAATTTAGTTCTGTCTTGATTATACAAAATAAAAGTCATGCGTTGTTTGATGCAGTAGCATATTCCGGAGTTCAAGTTCTACAGATCATTACTCCCAAACAATAAATCATTTGATTATTATTATTATTTTATCTAAATAAAAAAGAAAATCCCATAAAATGTGAGAGCATTATCGTGCTTAAAAATGTGTAGGTAAAGAATGTAAAAAGCTTGAGTAAAAATAAAAAGTGCTAATTATAAATTATCTATTAGAATTTTATTTTATACTTTAATATAAACAATTACATTTGATTGTTGATATAAATTATAATTCTTACAATAAAACTCTTCCTAAAATTTCAGAATGAAAACCTTTTTCAGCAAATATGCTCCATCTAGTGTGGACACCAAAACACACCCCTTTCTGGAATTTTTATAATGGAGAAATCAAATGTATTAATTATCAATTTTTATCAATTCTGTTTGACTGATATACTTAATAAAAATTATAGCTTTAAAAAAATGGTACATTTTTTATATGCATACAATTTTATTTTGGAAGTGATGTTAATAATATAAATAAAACATGCTGCATGAATTAAAAGAGATAAAACATTAAAAAGTGAAGAATATTTTAATGCATTTGAATTTTATTAAAATCTTTGTTCTAACAATAAGTGAAATGTAATAATATCTACTAAACTGATTAAAAATTATTTATGTATTTATTGAAAAGGGATTGTTGTGAATAAATGTTTTCTAAAAAATACAGAAATTTTCAAATGAATTTGTGAAATCGATCAATCAATCTTTCTATCGATCTATCTATCCATACAGCTATCTATCTATCTATCTATCTATCTATCTATCTATCTATCTATCTATCTATCTATCTATCTATCTATCTATCTATCTATCTATCTATCTATCTATCTATCTATCTATCTATCTATCTATCTATCTATCCATCCATCCATCCATCCATCTATCTATCGACCTATCTATCTATAGACTCATATGTTATTGTCATGGATCTGTAAATATATTAAATTTTATGAAGAAACGAGGCGTAATTGCCTATTAACCAACAAGTTATTGTACTTAAAATCTAATTAGCCATTTGAACAAAAATGAGCAATATTATATATTTCATTTAGATTGATATTCGTGTGATTATCTTTTCTGAGACTTAAAAGCCTTAAAAAAAGAATATTTTTAACAACATTAAAGTTGTTACTTACAATTGTTTGGGGAAATATTAGAAATGCATGAAAATAGTTACAACCACACCTTGGAAAACATTTAAAATGGATCTTCATTTAACCAGAAAATAATTTATTCCTATAGAATTATAACACTTTTAAAGAATATATACTTATTTTCACAAAAATACAAAACATTCTTTAAATGTATGAAAAGATAGGTAAATATTTACATATACTGCTATGCTATACTTTTGTACTAACGTTAATATTATGTAGAGAAAAATCAATGATAAATATTGGGGGGGGGGGGATAGAGGTGGTTGGTGACAACTTATTTGTTTCCCTTTTCCATTTACATTTTAATTCATGTTCTTAGTCATTGATTGCTTTTTACATATCTATGCAAATATTATTGACAGAAGATGTGTACAATTTATATATACTTAGTAAAATTGGAAAATTTTGAAAATAATGCATAAATAAATCTATTTAACTTCTTTATAAATATTGTTATAGTTTTTAACTTTTATATATATTTAACTTAATATCACTGCTGTTAACAAACTTTTTAACAATCGCAATAAAAAAAACTTTTTTTAAAAAATTATATACATCTTATAAACTATAATGTTCTTTTTATTGAATCCAATCAAATTATACACTCTCCTTCTTTTCTTTTTAAAAACTTTAGTTCTTCTCAGCAACCATATATACATATTCCCGTCTTTAAACACCCAATGTTTCAACCACCTTTTTCTGTAGTCATTTTCAAGGATCTATAAATTACACATTTATATCATTATTATTATTACAAATAAAATTAATATAAAAATGTATATACCCTTATCATAAAAAAACAATAACATTTCCTTTTCATCTATCCATACATCTTTTTTCATATATATTACATTATAAAATCCACATTTACTTACTTCTTTTTTTTTCCAAACTTTTTCCTTTTTTAATATATACACATTTCTTTATATATATAAATACCAATAATTTTCTTTCTTTTTTGTCATTTTTATACTCTTAACCAATTATTTTAAAATGATATCTTTTTATACCATTTTTAATTTGTTTTTATTTTAATCTATCTTTTATATAATTCATCCTATATAAGTCGGGTTTTTCTCTTTTTATATTTAAACTTTCTTTTATTATTCTTTCTTTATATAATTTTACTTTTTCTAAGATTCTTATCTTAAAATCTGTGTCCAAATCTATGTCTCTTAAATAGGATGAATTATATAAAAGATAGATTAAAATAAAAACAAGTTAAAAATGGTATAAAAAAGGTATTGTTTTAAAGTAATTGATTAAGAATATAAAAAGGACAAAAAGAAAGAAAATTATTGGTATTTTTTATATATATAAAGAAATGTGTATGTAAAAAAAAGGAAAAGTTTGGAGAAAAAAGAACTAAGTAAATGTGGATTATACAAGTAATATATATATATATATGTAGGGATAGATGAAAGGAAAATGTTATTGTTTTTCTCATATGTCATAGCATTAACCAGAAGGCAAACCCACAACAACTGTCTGCAACCGACTGCTTGCTTGCAAGGCAGCTGTGCTGACCTCTCGGCTAGCAACACTTGACATGTTATTGTTTTTATGATGTTACGTCCACTTTTTTCTGTCTTATTTTCAAGGATCTATAAAATTACATATTTATTTCATTATTATTACAAATAAATATGTAATTTTATAGATCCTTGAAAATAAGTACAGAAAAAAGCGGACAAAACATTGGGTGTTTAAAGATGTATGTATATATGGTTGATGAGAAGAAATAAAGTTTTTAAAAAGAAAAGGAGAGTATATAATTTTGAATAGATTCAATGAAAATAAATTATAGTTTTTAACTTTTATTTATTTAAATTTTGATAATTACTTCTCTCTTTTTTATTTTTAGTGAAAAACATATTTAATAATGATTTGTTTTTAGAATCAAAGGTAACAAATAAATTAGAAAATGCAATTGCAAAAGTAGTCTATTTTCTGACTGCAAATAAGTAATTCGATTGTAAAATAGCATTTTGTCTTGCAAAATATATATTTTATCTGTTTTGTAAATTTAGCAATATTTTTTTCTATTTCAGCAACTCTCATCTCTCTTATTTCTACTTTTGATAGTCTCATAGTTTTGTTGGTTATTCTTTTTATTTCTATCGGATGATATCCACTTGACATTTTTTATGGAGATCTTCTTTTCTTTTTTATTATTCTATTAATATCTCAACCTGTATTATATTTTTAAATCATCCATAAAATATTTTTATCTAACATCATTTCTTTGTGAATTTTTCTCATTCCAACTAATTATCCATATATTCCTTCTAAAGATTATGTGGCTAGTGTCCCATCTTTGTATCATATCATATTTTATTTTGTATCAAAGTTTTAAATTAATTATTTTTTATTTATTTGTACCATAAAAGTGAGTTTACAGTTCTTATAATATTCTACTCCTAATTTTTTTTTTTCAAAATCTCATGATTTTTTTTTGTTAATCATAGCTAAGTTATTTTTCTTTTAGCCTCCTGTTCTTTTAATATTGTACTCCTAATAGTCTCATTTTATACCACTTATAATTTCTATTGTTAATTTTTAGATCTACATGATGATATTATTCTTACAAATTGTTAATAATAAATTCTAAGATTTCACCATCTTCCATTGTTACAAATCTGGTATATCATAACATAACATATATTTCTTTATTCTTGCAATTACTAGGCCATTTTTATAAAATTAAGACTAATTTTGTCTTAAATAATGTTAAGAATCAGACCATACTCTTGACATAATCCTTTATATATATAAAAAAAAATTATCAAATTATTGTTTAATTTTTTCAGATTTTTATTTTGTTGTATTATTTTCATGTAAACTGATAACTTTAATTAATATAGATTTAATTTCCATCTTTTTTGTTTTCTTAAGTATGTAATAAAAATGTCATTATATATTTTCTTTAAAAAAAGGCATAAGATATTATTGCTCAGGAATTCATAAGATTTTTGAGTGCCAGATCTGTGAATACCAGGATCAATCCTGTGATTTCCCAATTCCAGTCAGAGACTCTACCAAAATATACAAGATTTTTCTTTCAATTATAAATGTAATGTGAATATTCTATTAATCTGTTTTTTAGCACTATTTTCCAAGCAAAAGTATTGGCCATTGTTGACTTTTTAGTTTCAAATCTTGAATGATTCTTTTTTTATTATTTTATCTACTTTTTTTTTTTTTGCATGATACCTCTAAAAATTTATAATAAAATATTCCAATAAAAACAAAAGAACTACTAATTCTTTATAATTCTTAGAGAAAGAGATTAAATGTAATATAACAAGGTTTTTATTTTTATACTTCTCTATATATTTTTCAAATAAGTATCTCAACACAGTTAAGAGTTCATGTGAACCTATTTGATCATTCTTAGTTACAAAGTGCGTTAAATTATTTACTTTTTTAGTGCTTACCTTGCATTTGAATAATGGTGAAATGTTCTTCTTAAAATACCTTTTTAAAATAATGTTTCTTCTTATTAATACTAATTGGTCTATTCAGTATTCATATTGGTTCAAATATTATCTATCATGTTTTCTATGTATTCATATTTTCCTCATTGTTGCATTCATTTTCTTATTGCTTTTCCTTTGATATCAGTGTTCAACCTTTTCTATTCTTTTTATTATGATTATTCTTATCTCCAATATTTTATCTCCTTTTTCATCATTAATCCTCCTAGCAATTTTTTTGTCCACATTCATATGTAAAGAAATCTTTCACATTATTGTTATTAACTATTATTCATATATTATACTATTCATTTGTTGTTTTCTCTGATTCTGACAGCTTCTTATATAATCTCTGTATGATATCACTTTATTGTCTTTTCAAATTATATTTAATAAAATCTTTCCAATTACTAAATAATGATAACTAACACATTTTATAACTCCATTTTCAAGAAACTTACAAGTTGAACTACTGTTGTATTATCAACTTATTATCAATTTTAATAGACGTGTTATATCGTGATATGCATTTTTGTATATATTTTAATATACAAAGTATTTATTAATTGTAATTTACATATTTTAATACACATATAAACCTCTCTACTGTTATTTCTGAATATGCTTCCAATATTTCCCAACTACTTGACTATTTAATTCTTTCTCAATTTTGCAATTGAAATCTTCTACCAAAATCAACTCATATCTATCATTTGCAATTTTTAGTATGTTAATGCCCAATTACATCCTCTGGATTTATTTAGACATATCTGTAGGATGTATGCAATAATTTTACAAATGACTAACCTATAATTGTATAGCTAATTTATGAACTATGTGTTTACTATTTTCTATTTTATTATATATTTTTAAAATCCTTTTACTCAAGTGATTCAGCCATGGTATTTTTATTTACCTCATTATAATAATGTGTAATCATTATTGTTATTGTAATGATTTCAAAATATAGATATACATAATGAAGTATGTTTTTTTAATATATATTCACCAAGTATTGACCCAACTATTAAAAAACTTAAACTGATTAAATGAAGGGTTAATGATTTTTTTTTAGTTTGGTGGAAGATTAATATAAATAATTTGCTTACACAGAAATTATTATAAAAGGTATACAGGTTACTAATATGATTTTCACAAATATGAATTAAATTAATTCTGTTGTTTCATTTTTACCTTTTTTTATATACCTACAATAAACTCTCTATGTGCTATTAAATTATACATTATATATATTCAGCTGAGTAAAGGATAAAAATCTCAAATTTTATTGTTTGAATGAAACTGCTGTGTTTAATTGAATTTCTGATCAACTAATCATACAATTATTTTTTTAATCACAATATTTAATCACTCTCTAATATCAAATTTTGTGTGAAAATAGATATCATATGATATATATAAAAACTAACCTTTGAATTGTAAACAATTTAATATTTGTATGTATATCACATTTTGAACTTTCCAAGTAAAATCCTGTTTTGTATCAAATAAAGATTTATCTTGTTGCCTATGTAGCTAATGACATGCAACTGCTTAACATTTATTATTCAGAAAGTAGTTATTATTATATATATCAAAACTAATACACAATATTTCTGATTTGTAAAATTAACCTTATTCATTAAAAATGTATTTCTATGGGACTTTCAATTTCAAAAGAGTTCAAAATTTAAACATCTGAATCTGCCCATTATATTGTAATTATATTTAAGCTTGAATACCAACATGCTTAGAATCATAGTACAGTATTTAAATAAAAACTCAGGAAATAATTTCTGGTAAAAAGTGTGGAGCTCATATCAGGGATATTGTGAATTAAATTTGATTGATTACATATGTCTTTAGCATATACTTAATTATATATATATCCTATTAAAAGATGCTTCACTGTTCTGATTAGTATAAGTTTCAGTTCTTTGGTATAATAAATTATATATATTTAATGATTATATATATTTGTATACAGAAGTTATTTTTATCAAAATTATTTTTAGAGCTTGGCTGAAGTGATGAACACCATTCAAAGTGAGGGTATAGTTCAATTGCCACTTGAAACATATCAATATACACCAATAATGAGTACATTTGAGGCAACTTTTACTCAACATTGTGCTAAAGGGTTTGGTTTAGATCCAAAGGATGGTATTTGTGGTGAGTTTCATATAATTGATTGTGTACGTATATATATATATATATTGAACATGATTCAGATTTGAATGAAATTAATATGAAAATAACTGATACACTTTTAAAAACTGCAACAAAGATAGCTGGTAGAAAAAAGCAGCAATTGACTAATAAAATTTCTACTGAGACTAGAGAACTTATGAAGAAAAGAAGGAATATGAAGATATGCAAGAATGATGCATTAAAAAGAATTGAATATCTCGAATTTTGTAAAATGGTGCGGAAAAGAGTTGAAAATGATATAAGAAAGTATAACTGTGAACTAGCAAGAGAAGCTGTAGAAGAAAATAAAAGTCTTAAGAATGTAAAACAACATTTTGGTATTGGTAGGAAATTTATATCTGCAATAAGGAAAAAAGATGGAATTGTTACTAAAAAGAGGGATGACATTATGAAATTGGTAGAAGATTTTTATCAAGAATTATATAGTAATAAAGAACAAGTACCTCCTATATCTATTACATCTTCCAAATTGCCCAGAATTTTAAATGAAGAAGTGAGAAATGCAATTAAATGTATGAAAAAAGGAAAGGCTCCAGGTAATGATGGAATTATAATTGATATATTAAAAGAAGCAGGTGAAGAAACAGAAAAAATATTAGCAAAGTTATATACCAAATGTCTAAATGATAAAGATGTACTGGATGATTGGAAGAATGCAGTAATAATATTAATATTTAAAAAAGGTGATAAAGAAGATATTAGAAATTACAGACCTATCAGCCTTTTATCAGTTTTATATAAAATTTTTACCAAGATAATTACAACTCGTCTACAGAGAACCTTGGATTTTCACCAACCAAGAGAACAAGCTGGATTTAAAAGTGGTTTTAGTACAGTAGATCATATTCAAGTATTGAGAGAAGTTATAGAAAGGACAAATGAATATGAGTTGTCATTATGTTTTGGATTTGTAGATTATGAAAAGGCATTTGATTCTATAAACATTTCTTCAGTGATTAAAGCATTGGATCATCAAGGTATAGATCCAGGATATTGTCATATTTTAAAGAATATTTATAAAAATGCAACAGCAACAATTAGATTACATAATGATACTGGGAAAGTCAACATTGAGAAAGGTGTAAGACAAGGTGACTCCATATCTCCAAAACTTTTTACAGCAGTGCTGCAAGAAGTATTTTGTGGATTAAAATGGGAAACTAAAGGAGTGAAAGTAAATGGAGATTATTTAAGTCATTTAGATTTCGCAGATGATGTAGTTGTTTTTGCAAATAATGCTTCCGAGCTGCAGGAAATGTTGCAGGAGTTATCAGATGAAAGTAGAAAAGTAGGACTAAAGATAAATGTTAAAAAGACTAAAGTAATGTTTAATCGATTTGCTCAAAATATGAAAATAAAGATTGATTATGATGAATTAGAAGAAGTTAAGAGTTACAAATACCTTGGTCAGATTATTAATACAGATGGAAACATAATAGAGGAAATTAATCATAGAATTAAACTTGGTTGGAGTGCTTTTGGTAGAAATAACTTGATATTAAAAGGAAATATGCCTATGTGTTTGAAAAGAAAGGTTTTTAACAAATGTGTTTTACCAGTTCTTACTTATGGATCTGAGACTTGGACACTTAATAGAAGATCAATACAGAGACTTCAGACCACTCAAAGAAGTATGGAGAGATGTATGTTGGGAGTAACAAGAAGAGATCGAAAACGCAATGTATGGGTAAGAGAACAAACAGGTGTTACTGACCTCATTGAAAAATTTAAAAGATTGAAGTGGAGTTGGGCTGGACATATTGCTAGAAGAGATGATAATAGATGGACAATTGAAATTTTAAACTGGATTCCAAGAGATTGTAAAAGACCCAGAAGGAGACCACATGTAAGATGGATGGATGAAATAAGAAAATGTGTAGGGGTGATGTGGAGAAGAGAAGCTAAAGATCGGAGAAGATGGATTAAACTTGGAGAGACCTTCATCCTGCAGTGGATTGATAATGGTTGATAATGATGATATATATATATATATACACACACATAGAGTTTCTTGATCTTAAAATAACTAGAAATCAATGTAAGCTGGATTACCGTATGACCATTAAACCAATAGTAAAAAGAGGTTATATTTCATATAAATCAAGGGTGCCAATGACACATAAGATGGTAGGTTTAAAGTCCTTCTTATTTAGAAATCAGATAAAACTAAAAATATTGAAATGTATTCGAATGAATTGTTAAATGTTGGCGACAATTATAATCATCTATATAATGTTATTAAAAATTTTAATACGAAATACAAGAATAAACATTTTAATAATAATATTGATTATCCTGCTAATAAAAAAATATGGATATCAATACACTATATATTTTGAATGATCAAGTAAATTTTATAAGGAAAATTTATAAAGGTATATGTGACATTGCATTTTAGCACCTTCTACATTAAACAAATTAACAAATAACTCTAAAGATAAAACTTCATTTATAAATAAAAATTGCGTCTTTTATAAATGGATATGTAGGTGTGGTAGTGGTTATATGCAGGGAATCGAGATGCACATTAAAAAAAAGAACTAAAGAGCACTTGGTGTTATTAAAAAGAGTTCAGAAAACGAAACAAAATTGCAAAGTAAACAATAATGTTTCAGCATCCGTTTTTTAAGACCATAATAAGTCGTGTATTTATGATTTTAACTTCAATTATAATAATGTAAAAATATTTCAAATTGAAAAAAATAACAACAAAAGCAACATAAAGAAATATATGTTAATATACAAATACAAACAAAACTTAATTAACAGACAGGTAGCAAATGTTAAGATCACAGAATTGTGGGAAGGTTAGCCTTTCAAAGTGTTAATTGACAAAGACTATGAGGATAGTTGAGAATGCTCCTTTTTAAAGTTATACTTTACATATATCTAATTACTGTATTTATAAATATTCAATTATAAGATTATATATATATAATATTATTATTATTCGATGTCTGTATTTTTAAAGCAATATACGTAATTATATAACTGAATATTTGTAAATACAGTAACTAATATACAAATATAAACATGACTTAATTAACAGGCAAGCAGCAAATGTTAAGATCATGGAATTGTGGGAAAGTTAGCCTTTCAAAGCTTTAATTGACAAAGATTATTGGGATAATCAAAAGCACTCCTAAGTGGATAAATTTTTTTAATTATTTAGTTACAGTATTTACAAATATTCAGCTATATAATTATATATATTGAAACGGTTGTCTTCAAGTCCCTCACCGTTTCACCAACCATCCTAATAACCCACTCGTCTGTGCTAAGTTCAAACCTGTTTAATAAGTCTAAATTAAGATTTGTAAGCTAAAAATTGCAATCACGGCTATATAAACAGCATTATATACGCACATACGAAAGAACGCTATAATTGAATAGTATTGCCAGAGTTATAGCGTATAATTTTATCGCGTAATATTTTTAAACAGTAATAATGTAGCGTCAATTTATTAATTTATTACTTAAATTCGTATGTGGGAATATAATCCACCTATATTGAATATACATATAGCATAGTGGCGTGATTAAAATATTTATTAAATTTTAAGTTTCATTTTTATTATAAACCAATTTTATGTAAAAACACATTGAAAGGGTGATTGATTGCGAATGCGCTGACAAGTTTCTTTTTAAAAAGAAAAAAGATTTTTTTTTCTAAAAATAAAAGTATTTTCGGAGAATTAAAAGTTTAGTAAAGTTTTTGCTGTAAACAATTGTATCAGTATATGCCACACCTGCCTTAGGTTTCTAAAAAGAAAAGCCAATTTTAAAATAATCTAGCTAATTGATTCTAAATTATTTTGGAGACCTCGCTAATTAAAAATATGTTTACAGCAGGGATTTTACACATAAATTATAAAATCAGAACAAAATTCCTGACTAATTAAAAATAAAATCTAATATCGGATTAAACTGATTAAAATTCGATTTAATTAAAAGTTGATAATCAGAGAAAAGTTATAACACCTAAAAGGAATGTCAGCATGTTTGAAGTCAACCACTAATTTCATAAGCAAATTAAAAATTTTGTAATCTTGATGGAGATGAAATTCCAAGGTGTGTGGGCTGATAAGGCGATCATTTAAAAAGGCCATGTAAAGTGGAGGAGCCATCTTAGATCTTTACTTTTGAAACCTTGACAGCTTGAATGCTACATCTGTGAAGTTTTGCCCTCTTTGATCATCGTTAAGCTTTGGAATCCAGCGTGTATCCTGAACCAAAAGCAACCGTGAACATTTTGACATCCAGTTAA
Organism: Epiperipatus broadwayi; assembly: GCA_028023455.1. Classification (NCBI taxonomy): domain Eukaryota; kingdom Metazoa; phylum Onychophora; class Udeonychophora; order Euonychophora; family Peripatidae; genus Epiperipatus; species Epiperipatus broadwayi. The sequence goes on along the minus strand of JAQFVV010000008.1, from coordinate 13,361,487 downwards.
GACAATAATTTTTATATCTGTGCGAGAGAAAATGTCGGGCTAAAACAGGCAGCCTTGGCTAAGCTCCAGAGTGAAGGCGACGGGCCTTTACTTCCATCCAAAAACCACCATCACCAGTATGCCGCCATAACAGCTCCGCTCTAACCGTGGGAAGAAGATGATGCCGCAAGCCGCCACAAAGACTCCCGTAACTCCAGCTCAAGTACTACAAGATGACCGGTAACCTCACCATTTCTAACTGCAGTTCAATATATTAATTTTCCTTTAAGTCTAGACTTATAAAATGTATTTTAATTCTAAAATCTTGAATTCAAGTAAATTGCTAAATGTAAAATTTTGTTCTTAAACTTAATTATATAATTCTGATCTACTTTCTAATGTTTCCTAACTAAATGATTTTAATAATTTTATTTTCAATTTTCTCACTGCAGTTGTGACTATGGTTTCTTTATTTTTTTATTTTAAAATATAAATTATATGCTAATGCCTCGAAACAGCGGGCATTCAATATTAATAATAAAGAGAAGAGAGAATGACCCCTCTTCATTTAATAATTATTTATCGTAGCTTAATGCACGCTGTTTCGAAACCCTCTTAAATAACTGTTAAGAATTGGCTATGTGCTGATTATTATTTTGACCTTGATTATTTAATTATGTGTTTGCAATTTTAAAATGGGAATCTTGTTAACCCAAAGTAAATTTCAATTTAATTTTCACTAAGCAATATCCAAGCCTTGAATAAGTATATTTGTTATTTATTTCATTTTGTAAAAGCCCTCCAAATATACTTTTCCCCTTTTTCTTTTTATTAATCGCGTAATCAAATGTGTTATTTGAGATTGAAACTAGAAAGCAAAGAATATTTAAAAGTACGCCCACGTATAGCATATGATATTAAAAATGCTATATTAGAGTTGGCGCTAATGATTCCACTGATTAGCTATCGTTCTCGTGGCTAAATATTAAATTTATTTCAACTCTTTTGCTTGGCGGATGTGATAATTTTCTTATACATTTAAACTTTCTCGTTATGTTGCATTTTTCTTTAAGATGAGACTCGGAACGGCCATCCCTCTTACACTCCTTGGGTCGCACACGAATAAGACCTGACGTCAAATTCCAGGCAATAGTGTTAGCTACCCCAACCCTCTTTAGCAGCATGGCGATCGGTCATAGGGCTCCGGTGTTGATCACAAAACCCTAAATCTTAATCCATCCGCAGAGCGACATTTAGTATAACTGTTTACCAGCGCCATAGCGCATTGGTTCTTTTGGTTGCCAACTCTTCCTCCCTTAAATTAAGTTTCAGCCATTGTCTGACATATTCAAGAGCTAGTTTCGGTCTCATGTACAATAGTTTGAAATAATAATATTATAGATAAATTTGGCTTTAAATGTTTCCCATATATGAGAAAACAAGGCTTCGTCTGATTGCTTAGCTGAAAACCATGGAATAAGAGGGATTAGCATAATCTGCCCCATAGCTACAATGCAGTGACTGATCAATAAGATAAAGCAAATGATGAAAACAATATTTAACTTCATCAAATAAAATAACAAATGTAAAATAAGTTTAATTGTAAGGAGAGAAGGTTAAAGCGCTCTCCAAAAATGTTAGATGCTACGCGCATTTTAATTGTAAAATGCAAGAATAATATAGATAAAATCGTCAAATTTAATCTGCAAAAATAAACATACAATTTAATAAATTACTCTGATCTCGATCTTATTTATTTCAATCCAATTCAAAATTCTCTATATTATATATGTGATTTCCGATGCATTAATTAGTTTTAAATATATACAGTTAATAAATTCCATTTTTTTTGTTATGAGTCTCATTGCTTCTCCGTGACCTATGTCGGCCGTGTGGAAAGAAGTATACTACGTGTAAGTTCAAGGTGGTCATTCGTAGGGTCTTGAGTCTTGGAATCCTGGCTTACGAGTTGAAGTGCGGTCGGACTCGGGATGTTACAGTCCTAGTCTGGTCAGCTTCGGTCTCTTTTGCTTGGATTCTGATTTCTGTTACGCGAATGTACAAACTTGACTGTTACAATATATATATAATTAGAAGGGACTTGAGCTCAGACTTTCAAGCTTTCTACAGCTATGCACTCTATTTTGTACAACTGAAAAAGATAAATGATCTCCAATATATGTATTTCATGCTTAACCAGCACTCATCAGTTAGTCCAGATCACCATAATCAAAACAAGTTATAAATATCGTAACTTGCCTTTAAGCTTGCATTTTATGATCACTAGATGAAGCTTACCAAGCAGCTCCAAACAAGCTTTGTTTACAAAATGCCGTAAGAGAGAAAATCTCTATCATTGTCACCCACCTCCAACCAGCTGGTTTCGAGCTTATTGGCTCATGTCAGTGAAGGGCTGGGAGACTAGAAACTAGACAATGATAGATATTTTGAATTCTATCTCTTTCGGCATTTATGTAAACAAAGCTTATTTGGAGCTGATTGGTAATCTCCATCTAGTGATCATATATAGAGCAATAAAAAAAAAATCCATAGGAAAGGACTGCGGTCATTTTGCCGACTTACAATCACATTCTGTAGGCAAAAAGGAAGTGTGCAGCATATAAAGCAATTCTGCCCGTAGTGAATCTCGTATTACATCTACTAATTACACCAATATATCCAATCCATTGACCCAATTTAACTACAAAACAAATAACCTAAGATTACCCTCCCCTAATATAACTTTACAAATCTATATAGTCATTTATGCCTGACTTAAGTTTAACATTTATATAATTTAATTTAACGAAAAACAGAAATCATAATAAAAACTTAAAAGAACAAAAAAAAAATGGAAATGATTTTACAAAAGAAATACATCAAATTAAAATTACTTATTAATAAATAAAGTTGGTCAGATAGGATTCTATTGCAATTATTTAAATACGGAACAAGTTTTAGAAGTAAAGTTCTTATTGTTTAGAAATGTTCATTAATTATATATATTTCTTATGTTTAGAAAAGTTCAACCTTAAACCATTGCTATTTCGATTCCAGTATTAATTGTCCTGGCGAGACCGGTATGCTGTTGGCTGTTTTATTGATTCATCCGGAGGTCTTTTACTTTAGCTGGTCCTCAATGTAGAAAACGATTGGTCATTTCTCCTTCTTTCTTAGCAGAACTGAAGGGATTGAAGAGTGCATCTTTTCAATCCCTTCTCCTTCAACTCCACACTAATACATATCACCACTGCTGTCATACATCTCTTCCTCTAATTTTCCTCACTCACTTTTTATAGTAGCCTTTCAGATCCAGTGGATGTTACGTCATGACGATGTGATGGTCTTTTCGCTGAGGTCCGATTCCATTGTTTTTCTCTCCTATCTGACCCTTGCTTATAGATTTTAAATGTCCAAGGGCTAGTTTGCATTTAACTAATTAAAACAATCATTTCCATTTTTCAATAACATTAATTAATTTGTTTTCCAAACTTAAAGATATATTTTTATCTCTAAATCTTTTTAAGTTTTTGCTTTTAAAATACTTTTTCTATTTTTAATAAAGTTTTATTTTAATAATTTTTTTTCATCTGTGCGATTTTATATATATATATATTTGAGTTTAGATGATATTTAATTTCAATTTTTAATTCTTAAACAAAAGAAGTTTTTATTTGCGAACTTTTATTTTTTCATGTTTAATAAAAAAAATAATGTAACGACGTATGTGCTCATTACATATCAGTAAACTTGCTTAAAAAAAAAATAAACAAAAAAAAAATATTTTACTTAGGGTTAGTAATTACGGTACACGATTAACGAAAACATTTACAAAAACATTCGGTTAGTAATTTTTACAAAGATTATATACAAAAAAAAATGTTGACTATCATTTTCCTAAGGACCATTTACGTCTACGCCTCCTCCCCCCAAGCATTCTATTTTTTTATACATTTTATTTTTACACATGGCATGACAAGCAAATTTTATAAATTATTTATTTAAGAAGGTTGCACTGAGGTAAATATGTTTTAAAAAATAATGGGTTTAAACGTGTATATTTGCAGCACAATTATAAATACCACCAACTTATTTATGACTGATTGAAATGCATACATAGGGTTACACTGATGTAATTCCCAAAGGTACTCATCATAAGGTACCACATTTCGATCATAAACTTACGTGGCTGTGCGCGCCTATACACGTTAAAGCATAATATATATTAACAAAAAAAAAAAACATATTAATTGCAACCTTTTGACTTTCTTTTTAACAAAATACAATTTAAAATTATTAATACTTTCTCGTGTTTAATATATGTGCAATTTCTTTCTGGCAGCGCTTTTATAAGATTTAAAGTATACTACTTTATGTAAACAGATAAAAATATTTCATTTTGAAAAAAAAAAAATTACTCAGGGCCCACATGGTTTATTAAAGATCGGCTCATGTTGGGAAGCCAATTATAATTATCCGGGATTAGAATGACTTAACATATCTACACTACAGGGCGCCACTAGGCATTTGAACCTAGAAAATTTATATAGTAGGCAGATACGTAAGTAAAAAAAAAATTTTTTTTATTTTATATATTTTGATTCCGGTTGTTAGCCCATTGTCACTAGCTCAGTGGAACAGCAGAGATTTATATTTTATAATAAATTCTTGTCTAAGATACATTTCAATATTAAAAAAGGAATAAAATAAGCCACTGCCAGAAATTAACACACAAACATTTATTTACGCACATATATATAAAATTTAGCATTATTTTAGAATAACTTTTACTTTGGATTTTAACTTGATTTTAGAATTTAAATTTACATTTTAATTTTTATAATATTATAAGTTTACATTTTAATTTTTATAAGTTCGCACAGATGGATTTATGAAAGTTTGTTTTATAATGTTGAGTATAGATCGGTTACATAGATTACACGGTTAAAAACATTTCAAAATAAACATAACCGATCAAAATACAAAGTCATTGATAACGTCAATTGCAGAGGGAATACAAGAAACCCAATGGCATTCATCATAAGATGCCGCATTGACATCGATGACTTATATATTCTAATCGAATATGAAAACCACAAACATAAGTAACCGCTAACGAATCCATGCAAGCATCTATACCCAACTTAATTTTAATGCATTTTTATTTAGAGTGTCGAGTATGAATAGACTACATAGATTTGCATTTGAAAAGAAAATATTCTATCCTTATTTAACCTTAGGCCAAAAGTTCGCAGTTAAACCAACGTCAATCCATCTGATATATCGATGCATTCAATGTAACACGAATACGGCAGCACAAAATAGGTTAAGAGAAGAAATTGCCTCTCATCAGATAGGAATACTACATCTATCTGATGAGAAGAGCAATAAAAAAAAACTCCATAGGAAAGGACTGCGGTCATTTTGCCGACTTACGATCGCATTCCGTAGGCAAAAAGGAAGTGTGCGGCGTATAAAGCGATTCTGCCCATAGCGAATCTCATACTACATCTACTAATTACACCAATATATCCAATCCATTGACCCAATTTAACTACGAAACAAATAACCTAAGATTACCCTCCCCTAATATAACTTTACAAATCTATATAGCCATTCATGCCCGACTTAAGTTTAACATTTATATAATTTAATTTAACGAAAAACAGAAATCATAATAAAAACTTAAAAGAACAAAAAAAAAAATGGAAATGATTTTACAAAAGAAATACATCAAATTAAAATTACTTATTAATAAATAAAGTTGGTCAGATAGGATTCTATTGCAATTATTTAAATACGGAACAAGTTTTAGAAGTAAAGTTCTTATTGTTTAGAAATGTTCATTAATTATATATATTTCTTACGTTTAGAAAAGTTTATCTTTAAACTGTTGCTATTTGGGTTCCAGTATTAATTGTCCTGCGGTCCTGGCAAGACCGGTATGCTGTTGGCCATTTTATTGATTCATCCGGAGGTCTTTTACTTTAGCTGGTCCTCAATGTAGAAAACGATTGGTCATTTCTCCTTCTTTCTTAGCAGAACTGAAGGGATTGAAGAGTGCATCTTTTCAATCCCTTCTCCTTCAACTCCACACTAATACATATCACCACTGCTGTCATACATCTCTTCCTCTAATTTTCTTCACTCACTTTTTATAGTAGCCTTTCAGATCCAGTGGATGTTACGTCCCGATGATGTGATGGCCTTTTCACTGAGGTCCGATTCCATTGTTTTTCTCTCCTATCTAACCTTTGCTTATACATTTTAAATGCCCAAGAGCTAGTTTACATTTAACTAATTAAAACAATCATTTCCATTTTTCAATAACATTAATTAATTTGTTTTCCAAACTTAAAGATATATTTTTATCTCTAAATCTTTTTAAGTTTTTGCTTTTAAAATACTTTTTCTATTTTTAATAAAGTTTTATTTTAATAATTTTTTTTCATCTGTGCGATTTTATATATATATATTTGAGTTTAGATGATATTTAATTTCAATTTTTAATTCTTAAACAAAAGAAGTTTTTATTTGCGAACTTTTCTTTTTTCGTGTTTAATAAAAAAAATAATGTAATGACGTATGTGCCCGTTACAATATATATATATACGCACAATCAGTACTTAGTCTATATTAAGATAGCAAATCCTTAAACTTTAATGAACAAACTTTAATCTTCTTCATCTTCCAACTCTTCACTCTTTCATATTGAAAGTCCAATGATGGAATGCTCAAAGCCCTTGTTGATGGCAATATTATTATCAATGCCCATGTTAACTTTAAGTCATTCTAACCCCTCACATATAGAACCTTAATATGGTCATTTAAATATACAGAAGAGGGATGGGCAGAATATAAGCTGAATATGTAATATTCAAATATCTATACTAAACAATGTAATTAGAAGGAAGGTGAAATTACACTTAGGCTCTTTACAGCCATGCACTTTATCTTATACAACCGTTACACATGACTACATACATGTATTCTGTTCATACCTATTCTGTTAAATGGACATATTAGGATTCTATATGTGAGGTGTCATAGTGTCTTAAAGACAGCAAGGGTATGACAATAATATTTGCATCAACAAGAGCTTTGAGTGTTCCATCATCGAAGGATGAAGAGTTGGAGGAATGAAGAATATTGAAGTTTGTCCATTAAAGTTTGAAGGTTTATTATCTTAATGTAAACTGAGCACTGTTTGTAAATGTGTGTGAGAGATGGTGATCTGGACCAACTTATGAGTGCTGATTCAGCATAAAATACTAATATTGGAGATAATTTATCTTTTTCATATGTATGTGATCATACGTATCAGTTGTATAAGATAGTGCATGGCTGCAGGAGCTTGAAAGTCAATTCAAATCCCTTCTAATTACATTGTTTAATATAAACAATATACTTATATATATATATATATATATATATATATTATATAGAAATCATTGATATATTAGAAAGACTATATATATATATATATATATAGTCTTTCTAATAATCAATGAATTTTACTATGTAATATAGTGCCAGATTGTAATTTTATTTAAAAGGCAATAATTTCTCTTTACTTGCACTGTTAGTAGTGATGTTGATGTTAAATGCAAGGATAGTCTTGTTTCAGCCACAAGGTAAAGACTGAGAAAATCCATCTGATTTTTAAACCTAAATGCACCAATATAGGCCAATTTTAAGGTCTTGGAATGAGAGCATGAATATATATTAAATCATTCACTTTACATCCATTGCTTTTAATAATCTTATTAACACATGAAATATTAAAATTTATTTCATGCTAATTTTATTATATATTAAACTATGTAATGATAAATGAATTTTTTTTAGCACAGTGGCAGATTGTAATTTTATTTAGGAGGTAATAATTCTTCCTCATTTGTGCCATCTTATAATATATTAAATTAGTCATGTATTTATATGAGGATATTCTCATTTCTGCAACCAGATAAAGATTTTGAAAAAATAAGAATGACTCTTATTTTCAAATCTAAATGCACTTATATCGGCCAATCTTAAGTGCCTTGGAATAAGAGCATGAATGTATATTAAATCATTCACTTTACATCCATTTTTTTAATAATCTTATTAATACTTATAAAATATTAAAATTTACTTCATTTCAATTTTAGTATATGTTAAACTATTTAATAATCAATGAATTTTAGTAATACTTCAACTGAATGTAGGTCAAAGTCTCTTCAGCTTTAGTATATGAAGAAGCAATAAAAGAAAATATAATCCTCACTATGATAGTCAAACCACTAAATGGATATCTAGCTAAAAATAACCAGGTATATATTAATCAAATAATACTAAAATGGTTACCTGGGATGACTTTGGACCAGGTATTTAAAAATAAATCTTAATCTTAGTTGAAAGCTGGAGTTCTGGCAACGATAAAATTATCTGAAAACTTTGATGAAAATAAGTTTTATTCAGATTTCAACTTCATATTGTTGACTTGGGAAATAGATGTGCTAACCTTTAAATCACAAGGTCCTTGATGTGTATATAATATCTACTTATATAAGCTGTTAATAAAATGTTCCGTTTATTTATTTTTTTTACTAACTTTTATTTATTTATAGAAAATCTGAAATATAACAATAAATTTAAAAAGTCATTCTAAACAATTTTAGAAATCATTCTTTTCCCTAATATCACTTTAAAACCACATTTTTTCACACATTTTAATTTTACAAAATTATTTGATATTTTTAATGCATTTGTATGCTGAATTCACTTTAAATGCAACAAACTGATATGATCAAATTTGACATTTTCTACACTGATATTAATTTAGAATTGGAACTTAGAATATCTTAAAATAAGTTACTATACCAATTGCTTTTCATATTTTGATATTATTTGTCATAATAATAAGTTAAAATTTGCATATGTTTATCTATTATAGATAGCACTATTAGTTATAGTCAATATTCTATCATCATTTTTCCAATATTTTTTTTATATGTTTACATTTATTATCTGAAATCTAAATCTAAGATTTAGACTATTAGCATAAAGAAAACCCAGATACATATTATGAAAGTTAAAGAGTTAAAACAGGCAAAACTCTCCATGAAATAGTGCCACTCAATGCCAGATGCCATAAGGCTTGTACATAAAATCCCATCTAGTTCATACTCATCCAATATCCCCAGACTAGTTTCTGGCTTGTGGTCTTCGTCACAGTTATGTGCTAGCATAAACAATAGTGATCATGTGATGAAAGTTAAAGAGTATAATAAAACACAGTGTGATAAATATAAGAAAGACAAAGATTATAACAACAATTACAGCTATTTTTAAACCTGATAACAAAGACCAAGAAGTCATTAACTCTTTTTGTCTTCTTGGATCATTCATCATTGAGGATATAGTGATCAAGAGATTCATCACAGACTGATACTAAATCCTGAATGATATTATTAAATGTAAAGGTTTATTTTTCAAAGTGAGGGTCAGGATTATTCATTATATGGTATTTCTTGTAATTATTTATGGATGCAAAAACTGGACACTTATTAAGAATGAAAAAATATAATTATTTATAATTATGGTAGTAAGAAAGTTCTTTAAGAATCCATGGACAGCAATAATAATAATATTAATCAATATCAATTTTAATTACTTTATTTATTACATCTACAATGCATTGTATATTTATTTTATCAATAACAGCTTTAATTGCCCCAGAAATCTTAAATATAAATACATGAATACTTTACATAGACACATAACTTCTATTTCTATTCATATGTACATATATTTTTTATATTATAAATTTCTCTTCTTAATTAACTTATATATACATCATATGTCTTTATATATTTTTCTATATACATACATTTACATAAATATAATTTTTTAACTTCTTTACATATTTATATTATCTAATTAATTAATCAATATCTCCTATAATCATATATATAATATAAATATTAATTTATCTTATATTTATTTATTATTCCATTTTTATTAATATATTTACTTTTGATTTCATCCTTAATTTTAATGTTATATATTCATATTTTAACCCTTTATATTTCCTATTTTTTTTTTACATATATCAATACTTGACACATCCCTAATTTATACTTGTAACCTTAATTCTTTTTATTTTTCATTTTTATTTATATATTTCTAACCTATTCCTTAACTTGATTTATAATTTTTTACTATATTTTATACTCAGTTCTTACTCCTAAATTAAAATTGATATTGATTGAATTAAGCATTGCAAAAAAAAAATATTAGAGGATAATAATAAGAAGACAGAGGAGAAGTGAATGTAATGCTAGATTAAATTTTCACCTGAAATTTAAATGATTATATCATAACTTCTTATATTGTGCTTACTTTGGTTTGAAATTAGATAATTATATAATCCTTAAAATGGTTGTTTGGTCAAAGAAGATGATAATCTTAGTTCCATCATCAAAATAGTGGTAAAAAAACCTAAAAAAAAAAATCAAACGATAGATTTTTCTGGGTAAGATTTTGGAGATTTCCAGAGTTCAACATTGGTTTGATGGAATTTAATCAAAATAAAACTTTATTCACAAGTTTAGAATGATTATTTTTTTAAACACACTTTCCTTAGATGTGATATGTTGGACTATTTCCATTAACTATGAGTGAATGTTGAATATACAGAAAATTTTAAACTTTTTCAAATATAAACCACTTGTTAGTAATAACACAATTAGGCAACACAGATTAGTAATTACACAATATTTTGAGCAGTATTAGTCTCCACTCTTCTTCAGATGTTGCTGGCCTAATATGCACAGTGACAGTTTTGCATAGAAGTTGAACTTGCACCTTTAGATTCTTGAATATCAAATTTGAGCAACATCTGAAGGAGTTGAGAATAATACTACTCCAAACATTGTGTAATTACTAACTGTATTGTCTAATTGTGTGTTATTACTAATAAGTTGTTTGTATTTTAAAAAGTTTAAATAAAGTTTAAAATTTTCTGTACATTCAATATTTATTTAATAATATACCATCATCAAATACTTTTTTTATTTCTAGAAAATTCAATAGGATAGAAATCAAGTAATTGATCAATCAGACTAAATTTTTATGTTTATCAATAATACTTTAAAATTTCCTCTCTTATATATGCTTTATTTAAAATATTCTTAGACAGGTTATTTTAAGATTAAAGAGCTGTTGTTTTTTAAATTAACAAACCGTTTTCTGTTGGGTTAGAGAAATAATTGGGTAATAACAGTAAGAAGTAGAAGAGTTTTTTGTATGAAAGGACTTTGTAGGGAGGAAATATTTAACTTGTTTAATAGGATTAGTGGACATATAGCTTAAATACAGAAAATTCTTGTTTAAGAGTCATTTTGCATTATATCACATACATGAGATTTTTTATTCTTTACACTTTATATTTTATCAGTTATTCTTTGCATCAACATAATCCCAACATGAACACCATCTATTGATATTCCCCAAAAGCTCTGAATAAAAGAAACATTAAAGGGAAATAATAATAAAAAAGACCATGTCATTTAATCTTTCTTACTCAAGTTGACGATAAAGAAGATGCAAATTAAAGGCTGGCAGATGAAAATATGTGTATATTTATGTTCATGGTAAAAACGAATGGAGTCAAAGCAACTTCTGTGTAATTGTGAAAAAACGCAAATATTACATAATAAAATTGATATTAATTATATCAAATACCATTAAGATTGTACATTGCAAGTTTTATAGGACAAATAAATAAAGAAGAATAAAAATTCAAATGGCCATAGATAAACATATATTCTAAATTAAAAAGTTCAAAAACATTTAGATTTATTTTTTTGTTAAGTTTTTTAAAGTGAATAATTTTTAAAAGTGTTTATATTCAATTGATTAAGTGTGAAAAGTGATTTTTATATGCTCTATGAATGAAGACAATCTTATTCAAATAGTTAGAATTGACGTTTTTATACAATTTTCATTTCACCATTTTTCTTTCTGCTATTTTGCATTCAACAAGTTTATTGTCTATAGAAATTTTTGAGCTCTAATATAAATAAACACCTAAAACTTATATATTATTATGACAAAGTGAACAAATTTAATTACTGCAAAGCAAGATAAATTTATAACTACAATATATTTGTAACAGTTAACCTAAAATGATCTGAAAGCAAATATGTTTAAGTGTAACCCAATCATTTGAATTTATTTTTTTGAAATCAGTCTGTAAATATATTAGTACTAATAAATATCTCACTGTGTTATTACAGAAAAATCCTGATGCCTTTATATTTCTTAACCTTTCTTTTCTCTCTGGTATTATTTCACAGTCTGATGCAGCTATCAATATTAATTAAATTGTTAATTGTGTATATAATATGGCAGTTTAGAATATAGTATCTATTTAAAATCATAAATCTCTAAACGTTAATTTGCACATCATTTATGTGTCCTACAGTAGAACTTTGATTATATGAAATAATTGGTAAGGTTCAATAAGTTCTGATAATCAGACATACATGAAAATATTTAGTTTAAAAAAGCAAATAATTATGCAAGCTAATTATTAAACATATTTTAAAATATGTAGTATTATAAAAGCAGTAGATATAGAAATACTTTACAAATAATAAAATGTTGAAGAATCAACGCACACTCAGAACTTTGAATGCATTAGAAAAACTGAAACATTAAACAATATAGTTCTAAACGATGGTGATTTAATAACATTTAAAATTAAATAGATGAAAATGGACATTCATCAAAATAGAAAAATAATAAAACTTTATGAACAATTTATTTTTAAATTTTTATAAATATAAAAAAAAATGCATAATTTTTTAAAAATTATAAACAAAGTTTTCATTTTTATATCATCTTTTTATCATAAATGATTTCTTCCTTCTTCATATACAACAATATATCTTATTAAATAATCACACGCTTCTTACATCTTTAAGCAAATAATTTTTAGTAATATAATAACAGTTTCAACGGTTCCTCGCAGTCTTCTGCAGATCTCAATCTTTTGCTCTATCTTTCCCTTTCCACCACTTTCTTTAGATAGTAAAATAAAATGGTGGAAAGAGAAAGCAATAGATTGAGATCTGAAAAAGACTGCGAGGAACAGTTAAAACTATTATTATATTAATAAAAATTATTTTTTTAAAGGCGTAAGAAGACTGTGATTATTTAATAAGATATATTATCATAAATGAGAGAGAACAAAATGTTTCAATCTATCTCTTCTTAAATTATTCAATCAACTTGAAGCAATATAAAAAATTGGGAGATAAATAAAAAAAAATTCTAAGCTATTAGCCAATTAAATTTTTATTACTTTAAAGTAGATTATTCTTATACATCTATTTTTAACATTCAAATTTTATTAGTGAATAATATAGACTGAATTTTATCATCCATCCCCTAACAATCTTCATAAGATTATATCTCCTGTTGTTTTTTAACATTATTATTTGGTTTCTATTTTATCATGCTTTCCATTAGTTGTTTTATTTATTTTTAATAATTTATTTCTAATGTCTGTACTGAGCAGCAGCAAAATAATGTTTGTGACAGTCACAAATGTGTCAAACATAAAACATGATTTCAGACTGCATGATAGAAAACATTCATGAAATATTGTCTTATATTAAAAATCGTAAATAGGGAGAGTTATAGTATTGGAAAATGCATTCAATATATTATTGAAAAAGAGAGAAAATATTTTCCAATACTCTTGTCTTGTATAAAACAGCTACTGTAAAGCTAGCTCTATTTCTAGTAACCAATGACATTATGCAGAAAAGAAAAACCCCAATCTTAAAAAGAAAAAAATCACAATTAGAATGTGGATTCAGTAGAGTATAAATAAAGATTGATTTTTCAAGCTAGTGAATTAAGGTGAATGGGATTGGTAGATTTTAAACAATGAAAACATACCTCATTTAATTAGGCAACAAATAATATAAGAGAAATATTGTGGTGAACATTGTCAAAAAGAACATTGCAAAGATTAGCCTGCAAATACATTTTTGTTATCAATCCATTTTCATGGGTGCTTATTCAACATTATGTATTAAAAGCCTGTACTCCAGCAATTAAACAAATGAAGACTTTGAAAAGTTTTGTGACTAATATTCATCACAAATTGTTAATAGTTTCAGATAAGATATATTTTTAGTGATTGATGATTGGAATTTCAAAGATGGAAATGTAAAATAAAATAAAATGCTGTTGATCATGTGGTCTCGGAATTAGTAATGAAGTAATAAGTTGTTTGTAAATTTAGTGACTTTTTTTATTACCAATATATTTTTAAAGAGTTTAAAGACTGATTAAACATAATACATCACCAAATGGAGTTCATCAGAAACATATTGATTATATTCTTGATCCTAAGTTTAATACTGAAAACAAGGTAAAGTTAGTGTGTTGAATAGATATGATTAGTGTATATAAATTTCTTATCCAATGTTGTAAATACAATACGGAAAATAGACCCAAAGCTTTTAATAATATTAAAAATTACCTTGAGGCATTGGCTGCAATTTTTAGTAAACCTCATGAACTGTGAATGAAACTGAAAGAAATAATTGAAAATGGTAACTGAGTAACCAGAAAAATCAAATGGATGTCAAAAAATATATTGATTATTGTAAAAAAAAACCCATCAAAACTTAAGATAATAAAGACTTTTTGAGGAGACGAAAGATTATTCATGTTTTTCAAAGTTCATTTTGAGTGACAAGTTTGGGAAAATGTGATTTCTCAGTAATTTATGAGATGAAAAAAGCTTTAACATAAGAACTTCACTGAAACATGATGACAATAATATATATATAAAAATATTTTATAATAGATGATTTTATTTACTGTATACAAAAATTCAAAAAATGATTGTTTTTCCAACTACAATTGGGTTTTCTTATATGTAACTTAAAATAATAGTGTGGGGTATCCAGAAATTAATTAATTCAATCATATATTTTAAAAAACTGTGATTGAATTACCTAACAATTTTTATTCCAAGGTAAATATAAAAACTCCAATTTGACAGAAGAAAGCAATTATTTTATGGTTTTTTACTGTATAGCAAATAAAAATGTTTATTACAGAATATTTTTTATATATTTTCACTTTTTAGTATTTGGATATACTTTTTAATTATTTCAATTCAAAATTTAAAACTATATCACAACCTGTATAATATCTGTAAGGAAATCCACACACATTAAAGATTGTTTGCAATATTGTTTTGCTTATTTAGCCATTTAAAAAAAAATCATTTTCTACAATAAAAAAAAATTAAAATCTAATATATTTTTTTAAAAAAGGGAATTTTTATAACCAAGAAAAATCCAGATTTGTTTTCATTTTTATTTTAATTGATCATTGGCACTTTCTCATGTGCATTACCAAAAACTGCCTGATATCAACATATCTGGAATTAAGCTCATCATCCTCACTATATAGTAAACAAACTAGGAGATCATCCTGAAATATTTTACTATCATATGTAATTGCTATTAATTCTTAACATATGTATAAATTTTTAGAAAATTCATTTGATAAAAGTCTAAGTTAAATAAAAGAATTTAAAAATAGATTACAACCAAAATGTCAAATAAAGAATTAAGAAATATGCAGAACTGTACTACTATTAAATCAACTATGACACTTTTATTAAGATTTCTTATTGATAAAAGATAAAGTTAGATTAGACTTAAAATCATTGACAAAATATAAAGCATATAATAGAAATTTTACAAAAAAATTGTGTAAAACTATTGAAAAGTAATGACCAAACTAGATTAAATAATTTGAAAAAATATTTTATAGGCTATAGATAGAAAGAAATCAAATTTTATGCCTTTACCAAAGTAAGATATCTTGATAAAATATGCAAAGTGTACAAATATCTTAGTACCATAGACAAATAAGATCTAGGGTTCAAATTTAGGTATATGTGGAAAAGAATTTTTTTCAGTTAATTAGACCTTAGTGAATCTAGAAAACAATTCAATTACTGATTGATAAATAAATATCTAGCCATTTTTAGCTAGAGGGTAAACTAAAAAACATATAAATTATCAACATTTGACTAGCCTATGAATATTGTCGTTTTTAATGTTTCTTTGAAAACTGCTATTAAAGGAACTTTTACTTTGCAGTGAACTATTTAAAGTCTGTTTTAGTTTATCTATGCATCTTATGGTAAAGAAAGTTAAATAATCGATGTTGAATGATATAATTTATTCGCATATATATCTGTACACACACCCCAGAAAATTTAACTTTACAAAAGTGGGACAAGACATCAATGCAATTTATTAGTGCTAACTTTAAAATTCTCAGATTGAAATTCTAAAATAAATTATGCCAAAAGAGAAAGAAGCAATAATAAGCTTGCACCCATGATACTTTATTGGTATCTTTTGATTATAATTGTCAACTTAATTTCAGTGCTTGAAACAAAAACTTAATATAAGAATATATGACGATATATAATTTAGAATAAATAATTTTCTTGTTGTTTTAATATATATATTGACAAAAAATTATTCCAAGTTGAATTGTATTTTTTAGCAACACATTTAACACAACATAAATATAAGTATAATTTTAGTAACTGCCCAGAGATTAATTGTAAGAAATTGTAAGCATGTTTTTTATTTTTCATAGTATCAAATCTAAAGTTCTGTATCATATTATTAACAGCCACTTTTAAATGTTGTCATTTCAACTATAGAATAAAAGAGAAAAACAATAGAAAGACAAAAAGAGAGCAAGAATTTCTTCATATGTAATTGAGAGATAAAAGTGTACTTGTGGAAAAATACAATAAACCAGTATCACAATTAATGTGCAGATAGCCAATGACCTTAGAAGTAGTATATTTTAAATATAACTGATACTAATATAACATATTACAACATTTATTTTATGCTACAATAATGGTTATTTTCATTTAAATTATACCAAATTTTGAATTTGGAACTACCAAGAGTGGTGAGAATACTTCTATTATGTATATATTGAATTAAATATTTTCATGAATTTTTAATTAGATAAAAAATGGAAAAAAAGAGATTATATTCATATAAACAAAAATAACTTTATATTTTGATGTTTCCATGAAACCAAATTACTAATTGACAATCTCGAAACTAAACAAATTTTCTGATTAACTTATGCAATAATCTTTTGGATTTTAGTAATATAAAAATTCTTTTTTACTTCAAACCCAAGTTATTATAAGAATTTAAACCCAGAAAACTACTTTTTATAGGTGTGAGAATGTAGAAGACCAACACCTTTCTTAATATTCTGCAAGTAACAATCTTCTTCAGGGAGTTGTTTATGCTGAATTAGATATTTTCATGGGTTTTAAATTTGATAAATAAAAGAGGGCATCCCATAAATTCACTAAAATTCAAATCAAAAGTGTTATTATATAAATTAATAGAGCAAATTGTTAAACATCAGAGTTGTCAAGTAATAATGGGTTTCCTGGCAACATCAAAAGATAAAGTTATCTCTGTTTACATAAATGTAAACCCTTTATTTCTATTGTTTATCATATATATATATTGAAACAGACAGTCGAAAAACCTTTGTTTGTTCCCCCCTCGGTAAAAATTTTGTCGGGGGAAAAAAATATATATATTGGATATATAGGTATATATATATATATATATATGGATATATATATAATACTAAAAATTACCTCAAATTCACATCTCAGCCAGACTAGCCAAAAAGAAATAAAACTCTGAAATTCAACCAATGGTTTCACTGCTACAAGCAGACTTCCCAAGTTTAAAGAACTACAAAATAGCAAACATCTCATATTTGTAGTTCTTTATAGTGAGAAGTCTGCTTGTAACAGTGACATTGGTTGTGTTTTAAAGATTTTTTAAATTATTTTTTGACTAGTCTGGTTGAGTTGTGAATTTGGGGTAATTTTTGTTATTTTATTGATTAGTTTAGCTTTAGGTTTTTAAGGTTTATATAAACAAAATAAATAGAAATGAGGAGATAATATTCATTAAATAGAGAAAACTTTAACTTTTGATGATACTAAAAATTATCAATTACTACTAATTAACAATTCCTGAGGCTAAGCAAGTTTTTTTCATAAACCTATAATAGCTCTTTTGTTGGGGGGTCTTTGAAGTAAAAGAAGTCCAACAAAAGTGCTATTACAAGTTTATGAGAAAAACTTGCTTAACCTCAGGAACTGTTAATTAGTAGTAATTGTTAATTTCTTACTGACATCAAAAGTTAAAGTGTATCTCTATTTAATGAATATTAGCTTCTCATTTCTATTCATTATTATAATAACAATCCATATAAACATTTAAATCAAAATATATTGTAACCATACATTTAACTCTGTGGGTTAGATATATATATTTTAGAGCATTATATTTTTATAAGATTATATTAAGTAAATTTCTTTAGCTATAATATTATAGTAAAAATTGTAAATTATATGTTTCAATAGTATGATTTAAATAATTCAGTTAGCCTATTTAGTTAGCAGTTATTTAAAAAACTATCTGAAATTATTTAATATTTACTTGAAATAATAAAATTAATATATTTAAACTAAAAAAGTTAATCTAGAGCTTAATATGTATCATATAGATGTATTAGATAAAGGTGTTCTATGCTGTATAAAATAATTATTTAATTTTGTTAGGACTTTTAGTTGTTGAATTTTAAAATAAATAATTTTAGAGTAATAGTTGTGATTTATTAAATATCAATTTATGTGAGAGTATTTAAAATTAGAGTTTAAAAATAGAAATTAAAACTGATTGAGATTAGTATTACTTTTTAATTGATTTTAAATGTCAATCAATAACTAATTATTTTCATTGCATAAAAAATGGTTATATTTTATGTGTATGTGTTTACAGCATGCATGTGAAATATTGAAAGTTAAAAAGACCTATAAAAGTAATGTGTTGAAAATTAGCTACATCTATTATAATGTTAAAAGATTTACTTAGGATAAAATAAAAGAGTTAAATAAATTGAAGATAGTATATTTAACAAAATAAATGTTTAATTTGAAAATCAGTTAATAATTTTATTAAATAATTGATTTGATAATTATTTAGAATTGATAAAAATTATTAATTAACAAGTTTATTTATTGTCTAGACAGACATGTGATCAAATTGTCTGGATTTAAAGTACAGAGTTCAAGACCAGATAAATTAAAAAGTCAATAATGCACTATTAATTTAAATATTATAATGTAGACATATAAGAGCACCACACACACTAGTATAAAAATAGACACACTTAAAATTTATGAACATTTCACTTTAACTTAAAATCTTTACTTCAAATTTTAACTTTATTTTAGTTTTGAAGTAAATTGTTTCATTTTTATTTGACTATTTTTTAAGTCAATATTCAAGTTTAAAGATTTATTTTTTATCATCTTTATGATAGAGTAAAGAACTAGCAAGTTATCCATGAATTATTTCTCTTGAAGGCATATGTTCAATTGATTTATCAAACAGTAATTTAAAAAGCTAAAAAAATCTAATATTTTTCAAAAAAGCCAATGGAAAAGAGAAGTCACACAAGGAAAAGTACATTATTTCATTGTTATATAACAGTTAAATTCTTAACTTTGCTATAAAACTTTATCTGACATGTTTTAACTAACTTTTAATTAGATAATGCTAATTATTGTTCACTATAAATAATCTAAGTCAATTTCAGATATAAAATGAAAAATTTCTATAAAAATGTTAAGCCTATAAAAAATAATAACAATTACTTAAAATTGTCTTATAAAATTATCATGAAAAAAACAAATTTATGAAAAACAACTTTTTAATTATCATAATGAAAAGATTTTATCCAGATTGTTTTATATTAAAACAAATAATATAGCTATTCATTTTTTAAATTTACTTATTCATTGACTTACTTGAATATAATTTTTAAATTGCTGATTGCTTCAAACATATTGTTATTATACTTAGAAAAGGAATAAATATAATTTAAGTTTACAGCAGTTGATTTATAATAATAAAACTTTATAAACAGTGATTTTAAATAAAGAATTATTCTGTTCATTGCTCCTCTAAACATGTTTTAAAAGAAACTGTTTGCTATTAAAATTATTTGCCATTAGTTCCTTTTATTTTACATTTGTGAAATTATTGCAAACTTTTTCCCAAAATATATCTGCACATATATGTGTCTAGTCTATCTTAATTAAGGACTGTTTATGTCTTCATATATCCTTTCAAGAAAAGAAAAGGACTGAAAAGAGATAGTTTTCCTTCTAAAAAGGAAAATGACCTTTTAATCTCTTAAAAAGGGTATTATTATAGTTATCATATATATATATATTGTAAAGGAAACCCGATGATCGAAAGGCTTAAACTTCCCTTTTATATAGATATAATGGGGAATTCTTATAATTCAAGATTGCCCACTTTCCACTACCGCAAGCAGAGAGAAAATACAGACATAAATGAGTCTATATCCACACTTGACCGAACCTGTATACTATACAGGTATAGCCCCAGGTTATATTTCCCGGTCAACCTTCTCCCGACTGCTGCAAAATTTAACAAAGTTACAGCGCTTGGATAATTATAAATTTAATGGGATCAAATACTGCACCACTAGCTTCACGTGTTAATTAAGTACTCAAATGCATAATTATTTCCCAACCCTAAGATTATATTATTTTTGGAAGTGGCGAAGAAAGAGATGAAACAGATTTTACATAAATAAAGGATATTTAATACAATAAATTATAATAAAAGAAACACTCTAAATTATAACACTCAATATAAAAAAACAGATTATGTTATAATACTACAAAAAAATAAACAAATACAATAGAAGATTCTATAAATGATTGCAATCTGTGGAAATAACTTATCCCTTTATAGTCATTTCAAATATTCAAAGAGTTATTAATGTCTATCTCATTATATGTGGGATTTGCAATTGCATTAAATTTAAAGGTATGTGCACATAATTATATAAAATGTCTTATTCATAATTACTTAGATGATAAAGTCTTCAAATAAACTTGGCATCTTGCTGACCGTCCCGTGGAATTTTTCCACTTCTTTAGTAGGGAACGGTCGCCCTTCAGTTAGATTTGATTGTTGGGACTCCTCTGTATTGTGGGCATCAAGGCAAGGCAAAACGAATTCTTTGGCAGGCGCTATGTTGGCAGTTGTTACATCAAGACGTGAACCATTATAGCACAGAAGTCTGGATCAATCGGCGATCATGACTGGCCCTTAGCCACACATCCTTGAAGCTTCCATTATGTTATAGTTTGTTTTCATGTTCCCAAATTTAACTTTTCATGTCTGCTTTCTATTATTTTTCTCTCCTTCTTATCAGAGCAGTGTCTTCACTGAAGTCTCGACCAATACTGTTTTTCAATTAATTCATTAATGTTCTTTATTTTTCAAATTCCTTCCTTATCTTGATCTCTTGCTGTGTTTTTTTATTTCACACCTTTTTACTTTAAAAATGCTTTCAACAACTTATACAAAATTCCTTATAATTTTATATAATTTTATAATATATTTTACATTTATTTATCAGTCACTTTCTTTAATAAAATTATTTCATTTTGACATGAAATAAACTTTACTCTCTTTATTCATACATTCACACATGCATTTCATTTTCGTCAAAATGTGTAAATTTAAGACCAGATCTTTATCTTTTCATTGCATTCTAAATTTTACTTATATTTTATTAAACTCCCCAACTACTGCTTTCTTTTACATTATTAAGTTTCTATTTTATTTATATTTCCATTCTCATTTTTTTTTAATCTTACACTAAACACATGATATCGATATTTTTAACCTTAACATTTCTATTCTTTCTAAAATCTAAACTTTGAAGGGTAAAAGATAAGAATCGTTTTTCAATTCTAATTCCCTCTCTTTTTTACTTAAACATTTCTTTGTTTTGTAATTTTTTTTTAACTCACTTTTTTTTATAACCCAAGCACAATATTTAATATTCTTTTATATTAAATATCTATATGTGTGACCGCAGTATGTGCGATCATCACAATATATATATATCATAGTCATAGTTTATATATTATATTATGATTACTTTTAATGATGAGATATACATATATTTGTACAAATGGAGTTCCAGAGGTGGAATAGCTAGGATATACAGTAGAATGTTTTAATTATATGTTAATTATATTATTCCAGAGTTTTCTGAATGATTATTTAGAATTACATAAATGATAGTACCTAGATGTATAACAGCCTTTTGTATATTATGAAAAGAAAAGTATTTCATGAATGAAAGTATTATAAAATGTATGAGAATTTTAAATAGTTTATACTTAAAATAAGAATTGACTTAATTAATTTCTAGAACCCCAACCCCACCCCACCAACACCATAAACATCATGCTTTTATTTCAAGTTAAATCTACAAACCCCAATTGTGGTTGAAGAAACAATTATTTTGTCTCTTTTTAGTGTATAGTAAATAAAAGCATTTAATATAAAAAAGTTTTTATCTAATATTTTTAACTTTTTAATATCAGCACAGTAAATAAAAATGTAAAACTATATTGTACTTTAAATTGACTTGACATTTATATAGTTGATATATATTGTACCATTCACAGTCTAATTTACTCATTCACGTTTAATTTTAGGCCAAATTTTACACATTATAAAGTGCAAGTTGATCAAACTATGATGAAAAAAAATATCTTATTCCTATTTTCCAAAACATAGCTATATTTCTTGATTAACTGGCCTATTAATTAATACAATTTGAAGTTCTTGTGGTGAGCTCTTTATTCTGAAAGATGGTGTCCACAATGCTTCATCCCTATCCTTGCATGCAGGCTACATTTAGCAAGTGAGAAGTATTCCTGTACATTTTACTACCCCAGATCATTCTCTGGAAACCTCCAACTCTAAAACTTGAAGACCATTCGACAACAAACAGAAGACCTAGATTGAAGTTGTCTTCCTTTTCTTATACCACAATCGAGTTTTGGAGTTTCTGTGCATATTATTGTTATCACAATATGTAAGTGGATAATCTTATACATTTACCTTTCTTTTTCTGTTACAAAGTTTTCTTTTTTACAACTTCTTTCCACCGGCTTTAATAAGAGTTAAAAATATTTTACTAATTGTAATCTTTTTACTTTTGGAATTCTTTTTGTTTATCTGGATTAGTAATCTGCTTGCCTTTTTTATTCTTTCCAATTTCAACTTTTATTTCCAATTGAATAAATAATTTGAAACAATTAATTAACTTTCATTGTACATTAAAAAAAAATTATACTAACTAAAAAAAAAAAAATCTAAATAGCTTTAAATTACTTTTCTTAGCTTTTTCTAAATTTTACCAAATGTCAATCTACACATAAACCATATGTATTTTTATATGGTTCAATATATATCACTAGATATTTTTGCTATAAGTTAAAGTATACATCCTTTATGTATATATTATATTTTATATGTATATATAATAATATATGCATATAAAAATGATTTTGACATTTTTGCTTTTGATTGGAAATTTTTACTTTTTTTTTTGAAAAAAAAAAAGCTTACCAAAACTGTATTATAAAAGAACTTCACTTAATATGAATAACTTTATTTTAAATCAATTTCACACATATAGTGTATATGTATCACTAGATATTTCTGCAGTAAGTTAATATATATACTTTTTATGTATATATCATATTTAGTATGTAAACATAATTACTGCTTTATTTTGAATATAAGCCACCCCTGAATTTAAGCAGCAGTAGGATTTAAAGCTTGGAAAATTGGAAATCTAAAAATGATTTTATAATAGATACGGTATTGAAAAATAAGGAACATGTTTATTTACTTAAATAGGAACTATTATGCTTTTTTTAAAAATTCAACATCATATATAGACCATTTTTTCATCATTACTGAGTGTGGATAATAAAAAAATTCAAAATTAAAAATATATTCAGATACAATTCTACACAGTAGCTGTCAATAATTGTTATACTATGTGCATGTGTAGCACATGAAGCAAAGACATGATTATTGGGAACATGAGTTTGATAAAAATAAGTATTGGTAATAAAAAACTAAAAATTTGAAATGCAGCCAGATAGAACATAATTCTACACAGCTGCTATCAAACAGCAACTTGATTAATTCAGAAAAGTGCAAACAGGAAAGCACAAATAAATTGCTATCAATGAGCATAATACTATGCATGTACATAGTGTAAAGCAAAGACAGGATTCTTAGAGAATGTGAGTTCAGCAAAAATAAGATGTTAAAATGTTCACTTTGAATTTGAGCTGCATCCTAATTTTACAACTTCAAAATTAAATAAAAAGTGCAGCTTAAATTTGAAGTAATATGGTATACATGCATAAGAAATCAGTAAGTAACTTTTCTGTTCAAAAATGTTTGACCTTTTTTTTTTATTTGGAAATTTTTTAAAAAAAAAAAACATTTAACATAACTATATTATAAACAAACTTACTTATTTATTACAATTGCAACCAAGAAAATCATGAGCATTACTTAAAACATGGAAGTCCTCCTTCACTCTTCCATATCTAAAAACTATCACTTTCATAGAGATTTTTAAAAAATGTAAAAATTTGAACAATTTATATTGAACATAATTTTATTAATTTAATTTTTAAATGTTATTAAATTGAAAGAAAAAAAATCTCTATTCTGCCCTCTTGTAAGTACTTAAAAAAAATAAAAATTTTAAGAATAATTTTTAACTTTGAAAAATCAAAATATTCAATATTTCCTACTCTCTGGATCATATCTAAAAAACTAGGTGACCTACCATAAAGATTAAGGTCCCATATGGATTAGCATGATATTAATTAGTTTGAGTACCAAATTTTAAGCAATTCAATTGAATTTAAATTTATTAAATCCCAATTTTCAAATTTCATTCTAACTTAAGTTTGCAAACAAATATACCAATAAAAAACTGATTTTCCAACTTCAATAAAAGAGTTTAATAGTAATAAAAATTAATGAAATGTCTATATGCATGTGTTTTATGAATATGATTATGATTCTAAATGTATCAGTGAATATAGATTAGAAGTTGCACTCTCTGAAAATCTGTTGTTAAATCATGACTATTGTTCAGTGTAGCATTTTATGGTCAGCCTCTCACTATGCATTGCATAAAAACCTCCATTCCTTATAAGAACTGGAAGCATAAAAGGCCTAAAACCTAACCAGAAATAAACGATACTCTAAACTCTATGTTTTAACTATGATCTGTTTTATTTAGATCTTGATTAAATAACTGCCAGTCTTGTATATATTATATAATGTTTATTTTGTCAATACATGAACATTTATGTCTTATAAAGATTAGAGATAATTTATACTTGCATTAATATTAATGCTTTGATATGTATGTATATATATATATATATATTAAAATAGAATAAAAATAGTAATAAAGATTTGCAAACTTTAACATTTTTTTTTTACAACCATTGTTTTACTTATTAAATAAATAGAAGTTCTCCAGTGATAAAAACATACATATAAATACATGGATGCAATTTTATCCTATTCAATACAAATGCGAATGTGTATATTTATCTATACACTGTTTAATAATTAAAACCATGGTTGTGAAGAAAGTTTTGTAATTTTATTAGTATCTTTACTGCTATATGTTTATTCAATATTGATTATAATTAATAACATAACATTAGTTATAAACATATATACAAATGATTGCTAAAATATTCTAGCTTTAAATTACATAGGCCATAATTAAAACATATAACTAGAAAATTAGACTATCATTTTTATTTGCATCTTTAACTTTTAGCTTGTAATGAGGATCCAATATAGTGAAATAGGCTGGTAGAAAAAAATTATAATGGGTCATAGTTCATAATTCAATAATATGATTTTGAAGGAGTGTACTGAAAATCAAAAGATCTGATTTGTTATATATATATATATATTCTGCCCTCTCACTCTGTGTAACTATGTACACATCGAGCCCACCACGTTACGCCACAATCCACCCTCTCACCCTACGTGTATATGTGTACTCCACTTCCCCCCAAATAAATATAACATAGTAAAAATCGCCTCACCGGGTTCTAGCTCTAATAATTAATGAGATATTCAATTAAATGCTTTACTAGCTCAAATTTTCTTAAAATTAACTTAGGTTCTGTTTTAAACTAACTCAAATAACTATTTCAGAATTCATGAGACTAGAAGTGGAAATAAGGGTGACAAAGTAGATTACATTGAGATAATATCCCCTAGGATACCACCTCAATGGCATAAGAACACTATCCCTCCTTATATTACTATTACATATAATAACTACATAGTATTCTTATGACTTCTGCAACTTCTAATCACTAAACTCATTTAACAATTAAAGTATTAATCTTTTATCTATAATAACAATAATAGTAATTATCTAGCTCAGATAAAATAATCTCAGGTTCTTTATTTTATTCAAGGTTAAAATTAAAATAAGGTAGCAAAATATGATAAGGGATTTTGTGTCATAATTTACTACTCTGAATTAGATTAATAATAAAACAATAATAATAATCACAATCTTCATTGTTTAATCTAACCAATACAGCTTTTCTTTAATCGCAAATTCATACCCGAAATACATTAGTTGATAATCTAATCTCCTCTTTTTTTATCTTTACGTAATAAAATAAATTAGTAAGTGGCAGTGTTTAGATAATCTGATAAATGAAGCAAGTGGCAACTAATAGCATACAATTTAGCAAATTATTATGACAATGGATTTATGACCAGTAACTCAATGCAATTTTATAATTATTCAATTAAAAAAAAAATCAATAACTATTTAAGGTTAATATACTTCTCTATTTATATTTTGTGCAAACAATTATATACTTAGTTTAATGACGGTAAACACATCCTGTGAATTCATGCAATGATGTAGAGAAAACAAAACTCAGACACAAGTTTTAATAAACAAATTTTAGAATTTTATTAACAACAATCAAAATTAAGATAAAACAAACAAATCTATTTACATTTATTTACAAGGGATATCCTCATTTTCTTTACGCTACAATAATTGAATTATACATTTTTAGATTTCTTTTGTAGTTAATTTAAATTATTATTCCTTTTATAAGTTATTTATTTATTTCTCATTAGGTTTATTATATTACTTATTTTAACTATTTTATGGGTAATACTATTCTTTACCTTTTAATATTAAAGTTACCGTATTATAAATTATAAATGTGGATAAACATCATTTATAAACATTATAAATTTACAATCAATATGGTTTTTCCTCTTAAAAAAAAAATTACATTTTCTTGTAACTCTATATAAGTCACTCTGCATATTGTTCAAATATTATTACTACCTATAACGTTTGTTCTCTAATGCTCGTAAACTCTGATACATTTATTCCATAAGCCATACTCATGTATAATGCCATAACACGGGTTTAATTATCACCTGTTTTAGTTTCACATATACTATAATTATCGAATGTTATTATATTCTTTAAATATGCAATACTTATATTTTAAAATATAATCAACAATAAGAAAAAGTGAAATCATATTTAATATTTTTGTATATTTCTATTTGGATATATTTTTATAAAATTATAGTTCATTTCTTAAAAATTAAAATAATTCTCTGACTCCTTCCTTTCTTAGGATATCTGCATCTCTCTTTTAATAATCATAATCTATTCTTCGTTAATACTTAACTATTCTTATTTCAAACAACAACATGACATACATTCTAAATTATCTATTGTTTCTTTTTCAATAGACTTATCAAATAACGATGTAGTTGCAAGAAATACGGATAAAGATAGCGAAAGATGTATAGGATATTGGGAAGATAGATAGATAACTTATCAAAATATATACTTCAAAATGTATGGAACAGTGTGAATAGGTCCGACATTCATTGTCTAATAACCCTGGCGATAAGCATGATGTGGTAGCTATTTATTCAGCTTTACCAAACATCTAATACGATTCATAAGAAATATAAAAATAACACTGTCCATGACAACATGTGTAACAGTCGTAGGGCTTCGTTAACTACGCTGATCACCATCTAAAACTACTTATTAATTCATTCCCTGTAGCATCCTAGTTTTTTAATACATCATCTTGGTTTCCAAATCTCCACGTACTACCAAGTCACTACCCAAACTATCTCTCAAGATTTTTACTGTATCCAACATCGATAAAACTAACTACCTTTTAAAACAATAAACAAAATTCACTACTATAAAACATTTCCCTATTCCATAAGAACAATTTGTCTTGCTTTATTACACTGTAGGTTCGACATCTACGTTTTGTTAAAATAACACTTAAATATCCTAATCGGAAAAATTAACAGAAAATATGACATAACCATCGGTTATATTGAATTATATTAATAACACATAAAATGATTATTGTATGCATATTTTTAAAAAATCTAATTACATCTCAAAGTGTTTTAGAGTGTTGTTTTTCAAAATGCGTTTTACAATAATTATAACAATAAAACTTTTGCATTACATTCATTCGATTCACAGCTGATCTAAATAAATAAAACATACATTATATCATTAATAACCATAAAATGTTACCAAAATAATCTTTACCTTCCTATTAGAGTTTGTAGTAGGTTTCTTTCTCCTCGAGCATCGCAAACATACAAAATTTCCACACACATACAATTTTATTTGAACATTCAAAATCAAAACATATTATTTTATATAATGTTATATTGCGAATTAATGTATTTGTTTCCCTATCGCTATCTAAAACTTAATGTTTAACTTAGATTAATAAAGAAAATAATTTAAACCATAATCACATATTTTTCTGGCGGTAAATCTTGGTTAGTCCCCTAATATTTATTATTTCTTCTTTTGTCCGAATGTTCTTCTTTCTGCTTATTAAAGTTTTAAATAAATTAGTTCATTTAATAAACTGTTTAGATGATCTTTAGTTTCAATGTTTAATTCAAAATTATTAGAAAACATTTTATTTAAGTATCCCACGAAGCTTTTAATGTTCGGGCGAATATTACCTCAGCGCGTTGATGCATCTTTATTTCTAGCTGAACTACAATTATTTAATCATTACGGTACTAATTGCGTTCTCCATGGATCCAATATTTTATATTTCTGTAAAATATTTTTTCTTCTTTAGGCAAGTATTTTCCTTGGTAAATTTCATTTTCATTCATTATTATTTTATATACCACATTTTCGATCTTTAACTATTTCTAGAGTATTTGCTCAGGTCATCTTAAAGAAAGCAATTCAAAAAAAATTCTTTTTGTCCATTTATTCTTATACGAATAATATTTATTTTTATTTTCCATTATATTCATTAACTTTGCACACAATGTCCTTTCATTAATTTTATACGCACGAAAGCAGATTTCATAGTAACACGCTATATCAACTATATCAACGAATAACATTAACATTTTTGGAATATTATAAAATTTATAACTTGGTTTTCAGAATCTATCCATTTTTTTATTATTGAAAATTCAGATTATATTTTAATAGAATCCACTGGCAGGTTACTGTGGAGTTAGTGAAACATTATTATGAGAACTTTTTCAAAAATTTATTCTTAGATTCTCTTCGGAAAATTTTAAATTGTCAGTTGGTTTCTTTCAAAGATATTATTAAAGTTATAATAAAATTGACTAATAAATTGAGGAAAGAAAGAAATTTTAAAGAGTTACAATTTTACCTCTGCTCTGGAGTCAACATATTTTTGTTCTCCCCGTTTATACAATTAATTGGCGCGATTTTTGTTGTCTGCCAAGATCTATCTTTTTATTGGTCAATTCCTACTTTGGTTTATAAACAATTTCTAAAGTTTTAAAATCGTGACGTACTAGATTTAAATATTAACCTATTATTATTTTTAAATTAATTATTATCTATTACAATTTAATTACTTTTAAAATAATTTTGAAACAATAATCAATAAAAATGTATAATACTTATTTTTTATTATGATGTGTGACAATTCCATCCAGTTCTATAATATACTATTTAAATATTTTAATTATCTGTATTAATTTAAACCAGTGCTTATACATAAAATATTCCAGACAGTCACGTAGACATTTCCGGTGTTTAGTCTAGTTTTATCTGTCTTAATAAATTTGCTACTTATATTATTTAAAATGATTATATAAAATTTTGAAAAATAATTTAGAAAAATATAGAACTAGATACAATCCTCACCATTACAATACTTATTATTAAATATATTATATTAACCCTTTATTGCCTAACCATAGTTTATAATTTTAAATACTATATAATATTAATTTTAAAATTTTTTAGTAATTGACCATTTATAATCATCATTGACCTATAGAAAAGGGCACAATATATATATATATTAGGTTTATTATTTTATTCTATATACATTCAAGTTTTGGGATGTTTTTTAGTGCTTCCGTTACCAACTCAGCTTTAGAATATCTCACAACTATCCATCACCACAAATAGACCACCTTCTTTCATTACTCATTAAGCATGTATTTCAAAACAAACTTCATTTTATATATATAAATAATCAATAAAGCAAGTCATATATTACATGATATTGCTTTTATAAGCTTGTATTTACAAATATGTAACATAGGAAATGTACCACTAGCTCAAGCAAGCTCTTATTGATAAGTGTAGTAAGAGAAAGAAATTTAAAATCTCTATCTAGAATATTCCTATCCCCAGACTAATTGGCTTCAAGCTTTGTTTCATGTCAGTGAGGAGCTAGAACATTCAGGCCCTAGATCTAAAATAGCAATTCAAAACCCAGCACTTATTTAATATGTAACATTTAAGTAAAAAATCAGACATTTTCGGACTGAAAATGTCTTTAACTCCATCTATCTAACTTAAATAGCTATATGTGACTGAACCAAATTCAGATCTACCATATATTAATAACTTTAGCCTTGCCAAAGCCTCAAAGGCAAAATTATAATTGTAATTGAAAATAATTATACAGCTTTACATTAAAAGTGTGATAGCACTATTTAAAATTATTATAATAATCAATAAAGCAAGTCATATATCGTATGACATTGCTTTTATAAGATTGTATTTACAAATATGTAATATAAGAGCTTGCTTGAGCTAGAGGTATGCTTCCTATATTACATAAATATATATATATGTGTGTGTGTGTGTGTGGGCGTGTGCGTATATATAGAATACCAAGCAGAGTTTTAAATATATTGAATGAAATTAATTAAACCAAGTATACTTTCAAAGCATATGTGTCATAATCATGGTTATTCTACTGATAACCACCATTCACCAATTGGCATAGATTATAACCTGCTCCATATAATTTCATCTTTTGTTCTGTATTTATCAATACGAAATAATTACAGTTTGATTTACAGGTGTTCAACTATTTGCAGTCACAACTTTGATATCAATATTTAACTAATCAACTGATTTTGAAGTTTTTAAATAAAATTATTTCATTTAAATATTGATTAGTACTTTTTTACTCCCACAGAACCATGCCCTCAAGGTAGTTCTAGCAAAAATGAAGAAATATTTTGCTTTTTCTGTCAAGTAGGTACCTACCAATCTCAGATAGGATCAGATAGTTGTTGGCCATGTCCAAAAGGAACTAGTACTAAATCTGAAGGTACAATAGAAGAAAAATATTGTATAAGTAAAGGTACTATCTTGATTTAAAAATTTTATATAAATGAATTTCATAATTTTGATTATGCATGTTAAATATATAAAAAATGGATTTTATTTTTATGTTTTTAAATTTTATTTACATCATTTAAATACAAATAATATTTCTTAGTGTAATTTTCACTACATCACTCCCACACAATGTAGAAACTGGTTTCTATTCACTTTTAATATTTTGTGGAAGAGTGCAATCATAAACATATGACCAAAGACATGTGAAAAAGATGTATGTTCCCCAAGATGTACATTTTATGCTGAACCAGCCCTCATCAGTTGGCCCAAATCACAATCTCTTACACACATCTGTATTATTATTGTTCAGTTATCAATTACTACAGTTTAATTGGTGAGTGTCAAACTTACTGCCCTTACACCACTTAATGGAATTAATTATATTAATAATTTTTATTAATCATTCATATTTTTGAGACATCAATTAAACTATAGTGATTGTCTATCAATATATACATAACAATGAAAAAAAAATGTATAAGTTTGTGATCTGGACCAATTGATTAGTACTGGTCCAGCATGAAATGTGCATTTGGGTGATCATAGATCTTTTTCACGTCTTTGGTCATATGTTTATGATTACACCTCTCCATAAAGTGTTAAAAACAAATTGAAAACAATCCCTACCTTGTATGAGAGTGATGTAGTAAAAATTACACTATAGAAATATTAAAAGAGGCAAAAATCTCCATACAGAACAGTGATCACGTAACGAACAGAAATATTATTCATCAAGTAGATTAAACTAATGAATGATCAATAAAAATTATTATTATAAAGCATTTTTGATTAAACATGATAACTTTTATTTATAATAAGCATATGTATGCATAATGACATCCCTGGAATTTGTAATGACCAAGACAAATTTCAATACTATTGCAAACATTCAATTAGAAAGAGAGATCTTTACTTTTCTATTTTATGAGTCTTTTAAATCTGGCAGACATTATAAATATTATTATTGTAGATTCTGATGGCAATAATACACTAATAAAATAAAGATTTGTATACGAATTATCTCAATATTTATATTAAAATGTTTTTATTATGCAAAATTATTAATTACATCATCACAATTTAAAGTTTCATATCCTTTATATCTCATAGGTAGTAATATCAAATTATTATTACCTTTTTTAAGTTATAAAAATTCTTCTGTATTTTTTTTATTATCAATTTAAACTTGCAAAAACAAATAAAAATATTTTTCTTATATCTAAATACATAACAAATGTATTATATTTTTGATATTTATTCTAAATTTAATAGTGTAAAATGTGTTTGAAACATGAAAATTTGTGTATAATAAATGGGAAATTTATTTGTCAATAAATAAATAATATATCATTGTATAATTATAAAAATGCAGCCAGATTTCGTTTTTCAGATAATTATATTTTTCAATTCTATTGATTCAATTTTCCATATGAGTAATATAGTTTTACAAATATCTTTGAAAATTAGATACTTTGACTAAAATATTTAATTCATTTAATTTTTACAAACTATAGAAGTAGGGCATGGTTAAATGTCTACCTGTAATAAGGATCTGTCGCAATAAAACTGTTATGAGGGGGGAGGGGACGTGAATATAGTTTTTGGGTTCTACCACGCTTATTTTTATTATCATGATCATCATCATCATCATAATTATAATTAATATTCAAATCATTGCAAACCAAATAGCAATTTAAAAATGGTGTATCCATTTCCTCAAAATTTTATAATAATAAATCAGTTATATTAAAACTTAATCTGCATAAAGTTTACCATTCAATAAAAATATTATTAAAAATAAGAAATGATTTTTTAAAAAATATTTTTATTTCTAAGAAATACCTTAAACTTTTGTCTTCAGTTCTGCTACAAATTTTTAATTCAATACTTAAAACTAATTTTCCTAGCTTTTGGAAAAACACTAAAGTAAATTTCATAAGCAATTCAATAAAATAATTAAAGTCTACAATTCCTGACTTGACGTTTTTATTATCTAACAGAGGTGGCCAACTTTTGTGTTCATAAGATCTACTTTTTATTTTAAAAATGTGTTGCGATCGACTTGTTGTCATAGGCGTAGTCTAAGTAGAGGAAGGTGTGAAATACATACTATTTTTATATATCTATCTACGTAAAAAATAATTATTTAACGAGCCAAAAAACTCATGTCCAAGGGAATTAAAGAAAATGAGAAATTATTAATAATATTTATTAATTCAAATTAGCTACATTAAGTCAAGATTAAAAATATTATTTTCAATAATGATACAACTTAGTAGACTTTACCTATCTAGAATTTAAAAAAAAATTTAGAACAAAAACAAAGCCTATTATTATAAAGCACTGAAAACTTTGAAATTATTCAAACGTGGAAATTTATAATATTTAAGAAATCGCGCATTATCGGAGATTGACTTTCGTTTGAATAATAACAAAAACAAAAAAACTTGAAAATCTTGACTTAATTTGTTTCACTCTTAACGCGACAGCTCTTTCCAGATTGGTCTCGCGAGCGACCAAAATTGGCTTCGCGATCGACCGGTGGGTCATGACCGATTTGTTGACCACCCCTGATCTATAACATTAATAATTTTTGAATTAATCTACTGCAGGATTACAACATTTTTTTTTTTTTTAAAATTCTTATTCTGTTCTCATTATTCTTTCTTATTCTGGCCATATTTGAGCTTTCAGAAAAATCACTTGAAATAAATTTAATTCATATATATGATCATCATCATCATCAACCATTATCAATCCACTGCAGGAAGGTCTCTCCAAGTTCAATCCATCTTCTCCGATCCTTAGTTTCTTTTCTCCACATCATCCCTGCACACTTTCTCATCTCATCCATCCATCTCACATGTGGTCTCTTTCTGGGTCTTTTACAATCTCTTGGAATCCGGTTTAAGATTTCAATTGTCCATCTATTATCATCTCTTCTAGCAATATGTCCAGCCCAACTCCACTTCAATCTTTTAATTTTTTCAATGAGGTCAGAAACAACTATTTGTTCTCTTACCCATACATTGCGTTTTCGATCTCTTCTTGTTACTCCCAGCATGCATCTTTCCATACTTCTTTGAGTGGTCTGAAGTCTCTGTATTGCTCTTCTATTAAGTGTCCAAGTCTCAGATCCATAAGTAAGAACTGGCAAAACACATTTGTTAAAAACCTTCCTTTTCAAACACATAGGCATATTTCCTTTTAGTATCAAGTTATTTCTACCAAAAGTACTCCAACCAAGTTTAATTCTATGATTAATTTCATCCATTATGTTTCCATCTGTATTAATAATCTGACCAAGGTATTTGTAACTGTTAACTTCTTCTAATTCATCATAATCAATCTTTATTTTCATATTTTGAGCAAATCGATTAAACATTACTTTAGTCTTTTTAACATTTATCTTTAGTTCTACTTTCCTACTTTCATCTGAATACTCCTGCAACATTTCCTGCAGCTCTGAAGCATTATTTGCAAAAACAATTACATCATCTGCAAAATCTAAATGACTTAAATAATCTCCATTTACTTTCACTCCTTTAGTTTCCCATTTTAATCCACAAAATACTTCTTGCAGCACTGCTGTAAAAAGTTTTGGAGATATGGAGTCACCTTGTCTTACACCCTTCTCAATGTTGACTTTTCCAGTATCATTATGTAATCTAATTGTTGCTGTTGCATTTTTATAAATATACTGTACTTTAAAATATGACAATATCCTGGATCTATATCTTGATGATCCAATGCTTTAATTACTGAAGAAATGTTTATAGAATCGAATGCCTTTTCATAATCTACAAATCCAAAAGATAATGGCAACTCATATTCATTTGTCCTTTCTATAACTTCTCTCAATACATGGATATGATCTACTGTATTAAAATCACTTTTAAATCCAGCTTGTTCTCTTGGTTGGTGGAAATCCAATGTTCTCTGTAGACGAGTTGTAATTATCTTGTTAAAATTTTGTATAAAACTGATAAAAGGATGATAGGTCTGTAATTTCTAATACCTTCCTTATCACATTTTTTAAATATTAATATTATTACTACATTCTTTCAATCATCTGGTACATCTTTATCATTTAGACATTTGGTATATAACTTTGCTAAAAAAAAATCTATTTCTTCACCTGCTTTTTTTAATATATCAATTATAATTCCATCATTACCTGGAGCCTTTCCTTTCTTCATACATTTAATTGCATATCTCACTTCTTCATTTAAAATTCTGGGCAATTCAGAAGATGTAATAGATATAGGAGATACTTGTTCTTTATTACTATATAATTCTTGATAAAAGTCTTCTACCCATTTCATGATGTCATCTCTCTTTTTAGTAATAATTCCATCTTTTTTTCTTATTGCAGATATAAATTTCCTACCAATACCAAAATGTTGTTTTACATTCTTGAGACTTTTATTTTCTTCTACAGCTTTCCTTGCTAGTTCACGGTTATACTTTCTTATATCATTTTCAAATCTTTTCCACACCATTTTACAAAATTTGAGATATTCAATCCTTTTTAATGCATTATTTTCGTATATCTTCATATTCCTTCTTTTCTTCATAAATTCTCTAGTCTCAATAGAAATTTTATTGGTCAATTGCTGCTTTTTTCTACCAGCTATCTTTGTTGCAGTTTTTAAAAGTGTATCAGTTATTTTCATATTAATTTCATTTCAAATCTGAATCATGTTCAAAATCTACTAATACTTGAAACCGATTTGTAAGTTCTAATTTAAATTCATTAGAATGTTTCTGAAGATTAGGAATATCAACTGTAAATCTTGTTTTTCTTAATAATTTTTGTCTCTCTAGTTTTGCATTAACACGTGTCTTACATCTTACTAATTGATGATCACTTCCTGGGTTAAATTTATTAAGAACATTACAATCTTGAAATATGTATTTTCTGTTAGTCAAAATATAATCCAATTCTGCTGTACCTTCATTTGGATGCTTCCAAATCCATTTCCTTTTAACATTTTTCTCAAAAAAAGAATTCATAATATAAAGTTTTTCTTTTTCTGCAAACTCCACAAGCCTATGTCCTCTCTCATTTTTATTACCATAACCAAAATTACCTAGAGCACTTTCATCTTTCATTTGTTTACCAATTCTAGCATTAAAGTCTCCCATAACAATTTTAAAATGTTGTTTACTCTGATCAAAAGCCTTTTGTACACCCATATAAAAATCTTCTACTACTTCATCACTATGAGAACTTGTTGGGGCATAAACCTGAATTATCTGCATTTGGTATCTGCTATTAAGTTGTATAACTAATTTTGCCACTCTGTCCAATACACCATCAATCTCCACAATGTTCTTTCACTTTTTATTTATAATGAATCCTATTCCACTTGTATTTACAATATTTGTGCCTTTATAATAGAGTACATGTCCACTTTTTAAATCAATTGTTTCTTCACCTTTTCTTCTAATTTTACAAAGTCCAATAATGTCCCATTTAATATAAGACAGTTCTTCTAATTCTTGCAATCTTCCTTCACCTGACAGTGATCTGCAGTTGTAAGTACCTAAATAAAAAGTCATCATCAAATGGCAGCCTGGGTCTGCAATCAGGGGATTCTTAGCATCCTCCACCTTCGGCCACCAACCGCTACCTTGGTTGGTGACTTTACAGCCTCATGGGAATAAGGACCATGATTTATTTTTGTCTGTCATAATTGTATGTAGGTATTGGAAAAATATTTATCATTTACACAAACATTCATTCTGTCTTATCAGGCAACTGAGAAGAAAGACCATGTGTTTCTTGATCTTAAACTCAGAGGTAAAAAGCCAATAAACTCACTACACTGGCTAATACATATGGAACTACATGTGGAACCAAGCAGGGCAAATTCCTAATGTCCACTCCATACATTCTTGTCATTGCAGCTGTTATTACTATATATATGATACTATTAATTAAAGTTATTGAAATAAAAAATCAATTAGAGGAAGCTTACTTTGGTCTGTCAAATGACATTTTATGTAATTGATCATGAAATACTTACTATGAAAATAGAATGAATAGGATTTTCAACTTATTTAATAAATTTTTGTTTTCGTTTTTGAGAGAATGAGATAATTACATTTATCACAATAATAAAGAATTAACTGTCTTTACTTCTAATTATGGTTTTTCACAAGGAAGTGTATTAATTTTGTGCTCTTTGCCATATGTATCAGATCATATATCATTTATTCCAGAGAAAAATGTGTTTTGCCAATGATGTTTTGTTTTTTTTTAAAAAAAAATTGGATGTATAAAAGTTGTTAAAGTTTTTCAAGGTTACATTAACACATTTTATGATTGGTGAAAAGATAATATCATGAAATTAATATTTAAAATTTTTAACTTATATTCGAAAAATATTGCTAATACAGAGTCTTCCAAGCAATTTTCATATTTAATAAATAGCAAATAGATGCTCAAGTTTATAGATATGATAATAAAATCTTAATTTCAAATGTCTGAACTAATAAAATAATATGTAATAGTTTAATAGTACCAAGTTTGTATTATGGGTCAGAGTTTTTTTTATATATATATAAGTTTTGAAGTACTTTCATAAAAGTTCATATAACAAATTGACTTGCACAATAAGAGACTGATAACTGATGTTTGCTTTTTTTATAAATTGGTAAAAAAAATCATAACACTCGATGATTCAATGATAAATATATAAAGTACCAACTTTTCATAGTAGAAATCATGATTTATTTTATCTGTCCATAATAAAACACTTGTAAGAAATGACTTGCATGATAAAATATAATATGAATAAAATGATTTTGTATCAAATTTTAAAATATTTTTAAAGCTTTTTTAAAATTATTGAACTATGTAATATGTAAATATTAACATTATATGAGTATAATATAATTATAAATATTGCAATTGGATAGAGCTCCCGCAACTTTGCTGTTTATTGGGTGGCTGTTGCTTTTCATCATTTCATAAAACTCAAACACAGATATTAATACTACCTACTAACAGCATCTCATTTTAATCTTCCCTGCTATGAACTTTAGACAAATTGGGTTTCTATGGTCTATTTTTGGAACAACAAACAAGTCACAAAAGTTTCCTGTGCAAACATTAACTCAAATATATCCTTTTTTTATTTGCATGCTATTTCATAATCATTTACTTGTTTTTTTTTTTTACTTTTTGGTCTGTATTTCTATGGTCTAAATGTACAATAAATTTGGTTTTTGAAAGATAATATAATTATAAATATGAAATAAAGATTTTTGATTTTGTAAACTGTTGTTTGGTAATAAAATTAAATTAACCATCATGAAAATTTAATGAAAGAATTAAAAGTCATCGATATACCATATATAATGGGTCTGTGTAATAATGAATAGATTTCCCATTATAACTGACAATGATTATATTAATTTATATGAAGAAAACAATCGATAAATTTACCATCGTTTCGTCATGTCTATTTTGATTATAGTAGTAAAAAAAAAAAAACGTTTATTTTTGAATTTTCATAATTTTTAAAACGTTTTTTTCAATAGCGAAAAATGGTTTCGATACTTAATTGTATTAATTTAATATTATACGACTATTTTTATTGATAATTCTTATTTTGTGGCAAAAATTAAATTATTTGATTTTTTCCCCCATAATGAGCAATAAAAAAAAGCAAAAATATATCATTTTAGTAATGATTGGGAAGAAGAATTTTTATTCATCATGTATGTTTATTGTGTAATTCTATAGTAGCTTAAAGAAAAGAGGTAATCTAAACAGACATTTTACTACTATTCATCTAAGTTTTGATCGAGATTTTCTTCCAAAATCTATAATAAGAAAATCTGAACTACAAAGATTAAAAAGATCTCTAAATTCACAGCAATCTTCATTCAAAAAAAGTTGTTGTAAATCAACAATGGCAACGATGGCATCTCTTCCTGTGTGCCAAATTTTTATAAAGTACAAAAAGCCTTTTACAAATGGTGAGATATTCAAAGAAGCTTTTTTGGCTGCAGAAGATAACTTATTTTACAATTTTAAAATAAAATGGAGATTGTTGATGCTATCCAAGGTATACAACTTTCCAGTCAAACTTTTTCAAGATGAATTGAAACCATGGCAATGGATTTAAGATCACAACTTAAATGAAATTTTGAAAATTGTTCATGGTTTACACTTCAATTTAATGAGTCAACTGACAGTTGCAATATGTCCCAGCTTAATATATTTGTACATTTAGTATTTCCTGATTTGACTGTAAAGGAAGAATTTCTCAAAATTCTATCTTTAAAAGAGAGAACCAGAGGAGAGGACATCTACAATGTTTTTAAAGTTTTCATAATATATGAAAATCTTCCTCTTAAGAAGTTCTTTTCCATTACTATATATGGTGCTTCTTCTATGACTGGTTATGAAAATGGATTTTTATCATTTTGTAAGAGAGATATTGATTTTCCTAATTTTATTTTATACCACTGCATAATTCATCAATCATTATGTAATAAAATGTAGAACCTTGATGATGTTATGAATACAATTATTAAAATAATCAATTTGATTAGGGCAAAAGCACTACAAAGAAGGTTGTTTCTATCATTTTTAGATAGCATTGATGCAAATTATGATGACTTAGTTCTCCATAATTCAGTCTCTTAGTTGAGTAAAGCTAATGTTTTAGAAAGATTCCGCAAGCTGTTGCCACATATAAAAGATTTTTTGGATGAAAAAAAAAGATCTTTGTGTTATTTTACTTCACAACAAAGTGTGGCTGCAAAAGCTAGCATAATGGATCTAACAAATAAATTAATTGAATTAAATCTAGATTTGCAAGGACAAAACAAAACAACTGACATGATTAGCTCCATCAATACATTTAAAATGGAATTGGAAATGTGGATTTCTCAAATTAATAAACAAGATTTGAAACATTTCACAAATT
Source organism: Epiperipatus broadwayi (assembly GCA_028023455.1). NCBI lineage: Eukaryota > Metazoa > Onychophora > Udeonychophora > Euonychophora > Peripatidae > Epiperipatus > Epiperipatus broadwayi. The sequence goes on along the minus strand of JAQFVV010000008.1, from coordinate 13,320,739 downwards.
TAAGAGAAGAAATTGGAAACATTTTGCAAAACATTCTTCTGTAATTTCAACAACAATTTCAAAACTTTGAAAAATTTGACCAATCACTTCATTTTTCACGTCACATTCTCAAAAATAAATATAAAAAATCAAGTTGTGCTAATTGCAAAAGTATTTAATAGAGCACAGGTAACTTGGAAAAGCATTTAATTGAACTATAAAATGACATTAGATTGATATATGGAAGTATATTACCATTGAAAATTATCAGCTATTGAAAGATTCATATCTTAGATTTCATTGATGTTTTGCATCCACATATTTATGTGAATCATCATTTTCTCATATAAACTATATAAAATCTAAATATTTTACACGTATGACTGCAAATCATCTTAATGACTGTTTATGTTTGGCTGTTTCTAATTGCAGCCAAATTAAATAAATAAATTTGTTTAAAATTTTATCTATATTTGTTTATTTCATTTATAAATTGATTCATTTTGCCCCCCCCCCCCCATTTAGTCGATCGCCATTTATTTGGAAAATAAAAAGTAGCTCTCAAGTTCTTAAAAGTTGGGTACACCTGATCTAACAGATGTTCGTTTTAGAAAAATTCAAACTTTTCTTATATTTTTCCAAATACTGTACATTCAACTATTCAAATAACAACATGTAAATTAGATTTTAAAATACCATTTCAAGTGACATTATTCTCCCTTATACAGATATTTCTGGAATGACTAAAATAATACTAGCATGGGATTTTTTTTATTACCTTCATTATTTATAAATATGCATTTTATTCTCATCCTAGTACTGCCATTGGTCAGGTCAATGACAGCTGAAGAAGAGAGAGAATTGTACCATTTGAAATATTGTTATACACTAATATATACACTATTTCTAACAGTTGTGTGTGTTTAGAAAAGTAAAAATAAAATTTCGAATTTTTCTAAAACATATGTCAATTAAACAACATGGTGATATTAATCCAACATATAATACAAATAAAATATTAGCTTCCCAAACTTTCAAAATGTGTATATCATTTGTTGTAGAATTCACTCAAACAAAAAAGATTCTTTTATTTTGTGTTGTTTTTTTAATCACAAAATTAGAAATATTCTCATCAGAATGAAAGCTTTATCAATTAAATTGTGCAATCTGTTGTTTTTTTCTATATAGAAGTTGATTGTGGCAGTTATTTAGTATTGCTGTGGCTGTTACTGCTATTACTACTACTACTACTTTATTTTTTATAAATTGATATTATTATTGTATTGCTATGATTAATTTTTTTGTATGCAATTTGTTGATGGATTATAAATTATTTATTTCAAATAATTTTTTTAAATTTTTTTATAAATTGACATTTATTATTATTGTCATTTTTAGTTCTTCTGTATACAATTTATTGGTGGGTGTTTTGGGTACTTGTAACAATTTTACTCTTGATTCCTATTTTATTCATTCTTTACACGTAAGTATTATTTATTGTAATAACTTAATACATTAGAATATATAATTAAAAATAATAAATGATTCAATGTTATAAATTACTATCAATCATCAGTTCAATGCTGAAATTTATATACTAGCAGTCAATTAGAATTTCATTTTTTATTCATTATGTTTGTTATCCAACACAATATATGTGTGTATGTGGTCAAGGACACATTTTTTATGGATTATATTTTTAGTTTTGCTATAAATATGTAAAATTGTGTTAAATAATTTAATAATTTTGTTGAAAAATAATAATTCTATTCGTACTTAAGATTTTTTTTTTTTTTTGGTAAAATGACTTATCACCAATCTAGCTAACCATCCAATATTGATTAGAAAATGTATATTTTGCTATTTTTAATTAGAAAATAAAGCAAGTATGGAATAACATGCAGACCCTCACCATCTTGCAGTTATTAAGCTTGGTGATTATTGCCTTTTCTTTCACTGTTTCCCTATAAGAGATTGTCAGAGAGCCGTTTATCATATAGAGAGCTATTTAAAAAACTCTTTTTTCTAGCATATACATTTAAAACGTTTCACTTCAAAAATAAACTTATTTAAAATGCCAAAAGTTGGTGTTATTTTGTGGAAAAAAAACTGAATTCAGAGATGAGGCAAATAATAAACAGTAGAATGGAAATAATTAAAAATTTGGCATGTTTCTCCTATTAAAAATGTACAATGTGTATAATAATTTTGAAAGAGTAGATGATGTTTGTTTTAGCATTTGAAAATGATCTCTTTGAATTGGAAAATAAAATTTTAAAATAGTAGACTGTCATGCAATGGGCAGTGAATTGAAAAGTGAAATGGATTTTTTTTTCAGTAAAAGAAAACCTGCAATATGAGAATGAAAATAAACTAATAAAAGATATTCATATGGATTGTGAGAAGATAAAAATACATTAGCTATAAATTTTTTTATAATATATAAAGTTATTAAATAGTAAAATTATTTCCATGTATTTATATAAAAAATGGGATAAATATGTAGAGAATATATTACAGATTCATAATTATGAAGTATGGGAAAAGAGGATAGATAATTTGATTAAATAAAAATAATTATAAAGTATGAAATATTGATGTCAGTGCTAGAGGGGGTTTATTGCTATTGGGAAATTGAGATAAGAATTTGGCCTGTAATAATATTTTTTATGTGAAAATGAGATAGAAAACATCAAACATTTATTTTTAAAATGTAGGATGCTAAAAAAAGAACAAGATAAGTTATAGGAGAAATGAAAGAAATATAAAAGCAAACTTGGCAAAAATATTTTAGTTTTTTGTTTAAGTCTTTATTATGAGCATAGAGAATAAGAAAATCTAATATTGGAATTGACAAAAATGATTTTGTTAAAATGAGACAGAAGTATGAAATAATCTGGTCGAATGATTTGATGATTCTAGATTGAAAAGTAGTAATAGAAGACCTATAATGATGTAAATGATTTCAGAGGAAGATATGGCCTATTCACAAAAACTTCAGATTTTATATAAAAAGAATCCATTTTATATCACGTTAATTAAATTGATTAATCTAACTGCTTACTGAGAATCGAAAATAAAATAAAAAAGTTGATATACAATAATAACTTTGAAATATCATGTAATGTAAATTGTTAAGTTCTATTGATTGTTTTATAAATGCTCATTACTAATAATCAATTTAATAATGTTATCCACTAAAAAAATGGAAATGTATTAATAATCAAGAGATTTTTCAAAATGATTTTATTTAAAAATTCACTCAATTGCGTTAGATAAATACAATGGGTTAAAATCAAACTGTAATGCTTTTAATAACTAACTAATTAAGCCATCACTTTACTAATTGCAGTGATTCTAATAGTAATAAAGTAACATTATATCGTAATAGAAATCAAAAAGTAATTTTGAAAAAAAATTTCAGTCTGTGATTAAATAAAATACAATTATTAATGATAAATAAAAAAAATTCTAGAATGACGAAATCTACATAGTTGATGCAGTTGGAAAAGATAAGATAGAAATTCAAATATATTTGTTTACATCTGATATTATAAAATAATTTAAATTATTATTATTATTATTATTATTATTTGTAATCAATATATAATGTAAATTAAACTTTAGTAAAGCAGCTTAGTTAATAAGTTTATGTCAAAATGAAAAGGCATTAAAAGATATCAATTAATTACGAAGTAATATATAAATAATAAAATGTTAATTTCATTTTTTGTAAAAGAAAAAATAAATAAATTAGTCTTATTTCTTTTCCTTAATTTAAAGTATATATAATATTAAATCTATAAAAGTTTGATTAAATTTTTGCTAGCTTATAAAGTAAACAAGCAGTTATCGGCTTAACTAAGTCTGCAAACAAGCTTAATAATAAAAAGCTTTGCATGTTAATTATGATATTTATTAGATAATATTTCTCTGTGAATTGTAATAATAATAATAGACCATTCATTTTGAAAAAAATGTATAGCATATATTGTTTTTAGCATAACATTAAGATGAAAATCTTAATAATAAATACACATGTAATGAAGTTATAAAAGTAGATGTCAGATGAGAATTTAGTTAATTGTTCAAAATATATTTCAATATGGTGAGAGCCACAGAGGCAGAGATAGAATTATGGCAACTGTAGCAATATATAGAAGTATGAAGTCTCATTCAGAAAAACTATTAAAGAAAATCAGTGTAAAAAGTTGCTAGTCATTATTATAATTTTTACTAGCTGAAATGAAACTTTTAATTATGGCTGCTATTTCTAATGTTGTATATATTAACCGAAGATCATTATAAATTATCTCAATAAGACAACTCACTTTAAGTCTCAATAAACCTTAAAAAAGCTGTCTACTAATAACTAACATTATGTGACTTGTAGGAATCAGAAGAGATTTATTTTGAAGTGAAAACCATTTATCAATTTTATGTGTAACAAACCAGTCTAGAATATATGTGAGCCATATCTATGGAATTACATTATTAAACCAAAAAAACTGATTCAATAAAAAACTTGACCAAGGTATTATATATTGGAAATACCAAAAATAAAACTTTTCTCGAAAATACTTTTATCAAATCATGTTCATACAATTAAAATATATAGATATAGATCAATTACATTTGAAAAATCCTGGATAAGATAATAAAGAGCTCTAATTAAATTATTAAGTTTGAATGACATTCCAAATGAACTTATGTCACTGTAATTACTAAAGAATTTCTATGATTTAAATCTTGTACAGTAAATTTTATTAATTAAGTACAAGGAAATGCAATAGCTTACATGAAGAAATGACAACTTTATTAATCTTTCATTTGCTATATAAGTTATTTTTTGTAATAAATGCATTCTGAATTATTATCATCTTTTTATTAAGTTTTCTTATTGTTTTTAAATTTTGTTTATTATTTTGTGAATTTTTTTTCATCATATAATCTTTCTCTCTCTATATGATAATTATGATGATGTAATTTTTTATAATCTCTCAGTCTTGTATTTTGATTACTATGTTCAAAAAATTCTGGAAATGTAATGAGAAAAGAAATGGTATATATATATATATATATATATATATATATATATATATATATATATAACTGGTTCTTTATATATATATATATATATATATATATATAAAGAACCAGTTAGCATAAACAAGCACTTTCTAGATATAATTACTTTTATTTTTTAAACAAATAAATAAAACTTTTGTGAGAAAATAAAACAAAACAGTAATTTATAGTTGCACAAATGATAACATCTGGGTGAAATTCTGTTAATGTGACTGTAGACAAGAATCCCTATATATCTTATATTTTGATAATATACATATACATTTTCACATAAAGTTATATAAATATATATTAAAATCAAAAAATGAGCACAAAGTATAATTAACAACTATATTCTAAAAAGTCCTTTGCACATTTATTCTTACTCCAAATGTTAGGGTAATGGAATTATTAATCCATTGGTTTTGTTTATCAGAATGATAGTAAAAAATAACCAATATCTAGAAATAATACAAATTCTGTACAAAGGAAGATTAATTAGAAAAGAGCCATAGCAGTTACACTATATCATCACTACTGTTTTTTAAATTTATTTCTTATATTTTAACTCTTAGAAATGAGATTTTTATTGTGTAGTTAATAAATCTATAAAAAAGTTGATAATAAAGCAAGATTTCTTAAATCCATTTTTTTTGACTAAAAAATCAAAAATATTTTGTAATTAATTTTTAACTAAAGTTAGTAATCTAGGTAGCTAAGTGGTCTTGAACTCAAAATCATAGTTTGATTAAATTTTCAAATCAGTGATTAAAATACCTTAACTACCCTTCAGAATTTAGTTATAGAAATCTGGTTTTAATGATTTTATTTATTGCTTATATCATGTCTTCTACATGTTAAAAAGATATCTTCTAGCTCATATTTATAATGCCATTACTTATTTAATTTGTATTTTTTTTTATTTTGAAAACATCTATGGTCATTAAACACCCTTCAGTTTATGACAACAATCATCATTATATTTTTAATGTTAATTGTTAATATGAAATTTCATTGAGATAAATTTGCTTATGTCATGTTTATATTATCATTTGAATCTGACAAATAACTTCTAAATGAACTATTTCACTTTTTTATATAATAATCTAATGAATTGACATTATACAATAATATCAATTCTTTTTGATAATTATTAAACTTTTATATCTATTATGGGGATTTTAAAATTATTTTATTATTGTAAATTATTTACACAAATAGAGATTAATTGAGTAAAGCATAATTATTTTTTGCTCCATTTTCATTTTAGGGTAAGTATATATTTTATAAATATGTAAATATGACTTTTTGTATGTTTATATATTTAATTTTCTCCTGAAAGCATATTGTCCAGTTTAGACAATATGGCCATTATAAACAAGTAAGAAATAGACTTGGTCATTGTTTGATGTTAGTTTGTTGGTATTTGTCATTACCTCATTTGATTAGCATCTCATAAGTATTTTTAATTTTTAAATCTTATATGGAACTAACAAGTCTAAATACATTAATAAAACAATTCAAGGAATCATTTAAATGAACTTGTAAATAATGTCCATCTTTTGTTATATCAATGTCAAACTATTTTGTCAGAGAAAAAATTGTAGTCATTATTTACAAAATCATTTAAATGATTCTATGGGAATCTAACTTGTGAATTATCTTAGTAATGTAGTCAGACTTGTTTATCTTATGTATAAGTTTATATTTTTAATTGACCAGTTTGATAAGCCATAAAAGTATTTACATGCTTATTAAAATCATTAGAATTTTAATTTTTTTACTGCCTTTCTTTTAACATAAAACAAACATTTTTTAAATATTGAAAATGAATTTATAAATGTAAAATTAAAAAATTCTACTTAGAATTAATATCAAGAATAGAAATAAAGAAAATCCATTATATTGTTTTTTCATATAAATTTATAATAAAATAATATAAAATATTAATTTATAATAGTGATTCAAAAATATATATTAAACACAACAAAAATAATTGTATGAATATATATAAAGCTTTTATAAATTTAATTAATAATTGGTCAATTAAAAATGAATGGAAAATAGTGTATTTAAAGTTGCATAAAGTATGTTTTTATCCATATTATATAATTATTACTTTGCAATATAGAGAGCATACCAATAGCTCAAACAAGCTCTTATTAATAAGTGTGGTAAGAGAAAATATTTAAAATCTCTATCTGGAATACTCTTATCCCCACACCAATTGGTTTCAAGATTATGACTCACCTCAGTGAGGAGCTAGAATATTCAGACATTAGATCTAAAATAATATTTAATATGTAACTATTGAAAAGAAACTCTGAAATTTTTAGATGTAAAAAAATCTTTAACTTCAGTTATCTACCTCATATAGCTATAAGGGACTGAACCAAATTCAGATCTACCATATATTAATAGCCCTAGCATCGCCAAAGCCTTAAAAGTAAAGTATAATAATCACTAAAGCAAGTCATATATAGTATGACATTATATAATTAATTTATTACAATCTTTATTAAATTTTTAAATTACTATAAAATAATTTTTTATTTTATTTTATTCACTTTATACTTTATTTTTACTTTATTTTTTTCTTCTATTTATTAAAATACAGTAGATTCTGCTACATGTTCAATAATATATTAATGGTAAAAACAGATAATGTTTAACAATAAAAAGAGCATAAAATCATGTGATGAAGAAGGCTTTTATGTATAATTATATATATATATTATAATCATAAATATATTGTAATGGTCAAATTTGTACATTCATGCAACAAAACCCAAAGTTTTAGCAAATCATCTCAAGGTTGATCGAAATAAGGTTGTTGAGACCCTGTGTCCAATCTCACCTTGGTTCCTTTACCAACACTCAAAGATTGACTACCTTACGGATGACATATATGAGGTCACAGAAGTATTTTCCTTAATTGCATGCCGGCAGTAGCATATTGGTAAAACATGAGACTATAGGAAACTGGCATATTTAACAGTATAGCTATATATAGGTGTAGACATGAGCATAATCACTAAATATGGATTGTGATTCTTAATAACTAATAGTTAACTAATTAATGATGAGTCAATAATTAATTATGATTTAATAATAATGATGATGATCAATAATAATGATGATAAGCAAAATTGATACACTAAGCAGAAGTTAAAATTGAATTTAATTTAATGAAAGCCAAATTATAAATAATAAAATTAATAAACAAAATAATAATTACAATGATTATGGGATTGTCTCACTCGCAGGCAAAGATTTAGGGATTACAACTTATTAACATTTGAAGTTTTGTTTCATGCGCAGGTGATGATTTTATGGATTACAAGTAGTTAAGGTTTATATATAGAAAGCATTTCAAATCACTCACAGGTGATCTTAGTTTTCTGGTTACAAATTATTTAATTTACTTTGCTTGCTATATATATATCTATCACTCACAGGTGGTGAAGATTTGCAATATTTTAAGTTACATTTTCATGAGACTTATTACTATGTTAAAATTTAGTTTAATTTGCTCATGATGATCTATGCCTAGTTTATGCTATATATTTGGATTTAGATTTGCTTTAGAGCTAGCAGAAGTGATTATTATCATTTATAAAGAATATTTCATTAAATGCAAATTATTTAACATATTCTCTATATAGCCTATATGCCTATAAAATTAGATTCTGTTTTAGATCAATGCTGAAATATACAATTGAATGGTGGGATGAACTGATGATTGGCAGTCAGACTTCAGATACCAAGGCATATAGAAAATATACAATCTGAGTCTGTGCATCTCGAATGTGTGCTTTTTCATGGGATTCATATCTAGTACCGGTTCCCTTAACACCATATTCATTGCTGGGAAATAGAGACCTTTAGTACAGGTGATTGAACAACTAGTTTAATTCTCTGGATCCTCATGCTCCAGTTTTAAATATGAAGAATGGGGTGGCCCTTAACCTACACCTATCTGAAGGATATAGTTGTCTGGACTAAGAGTAATGGGGTAGCCCTTAAAACATACACCCATTAGAATGATACAGAAACAAGTATGTATGTCTAAGTGCTTCTTAAGGACATATTTGCCCCACTGACTACATCATTATATAATAAAAATAGAACACTAAGCAAGTTTCATTTCATGAAACTACCATAGATCAGTTCATAATATAGCATCTATAACTATGCTATTAAGGAAAGCTTATGAATCTAATTTGCTAAGCTATCTATATAGGCATTTATAATTCTAGGGAGAATTACAGCATATTTGGATAATTACAATACTAAGTTCTAGCTTTATGCAGTATTTCATCACTTCAGCTAAATATTAATTAAATATTACATTTAAAGCAAATCTATCTTAAAGCATTTATAAGCTTTTAATTATATCTCTTAAATAAGACTTATTTGATCTGTTTCAAAAGGGAGTTTGGTTTGTGCATTAATAAACGCAAAATTACATATATGTGTGAGAATATCTAATCGCTTCTCACTAATGATTTAACTAAGAATAAAAACTCCATTCTGAACAACATAGCATAAACAAATATATAATTAAAAATAAAATAAAATTGACATAGATTTAACTAAAAGAAACATAAATTTAAAATAACAATTTCACATAAGTGAAATATGAAATTTGGCTTTATATGCTTAAGTTTAAAAAGGGATAAACTTAAATAGTCTAAATTAAATTGATTCAGTTGTAAAATTATTAATAAAAGCAAATATTATTATTAGGCTGAATTTCATGAAAAACGTGGAAACATAAAATCAGTTAAATAAATCAGATGAAATTAATGAATTCAAATAAATCAGTTACGATAAATCAGGCAAGATTTAGGATTTAAATCAAAGAAAATAAAATATACATTTAATTTGGAAGTTTAGAATACATTAAATTATTGGCCATAAATAATAAATTTAGCTAGCTTTTAGGAATTATGAGATTTAGTTTAAAAGTTAACTTTAGATGAAGATTTGTTACTGCAATACTTTTCTCTGCTGTGGCAAGTTGGCTTCATCTTGGGTTTTCTTTAGGTGGCATCGGCTTCTAGTTCACCCTCTCCGCATCTTGTAGACTATCATGGGGTCCAGAAAGCAAGGGAATTGCCTTCTATCCCGTCAATCATCATCAATTTTATAAAATACTTCAAATTTAAAAAATAAAGAGTGTCCAAAGATGGCTTCACTGAGCTTATATACTAGCTCACCACCCTCTCCCCTGTCTTATTGGTCCAGATATGTTTTTCCAATTATCCTGCTATATTCTTGGAAATCTGGAATCCCTGCTGTTATTGATTTTTTTACAGGTGGGTTTTTCCCCAATCTTGACCATGTTAATTTATTCATACTTGGTTTTAAAATCTATTTTTACTCTTAAAATTTTAAATAGGTCAGAATACAGCAAGAAGGATTAATTTTATGAAATCATCTTTTTCAGAAAAATAAATCTAAAGATGGAAAAACATTTTATTATATATATAATGCAATTATATAATTTAGCAATATACGCATAAATATTATAATTTCAAATATTAATTTTAGAATAAATATTCTAATTAAAGAAATTCTCTAATGTTTTATTCCTATTAACATTATTCTTTCCTGCATATATGTAGTTTCTTGTTACACATACATAGCATTTTTCCATTTATTTAACTACTAGAAATATATATGTGCACATTTACTGAAGTTTACATACATACATATGTTTTCTACACTATATGCTAAAATATACGCATACATACACAACTAGTATAATTAGGTATAAAAATTAGCACAATATTAGCATACTATAATCATAATATACGAGGATTTGGGTACAGATATACATAAATAAATACTACTATAGTACGTAGTAGGTGAAACAGTAGGATAGACAGGTCTGACTGTTTCAATATATTGATATTTTGTATTACTTTATTATAAATTTATATTGAACTAAATAACAATAATAAAAATTATAATAACAACTATAATCATTATATATATTTTTAGAATATTAACTAAGTACAAAAAAAAAGATAAATTGATTATATGGTTATTAAATGCATTTAAAACTATATTTTTCTGCTGTTTTGAGAGAAGATTTAAAATAATAATTCCCACAGGAAAATTAAGAAAATATTTTATATCCACATTAAAACAACTGAGAAGATACGGTATTCAGAATAGAAATCAGGTGAGAAAATATAGATTGTTTGATTGTCTTTTTTTTAAAAAAAAACAAACAAACAAAAACTTATTGAATTTTTGATTATTTTATTTTATTATCTGAAATAATATTCATTTAAATATCATTATCTACAATGACGTACATGACTATGGCAATATCATTAATGCATAGTACTGGCCTTGTCAAAGTTGAACCTGCAATTTACAATTAATATATATATATATATATATATATATATAATTATTGTCATATATATATATATATATATATGACAATTTTTACTTAAAGTTTGATTATGCAATAAAAGATTACTGATGAAATATTTAATTTGATTTGTGATTTAGAAAACTAAAAATTAAAAAGTGAAAAATTTTCTGTGTTGAAATCATGTAAATATTAAAATATCCATTAATCCTATGAGAAACTGATCATGTAAATATTAAATTGCCTGTGCAGTTTAATGTAGTGGTTTAGTTATAGGTTTGAGAGTTTAAAATTCATGGATCAAAGATTAGAATATTATTTTTGGTGTTCAAATGTCACATTAATTCCTGAGCACTAATCATTTAATTCCTTATATGTGTTATTTAGCTCAGTGGTAGATTATAGCTTTGAAAGCAAAAAAGTTTTGAATCAAAAGGCACCCTGTCATTTCAATGCTCAAATTTCACAAGTTTCCCAAAACAACAATCATTAAATTGTTTTATGATTTAACTTTCAATTAATGATACATTTTTATTAAACAATATATTAATTTGTAAACTAATGCAGTTTTTTCAAAAAAGTCCACATCAATTGGGAAATCTAGATAGTTTAAGTAATTATCATTTAGTTTATTTCCTTAGTTTTCCATATGTACTTGTAAAAATGTTTCAAAGAATTGGAATCTTTATCTTTTATTCTTATTAAAAATAATTCTCTTAATATCATCATGCATTTTGGACAAATATTTTTTAGAAGTTCATTTGTTAATATACAGCTTCATGTTCCAAAATTTTATCATCTCCTGAAATGTTTATAAAGTCAAATACTTAATTACAAAATCATTGCAAAATAGCAACTCATATTTATTTCTTTTTTGTGTGTGTATAACTTATTTTAATACCTACACATAATCTATTTTACTTTCAAACTTATTCCATAGCTTGACTTAAATATTTTGCAAATGATTGTTATTATCACATAAAAATAGTAGCTGTAATTTTAATTTTTTTTCTTTTTTTTTTAAAAAATATCAATATTATAATTGTTTCATTTGTCTGATATATTTTTATCATTTAGAAATATGGCTTGTCAATAATTTTACTATTTTTTCACCTATTTCTTTAAATGTATAATAATTTTATCATTTCCTAAAGTTTTCCCATTCTTCTTAGATTTAATTACATATGACATCTTTTCATTTACAATAGTTAGTATTTTAAAAGATGTTGTCATAACTGAAAGGCTACTTTGTTTACTTGTTGTTTATTAATAAATGATTTGGTAACATTTTTTTACTTATATTTCATAATTGTTTTTTTTTCTTATTGCTATAATAAATATTTTACAGATTTTTATTCTTATTTGTGTTTTTTTATGACTTCTTTATTTCCACTATTTTATAGAATTCCATATATTCAAGTTTCTTTAATAGACAATTTTTAAATATTTCAATTTTTCTTATTTTCTTCATTCATTGCTATGTCTAAATAAAAAATTTATTTGCTGTTTTTTTTTATTTGTTTGTTCTGCTTTTTTTAGAATTGATCTTAATCAATTTTGAGCCAACTTCAAGATCGGATAATCTTTTGATATGACTTGCAAATTTTAGCTTATATTTAATGAAATATTTTTGAAGATTAAAAATATTATGCGTTGATTTTTTTTAAATAGCTTTTTATTTCTCTGTTTTGGTGTTAAGCACATCCTGCTGCTCAATTAATCAATAGTCATTCTCTGTGCAAATCTATTAAATACATTACAGTCTTGAAATATTTATTTTTTGTTAATTAAAGATCTATCCAAATTTTGCATTTTTTCATTTAGGTTGGATTGGTCATCTTTTTAACATAAAGAGGCATTTTGTTTCAATATTTTGATCAAAATATTAAGAGAAATACAAGGGAGAAGGTGAAAAATAAGTTTATAAAAATATGGATTTATGAATGTTTGTTGATGTCTTTGAACGTTTATTTTAATAATAGAATAGAATCAGTGCACTTATAATAAAAATTGAAATTCTCTTAAAATTAAACAAAAACAACAACAAAAAATTGTATTTTAATATTAATGATCTTTTTTTACATTCTATTGCAAGCAATGTTGGTTTAATTTGGGGAATAATTGGAATGTTTCAGTTTTAACAACTTTCCAAGTTGGCTTCAAAATTTGTTTTTTTTTTTCTATAAAATTTATATGAAAGAAGAGTTTCTCATATAAGTAAATTGATTCAAAAACTATCAACATTCCAAAAGCAGCTATTTTAAATTGTTTGTAAAAATTCAGAAGGTTAATCCAAGTTGTGAAAATAATTTGATCTTTACAGTTTTTGGATAATTCTGTCTGCTCTGATTTATAGCCAAATTTGCCATTTCTCTTTTAAAGTTTTTAAATTAACTTTTAAAAGCAAATATTTACATGGCTATAAATCATTGCTTTTTAAATCTGTTATTTGCAATTCCATGTTTAACTTATCATCTTTTTGAGGATAGTAAAAATTTTATGACAACAATATTTAGCTCCAGTGGTATTAAAACATTAATGTAGATTTTCCAGTTTTAAAATCATTAAAGCAACTTGAAAGATTTTTCATCTTTTTTATTAATTGTTAAAACAAACTTTGTATCAAAATCATTCAACATACTCTTTCAATAATCGTTTAAAGTTTCAAAATGAATTAGATTTTCATTTTCAATATCCTTCACAAACAACAATAGCTGTTTTCAAAATGAAGTACTATTTTTAAGAGAGCATTTGCTGTATGATCTTTTCCCTGTAGTTTAAAATTTGAACAGGATGTTGTATCAACAATAAATAATAGTACTGTATTCATGATTATGTTATTTCAAACTCCTTTTGAAATAGAAATATCTTAATATCTTCAAAACATGAAGTAAATCATTCAAAACCGTTTTTTCAGATAAGCAAAAGATTTTATTATGCAAAAGTAGATCAGAATATGGCTTTTTACTTCTTTTAAAAAGGAATAAAATGGTCTGTGATTAAGTTATTTCATTATTATCAGGTTTCCTATTTTAACTATTAAATCCATGATCTTTATAATTTTAAACAGAAATGTTTGAGTACATCATATCTCTTAATGTGTAGAGTTATGAAAGATAAAAATATCATGCTCCATATGTTGTTTAAAGAGGAAAATGAAGTCCATTTTCATTTATCATGCTTGGAGTTTCATCTAACAAAATTGAAACTATTTTGTTGATGTTGATTTCTTCCTTGGTCAGGAATTCCAAAATTTCTGTACACATATCTTCACCTTAAATTTGCCCTTTAAGAAATAATAAGTTTAATAACTCTTCATGAAAACCCATATAATTCTTCACAAGTGAAGGAAAATACAGATGCTATCTTTAATTATTCAAACTATTGATTTGTCCAGCTTATAGCTATTTTAATAGCTCTGTCATAAATAGTCTTGGCAGATCTCATGATATCCATAATTTTTCTAATTATATATCTTTTATTTTTAAAAATAATGAAGTTCTTTCTACATTTAAAAAATAGCTTTTGATATATTTTTCATTTATAAATAATTTTCAATGCTCAGTAATTTCTTGAGTAACAGAAAAACTAGCTGTCTTTACATTATTTGAAGACTACATTCAACTGCAAAACATAGATGGTAATTGTTGCATTTTACATTGTAATTTCATCACCATTTATTCTATAATCTCTGAAAACATTTTTCTATAAATATATTTATAAAAAAGTGGTATTCAATATTATATTTTTTTATTATTAGATAATTTGTCATTGCAAATCATATGCATAATCATTCACTTTTCTTTGCTGCCACTTTGTGATTCAAAAAGTTGATTATTAAAGGTTAAATAATTTCTGTTGAATTACTTACTTTACTATTTCTACAATAATTGATTTAAAGCATGTGAATATAGATTACAACACTAAAATGTATGATTGTATGCTACTGTGGGGTTAGCAATATAGACTAAAATCCATAGTTGGATTAATAGGATGCAGATTTTCTGATTGGTTGCATCATTTAGTTTCAAGTTATTATATTATGTTTTGAGGGCATGTTCAGTATGTAATCAACTTGTGTGACAGCTGTTTTCTCCAGTTTTTTTTTTATAAAATAAAAAACAAAAATCCAATGAGTTTTTATTATGAATTTAGGAAATATATAAGAATCACTGCTGTCAACATAACTTAAAATCCTTGCTTACATTTGATAGTGAGTTTATTATGCAACAACAGACTAACTGCAGGCAATAAGGAAAATATTTACTTATCAATTATAAATAAAAAAATATTTACGTTTATTAGGACAAAAAGAGTAGTAAGCTTGGAGTCATGAGACTTGTGAATTGTGTTTGCTGATCCCTGATTTAGATGTTTCCATTTTAATTTTTTTTTTTTCAAAAAATTATTTATAATTCATCATTTTTTTCTCTGCTAATCCTACAAATATAAGTCCTTTCTCATTTCTGATTCCATACCAAATACACCCAAAGAATTTTCATTTTTGAATTGTTTTTTAAATTCTGACACTAATATCTCCCATGACAATTTCAAAATGATGCATGTTCTGATCAAAAGTATTCTCTTCATTTATATAAAAATCTTCCCTTTTTTCATTTAGATGAGAACTGTTGGAGCATAAATTTGAATTACTTGCATGCATTTATACCTTTCATTCACTCGAGTAATTAATTTTGTTATTCTGGTTGATCTACGATCAACCATCACAATGTTGTTCTTCCATTTTTTATTTAAAATAAACTCTATTCCACTGGCACTTCAAATATTTATGACTTTATAGTAGAGTAATATACTGTATATATGTGTGTAGAATATTGAGATTTGACACTAGGGAAAATTGTATTAATATAACAGAGTTCAGATTTTATTATTCTTATTGCTATATGTATATAGATGATGGATGGATGGATGAGATGGATGGATGGATGGATGGATAGATAGATAGATAGATAGATAGATAGATAGATAGATAGATAGATAGATAGATAGATAGATAGATAGATAGATAGATAGATAGATAGATAGATAGATAGATAGATAGATAGATAGATAGATAGATAGATAGATAGATAGATAGATAGATAGATAGATAGATAGATAGATAGATAGATAGATAGATAGATAGATAGATAGATAGATAGATAGATAGATAGATAGATAGATAGATAGATAGATAGATAGATAGATAGATAGATAGATAGATAGATAGATAGATAGATAGATAGATAGATAGATAGATAGATAGATACTAATATAAGAAGAAATACAAAGTCAGAGTTTAAATATGTTTATTGAATTATTAGCACCAAGTATAATTTTGATTCAGCAACAGCAAATTATGAATATGATGCAAAAGTATCGGAAGTATACTTGGTGCTAATAATTTAATAAACATATTTATATATAAGTGTAATAATGCTCCAATGCTAAATGGATTTTATAAGTAATCATTAAAAACCAGTCAATACTTAAACAATACCAATATCAATAACAATTAACAATTCCAAATGGTTGTCAGCAACCTCCTTTTTAACAATAAAGGTCGAATTGTTAAAAAAGAGATGATTGCCTTGTCAACAGTTTGGAATTATTAATTGTTATTGATATTGGGATTGTCTAAGTGTTGACTGGTTTTTAATATATATATATATTTTAATGTGTGATGTTATTCGTTTATAATTATTACTTAGAAAACACTTTACTTAAGACAGTAACTTATGAAAGCCAATTGCTTTAGACCAAGAATTAAAATAAAACTGTTAGACTGATTGCATTTAAAAGGAGGATCTAAAGGATCTTTTTTTTAAATGCCACTCTAGATCTAATATAGAGAACAAAGCACATTTATAGGTTTAAGAAATCTATAGCAAACTTTTCATTTTTTTTACTATTATAATAAAACCCTCTACTGATAGATTATGTATCATAATATAATATTTTTACTTTGTGTTTTAGATAAAAATATTTAAGAGTAGAGTTATCCATTTATAATTACTTAATTAGAAAGCAGTTTACCTAGAATAGAATCTAATAATAACCAACTGTCTCAGGCCAAGAATTAAAATAAAGCCATCAGACTGATTGTATTTAAAAAGATCATACTTTACATATAACAGTAGCTAATAAAAGCTAACTATCCTAGGACAATAATTAAAGTAAAACTATAAGATTGATTACATTCAAAACTATTAGTCTGATAGTTTTAATTTAACTCTTGACCTTGTGAAACTGTTTTAGGTAAAGTGTTTTCTAATTAAATAATTATAAATAGATAACTCCACACATTAAATATTTTCATCTAAACATCTATTAAAAATATTATATTACAATATATATATATATATATATATTCTTTTCAACCATTATCAATCCACTACAGGATGATGATCTCTTCAAGTTTAATCCAGTTTCTTTAATCTTTAGCCTCTCTTCACCACAATATGACAATAAACTTTCTTATTTCATCCATCTATCTCTCATATGGTTTCTTTCTAGATTACAATCAATTAGGATTTAACGGAAAATTTCAGTTGTCCATGTAATATATTTTTTAGTAATATGTTTAACCTAACTCATTTCTATCTCTTAATCCTTCAATGATGTTGGTGATATTTGTTTGTTCTTTCACCTATGTATTTCATTTTTAAAATCTTCATGTTTCTTCTAACATATGTCTCACCATACTCTATGAATGATCTGAAGTCTCTGGATTGCTATTCCATTAAAGTCTCACATCCATAAGTAATTAACTGATAAAATACATTTATCAAAAAAACCTTCAATTTCAAACAAATTGGCATATTTCCTTTAATATTTATTTCTATCAAAAGCACTCCATCCAATTATAATTTTGATTAATTTTATCCATTATGTTTTCATCTGTAGTTGATAACTTTTTTAAATTCATGATTATCAATCTTTATTTTCTCCTGAAAAAATTCATTGAACATTATTTTAGTTATCTTAGTATTTATTTTTAGATTTAGTTTTTCTGAAGCCCTGAAACATTATTTGCAAAACAACTACATCATCTGTAAAATTTCGATATCATTAAATAATCTCCATTTATTTTTACTCCCTTAGCTTTTCATTTTAATTGACAAAATATTTCTTGCAAAACTGCTGTAAAACATTTTAGAGATAAAGAGTATGGAGTCATCTTATCATATGCACTTCTCAATATTAATCTTCTTAGTTTCATCATGTAACCTAATTACTGATGTTGCATTTTGATAAATATTTTTCAGAATATGACAGTGTCCTGAGTCTATCTCTCAATAATTCAATGCTCTAATTATTATAGAAATCCTTGTAGAAACAAATTTTTTTCCATAATTTAGAAAGCCAAAACAATGGCATCTCATATTCATCAGTTCCTTTCTATAACTTCTCTCAATATTTTTTTTTTGGTTAGTTGAAATTCAAAATACATTATAAATGAGTTGTAATTAATTTGATACAGATTTTTTTATAGAAGTGACAAAAGATTGACAGATCTGTAGTTTCTAATATCTTCTTTACCATTTTTCTTAAATATCGATAATGTTACTTCATTCTTCCTATCACCTCATATATCATTATCTTTTAAGACATTTTTCATATAACTTTGTCAACAATTTCTTTATTACTTATAATGCCATCATTTCTGGAGTGTTTCCCCTCTTCATAGATTTAATTGCATATCTCACTTTTTCATTTACAGTGCTAAGCAATTCAGAAGATATAAAGAGATACTTTGTTTTATTGTTCTGTATTACTATATATCTAACAAGGGCTTTGAACATTCCATCATCAGATTTTCAGTGAAATGGAAGGCTAAAGAGTTGTGAGTTGGAATAGTTTGAAACCTGTCCATTAAAGTATATAGATTGGCTATCTTAATATAAAGCTGAATACTGATTATATATATGTGTGAAGATAGTAATCTGGACCAACTGATGATTTCTGGTTTAGCATGAAATACATATATTGATGATTGGTTATTTTTTCAACATGTGTGTGATCAGGTGGATCAGCAATATGAGATGGCACTGAGAATGGTGGGTCATGTGAAAGTCAGAGTTCGAACCCCACATATATTATATAATTCTTCATAAAACTCTTTCTCACACAGCATGATGCCATCTATTTTTTTAAATAATAGTTCCATTTTTTGTCTTTACTGCCAAAATAATTTTTCTTTTACACTTTTAAGATTTTTTCTCCCCATTAATTCACAAAAAAATTTTCTTATATCATTATTAACTTTTATTCCCATCATTTTACAAAATTCTAGACATTCAATACATTTTAATGGAATTTTTAAATTTTTTATTACATTCCTTTTTCTTTTTACACATTGTCTTATTTCAGTAGAAAATTTACAGGCAAATTGCTTTTTTTTTTTGCAAGCCATTTTGTTTAAAGCTTTTATTAAAGTATTAGGTATCTTCTTACTGATTTCAGTCCAGTCTCAACCATATTTAAAGTTTGGTAATATTTTAAGATAATTTGAAAGTTTCAATTTAGATGCAGTGAAATGTTTCAGCACTTTATGAATATCACCTGCTAGTATTATCTTTCTTAATAGTTTTATCATTTTAGTTTTTATTACAAATATGTATAGATATGCTAAATTTAAAGAAAAAAAAGACAAAAAAGATGACAGCTAAAAGTGAATATTAGAGACTATGCACACCCTCATACACAATATTCTGAACTTTTCATTTGTTTATTTTATATTATCTTAACTTCTTCTGTAAAAAACCTTCATTTATGAAAGACATCATTGTTTCATTCTATTATCAGCCATATTCTCTTAATAATAATAATAAACAATATTCTTCATTGAATTGTTCTTAAAATATTTTTTATTGTTTACAGAGTATATATATTCTACAAAACTTACACCCGAGATTGTCAAAAAATATTTTTAAAAAAGTCTATTATTGCTTCAAATTCCAACAATGATATGTTTTTACCATTATTTTGTCAATATCACATCCAGAAAGCTCATTTGATTTTTTGATCTTGCTATCAAATTATCATGGTACTATGGAGCAATCTTTAAATGATATGTTGTCAGTGCTACTATAACAATTTTAGCAAGATATTTATACATCACTTCCATGTAATAAATTCGGCAGAACAGTCTTATTTACAACTAATTTAATTGAAATTCTATATCATTACAATCTTTTAACTTTTTAAAAGCGGAAGCTGAATGCTATCATTTGTTTATATCTAAAAATCTATCAGATATTTAAACTAATCTCAAGAACTCTTTAATAAAATATCAGAATTTTTAGCCAATAAAATAAACTTATAATTACATCCAAACATTAAAGATCTTTTTACAATTTAGATAACATAATAACTAGAAGGATTTGAACTCAGGAGTTTTCAGTCTATGCATTTTATGTCAAGCAACTCATAACCACACACATATGAAAAATATACAAAATCCCCAATATATGTATTTTGTGCAGAACCAGCACTCAGCAGCTGGGACAGGTCATAATATTCCACACATATATACTATCAGTGTTTGGTTTATATTAAATAGCAATTCCTCAAACTTTAATGGACAGGCTTCAATTTTTTCATCCTTCCTACTATTTAACTGTCCATTTTATTGAAAACCAATGGTAGAACACTCAAGACCTTTGATGGATTTGGTATTATAGTCATACCCATGTAAACATTATGTCAGTCTAAACATTTATATTTTTGGACATTATGCATCTATATATATTAATAGAAAAGGGGATTATTTTGCTTTTGATAAAAAATCCATCATCAAGCCTATATTGCATCTTAACAGCTGTTATACAAAGTCATCTATAAACATTTCTTAAGACTACTGTAATTAAAACTGAAGGCAAAACTTGAAGCTGGCATATATCTTCTTTCTGTCTAATCCAGAGTTTATCCTGTAAGTATTGTTTTCATTGAAAATTAGCAGCAATGATCACAAGAATTTTTTAATACATACTTCTATATTTTAATTTTAAATTTTCTAAATAGATGGAATCTAAAATCAGGCATAAATATTGTTTTTTATGATAAATTTAAATCATAATTATTTATTTAGATCAGCTACAAAAAAAAAATAATTATTCTTATAAGACAAATGAAGCAAAAATGATATTTTTATATCAAAATAATAATTTCTTTAATAAACAATATTTTGAATGCTTTTATTTTTAAATATTCATATTTGTATATCCTACAGTTTGAAAAAGAAAACTCATTATTATAATATTTGTATATTAAACAGGCATTAATATTAAATATGTTTAGTTTATTTACATTAATGGAAGAGTGTATGCAGAATTGGGAAATGAAGAATTAAAGAGTTATTTTGTTTACACTTATTTCAACTAAGGATTAATTTAGATAAAATCAGATATAAGTAAATATTGGTTCAGCATGAAATGCATCTTGGGGGGCATTTGTCTTTTATTGTATCTTTATTTATATAAAGAGTAAATAAAAAAGAGGAAATATGGAGATTATTAAAATAATTTATATACAGTTCAAAAACATATTATCCAAGGAATAAATATATTATATGTGTATGTGTTTACAAATTAAAATATATATATATTGAAAATCTCTTTTACAAAAATGTATTATCAAGGGATATAAAATAAAATAATATTTAATGATTTTATTCATAAATAATAAATTATTTTAAGTTAATAATGAATAAAATATGATATTTATATCCTATTATATCGTATTTTAATGGTTTTAATTTATTATCAAGAGATAGTTAAAGCATTATTAATTCTCAGATTTATTTTGCTGAATAATAGATTTTTTTTTAAATTTTCTAAAGACATTGTATATATATATATAAACTTGATACAGATATACTTTAAAAATAAAACATTTAAATTTTAAATCTATTTCATATTGGACTGAAAATAGTTTATTATTCAAAAAGTATGTCCATCTTGCATATCATTTCCTGGTAAGATAAATCTCTGAAATCAACATCTGAAAAATTGAACAGATATCCCTAGAAATAAACTGAGATGGATATATGATCAATTTATAAAATTCTATAAAGTTAAAGGCATATGAATATTTCTAATAGTATCACATTCTTAATTTCATATCTGCACTAGAAATTTTTAAATTTCATTCCCACATTTATATAATATTTAAAATAGATAAACCTATACTCAATTGAAATAGATAAAAATAAATGTTTTTTTAAGATAAAAATTCTTAAAATCCTATAATTTATCTATTATCCAAGTTGAAAGCCAATTTCTGACTGTTTTGTACTTTATTATTTTTTTATCTATAAGATTTCTTTGTTTTTATATATGCTTGCACATGTGCATATAATTACATATTTGTTCTATGAATATGTTTTCCATGATTAAAATTATATTTTTTGCACTCTGTTAATATTTAACTTTTTTACTTTAAAGGATAAAATTAAAAATGGCCAGTCCAAATTATCCAAATTATCAGAACCTCCAGATTCATTTGAAATACCAGAAAAATCGAAAAGTGCTAGCCTGCCTACACTATCATCCTCTTCAGTAGATGAAAATAAGAAAATGTTTGCTTATATAAATAAATTTGGAGAAGTGTTTTTTGATGATGAAGTTACTGTTGTTGAAGAAGCAGAAAGAAAACCCAGTCGTCCTTTAGCAATTCCACCACCACCACCATTACCTCCTGGAGGAAGTACTGATGAAGAACTTTAAAAACAAATAATTATTTATTTACATGGGATTATTTATTGATTGAAAACTAACTTAATTTGATATACTTTCATTATAATACTTTAGAATTATAATAATGCCACAAATAAACAGTAGTAATCTATAACTTATATAAAAGTACTTTTGATTATTTAGATAGTAATCATTATCAACTAACTTATATGAACAAGAAACAGATGTCATGTGATTTTCCAGGAACTGTGTATTTCAATATTAGTAGATTGTCTAGTTATTATAAAGTCTTTAAATAAATTTATAAAAATGGCTTCTTTAATTTTTCTCTATGCTGACTTTCTTCATATAATTTTTATTGTTTGATCTTAATTAAAATTACTTTTAAAATTTCAATATTTTTTTCATGGTCAAAGAAAACTGAAGAGGTGTTAACCTGAATATTTGTAGCATTTTTATACTGCAGTAGCTGATGTATATTAAATCTTTTTTCTAAAGAACAACTTTACTCACTTATGTATGACTTTTTTGCATTCAATTATAATTTGATATTTTTTTTGTTTTTGTTTTTAGGTATATGATTTTTAGAATTATTAATTAATTTATTTATATACAAAATAATACAAAATGAAATATATATATATATCATCAAACGTTTTTTAAGTGAATTTAAATTGAATATTATTTAAGTGGCTTGGATATCCACTTTTTATTAATCTTTTTTTAATTTAATATATGTAAAATGTGCCTTTTATAATATCTTACATTGTTGAGTCTTGAGAAAATAGTTCAATATTTTTTATTTTGTTACTTTTATGTTTGCATATCTTTTCATTACAGCAGAAAAAATGAGTAGGTTTTTTTTATCTATCATGGATACATGTGACTTAAAGTAAATATACCCTTTTCTTGGACAAGTTTGATATATAATTTATAATTTGAGCAATGATTAATTACCTCTAGACATTTGTAAATCTACAAATTTGATAGTTCTATTGTATTTTTTATTGATAATTTATTTCAGATTCTTAAAATTGTTTAATTTATATCTATTAATTGAAGATTAATTTAATATTTTGAGACTGCAAAAATGTAAAGCTCAATCTTTCCCATAATGATTTCAGAATAGCATATAATTATCCTGAAATTACATTAATATACATAAATAATATTATTTTATAAAGTGCAGTCGATATTGAAATTAAATTGAGAGAGTGCAAATTTCTCAAGCGCTTATGACAACCAACAGCCAATCAAATCTTAAGCACTGGGACAGAGAATTTAACAAGAAAAGAGTGGTTCTACTCTCTTCTTTACTTGTCTTTCTATATATCCAAGCCAGTCCAAAGTACTTATATTTGAAAGCGTAAATCTTAAATATCATCACACTTAATTCACTGAGTTCAAATTATAAACATACAGCATGAAATCTTTCGATTTACTATGCAGTAGTTTTTCAATGTTATAACTTTGCAGAAATATAGGTAAATAATATTATTTTATAAAGTGCAGTCAATATTGAAATTAAATTGAGAGAGTGCAAATTTCTCAAGCGCTTATGACAACCAACAGCCAATCAAATCTTAAGCACTGGGACAGAGAATTTAACAAGAAAAGAGCAGTTCCACTCTCTTCTTTACTTGTCTTTCTATAAATTAAATGCTGATATATAATCCAGATAAAGTACAGGTGAGTCCACTGTGCAGCACTCTTCATTTATTGATGGGTAGCTTACTTATACCTTGCTGGGAGTTTTCAACTTCTGCATTAATTACATACAAGATCTTCAATAATATCTTCAGTTTGCAATACAAACATCATCAGTACATCTAGCATATATTTTAATACTTTTAAAGTTATCAATAATTAAAACAAATTCAACATTGTTATTATTTATAAATTTTAACAAATCCACAATAAATTTAATTGTAAACTTATTTATAGGAATTTTTTGTAAAGTATTCTCAATGTAGATATAGATTATAGATGATCTGCAGAACTATATAATTCAGTAATGTCTAACAAAGTCATGGTGCATTATTATTCAATTCCGAATTTTTAATTTTTGAATTCAAAAGATGAAGCAATTATATATTTACCAAAACCTCAAATATCTTGAAGCAATGTACCAATACTTCTAGCAATTTAACACATGTGAATCCCCAAAATCTATCAATAGTCTGAGATTTTTATCTTTGTTGAGCTTTATATTAGCAAAATAATATGGACATCCAAAGATAGGATATATATCATAATACATATTATTTGTTGTTAACTGAACTTCTACTTCTTTTAAAATATTAATAAATTTTATATGTTGATTTTCAATGTTATAATTATTAATTAAATAACAATTAGTTTGTCTATTTTGTATTTTAATTTTAACATTATATTGATCATTTTAAAATAAAATGATTTTACTAGATGGTGGAGGAGGGAGAAAGCTTCCTTTACTTATATCAATCGGCATTAAGTGGGCCATTAAATGTTTTTATGAATAAATCCAAATTTTGAAGAATAAGATGCTTTTGTTTTTAGTAATACATGTTTCTTCATTTTTTAGTGTTTTCATCTTAAAATGAAAATATTTAAAATATCAAAAAGTAAAAGATAATTCAATGAAGTAATTTTTCTTGAGTGATAGCAACAAATAAAACATTAGTAAGTCATAATAGTTACCTTGAGACCTAACTCATGATTTAGTTCCAATGCAATTCTAGAATGTACATTTTAATTTTCCTGCCTGACTGTACCTATATACTTATTTGAATGTATTTTTATTATGATTTCTTAACAACTCCATGTTAAAGCAAAAAAGACAATTGCAGACATTACACAGCACATCTTAAAAAATGAAAAGCAAAGATAGTTATTTGAAGCTGTATTAAGATCTGGAAATAATTCCATCAAAGCAATTTATAAAGTAGTTATATACTTGGGGAAGGAAGAATTATTTAGCTGTGTAAAAATTCTAAAAAAAAAGGGTTAATTTTGTTAGAAGTATAGGATATTTAGATCCCAAATAATGTTACAAAGTAAAAATAATTGTCTTTAGTAAAAGAACTTCATCTTTCAACAATATGAATTAGACTTCATTCTACATGAGCAAATTCACACTGAGATTTCAATATACATTTAATCAGGACAAACTGTAAAAAAATTTCTTCTATGAAGAGTGACTTGTTTTGGGCATTCTTACACCAAGAACATATAGAACAAATATCTTCAATAAATTTCCAAGATAAATGCCATCAAATTGGACTAAATTTGATTAATTTAATGAATATATATATATATGACAAAAAAATGTGAAAGATTTCTTGCATAGCTAAAAAAAAACTATTATTAGATCCAGATGCTCTCATTTAATTGCATCTTACATCATCTAAATCTATGAAACAAGTCGCTAAGTATTATTTATTATGTTGGTGCGGAGTCAATATAGCATCACAATTTTGTAATATGATAAAGTTGAATGAAGAGGTATTTAAAGTAGATTTGCTAAATCACTCTAAAGTATGTTGGCTATAGAAGAGATAGATGTTAGCAAAAATATAATCTTTTTTGAGAATAGTCAAATTTTATGAACAACAAAATCAATAGTGTGAGTTATTGTAAAATTTCTATGTAAATTGTTCATTTCTGTGTGATATCATGTCAAAGCAAAATGATTTGAATATTTCTTAGCAAAGTGAAAATAAATCTACATATAATATATAGCTAAAATCCAAGTATTTTATTAAAAAAAAATTCTTTCAAAACTTTTCTTTTTTAAAAGGAAAATTTAAACTAACAATTTTATTAGTTAACAAAACTCACTGATGAGCAGAAGGATCCATGCAGATCATTTTGAAAATGCAGTGCTGATATGGATTTATTAATTAGAGAATACAATGGCAAGTGGACTGATTTTGAGAACCATAATGTCAAACTCAAATTAGTATTCTAATTTTATCTAGATGATGTCTCTAAGGATAAAAAAAAATGACCATTTGGAATTGATTGTAACTCTCAGAAGTTAACATTATAAAATTCTTATTTAACATAAAAAAAAAAATCATATGAAATATAGCAAAATATAATAACGTGAAAGCTATAAAACTTCAACAGATATGCCTTAAACATGCTTACGTGACAGCCAATAAGATGAAATAATGACATCACATGGACCTTTCAATTCTCAAACACAAGTCAGAACTATAAAAAAAAGATGGGACCCATCTTCATCTATGCCTCAATTTATATATAAATAAGCCAGACTCAAGCATTTTGAACTAAGAGTGTGAAGCTTAAATACCTTCACATTTAATTCACTAAATATTATATATAAATAAACAATGCTAAATCTTTCGATTTACTATGAAGTAATTTTTACATCTAATGAAATGATATTAACAAATGTAAATATATCAAATTTATTAAGCGTAGACAGATAATATTGTAATAACATGAAAGCTAAAACCTTCAATAGATACGCCTTAAACATGCTTATGTGACAGCCAATAAGCAAATAAGCATGTTTAAGGCGTATCTGTTGAAGGTTTTAGCTTTCACATTATTACAATATTATCTGTTTATGCTTAATAAATTTGAGAAAAATGTAATAGAATACCATATTTTCAGCAATATGCACTAAAAATGCTTTCTTGCTTTCAATCACTAATCCTGGAAATCTATATTTCCTTACTTGATCCAAATTAGATGACTATTTTAAGGTGACACATGATAAAATTCATCTAAAAAAACCCAGCTAAAATTATAGATCTCCATACTGCAAACAATATTCAAATTCTTTCCTATGAAAAGCAGTTTTAATAAAGTCATTAAAAGATGAGGTAACTTTAAAATTATATATACATTTGTTTTATCTCAAAAAAATAATTATGCAAATAAGTTATGGGCAATAAATTTATGTATTTATTGATTAATTTACTGGATCTAAATGCAATTATTAAATTTTTCCCATTTTTTAATTAGTATAGGATATGAAAATATGGGTTTTTTTGATCCACCTTTTTTGAAGTGAACAAGCATTGGCCCATAGCTTTCACATTCCATATTTAGAGCAGGACTAAATACAATTTTTACTTCAATTTAACAAAGAAGATCTAACAATAATCACAAGTATAAAAGGATTTCATAACTTAATTTATAGTAGCAATTACAGTTATTTCCAAAGCCTAATAAAATGTCTTAGGAATCAATAGGAGTCAGTCTTAGCAAATATTCACACAATAGTTCACTGGTTTGTTATTTTAGCTGCCTATAATTTTAACAGGTGTATGCAAGGCTAGAAAAAAATTTGTGTAAATACATTAGGCTGATAATCTATTTTTTACTGGGAACCATGAAGGAGCAGATGAACAAATCAATATAAATGATTTAAGAGGTTGCCAAGGACTAAATAATAATATAAAAAAAGCATTTGATCAGATAGAAAATCAGATTAACAAAACCTAATTCAATTAGTAAGATAATAGCTAAGAAATAAGTCACAAAATCTTGATAATGCTTTTTGGCTGAGATAGTATTATCTATAGTCAAAAATTCATCACCTGAGAGACTGTAACAGGAATGGGCTGGATGTCATTTGTAGTCCACCAGTAGACTACCAAAACATTTTGGAATGGCCTTCTGAATTTAAAAAAAGCAACAGTAACTGATTGCATTATGGGAGATTAGAACGTTACATACAAAAGAAATATATTTTTCACATGTATATGGCTTTTATAGGTGAGAATTGGCTCATCACAACTAAGACAGTTGTATGTAGTTGAGTATTTGATAGATAACATGCCTTTTTTGAAATGCACAATGATGATATATCATTACAAATTTATTGGCTCGAATATCTTCATTGTACACTATAATGATGCAATCAAAAATATCGAATATGTTCAATTAATTGCAATGCACGGACTTGGAAAGAACAGCTTTTTTTATAATGATGAATGCAAAATGTGTGTGCTATATATCTCAGGCAAGAGTGTATTACTTTACAAATATTGAAAGACATTTTAAAATCATGCATATAATATGGAAATTGTACAGTGTGATATTTGTAGAAAATTACAATTAGCTCTTAACCTGAAAAAGTGCCCACTCTTAATATAGAGTAATAAGACTTCCAGAAGAGTGAAAACAAATTCTTGACTTAATTCATTGGGAGAATCTTGGTATAGTTTATATGAAAATGTTTAAATCAGTCATACTTATGCCTAGCCTGATGTAGATAAGCATATTTAACCAAAAAATACAAAAATATTGTCCTTGTCAAACAACCCAAAAATGATAGTAAAATGCTGATAGATAATGGATCTGCAAATTATGGGTAGGTATGGCACTGCATTCATATTTTAAAAGTGTGGGAAGCACATATACTGTAAGTATAGATGAGAATCAGTGGATAAATCACTAAACATCACATAATCACTATTTCTTATGCTTGCTCATAACTGCTATTAAATAGGCAAAACTCTCCATACAGTAATGCCACTCAGTGCAATCCAGAATAATCAATGGATGCCAGAAAGCTTGTGCATAAAATCCCTATTTGGTGCCTAATCATCCAATATCCTCAGACTAATTTCTGGCTTGCAGCCGTCATCAGTGAGGAACCTTGGATCTGATAGCACTGCACCTAGATCTTAGGATCTAATATAACCCTCCAGCAGCCACCTTTTATCTCTACTTAATTACAAAACTATGAGAATAAAATTAAAAACAATATTTTCAATCTAAGCTCATTAGCTTATATAGTCATATAAGTCTGAATTCAGTTCAGTACCCATACATTTTGGTGTCTTTGGTTCTTTAATAACTATAGCCACCACTATCCTATTAAGTAGAATTGGTGTTAAACCACTAAATATCACATGATCACTATTTCTTATGCTTTCTCATAACTTATTAAACAGGAAAAACTCTCCATACAGTAGTACAAGCCAGAGTAATCACTGGATGCCAGAAAGCTTGTGCATAAAATCCCTACCTAGTGCCTATTCATCCAATATCAGACTAGTTTCTGGCTTGTGGCCTTCATCAGTAAAGAACCTTTGATCTGAGAGCACTGATGAATGTCACAAGCCAGAAACTAGTCTGGGGATATTGGATGAATATGCACTAGGTAGGTATTTTATGCACAAGCCTTCTTGCATCCATTGATTACTCTTTCTTGCACTGAGTGGCACTACTGTATGGAGAGTTTTGCCTGTTTAATTTGAGAATCAGTGGTCAGAGTAATTTACAAATTGTACTTTGGTGATGAAAATGTTAGCCTGTAAAAAATCAAAACTCAATTCACAATTATATGTGGAGCAGATAATTCACAGGCATCAAGACTAGTTAAGATCAAATTATTTGTATGAGATACCCAAGATCAACTAACCTGGAAACTATAATTAAAACAAGAAATCAGACAGACAAAACTAAAATATGTAA
This sequence comes from Epiperipatus broadwayi, assembly GCA_028023455.1. Lineage (NCBI taxonomy): Eukaryota > Metazoa > Onychophora > Udeonychophora > Euonychophora > Peripatidae > Epiperipatus > Epiperipatus broadwayi. The sequence continues at coordinate 13,290,163 of JAQFVV010000008.1, read as the reverse complement.
TGAAAGTTAAGACTACAGTTTCAGCAATGAAAGCAGAAGTAACATATAAAGAAATAAAAGTGATCAATCTCAAAAAGCCAAATCAGCAAAGTTTCTGAGCATCAAAAAATCAGCAGAAGAAAACAGACAATGGCACTTGTAACCATTTCTGATGAATTAGTTCATGTAAGGAGAAGGCACCTCTTGTGAAGGAAGATATAGTTTACTGCTATAACAAGCTAAGCCAGTATGTAAATTGCCAAAATGAATTTACTAAAAATCATCATAATCCTATTAACTGAGAGACTGTTCCCATTCTAGTTTTTGCTAATATCATTTTTATTGCCCGCATATAAATTTTAATTTTTTCCTCTCAACTAGCTCTTGGTATTGGACAGATATATTTATGTTAAAATTGTAGAGATAGGAGGGTCCTCTTTTTTACTGAATTAATTATGTATATTGACCCATGTGACATGCAATTCATCATAAAGACAATTTTTAACTATTACTAGGCAGTTAGACTGCAAGTAACCATAAATCTTTTAAAAGTATATTAATGTTTCCATCACAAAGACTTAACTAATGCTATTTATAATAAAATATATAACTGTAAAGACATTAATCTTTAGTGTGCATATACGTGTATACAGAGATATCTGTAAATATCCACTCATCTCTTTTTTGAGTTAAACACAACACTAATATTTATTATTAACAAATATGATCATAACATTAGAAAAAAACAAACCAGGAATATTACAATTGCTAATTAATTAATTTCATTGATTATATTTTAAAAGTAGCAGTATTAACCACTAATACTTGCACAAATAAATTAAACCAATGCATAATCATAATTTCTACTAATTATTGATAATATTTGTTGAGATATCTAGACAAGTCTAAATTATTATAGATGGAAAAATGGTCCAAAACTTTCCTTCTAATATAATAAACCCATAGAACACAACTAATACAACATAACAAATATATTAACAAGCAAAGATTATTTATCTTGTAAATGGAAATTAGAAAGTTCAGTTTGACATCATAATATTCTTTATTTTTCTTCTATTTTTATGGTATTTTAATTATGGTTTAGATGAGCTGAAGGAAATGAAATATTTTTCCATCTACTAATAATTTCAATAATATAATACTATGCAGTGGTTTTAATTAAGTATATACACTTTTGTTTGTTGATAATATATACCAGTTACTGTGCATTTGTTTGATTTGGACTTTTTTTAATAAGGCTTATTAAAAGCATGAGAAATTACTGTTAATTTGTAAGTGAAAATTACAAACTTAATTAATAGTATAACACTGTTGGCTTATTCATATATCTGCTCCTATTGCTACGATGCTCTCTGTTAAACTCTATAACATTGGGTAGTATTTCTGGTTAGTATATATTAGACTGTCATATTTGTTAATAAATGCCAGTTAGCATTATGCATTGGTTTAATACACACATACAACTGTAAAAAAAATCCAAATACATACCACTAGCTGAAAATTTAAATATAAAAATGACAAATCATCGTCCAAAATATTTTTATTTCAGTAACATTATCTGTGTTTATACTGATTGAAATTCAGACCTTATATTTATTCACAGATATAATATTTGGAAGGGTGATTTGTCACTTACATACATATATCAAGTCCAGTGTAAAAGAGATTTGCTATTAGCAAAGGGGAATTTAATTTTTTTTCCTAAAAGCTTTCAAGAAGTGAGTTAAGCAAACTCTAAATGTTTAATCTATATATTTTTGAAATTGCAGTTATTATTATAAATTTGTTTGGACAGATTCACCAAAATGTACAAGATAGTAAATTTATCAGCTTTATCATCTGAGTATTTATTTTTCAAAGGTCTGATAGTTTTTAATTAAGATCTGTACTGAGTTTAGAGATAACAAGTTGTGTTTAAATGTTGATTTACTTTTTTATATAAAAAAGGAAATCAGCATTAACACAGAAGCATACTAAATGAAACTAAATAGTGTTTTTGGTGGAAATACAATATTTCTTTTTGATCAAAGAGGGTTTTTAATAAATGTGTCCTAACAGTATTTATTTTAGAGATCTAAAACTTGGATATTTAATAAAAAAAACACATGACAAAGTAGAGAGAAATGTATATGGGGATTGACAAGGAGAATTGCAAATAAATATATGAGGAAAAACATATTATTGACATCATTAAAAAATAATGGGCTGAAATGAAGTAGAGACAATTTTTTTATAAAAAATATGACAATTAATGATCAACTGAAGACTTAAAATATATTGCAAGAAGCCATTTGAGATAAAGAATTTGCTGAAATGAAATAGATAAGTTATGAATTGAAAAGATAGGTTGATGTCAAAAAGATAATTATGTAGAGCTGTGATGTATAACCCATAGCTTACAACTTTCCAAGAAGTTTCTGAATGGAATTATCAAGAAATTTATATCAAACAATTAAAAAAAAATGTTTTTTTTTTTTTAAAAGTAAAATATTTTTATATTAATCTAGTAATAGACATAGTGGAAAGTGTTATCCATAATAAAGCAAAAGTCATGTGTCTCATCATAAAAGAAAATTAATAGCATTTGGACTAATTTAATCTAATAGAGATGAACTTCACCATGCTTCTTTCATCACTTGCTGATTAACGAAACTAATTCACATGCATAAGATGCATAATGTGCTTTGAAACTTGATAAAAATATTGCACATTTTGCTTATACTTTCAAATTATTTGTTGCATTTATTTACATGCAATTTTTACCATACTATTTGTTAATTACATATTTTGATTACCATTCTGCATACTAATAAATATGTACTAGATATTTTTAATTCGGCCTATTTAAATGAAATAAAACAACTAACTAACATTTTGCACAATGAAACATTACATACTTAGTTTAATTCAGTGAATTGTAAAAAAATTGTGACTATTATTTGGAAACAATTATTTTGAATTGAAGAAAAAGATAATAAATGTTTTAATTTAATTTACATCAACATGCGTATGCGAAAAATATCAACAATGATTAGATGATTTGTGGCTCTTGATATCTAATGTAATTCAAATATAGAAAGAACTAGAACTCTGTGGAAGCACAAATAGTACATTAATTATAAAGTACAAATTTTTATTATTAAATTTGTTAAAATTTTCTCTTTAATTTTATATATATAGTTTATGAAAAATTAGATATATACCTATATATATTAAAATTATTTCCTAAATTGTATATTTCATTATATTTTTAAAACTAAACAAAGTTTTAAAGTAGCATAGAAATTCTATCTCGGAAAAGGAGCTGCATAGAAATTCTGCCTATGTAAAGGGGCCATAAATAAAAGGTTGTGTATCATTGCTGCAGAGAATTGATAATGGCTTAAATTGATGATGAAATTAATTTTTTTACCTGGTAACAAATTGAAATATCTAGGTAATAGAGAACTATGGAAGATTATAAATTATCACTGCTGGATAAACTGTAAAATTTATTTTAGGCTTTCAATACTTCAATAATTTTAATGAGCCATTAAGATGTGTGTGCATATATGCAATATGTATTACTGAATTTTCTTTAATTTTTAAAATAGCTTGTATTTTTAATTTTTCAGTATTTTACATTATTTGTCTTTTACTTTAACTTTAATTGAAGAATTATTTATTAATTTTAAAGTGTTTAAAGATGAAGGTATTAGTGAAGATAAGCATTGATTTTAGGAAAATAATGAAATGTGAAAATATGCAGAAATATTAATTACAGCCATTTTCTTATAAACATTATTCATTAAAAACTATATTTGTTGATTATCATGACCTACATAGCGCACATTGATTTTTTTATTGATCGTTATATTTTTCTTTTCTGTCATTATAAATATGTGATTATTAAAAAGTTCATTTGATGTTATATACTGTTAAAATGTTGACAGGTCTGTAAAAAATATATATGTAAACAACAATGAGAATAATTATCACTAATAATTATTTTGCTATAAAATATTATTTTAATAAAAATACAAATTATTTACAAGTATATTTCTAAGTAACATTTTGTTGTTTGCTTACAATTGTAAACAAATCAATAGTTTCAGATAAAGTTTATAATGCTGAAGTAAGCTATATGATAATTAGTAACCAAACTTGATGTAAATTTTTATACCACAGTTCTTACACTTAGATATTATGTACATAATACACATTCGTATACACATTTGTATTCATATTTATAGTATATTTATATACAGAAGCATGCAATGATTTGAATTTTAAGAAGACATTCTCCAAAAGTTAAGAAAGTACTCTTACTATAGTCTTCAAAAGGTTTATTTCATATTATGTACTCATTGAAAATGATACTGAAGTTTAATACTGTATTATTTAAGTATTTACAAATATTTGAAGAGCTCATTGTGTCTTTAAATATGCAATATGTTTGTTTTAATTTTGAAAGACATTGAGTTTATCAATATATCTGTCTTAAGAACTCAGTTAATTATGCCTAAAATTATATTTTGTTTTAAAATTTTTGATTTCAATTGATATAATACATTTTTGTTTTATTCTATGAAAATATTTTAGGACTTTTCCCATATTCAGATCAGAAATCAATTCCTTGTGGGCATATAATTACTGTGTAAGTGTGCACCCCCCCCCCACAAATTAGTGTAATTAATGAAAAATATAAAAACTAAATGCAAATATTTATTTGCATTTTTAATTTTTTTGCTAAATAATTTTGTTTTTTATTTCATTACATCTTTAAAAATCTAAGACTAAGCTGTATGTGTTTTAACTCAATACTATATCCATGAAGTCAAGAGTTAAAGATTTGTGGATCAATTTTAGTTGAGAAAAGTAAAAAAAAAAACTCTTTAGTTAATTGAATGGAACTATGCTCAATTTAACACTCTGATGCTTGACATCATATAATCTCTTAAGCAAACTGATCACACAATTATTTATTTACTATGAATTTACCACAAATTAAAAGCAAATTGAATATTTATTAATAATCTCTTGGCAAAGTGTTTATCATTAAACAAAATATCTGATTATTACAAACAGTAATTGCCAAATTTTAACACTCTCTTAATGCAATTTATTCCAACATGTTTTTTTAGACAAGACAATATTAATAATAAAAAAATTAGATGTTATATATCTACACCAAAGTTAAAAAATCAGCAACTAATTATTAATTTTTTATAAAATCGAATATACATATAATGCATTTCAAAATAATTTGACTTCATAACAAATAGGAAAGTAAAATGAAACAATATTTTTTTTTTTAGTAACAAGAAAAAAATGATTTTTTTTAAACTTAATGTTCTAAAAAAATAATATAGGTGGAAAAAATTATCATAAAGAAAAAAAACTGGTGTAAAATATCAAGTTAAGAACTCTAAACAGACATCATCATGAAAAATATTAAATAAAATAAAGTAAAAATATTCCAAAGTAGATAAATTTAACAATGGAAAATTTATTTAAAGCATGATATATTTAAAAAAAATTGTAAAAACATATTAAAAATCCTTTTTTATATTTTAGCATAAATACAATTTTGAAAATATTCTGAATTGTAAATGAAAATATATACAATGGTAAAAGTGATATAAAGTTTCTTTAATATTGTTAGAAGTTGAAGATATCCAAATTTAATTAGCTAAATCTTAATTGGAAAAAATAATAAAACTACAATATTTCTAACTGACATGAAAATATGTTCCAAGTACCTTACTGATATAAAATATGTTTAAATAATCAACTCAATAATAATTGATTAATTTTATATTTTCTACCAGATGTTTATGACACCCATTTTTATATATTAACTATATAATTAAAATTATCTCAAATCCAAAACTCAGCCAGACTAGCCAAGAAAAAAAAATCAAAAAACACAAACAATGGTTTCACTGCTACAAGCAGACTTCTCAAGTGTAAAGAACTACAAAACAACTCCTTATTTATATTAAACATTACCCACAATTCCATTTAGTTCCCATCCAGCCTTAATATTAATAGAACTTTTAAATAAGTTAATTGCTTCAGAATAATAAATTTTCAATAATATTCTTTTTATTTCATTTCTCTCAAAGAAGACCACCATAGGTAGCTTCATCAAAATTAATAGTGTGTGCCATTTAAATTGTCTTCTTATAAAATTATATGTAAAAAATGGTAATTTGTTTGGAAATAAGAAAATTGCTTGGAAAAGGTGTATTACTTTGAATAATTTATTAAATAATACAAAAGAAATTTTTGATAGGAAGACACATTCCTGGTGTAGTGTATATTATCCCTTGTTTTTGTAAGAAGGTTTACATAAGTCAGAGTAGTTTGAGTTTAAATGAAAGAATAAAGGTTCATAAAAGTAGAGTTAGAAAAAAAATATTTTAGTTCTGCTTCATATGTTCATGAAAAAGATACAAGTCACACTATTAATTTTGATAAAGCTAAGTTTGTTTTATTTGAGAGAAATGAAATATAAAGAATAATTAAAGAATCTTTATTATTGAAAATTTATTATTCTGAAGCAATTAGCTTATTTAAAAGTTCTTTTAAAATTAAGGGTGGATAGGAGGTAAATGGAATTGTGGATAATGTTTAATATAAATATGTTGTTTTGTAGTTCTATACATTTGAGAAGTCTGCTCGCAGCAGTGAAACCATTGTTTGTGTTTTTGATTTTTTTTTTTTTTCTTGGCCAGTCTGGTTGAGTTTTGGATTTGGGGTAATTTTAATTATTTATTGACAAGTTTAGCTTTATGCTTCTAATGTTTACATTTTTTAACTATATGTACACATACAAAATCAGCACCTATTTATGCATAAAAATAAACTTTAAATATAATTTTTTCTTTTTTTTTTTTTTAATTTGCATGTTTTTTATTTATTCATTATAAAAAAATAAATTTGTATGAAACCAAAATAATTGCTTTTGGAATATTGTTTTATAAATTAAAATATATTATCAAAATATTATTAAGTCTTTAAGTAGTATTATAAACTCTAAACGTTATCTTTGGCCTGCATGATGTTTAACAATGTCATAGATGATAGAAAATATGGTAATATTCTATCTAAATAATGATTATTCACAGACAGTCTGTTGTAAATGTATATATGAACTAATATGCCTAATTGCAGTGAGTTACCTGTTTTCTTTTTTAATTCAATACCTTTACTTAATTTATAAGCAATGTTATAACTAATATCTAAAAAAAATATTTTGAATTGTTAAATAAAAAGCTGACATATATTTTAAACAAATTAAAAAACAAGATTAACAAGCAAAAGTAAATTATTGTTTTGATTTCTTGTTTTAATTACTGCCATAAATTTTTTGTATCAACATAAAAATAAGCATTAATTTATATAGAAAATATTTATATATATAAACCAAACTATACATATTTATATTTTTAATAGAGTTTGGATTTACAATGAAAGGGTTAAATCTACTCTTGAAATCAGAATCTGAAAAAAAACAACTTAGAACCAGAGATTTTTGATGAAATGGGTTTTATTTGTATAAAACTATAGTAATAAATTATTATATCTCTATAATTAGGTGTATATGATAGGAGTGTTAACATACTCTACAATCTATAAATAATGGTAAAGTAATAAAACTCAGTAACCATGTACTGATTTAAATAATTATATTCAATAAGAAACTACACATTAATAAGGTAAGGTCATATGTCAAGGTCATATTTGACATTCACACAACAAAATTCAGAGTTTTGGCAATTATCCCAAGGCTGATCTAGATGGGGAATTGAGGCTTCGAATCAGATTGTGTCTCAATTCCTCTGCCAACACTCCATGATTTACTACCTTATGGATGACACATATGATGCCACACTAGAGTTTCTTAATTTGCATGCCAACAATAGCAAAGAGTGGAATACTAGGCTCTGAATTACAATGACTAATATATTCACGCTATCTCATACTGCTGATACACTTGATCACACACATGTTGAAAAGATAAACAATCATCAATATCGTATTTCATACTAAAACAGCACTCACCAGTTGGTTCAGATTATCATCTCCACAGATATACTATCATTGCTCAGCTTATATTAAGATAGTCAATCTTCATACTTTAATGGCCAAGCTTCTATCCACTCCACCCCAAAATTCTTCAGCTGTCCATTTCATTGAAAATCTGATTGATCCCATCCTACCAATGTTGACCATAAGTCACTCTAACCCCTCATATATGGGACATAATCCATTTACATACATATACGAGGGATGAGCAGACCTTACAGCACTATATTTTTAATATATGAATTTTTTCTCAGTGCAGGCTTTTTCATACCTGCACTCAAATATGCAATATATAAGGGGTTTGAACTCAGACTTTCACATGACCCTTAACTATCCAAGCTATCTCATAATGCTGATACACTTGATCACCCACATGTTGAAAAGATAAATGATCACCAATGTATATATTTCATGCTAAACCAGCACTCGTCCGTTGGTTCAGATTATCATCTCCACATATATATACAATCAATGCTGAGTTTATATTAAGATAGCCAATCTTCATACTTTAATGGACAGGCTGCAATTTACACCACTCCACAACTCTTCAGACATTCATTTCATTGAAAATCTGATGCTGGAATGCTCAGAGCCTACTTTGGTGCCAACCTTCTCATCTTACATGTATGTTAATGGATTATGTCCTGTACATGAGGATTTAGAGTGACTTATGATCAACATTGATCAGACAAGAATGGATTATGTCCTGTACATGAGAGTTCAGAGTGACTTATGATCAACATTGATCAGACAAGAAGGTTGGCACCAATGTGAGCTTTGAGCATTCCATCATCAGATTTTCAATGAAATTGACAGCTGAAGAGTTGTGGTGTGGATTGAAGCCTATCCATAAAGTATGAAGATTGGCTATCTTAATATAAACTGAACATTAATTGTATATATGTATGGAGATAATCTGGACAAACTGATGAGTGCTGGTTTATCATGAAATATGTATATTAATGATTGTTTATTTTTTCAAGATGTGTGTGATCAAGCGTGACAGCAGTATGTGATAGCATGGATAGTTGAGAGTCATGTGAAAGTCTGAGCTCAAACCCCTATATATAACATTTGAGTGTAGGTATGATAAAGGCCTGTACTGTAAAAAAAATCATATATTAAAAATGTAGTGCTGTAAGGTCTGCAAGGTCTGCCTATCCCTCGAATATGTATGTAAATGGGTTATGTCCTGTACATGAGGGGTCAGAGTGACTTATGGTCAACATGGGTAGAATGAGGTTGGCATCAGTGTGGGATTTCAGCATTCTATCATCAGATTTTCAATAAAATGGATGGCTAAAGAGTTGTGGGGTGGAATGGATTGAAGCCTATTCATTAATGTACAAAGATTGGCTATCTTAATATAAGCTGAGTATTGATTGTATATATGTGTGGAGATGATAATCTGGATGAACTGATGAGTTCTGGTTTAGCATGAAATACATATAATCTTTTCAAGATGTGTGTGATCAAGTGTGTCAACAGTATGAGATAGCATGGATAGTTGAGGGTCATGTGAAAGTCAGAGTACAAATCCCCTATATATTACATATTTGGATGCAGGTATGAAAAAGCCTGTACTGTAAAAAAATCATATATTAATGACTAATATAATATAATAACTAATAGATACACACACCTATGGCTGTTAGATGAATGAGATATTCAAACTTAAACTAATAACAAATTTAGAAAAAATTGGGTTGAATGGAGTAGCTTTGAATAAGACACTGAACATGAAAACATTTTATATATATATATATATATAAATGTATATATATTCAATATATATATATATATATATATATATATATATATATATATATATATATTAAGAAACAATCATAACAATAAGGCAATAGTGTATGAGGAATGCATTATGAGTGGATGGTTACAAAATGTCATCTCTGTTTACACTTTATACATTTTATCAATTAATTATTATTGCCACTCTATTCATTTGGCTACCTATAGTTAATATGCCTGACTTATGCTACATCATGCCAAGATTTGCAAAGGTTAACCTACAAGAATGACAACATTAAGTATAAACAGAGCAAAACTCTCCATACAGTATTGCCACCTGTGCTAAACAGAATAATCAATAGATGCCAGAAGGCTTGTGCATAAAATCCCTATCTAGTACCTACTCATCCAATATCCCCAGACTAGTTTCTGGCTTGTGGCCTTCGTCAGTGAAGAGCTTTGGATATGAGAGCACTGCATCTAGATCTTAGGATCTAATGCAACCCTCTAGCAATCACCTTTTATCTCTACTTAACTACAAAACTATGAGAATGAAATTGAGAAAAAAAATTTTTTTCAATCTAAGTCTGGGGATATTGGATGAGTAGGCATTAGATAGGGATTTTATGCACAAGCCTTCTGGCATCCATTGATTACTCTGTTTAGCATAGATGGCAATACTGTATGGAGAGTTTTGCTCTGTTTATCAACAATTAAGGTGCTAGTATAGGAAATGTGATCATGTGATGCTTAATGGTTTAACATTAAGTATAACCTATTTTTTATTTTTACATAATGAGAAATGTGTTCTCCCTATGCAGATTGTTTATATAACTAGATCTGGAGTTCAGATTACAATGCTGAACTGAATAATATAAAGGAAGATGAACTGGCGTGTTGCAGCATAGCTTCTGATACTATGACACTACATAAACTAAATAAAGGTTGTGACTTGAATGTGCAATTACACATGGGATTCAGTACCAAGTGCTCAGCTCCTGTGGACCATATGACTTGCTATCAAAATATAAGAACATTTAGTTTGAGTGATCGGAGCAGCTTAATATACGGTTCTGGACCCTCATGTTTCAGTTCTAAAAGAGAGCTGTCTGGATTAAGAAAGGGGTGGCTCCAAAGCCCTTTATTTTTACTATCAAGAACATTAAGAATGTTTATTATCATCATCAAAGATGAGTTAAATAAAAAAAATTATCCAACAAAATGAATTGATTTTATAATAGAATTCTTGAAGTGGTTGGATAACAACATATTGGCTAAATTTGAAAACAAATGGTATGTTATGAATGATGTTTGGCCAATGGGACAACAAATGGTATGTTATGAATGTCAGTTGGCCAATGGGACTGCCAATGAGTGAAATTGTTGCTAATATTGTCATAAACCATTACGAGAACCAAATTCTTCCAAAACATTTCACAACAGATCCAACTCTCATATACACTCAATATATTGATGACATTTTTATTGCAGCAAAACCTTTCACCACTATCAACATACAAAATGAATTTCAAGCCATCTCAGGATTAACCATCAATAGAACTGATGAAAACAAGGAACAAGAAATAAAATATCTAGACTTGTTAATAAAAAGAGAGAACACATATCTAGATTATAAAATGATGGTTAAACCACTGCACATAAGAGGTTACACAAGTCCAAAGTCTAACATCCCCAACATACTCAAATGGGCAGGTGTGAATGCTTTCCTATTCAAAAATCACCATATATGTAAATACATAGTGGATAGAAAAAACAACATTGACAAATATATAAAGGAAATGACTAACATAGGCTTTAAAACCAATATAATCAATCAGAGAATAAAAACATTTTATAGAAAACTTAGAAATAAACAGCCTAAAGACAATATGAAATACCTATCAATTCCTTTTATACATAATGTAACCTCAAATATTGCAAAAAAATTGTCTAACAATTTCAAATTTAGCTTCAGAACACCTCCCATTACTAACCGACTAATAAATAATTACAAAGATACAATAGAAAAAGATCAAGCCCCTCATGTGGTCTATAAAATGGCATGCCCTCAATTAGGCTGCGAAGCATTTTACTATGGTGAGACTCAGGCTAACCTTAATATAAGAATTTACCCACACAGGTATGTATACAACAAGGTTAAAAATAAAAATGAAGGAACATTAGTATTCTGGGACCACCAAACAGCTACAGGTCAAGTATTTAAACCTAATTCTGCCCAAATAATTTGTACAGAGAAGAGTGGTGCCAAAAGAAAAGTTAAAGAAGCTTTTTACATTGCAAATGATCCCAGTGCCATTAATAGAAGAGAGGCATGCTTTGCTCTTTCTAAACAATGGACTAATTAAATATTCAAATACATTTGCATATGTGTCAAATATTAAATCTCAAAAGCGCTAAGCATACCTATTACACATTATTTTAAATATAATTATAGCTTCACTAATGCATGTGAAAAAAGTCGCATATTTATAATTATTACTAATGTGTACAGTGATTAATTAAGGAGACAATTAAGAAAAATTTGTAGATATAATTTTGAAAATTATTTGAGTTCAGACAGGGTAAAGTCTAATTTTGCAAGTCTAATTTTGCTCTGAACAGTATCAATGTTCATCTGTCCAATCAATAAATGTTTCCAAGTTTTGATAGAGAATTTTCAAGCTGGTTATTATCAAGATGTTAATTAACAAGTTTAATATTTGTTTTTGTTGAGTCAATCACTTTAGCTATTGTGTTTCTTGATCCTAGATCTTGTTCTTGTGTAATGTCTAACTCACATAATTCAAGGTTTTTCGAGGCCTGTAATGATGACTTTAGACCACATTTTGCCATTGATCAGGAGTACTGGTCAACTAGGATATGAATGCTTATTCCTTTTAAGATGATGCTTTGAAATTGAACAGGTCCCATCTTGATTCAAAGGTGTACTGGGGATCGATATGGTGGTCTCTTTCTCTTATTTTACTGAGTTCTTTAAAGAAGATCTGGGCATTTTAATAAGAATACATATAGCAAGGCATAGTGCACAGAAGTGTTTCCTAAAGACACATTCGCAACGCTTTCTAAATATAAACATTAAAATTAATAAAGCACTAAATCTTTAGTTTCTATCTGTGAAACCACTATACGTCCGTTCGTAAATTAGCATACTTAAAACATGCTAAAAGGGTTAATTAAAATGATCTACTTTATTAATTAAATCTTTCTTGCTATTACTTAGCTAATATAATTTATTTAGCATGCAAACCTGAATTATAATAAGCTAAGACACAGCAGCTTAACATATATAAAAGTAGCTTTTTAGAATGGAGATTTAGGTGTGTGCTAAAAAGCAATATAAGAGTATATGAGAGAATCTAATTGTCTCTCTACTGTTACAATTTTAGCAATCTCCATTCTAAAGGGTGGCATACCATAATTAATAAAATATCAATATTAAGTAATGAAGGCATGCATGCATACCAGCAGATTGAGTAGATTAAGAACAATAACTGAAGACAATTATCATATAACAAAGAATGTTATTATTTAAACTTTTAATTAGACAAGATTTTAGAATATTATCATTAATAAATAAGATTATATTAAGGGATTTAAATCAATAATTACAAATTTAGTACGGAGTTTTAATTATTAAGAGTAAATTTTAGTTTAACAGTTTGTGCACATTCATACTATAGCTAGCTTATAAGAATTATTAGAGTGATTTATTACGATTTAGTTTGAGCTTTGTGGAAGATTTAATTGCAATTATCTTCTTGCTGAGGTTGCTTGCATGGTATAGGCACTAATATTCACTGATGGGCTGCTTTATTCTTGGTGGCTTTTTGGTAGGCTGCTGTTCTAGACTCCCTCTATCTCCTAGAGTAATTTTCTTTGCACAACAATAGGCCTTCTAGCCACAAGACCTCATTGTAAATTTGGGCATAGCCTTCAGCTGTACTATGTTCACAATATTGTAATTAATAATTTGTTCACAATTTTTTTAGTCTTTTTTAGTGATGAAAACAGTAGTTTATAGCAAATCCCCCCCCCCTTCACAAGCCATTAAGAGTTTTACAATTTTTAGTTTCAAATTCTTAAGTTTTAATAACTCTAATAAATTTTTTAAGACAAAAGATTCAGCAGAAGCTATTGACAAGTTCATTAATTTTCTCTTTTTTTAACTTCTTAAAACATCTTTGAAATTTCAATTCTCACTTTACAATTTAGCAGAGGTATTTCTGAGAAACCGATAACCTTTTATTCTCTTTTTTTAAAAAAGAGATTTAAGTTGTCAACATTCTACTATATGTATAACACGGTCACTTCTGGATTTGAGATTTATATGTGAAAGCAAACAAATTTATTTATGGAATTTATAATAAATCAGAAGTAAAATAAGTTAAGGAATTTGTAGTGTTTCTAAAGTCGATTACATTACAGCTTCCCTCGCATGTATGTAGGTGCTCCTTTATGCATACAATGATGTTTACAAAACTTACTTTAATTTATTAATTTTAAAATTATAACTGCATATATGTTATTATACGCATACAGATTTGACTAATTACTTAATATACGCAATACAAATACACGCACATACTCGTTAATAGATCTTCTATAAACTATTTATAGGGGATTTTATTAATTTTAAAATTATAACTGCATATATGTTATTATACGCATACAGATTTGACTAATTACTTAATATACGCAATACAAATACACGCACATACTCGTTAATAGATCTTCTATACACTATTTATAGGGGATTTTAAAGAATATACATGAACTTGGATGGGTTTAAAGTAGAAAAGAATACTACTATAGAATATAGTAGGTGAAACTAGATGATGAACAAATCATACTGTTACAATAACAAATTGAAGAGAAATATAAATATTGGCATTTAAATAAAACATTGAAATATATATATATTAATTCTAATATTGTCATGGATAAATGAATTCATACTATTATTTCTGGGAGCTTCCATGTAATAAAAATATGAGTTAAAATCGTTATTTTTTTATTTTATTACTTCCTCCTCATTCTTAAATTCTATTGGTTAAAAAGTTTTAAACCTCGCTACACCAATTCTTATGATTTGAGAACTTATTGTACTGAAACATCAACTATTTAGCTATCGTATTTTTATTATACAGAAGTTTACAAAAATAATACTACATATTGAAGCTACACACATATATATATATATATGTGTGTTTGCTTCACCATTCACTGTGGTTTAACTAAAGACCCTGAGTCCAGCCACAGTGAATGTAGGCTAAATTTAAATTAAATAGAAAACTTTAAAAACATTTTATAAATTTTATGAAATAAAATTAAAAGATTTTGTTTTAGATAACAAAATAAAGTTTTTTTTAGAATCACAGAATTCATTAGAGAAAAAGATTAGTTAGATAGGAATAATTAATTAAAAAATACTGTAATTAAAAATAAGATAGCAGAACAATGACATTGGAATGTAAGATGGCCATCAAGTTAGGTATAAATTGAGAACTTGGCTATTGTTCGCTCTCTTTTACCTCTACAGCTTGGACCAAAAACATTCACAAGGATATTTTTATTGGAAAAGAAATATAATTAACTTTTTGGAAAGAGCTCTCTGCAACCAAGAAAATATCTTCGCCCCTTGCTGAATAAATTCTTAAGCCACCAGAATTCTATAGACAAGGAGAAAAAGAACTTAAAATGGGTGCTGTAAGTAGACCTTTTCCTGTCTGCTGGAGCTTGAAAAATGTAGCCCAAGAAATGTAGAGTGCTAGAATGATTTTGCCTGACAAATTCCTGCTGCTACAAATGGATACGAGAACAAAAATCACCCTAAGCCATCAGTACTGCTGACTAGAATGTCTTCATGGCTATCTAATAAAGACATATGCAATCTTAAATCGTTACCGGTAACTTTAATTTTCATTTGTACTTTATGTTGGCTTAAATCATAAACTGAAGTCATGTATGTATTATAATGTGTTAATATATATAGCCTGATAATTTTTAACATTTTCATTGTTTGTTTTTTTGTTTGACCAGTATAATGGCAATTCTTAATCCTACTAATATATACGTAAATCTTTTTTTTTTTTTTTTGTTAATGGATTGTCATTATCCATTACTTGAATTGTACAATACTTATATATTTTTTTAAAATAAAGAAACACGATTTCTTTGTTATAGCTTGGCATAAACATATATATATATACTGGAGGAACTGGAAGTGAGAAATAATCTAATTTCATTTATTTCTATTTGTTCGACCACTACTAAATATTTATTAGAAAACTCTTTGAATAAAATTTCTCCTTCCAATTCCCTCCTGCTGTATTGGTTTCACTAATTTTTTTTAAAAATATATATTAGAAAGAGAAAAAAGGGCAGAACATGCAATTGTTTTTTTGTTTTTTTTGAAAATAATTCAATGTTTATTTTAATTTATACTTAGAAATATAAAAAGAAAATGACATTCGAGTATATATATTAAAGTGTTCAATTTTATGCATTTTATAAGAAAGATCCAATCCTGTCTTATATTTTTTTATACTTTCTTAAAGTCAATCTGGGTTTTTACTAATATATATCTATTTGTCTAAAACAGATATAGGTTAAGCGTTTTATAATTTGATTAAAGAGAGGGTACAGTACAGTTATATATGTGTAAATTAAAATCTTAAATCTTCATTAACTCTAAGGGTGAACTAGTTAAATAGTGATTAATTAATATCCCTATCTTTTTTATATATTTTAATGTTAGTTAAAAGGAGTAAAATAATTATTTCTAATAGTAGATATTCTCTCGGTCTCAGAAAGATTTTGAAGTCATATTATTTCATATAGGTATATTTTACCTAAGGTTTTAAAGTTTAACGGTCAGTTGGCTGCGTTTTCTCTTATATTGTGCTACTCGGTGATTTATGTGGGAGTCTCGGCATATATCCATAGCTCCTGTCATCATCGATTCAAATGCTAACACCGCTTCAAGATTGCCATTGATGATAAAGTGGATCTCGACTCCCTTTTCAAATATTACTACTGGACACAAGCACGTATACTCCGTCCTGAGCTCGGATCACACAGGCGAATGGGCTCCATCTCTCTAACTCTTGTGTTAGAACCGGAGTGCTATCCAGACCTCAAGTTAGCCATATATAAAAAAACATTGTGCCTTTGAGACTTGCTTCTAAGCTCACACAATTAAATCACCAAGGACCACAGTAATGTTTAATTTCATTATAGATAAAACCTTAACTTTGTAATATGCTCAAAATATTGCTGAGTAAGTCTGATAAATGTCCACGGGGGGGGGGGGATTTTTTATTTTGTCGTTTAAATGCAGGCTATATTTGAACATGGCCTTAATCTATTTAACTAGTTTTAACCAAATTGTCCATTTTTGTAATTTCACTCTAGAGTTATGTTTTTCTGTATCTCTCCTTTAAAGTAAAGCACACAGTTGTTGGATAAGTATGGTATTGTTCTGTAATTATTGTACTATTGTTTAATTATATTAAGTGGATCTTACTAATGCATATCAATACATATCCATGTCTGTAGATGCAAGAATATAACTTGCAACATTTTTTTTGTTAATTATTTCTTCAAATTGTCATTTCTTTTAATTGAACAATAAACTTTCATTCACTAATCTCATCGATATCTTGTCTGTGTCATTATATAGTCTAAATCTGACTTTTCTTTGTTAAAATTCCCCTTTAGGATCTCATCTCTCCCTGACCACTGGGCATACGTGAAGAAGAAATTCTAGTGAGGTTTGGGAAGTAAGCCACTTAGTAGCAATCTGGAGGAAGAGGTGAGGTTTGAACCCCTCTACCTGCATTTCTTGGTCAGGTTAAAGCAGCTTTACTTTTCATACTGTTACAGTTTATATATTGAGTTACATCTAGAAGAAGAGTTCTGTACACATAACTCTGAAACATAATAACGATATTTTAAATACTAATCTCAACATAGATAAAAATAAACCAATGCATGTAGTAGATTTCATATATAATTAGTTTACTTTTTATATATCATATAATGTGGCAATAAATCTTTGTCCTATTCAATGCACATTAAATATAAATAGACATTAACTATGTAATGTAAAACCTCTATGTCATTTTATATAGTTAAGATTATCCAATTATTTAAAGTTCAAACTTAACTCCCTTCTTTCATATACATTAAAAAAGATCACATCTTTATAAGTTAAATAGCATCATTATATTTTACAACTAAACAGTTTAATCATCTATACTGTAAGATTTCTCTTCTTGCACGTTAAAACATAATGGGCTACACGTTATATTTTTAGCATATTAACAGTGTTATAAAAGTCATTGTTCATTCCTTCTCAGAAAATTACAATATTCTTTATTCAGAAAACTAATATAGTGCATGCTTATTTATTTTGGATCTTTGCAGCTATGATTACTTGAGTAATCAGTAGTTTTCTCATATATTTTGTCACTTATTTCTGAACTACTTCAATTGTTTTCTTTTAAATTATGTAATCTTACAGATTTCTTTTGATAGATAAGCAAGTTAACATTAAGAATTTTATTGCATAGCTGCAATTTATATGTTTTTTAAATTGATTATATCAACAAACTTGTATGTTAAAGTTAAAATTCAATCTCTGATAATTAAGTTTGTGAATTTGCCATTATGTGCTTACACTGGCAGCACTGTACAAACAACTCAGTAAGATTTCATAATCTTGAAATATCAGTATCTCACAGTTTTGTTCATATCAACATGTGACAGTGTCTTGTTGAGTGGCATTATTAATGTTGTTGTGAGCTATCATGAGAATGTCAAAGTTTAAGATAGTATGAACAAACATCCAATTTCCTTTAAACTTGGTAAAAGTAGAAAGTAAAATCAGAAACATATTAATCCAAATTTATGGAAATAATACCATGAAAAAATGGTAGTGTGCAAATGGATTGAACATTTTTCTGAGGGAAGAAAAAGTATCATTGATAAAGATAAATCAAGGTGGCCAGTAATGAGCAGAACTGATGAAAACATTGTAGTAATTCATTGAATTGTGTGACAAAATTGTCATCTGACTGTGAGAAGCATAGCAGACCAAGTAAACATCAACAGAGAAACAGAAAATTTTTGTTATGAGAAAGGTCTGTGCAAAAATGTGCCAGGTCACATGACATTGTCTATGAAGAAGTTTTTAGATAGTAAACTAATAATTGTATTGGACCACTTTCCCTATTACCTGAAATGGCACCCAAAGACTTTTTACCTGAAGAAAAAAAAGTATTGAAAGCAAAATATTTTGATGACTTCAAGACATTAAGAGTAATTTTATAACATCTCTAATGGCCATTTCAGAAAAAGTTCCAGAATTTCTTTGAAGAGTGGACTAGGCATTGACATTGTGCATAGTTTCCTGAAGGGTATACTTCAAAGGTTACCACAGTGACATTTAACAATGAGGTATGTCATTTTTTTTATAAGTGCACCCAGTTAAATATATTAGTAATAAGTCAATCAAATTTCACTCATATTTAATCCAGATATTAAATAATCAAACTAAATTTACAATTTATCAAACCAAACATTCAAAATTGCTTTCTACACATTGACCTGTCTAAATAACATTATTTATTATCAATTTCTTTAAATAAAATATTTTATTAACTTTAAAACTGTATGACAATTATAATAGATATCTTTATTCTTCCAATTACAGTAATTTTACATTTGATTCAAATATTACATTATCTAATGATTACATAAATTTTGTATTTTATTTAATAATGTTTGTATTAATCATCAGTTAGTTTTTTTAACATGAATACTTTTACCTATAAAATCTTTTGTACAATATTTCAACTTGCAAATATATCCACACATATATATCAATGGTTGTCTGTGAAATTTATGAACAGTAGTGCTTTATAATGATATCGCTGATAAAACGTAAACAAAGAAACAAAACATAGCATTTCTAATTTCGCAACCACAAAATCTTTTTATTGTTAAAAGATCTGAACTATCTATATATGTGTAGTTCATACATGAATGTAAATAAAGTTTATTATTTATTTATATAAATACATGCAGCCAGTATAAGAATAAAATATCTCATTATTGTAATGCTACTCTAGAAAATCTACATATGCCAATTATACATTTAAATGTACATCAAATGTCAATTACACTAATGACAAATTATTATGCAAAAATTAACTCTTATTAAACAAAAAAAAAAACCACTAGGGATTATCCATTTGTGTGTGTAAACAAAATAATTGTGAATAGGATTCGCATATCACAGATATAACTGCAATGAAGAAAACTTAGGAAGCCTTTTCACATATGCAATAAAGAAGTAATTTTGCGAGCGTCAAATAAACCTTGTAGTTTGAGTATTATTTCTCTTGAAAAATAGGTTTTTAAACATGCAGAAAAATATGTTTTGAAATGTGTACAATAAAAACTATTATATTAGTGCCTTTTTGAGAGTTTTGTGCATTTAATTCTGCATTGTTGGTTCTATTCAATTTTTTTTTTCATTAAAAAGTTTGTTATTTAAATTTCAAGTTAGTTGTTAGTAAATTCTGCATTTTTTTCATCTTTAATTTCAATTTTGTTATTTACTTCTGCATTTTTTTGGACTTTTTGATATTCAAAGTTTGTTTTGTGTTTTCTCATCTTGAATTTCAAGTTTTCATCTTCTTGTCATTTAATTCTGCATTGTTAATAAGTGGTTCTTGGATAAAATGATGACAATTTGGAAGCTGCCAACTATTGAAAAAAAACATTCTTTATTTCCAATAATGAGACATCCTGCTATCAGTCAAAATGTGCCCTAATGGTCACAGTATGACTTTTTACATACACACCTCTGACAAACAGTACTATTGCAAGTGGCAGCACTGAAATTGTATTTTGTAAGGGAACGTGGTTGGAAGGTTCCAAACTCTTCCTGCCATCTGCTTCATTTACAGTTGGGCTCGTAAATCAAATTGGGGGAAAATGAGCTTGGGTTAGGAACAACTATATGAGGGAAGTTTGCAGATATTATTTGTCAAACAGGAGTTAGTAAAAACAAAAAATACATCAGATTTTGTTATATCCTTAGGTTATTAATATCATGGAAAGTACATTCTTGAGGTTACCGCCTTAGTAAATATTACTTACGTAATCAATGTGCATTTAAATAAATTTGTAATTATAACTTTAAATTATCGTAATAGATTTCTAACTATAAAATCTTTCCATTGACTTGTTGTAAATCGAAAGATTTCACGAGTATTAAGATGTAATAAGAAATGTGGACTTAATCAGTGAAGTATTGAATAGCTTCACACTCTCAGATCTAACTGCTTCAGCTTCACCTATTTATATAGAAAGTAGGTTGAAGTAAAGAAGGGTTCTCCTCTTTTCTTCCAAAATGTAAGCTTGTGGTTAAGACCTGTAGAAGTCCCTACTATCGCATTTTTATGCACACATTCTTGAGGTTACAGCTTTAGTAAATATTAAAAAGGAATAGAGTAAATAATCAGAAACTTTATTAGAAATCTCTAAAGACTATAAATAAGCTAAATAAATAAATAAAGTAAATGGACAGTTACTTTTTATTTCAATTTTTTCATATAACATCAATTGGGAAAATGTAATTTTTTTTATATATATTAAACACTAAAACTCATCATGATATTTAAAATATTATTCTTTTATCATTTTATATTTTTCTATAATAAATATTTATATGTTAATTACAATATATATATATATATATTATAATGGGATTTGCCATTTTCCATATATATATTATGCATATATGTAGTCTTGTATGATTGCGTGTATGTATATATAACGATGCACATATATGCGTAATGGTTTAAAAGAATATTCTTAAATTATTCCATTTTATCGCCCCGGCATATTTATGAGCATCAATTTATGACCTCAAGTGCCAATCCTATATTTCTATAAGAATTATGCTGGGAGAACTGGAATACCAATATGGAAATGCCCCTGGACTAGCTCTGCTCAGGCTGGTGGTAAAATTTACCGGCAGTAGATCTAACCCTCTCCTTTTTCTTTATTAACAAAAAAAAAAAAACTCATAACACAAAACCAAAAAAAAATCATTCATTTTATATACATTTATTAGCAATGATATTTATGTATCTATAAAAAAAAATATACATTATTTACGAAAGTTAAATTAGTGTCTCTTTTCTCTTTTAAATCAAAGATTCATATCAGTTTTTTTTTGTTTGCTCTTTTCTCTTTTTGCCAAAACTCCCCCACACACAAATATGCTATTATATGTATTTTGCACTGAAGATTTAATTGGACTAATTTATACACTAATGAATTCTGTAGTAAATAGTTTGATCTCTCTGGGCAAAGAAAATGAATTTTAAATTCACAATTGTGTCAAATAAACAGTTTTCTCAAATTCGTGGAGTAAGCTTACTAAAAGTGACATGTATAGATGTAATTAGAAAGAAAATACCTGGTTTTCCTGGGGAATTGATCAAATCCTTTTGGTGAAAATGGAATCTCCAGTCCTTTGTCGGTGAACGAACTTTGTTTTTTTTTTCTTTGAAGTTTGGATTCCATGGCTAAAGTCTGTTTATTTATTTTCTTTCACTTCTGTCGATTCAATATTGTTGCTTATTGAGGTGAATTCTCTGGGCTTGACATCCCTTCTCCACTATTGGCAGCTGCTATACTTTCGGGGGCAAAGGATTCGGACCCTCCGAACGTTGAAGCCTCTACCCCAGCCTGACCATATTTTATCAAAATGTATATCACGTTGACCGTCCGCTTTCTTCTACCTCCAAACTTATACTAAATAATTAATTTAATTTTTCTTTAATTATCAAACTTATCTTTCTTTTCACTCTTTTTTAATTATATTTCCATTCACATTCCATATGCCTTTGTTGGAATGTACCACAAAATCTTTTTACACCTATATTCTTTCCAATTAATCTTTAATTAAAATTAGACATTCCAAGATTTTTACAATAATTACTTCCATTGTTCTGCAAAATCAGTCTTCCATCTTGAAATCTATAGTTCTTTTGACTTAATATGTATATATTTAAAAAGATTATCAAACAAAATATTTTTTATTTTGTGAATTTTCATTTTTAATGGTTCAAAAATGCACTCATACATATACATAGCGATGTGTATAGCTGGATTTAGCAAAAGAGAGAAAAAAAATCCGAGCAAGTGTATAACCCCCCATACCTCTTCTATGAGTTCTTTTTTAATTAAAATAACTAAATCAATTCTGTACAACCACGCAAATGACCATTGATTGTACATCAAACTGTAAATATTAATTTTGTTAGTAAAGTAATATATATTTTTAATAATACGTTAGTAATAAGATATATATATTTTTTAATAATGCATTAAATATACGAATACATATTTGTCTAATTATTGCAACAGGGTTTGATTATACCTGCCCTGTTGCAATACCCCCCTCCCAGAAGCTTCAAATACGGTCGATGTATTTGAATGGCTCCTAAATATCATGAACCGTTCATACCGGCATAGGGCTTGAGGGAATGAGCATTGTATGATCCCCTTACCTCCTGCCCAGTATTCACCCAGAATGCATTATCCCCCTGATACTTAACAAAAGGGAAAGGTCCCTCATACAAACTGCAAAACTTCTTATAGATAAATTTCCCCGGTTCACTCACATATGGGCTTTTCACCATGACTAGGTCACCATCTTTAAACTGATGAGGCCTCTCCAGTGTATGTTTGTTTCTTTCCTGACTCCTTTTCAAAAGTGTATGATATGCCTGCTTTTGGTCCTCCTCCACTTTTATTGGCTTTTCCTTTGGTCCTGATATTTTGGCCTTGATTAATTTATTGGCATGTTTTCCAAATTGGAGCCGCACAGGAGAGAACCCTGTGGATTCATTAACTGCCCAATTTATGTAGTTCAGTATTTCTGGAATCTTTTTAACCTATCCTTGGTGATTAGTTGGGATGTATGTCCTAAACAATCTACCCAACTCACGCATCACCCGCTCACATGGGTTCGATTGTGGATTCCTAATTGATGTATGTGTTGGATCCCTGACTTCTCAACCCATGCTTTCCATTCTCCAGAGATAAATGGTGTGCCATGATCTGATAGGATGCTTTGAGGTTTTCCTATCACTGTAAAATATTCCTTTTCAAGGAGACGTATGGTGTTTCGGGTATTTGCTTGAGTCATGGGATATGCAGCCACAAATTTACTGAATAGATTATACACCACCACCAAGTATTTATTTTTATTAAAGGCAGGCAATGGTCCATAATAATCTATCGCAATTATCTCACGTGGCTTCTTTGGAATTATGGAGGTCATTGGGCCTGCATAATTCCTATTAGCAGGTTTAGTTTTCTGGCAAAGTTCACATTGCCTGATCATTCTCACAACAGTCCAATGCATGCCTGGCCAATAAAACCACTGTCTGAGCCACTTTTCGGTTTTCCATACCCCATAGTGTCCATATATTTGGTGGACATAAGTCACCACTGCATTCTGCATTTTCTGGGGTTTTACAGGTCTCCAACTATCTGGTTCCCTTTTCGTTCTGTATTGGAGAACAGCTTGGTCAAGTTTGTATCGTTTGATCCAACTTCTGGATTCATCATTGTTTTGTTTTTTATAACCTTTCAGTTGTGCAATTATTTGACTTAACTGGGTATCCTTCCCCTGACACTGGGCTAATCTCTTAAGGTCATTCTCTACCTCCTCATTAATTCTTAAGTTTATTCCTGCCACATATAAATTTTCAGCTTTAAGATGACATGATGGCAAACTCACTGGGTTACAGCTAAGAGCATCAGCTACAATGTTATCTGACCCCTTACAATGCTTTACCACATAATTATACTCTTGGAGGTATAGGCTCCACCATACCAACCGACTATTTGTCAGATAACTATGGTTAATAAATTCTAAACTCTTATGATCTGTAACCACAATTATTTTTGATCCCAACAACAATGTGCAGAGTTTTTGGAATGACCAAACAATGGCTAAAGCTTCCTTTTCTGTGGCAGTGTAATGCTGCTCTGGACCCTTGAGCAACCTACTTAAGAAATACAGCACTTTTACCTGACCATCCTCTTGAACCTGTGATACTGTTGTTCCCAGCCCATACCCGCTGCTGTCAGTCTGCACTACAAAGGGTTTCTCAAAATCAGGAAAAGCCAGCATTACATGTTTCATGAACCCTTGCTTCACCCTCTCAAATGCCTGGCTTTGCTTTTCATCCCACTCCCACACTACATCTTTTCTCAGTAATCTAATTAGTGATTCCATATGTTGAGCAAACTGCTCCTGAAAACAGCTGTAGAAGTTACACAAACCCAAAAAGGATCGTATCTGCTTTTTGGACCTAGGTATTGGGAAACCTTCAATGACTGAGATTTTATGTGTGTGGCCGGACACCCTGTGATCCTATAAGGTAGCCCAAGAATGTAACTTCCTCTTGAAAGAGCACACTTTTCTTCAGGTTTACCTTGATCCCTTTATTCCAGCATTCCCTTAATAACATTTCCACATCTTTGGTATGTTCTTCCACAGTATCCAATGCCACCAATACATCATCCACATACATTGTAAATATTTTCTTGACCTCATCAGATAATACCTGGTCTAAACATCGCAGTAAACCGGCCCCATTGCTAATCAGGCTGAATGGCATACGGTTAAACTGATATGAGCAGCCATCATACCTAAAGGCAGTATACTTACGATCTTCTGGGTGCAGCCTTATCTGCAAATAGCTTGCTGTCAGATCAAATGTTGAAAAAAAATTTTTCCCTTTAAATCTCCCAAACAATTCTTACATGGGTGGTGGTATGTTACAATCTGGGACCGTGACTTTATTCAATTGTCTCGCATCGAGACATAACCGTATGGAATTATCCTTTTTCTTGACGATGACTATCGGGTTACAATTAGCCGAGGAGCTTTTTGATATAATACCCCATTCCAACATTTGATCTATCTGCTCCTTCACCTGCTCCCTACATTGATGAGGAATTGGGTATGATTTTGCTTTAAATGGCTGTGTTTCATTTACCTGAATCCTTTGTTCAAACCCTGGGATCACACCTGGCCTGTCTGAAAATACTTGATTGTATTCCTTCAGTGTCTTTCTTAGTATTTCCTTCCCTTCTCCCCAAGCAATCTTTGCCTGGTCTATTTTTTCTGTTATCAAGTCATCATTGTGTTTATCAGCAACTTGCACAGCCCTTATTGAACTATCTGTGCTATCCATTATAAATCTAACCACCTCTCCATTACACATGGCTTGTCTACTTTCATAGTTCAACTTGCATTTATATTTGTATAAAAAGTCAGTTCCCAATAAGACACCACAAATCAAATTTTTCACGATTAGGAATACATGGGGGCAACTTACTCCCTGGATTTTGACATCCAGCCATATTTGTTTGGATTCAACCTTGGCCTTTCTGTTGTTGGCCATTGCCACTTGTACAGCTTTTAATGGTAGAACAGGTATATTTGGTTGTTCTCTGGTGAGTTTATAATACAATCTTTCTGTTATTACAGAGACCTGACTCCCTGAATCAATAAGCACTTCTACTTTTGTCTGTCCTGCTGCTATCCATATTTTCGGACATGTTTGGCATGCATAACTTGGTAAGCAGTCCTCCCACGAACAAATTAGGTTCCCCATGTATTTTGAATTCGGTTGCTGTCTGAATATTACGTCTCTTCCTTGGTCTACTTCCCTTTTTTCTCGAATCCGTCTCATTTTGCACTTATTTCCATTTGATTCAATATATTACCTATTTTTTTAGATGGGTTGTCTCCATCTTGCTCTAGTATCAATCTTATTCTTATTGGTAGGTTTCGGCAGACCATCTTCACAATCTGTTTCTCTGACAAATTATACGCTTCTAATGTCCTGAATGTGGTTACTTGACGGTGCCATTATAACGGGATTTGCCGTTTTCCATATATATATTACGCATATATGTAGTCTTGTACTATTGCGTGTATGTATATATAATGATGCACGTATATGCGTAATGGTTTAAAAGAATATTTATTCTTAAATTATTCTATTTTATCGCCCCAGCATATTTATGAGCATCAATTTATGACCTCAAGTGCCAATCCTATATTTCTATAAGAATTATGATGGGAGAACTGGAATACCAATATGGAAATGCCCCTGGACTAGCTCTGCTGGTAAAATTTACCAGCAGTAGATCTAACCCTCTTCTTTTTCTTTATTAACAAAAAAAAAACTCATAACACAAAACCAAAAAAAAATCATTCATATTATATACATTTATTAGCAATGATATTTACGTATCTATAAATAAATATACATTATTTATATAAGTTAAATTAGTGTCTCTTTTCTCTTTTAAATCAAAGATTCATATCAGTTTTTTTTATTTGCTCTTTTCTCTTTTTGCCAAAACTCCCACACACATAAATATGCTATTATATGTATTTTGCACTGAAGATTTAATTGGACTAATTTATACACTAATGAATTCCGTAGTAAATAGTTTGACCTCTCCGGGCAAAGAAAATGAATTTTAAGTTCACAATTGTGTCAAATAAACACTTTTCTCAAATTCGTGGAGTAAGCTTACTAAAAGTGACATATATAGATGTAATTAGAAAGAAAATACCTGGTTTCCCGGGGGAATTGATCGAATCCTTTTGGTGAAAATGGAATCTCTTGTCCTTTGTTGGTGAACGAACTTTGTTTTTTTTTTTCTTTGAAGTTCGGGTTCCATGGCTAAAGTCTGTTTATTTATTTATTTTCTTTCTCTTCTGGTGATTCAATATTGTTGCTTATTGAGGTGAATTCTCCGGGCTTGACGTCGTTTCTCCACTATCGGCAGCTGCTATACATTCGGGGGCAAAGGATTTGGACCCTCCGAACATTGAAGCCTCTGCCCCAGCCTGACCATATTTTATCAAAATGTAAATCATGTTAACCGTCCGCTTTCTTCTATCTCCAAACTTATACTAAATAATTAATTTAATTTTTCTTTAATTATCAAACTTATCTTTCTTTTCACTCTTTTTTAATTATATTTCCATTCACATTCCATATGCCTTTGTTGGAATGTAGCACAAAAGCTTTTTACACCTATATTCTTTTCAATTAATCTTTAATTAAAATTAGACATTCCAAGATTTTTACAATAATTACTTCCATTGTTCTGCAAAATCACTATCTTCCATCTTGAAATCTATAGTTCTTTTGACTTAATATGTATATATTTAAAAAGTTTATCAAACAAAATATTTATTATTTTGTGAATTTTCATTTTTAATGGTTCAAAAATGCACTCACACATATACATAGCAATGTGTACAGCTGGGTTTGGCAAAAGAAGAAAAAAAATCCGAGCAAGTGTATAACCCCCATACCTCATCTATGAGTTCTTTTTTAATTAAAATAACTAAATCAATTCTGTACGACCACGCAAATGACCGTTGATTGTACATCAAACTGTACATATTAATTTTGTTGGTAAAGTAATATATATTTTTAATAATATGTTAGTAATAAGATATATATTTTTTTAATAATGCATTAAATATACGAATACGTATTTGTCTAATTATCGCAACAGGGTTTGATTATACCTGCCCTGTTGCAATATTATTGCTCATCCTCCTTGGTTGCAGAAATAATACTCAAGTACCCAATAAAATTGTATTCACTCTGAAAAGAAACCAGAATAAATAAGCAACCTACTCTTGGATAACTATTGGTGCTGCCACAGCAAGCATCTACAGTAGCACTAGTTTTGGGGATTGATAAGAACAAATGAATTTCTGTGGAACAATGAAGTTTACCAAATATGAAGCTTCTGTTATTGCTATAACTAGCCACATCTTTGAATTGAATAGAATCTCAAGCATTGTTTAAAATAATTCTTTTTAAAAAATTGTTTAATTAGTTGTATTCTCATAATTATGTAAAATATTGAATGATAGTTATATTATTGACATTTTCAAGCACAGTTTATGTATTTTTTTCTCGGGGTGTTGCAGCATCACAGTGCTTAGGGACCAATCATTACTGATATATAGACATATATTTAAATACCCATTTGGACTGTTATAATGTCATTAATTAGGAATTCTTTCACTCAAAAACTTTTAATATTGGAGCACTTTACATCCGTAATCAAGATATAGCAAGACTGGAAATTATAAACATGTATATCATCAACTTTAAATGATTTAACTGCATTGCTTTTTTAAAAAAATATGGTTAATAAAATATTACAATATTTCATGCATAGTTTCCTATTCAATATATGCTAATCACTTTTTCCATAATGAAATTTTAATTACTAGCTAACAAATAATCGGCAATCTTCCATTTCTAACTATGAACTCAATTACAAGAAGTTTGATAATGATATAAAAAACAAATTAATTATTAAACCCAAATTATACAATGTTGGATTTTATTTTATCTCAGATGTTTATATAATATATTAAAAATAGAAGGCCTAGATAAGATAATTTTAAAAAATTTCTGAGAAATAGCACTGCAGAACAATCTTATTTTTTAATGAGCTCTTTGAAGTCATATATCAATAATGATTAGCATAGTATTAATACTTCTACAAAAAAGCAGAGAATGTTTTAGGGGGAAGGCAATTTGAAACTGCTAAAAAAAAATACTGTTCATATATCATATTTTTTAAAAGCAAATATAATTTTAAGATGTCAGCAACATATAATTACATTTTATATTATAAACTTGAAATAATTATATTTTACATAGTTCCAAACTGAAGTTAAACTATTAATTGGTGACTTTTTTGGGTTAATCTTATGGAATGGAATATCCCCTCCCCCATCACCATAATAACTTCAAAAAATAGCCAGAAATGAATGTTTCAATAAAATTTTAGATGAAGTAGTTGCTTTATTTATAATGGTGAAAATGAGAGCTGTCACTTTTTTCAAATAATTTGAAGTAACAAAAATGAAATGAAAATAAAAATTCTAACTCTTTAATACAGGTGTGGAGCTTTTAGGCACAGGGGCCAAATCTGACCCTTAAAAGCTCTCAATATGGTTCTTGGATATTTTAAAAAATGAATATAAAATGGCCCTGGATAAAACGATTATTTAAACAGTGTAAAGTAAATATTGAATTAAGAAGAGTTAAGTAAAATAAAATATTTATTTTCTCTTTCCAACCTTTATTGTAGTTCTACTTCAAGTGCAGTATTACAAAAAATTATCTACATTCTGTGGTCTATCTGACTATGGATTTAAGAAGGTATTTGTGCTTTCCCAGTAATTTTTGCATTAATCTATGAAGTTGAGGATATTTTCTTTTTATAATAATTTTTGCAGGCAGACAAACATATACTAGCAAAAATAAAACTTAAATTGATACAGAAAAGTGTGCATTTCAAAAAAGAAATGGACCAACACATTTTTTTAAAATGGAAAAAAGTAACAAATTAATGTGCCTGATATGTATGGAACGTATTTCAATTAATAAATAATACAATATTAAGAAGCATTATTTATTAAAACATTCTGATCACAACAAGAATGTTGGGAAAGAAATATTAAAATAGAAAACTGAAAAGAACTTACTTCATCATGTGGCTACATGTTTTATAAAAAGTACAAACAAGTCAGAAAATTCTATGAAAAGAATTTACCTTTTTTATAAAAAAAGAAAAAAATTAGTAAATTCAAAGCCATTTTCTGAAGGGGACTTTATATGAGTATCCAGAAGAGAGAAATAAATAAAAATCAATGTAAATATGTTGAAAAATAGTTACAAGATGAAATTAAAAATTATCATTAACTATAGTCATTAATAAATATGTTACTTTATTTTTAATTCACACACATACAAAAAAATTGTAGCCCTCATTTAAAAAGAAAAAGTTGAAATTAGTTTTCCAGTTGAAAAGATTGCTTATCCCTAATGATCAGGGGTTATTAAATTTTTGATTAAATATAGT
The DNA here is from genome assembly GCA_028023455.1 of Epiperipatus broadwayi. NCBI lineage: Eukaryota > Metazoa > Onychophora > Udeonychophora > Euonychophora > Peripatidae > Epiperipatus > Epiperipatus broadwayi. The sequence goes on along the minus strand of JAQFVV010000008.1, from coordinate 13,259,296 downwards.
AGGCTAATGAATGAATGATATCCAAATGTCCCTTAGCAGAAAGAAGATTTCCAGCCCTTTTTAAATGGGTGCATAAAAAATAATATATAATATAAAAACACATATTTTCATTTCAGTTTCACCAATTGAATCATTTGAAAATAGCAACTTTGTATATATAAAAATAAAACAGCATTTAACTAGGTTATTGCCAAGCAAAACAGATCTTTAATAGCCCTTCCTTATAGAAAAAGTGAAAGAAAAGGCAAAAATTGGTAGGCTTACCCATGTTGTTAGAGTTTGAGCATTCTTCATTTTTTTTTATTTTCTATCTAAAATTAGATAGATATTCATTTACAAATAAATATTGAATGCCCCATTCTTGTTTCATACTTTATAAAACTAATAGAGATTAATATTGGATGCAATATTAATATCATCTATGTTCCTTATTATTTTTTACAATGCTTTTTTACAACCTACTATTTTTAGGTTTCAATTTCCCAGTCCTGAAAATTTCTGGGGCAATCAAAACTATCAATAGTGGGTTGTAAAAAAGCATTGTAAAAAGTAATAAAGAATATTAATATTATATGGATTTGGCAATGTAATAAGAAAGATAAAGTTAATATTGAATAGAGATTGACTATAAGTTGGCTTTAAATAGAAGTCCTAAGTCTAACTGGAACTTGGAAAAAAATTTCCAAGTTTTTACCCAGCCAGGATTTAAACACATATCATGGAAATTTCAGAAAGAAGTCATTATGCCATGATATGTTTAAGAGATATGTATTATTTTATCACCGATATTTATCTTGTGCAGGAATAAGCAAAACAAACTATTGATAAAGAACTACTGTGATAATGAACCAATATCTTTTTATCTATTATGTTAACTGCTTTGAAATATATTTAGAGGCAAAATATAGTAGTTATATAAATTCACCATTGAAATATTTTAAATCACTAGAGGAAAAACTTGAAAATAAAACAGTCAATTTATTGTTTTGTGTGAACTACATTTATTAACCATAATCTTGAAGCCAATTACAAAATTACTTTAATTATATATTAAAAAAGAATGAATCATACTGAATTAATCAGCAACATCAGCCTTAATACTAACAGTTTTGTATAAGAATAACAAAGTTGTCAAAAATATGTCATTAAAAAATGAAATATTGTTTCTTCAAAACCTAAAATCAAAGACACTCACAATATGAATAGATGAATTTTCTGTAGTAGACATTAAGACTCAATTGTTAATATATGTGACATTGTTGATAATTAATCTTCTGAAATGATTTGCAAATCATTAGAATCATTGAAATCTACATTAAACTATTTGGGTAAAAATAAAATATTCATGGAAACATTGTATCTTATGCTCAAATTGGCAAAAGAAAATGATTAATTAACATTAATGAATGATGATAATTCAATTATATTAGTTGTTTACTATAAATTTAAATGCCAAGATTCATTTTATCTGAGATAATAATTTTATTAATAAAATGTTATTTATGAGGATAACATACAAAATATGTAGTCAAGTGTTGGTGGGCTAGTGGTTAGCATAGCTGCCTTCCAAGCAGCTGGCCTGGGTTCGATTCCTAGTCAACGCATTTGACATATGAAAAAAAAACATACAAAATATGTAACATTATTTTTTGATGCTAGTTGAAATGGCTATCAAAAGTCAACTATATGAAAAGATTCATGGAGCTTTTTGATTTGTTTAAAAAGAAGCCAAAAATGAAACTCTTGTTAATAGTTGATGGCAAAACTTGATGAATTATTTACCTTTTTTTTTTACATGTATATTTTTTAAAAATCTTCAAGTTAGAACTGACTTTTGTTGATTTAAAGAACAAGAAATTTGGCATTATATTTCTGAAATTATATCAAAAATATTTATGCAAGACCAGGTTGTATTGTATTTTATTATACTACATATGACATTGGGAAATATATGAAAATACCTATCTGTGACTTTAATGACAGATTTACTGATTAAAAAAATTTTTTTTCTATTAATTCAGCCATTACAAGAACCTAACTATGAGGGCAAGAAATGACAAGATAAATTGTCTAAATTACAAAATAAAGGATCTTTAAAAACTTTATTTAAAGTAAAAGAAAAAATGTCAAATAAGATGGCAATGAGAATATCAAATTCAACATATTTGGAGAGATATGGTAGAATGGGATTTTAATAATGTATATAACTTATTACATTAAAAAAAAGCCTCATTGGATATCATGACTTGAGTCTTAAACTGATTAAATTCATCAACTGTCACGTGAAGTGATTTATAAAAAGCTTTCAATATTTTTTTTATTATTTTCTGAACTATGTGTAAAAAATATTTCCCATTTCTATTTAAACCAACACAATTTTAAAGTTTAATACTAATGTTGTTAATTAACATATTATGAATAATCAAATCTTTAAAGTATTTCAAGAATTATATTAGATTAATTTTAAGTAAAATCTTTATTAATTAGGAATTTATTTATCTTTAAAGTTTTAATAATACATTTAATTTATTTTTTTTCATAAGTCTTTATTAAAAATGAATAAAAACATTGCCGGTCTTAAAATAAAAGCAAATAAATTGCTTTTCAATTTTACTTTTTGGACTTTTTACGTACATATAGCTTTAAAAAAATAATTAATTTACTACTCTCTAATATATTAGTTTCTATTTTAAATAAAATATGATTTTTTTTACTTTTAAAAAAGATGTTTTAATACTAGTCAAGAGTAGAAGTAGTTAACATAATAGTACAAATATTTATTTCGATGTTTTATTTACCATATTTTTTCTTGATAAAACTATTTAGTCAAATATAATTAATAATCCAAAAATTTTGGTTTAAAGACCTCAAGTAATGATTTTTTCTTTTTCCGGGTAATTGGAAATTTCTTTATAATAATAGTAAAAATGAATATTACTGTTAATAATATATTAAACAAAATGTAAAATTTCAAAAAAATCAAGTCAGAATGTACACATGACGTAATTTAATAAGCTTGTATTACAAATGTTATATATAGAGCTCGCAAATAAGCTCTTAACAAGCTTTGCAGAATATCCCCAATCCCAGATCGTTTTCTGATTACTGTCATCCTCAGTGAGGTGCTAGGATATTCAAGCATTAGATTAAAAATACCAGGACAAAGCCCAACACTTTACCTAATGTATAACTATTAAGTAAAAAATCTGAACTTTTCAGATATCCATATGTCTTCCAATTCAGATACCTTAAATAGCAATATAGTTATACATTAAAGAAAGTGCTGGGCTTGTCCTGGTATTTTTAATCTAATGCTTAAATATCCTAGCACTTCACTGAGAATACCAATAGCAGAAACCAGTCTGGGGTTGGAGATATTATGCAAAGCTTGTTAAGAGCTTATTTGCAAGCTCTCTATATAAATAAAATGTGAATGTCAAATTACTAAGCAATATTGCTTAAAAAAGATTAAAACTAAGTTTATTATTTGAAGCTTATTGATTTCTCCTAATGTAATTTTTATTGTAAACAACAGAAAAACTACTTCTACAATATCAAAATGATCTGGAAATGTTATGATTATGTTGAAAAATGTTTTTCATAAAAAATATGATTTTAAACTAGCTCATATACCATATAAAACCAATATTCATTAGAGAATCTTCTAAGCTCTATTCTTCAGCAGTGTCTGATGTTTCAACATATTAACATAAGCCAGAAGTTACTGAAAGTGTTTACACACAAAGTTAATTTCATTTGCTTTATTTTCAAGTATAAAGATTTGATTGCACATATGTATGAAAGGTAGATTATATATATATATTGAAGCAATGGATCTGAAGTCCGATCCATGCTTCACAGCCTCCTATAAACCTAATTAGTATTGTAGGCCTGAATTAAGTTTATAGTCCAATATCAGCAGAATTTTGCATTAAAGCTAAAATTAATTACATTTATATAATTTGTATTTGCATTTAACTATTTCATTTTAAATAAATTCCATTTCTAAGATTAGATTTCTGTTAATAAAAATTACTTGTAAAATCTATTAGTCAAACATATATATATATACGTCATGCGTATATATATGAGTTAATGCAAAATTCTGCTGAAATAAAATGCTTATTTTGTTAAAAGAAATATATTTTTTTGTTAAAATCTTGTTAAAATATGGCGTATGATTTCATTTTGAGATAAGCCCACCAACATTTTCTAAAGGAATGTATGTTTTAATTAGTGAGCCCATTCAAGTCAAATTAAAGATGGCCTTCTCTTTCTTTTTTAATTAATAAAATTCAAACTTTAAAGAAAGAAATTTAGAATAAAAAAGTAAAAGTTATTTTTAGAAAGTGTTACTTTGAAACAAAGGAGTGCAGTGGGGCTTATCAAGATCTAAGATCATACAAACAATAGAAGGTAGCTGACCAAGAGAGTATAAATAAAAGTGAGAACAAAAGACTGGATTATTCAAAGTTTTCTTGCTGGCATTCAGAATTCTCTTTGGAGAACTCTTTCAGATTTTGCTTGTGCAGATTTTATTCCAAAAAGTTAGACAACTGTCGTCTTCAAAATCATGGAGAAGTTTGAACATGCACAAGCTAAAAGTCATATGAATTTGATGGATTCTACTATGCTTGGCTAGGCAAATAAATAGGTTTACCTATCACCCAGGTTCCTAAATACCATCAAATTGCCTTAGTATCCACTCAATAGTCATCTGAACTCTGTGCCGTGTCTGTAGGACTTTTCATAAAAGCATGCTACTTATTTCCACTTTCCTTGTCTGGGCAAATACCTATCGATGGTCGGATCAAGTCACAAACACCGTAGGAAACATGACCAAGGAACCAGGACGGTAATCATATCTCTCCTCCATTGAACTATTTACTTTCTACCCTTTTGTTCATACCTTTCTTAATTGAATTATATTATGAATTGTTTTATTTAATGATATTTGTAATGTAACCATTTTTATTAGACTAGTCTTAAATATATATATATATATATGTGTGATCATCTATCTATATTTAACCTTTTTTCCTTCACTAGTCTTCATTACTAACATGTGTAAATATTTTGTATTCCATTGCGGTTGAGTTTAAAAGTTAATTTTTTCATTTAAATCTCTTTCCAATTTTCATTTATATTTGTAAAATTCAATACGAGTAAGTTTCCTTTTGTTTGCCAACTTGATCTCCTCGATAACACTTCCTTTGTCCGCCATTAGCTTATTACGTATATCTGATTTAGCTATATACATCTTAAATAATTTTTAAACTGTCTGTTTTTAGCACAAAGCAATTAGAAAATGCTTTGCGAAAGATTTTTATTATTGTACTTTATCGAGGAGATTCGAGTTGACAATTTTAATAAAATTGGGAAGAAAAGATTTAGACCGCAAACATATTAATCTGTTTTTATTATCTGATTAGTTTTTCATTAATTTAGGGGAATAGCGGAGGCCATTAAGTCATTATTAATATTTTAAAGCCATTAATTAAATACCTTATTTAACTAAAAAGCTTGAGTTTTTCTAATTTTATTTTAATGCTTTATTTTTACTATTCAATGATCCAGGCACACAACACACATATTTCTTAGTACTTTTGCACTTTTAACTATTTAGCTCTGTAGGTGTTCCCGTCCATGTCTCTACCACTGAGGCTAAGCTTGGCCGGTTGAAAAATAATTTATGTATGGCTCAGATAATGTTGTTGGTTCATAATTAGCCTCGAGAATAGGCAAATAGGGCAGAGGTCATAGTATTCTTGATTTAATATTTCGCATATGGGTGGCCTCGAGGTACTTTCCCTTAGTATTCGAACTGGGTTAAACCAACAGACATCATCTGACTGTCACAATATATAAAAATGTGCTTTGCTTGTTTTATTTTTTAAAACTTACATTCAAGAATTAACTTTTTACATTTGAAAATAAAGCAAGTTAAATCTATTTTGCATATAAATTCCTTTAGGAACTATGTTTGGTTATTATGTTCAAAAATCTGCAAAGAAGACAGAGTTCTAAAATTGTTCTGATAATCTCAATAGTTTTTTTTTATGTTTTATTTTAGAAATTCAAAAGTTTCAAATATAGATTTAAAATCTTAATTCAAATTATTTTATATAGAGAGTTTTTTAATATTCATAGTATATATAGTTTTGCTGATCAGAATGATCTGGTTGATCAAAATTCATTTTTGGAAAACATTAGTTTTTTTTCAATGGCTGCAACTATATATTTGAAACCTAAGAATGACCTATGAATTATAAACAAGATTATGAAGCATGAATAAAAAAAGATTACCATGGCATTTATATAAAGAATATTATATGAAAATAAAAAATGTATTGGGTTGTACCATTTATTAGTTTTCTGTGTAGGAAAATTATTCTAACAAGTGCACAAAGAATCTTGTTTAAAATTTTTAAATTCTTCAAAAAAAATCATCATTTACTGAAATAAAAAATTCCCTCACTGAATTAGATTGCTAAGACTGTCAACATTTGATAAAATCACATTCATTTTTGACAATGTTAATGTTGTATTAGAGAACTGTTATCTCTCAAGTAATAACCAGATTAAAACAGGTAAAACTCTCCATACAATAGTGCCACTCAGTGCAAGCGAGAGTAATCAATGGATGCCAGAAGGTTTGGGCATAAAATCCCTATCTAGTGCCTACACACTGTGCTCTCAGATCATGACACCTCACTGATGAAAGCCACATGCTAGAAACTAGTCTGTGGATAATGGGTGAGTAGGCACTAGATAGGATTTTTATGCACAAGCCTTCTGCATCCATTGATTACTTTGGCTTGCACTGAGTGGCACTACTGTATGGAGAGTTTTGCCTGTTTTAATGTTATGAGCAAGCATAAGAAATGGTGATCATGTGATGTAATAACCAGATTGTGTGTGAATTAAAACCACTCATTCATATGTATAATTGATAGTTGTTCAATCAGAATAGAAAGGAATTAACAAAAATTTCTGCTTTTATTTAGAATCAGCTAATTCAGGGGTGATCAATTGTTTTGGCTCAGGGGCCACATAGGTTGGTGGAGGGCCGCATCGGGGGCCACTTTGTGGAAGCGAAGGTTAACGGAGGGCCGCATCTTTTTTTCATGACACAATAAACACACTGCTTTATTCCCTGTATTACCAAAGAAATATTTGTTTGTCCATTCTTTACTAAACACATGACATTCATTACCAATTTTACATTTTTTTGGAGCATTCATGGTTTCACAAAAGTTGGAAATATATATATTTGCTAATGCAAAGACAAAATTGAAATTAATCAGATCAACTGGAAAATCACTGCACATCGTATCTACACTGCGCATGTATTATTGATGTGGCCATTCTAGTGGAAAATATGAGATGAATATTCAGTCATGCAACAGGAAGGAAATCTCAGTCCAAGGTGGATTTTTCTGATTGTCTTGGAGGGCCGCATAAAAAGTCTTAGCGGGCCGCATGTGGCCCTCCGGCCGCTATTTGTCCACCCCTGAGCTAATTTATTAAATGATTTTAGAAGAAAAAAGAGGTAAAGTAACAGGCTTCCATAAGGCTGGAATATGCTGAAATATGGGCTTTTTAAAATTTCAATAAACTCTTTTTTTAGTATTTCTGAAATCAGGGGTGTGACCATTTTCTAAAAAATGTAATGTAAAAGCTGAGGTAATCAATTGATTGAAAATATTTTTATGATTCCTAGCTGTAATACTAATGCATTTATTCAATTGATCCCCATAATTTCTTGGGTGCTATGAACATGGAATTTCATTGAAACCTTGGCATTCTAAAAGTGCTCTTCTTTAGGATTATGGAAAAATTCACCCAATTTTTTGCTAGTGAAAAAAGTAGTCTTAATGTTGAAATTAGAAAGTCATCTACTAATTTTATCACTGACCTCTTTAATACAACATAAAACAACTTTAAAGCCAGCAGAAGAATTCTCAACTTTGCCATCTTTTACTTTCTTGGCATTAATGCTATATAAAGCTTTATATATAATGGTATTACTGTAAATATTAAAAAAAAATTTTTTTAATTAATGCTATTTCTTAGACAAGATGATCCTATTAGATAAATTATACATTCTTATCAAAAAACTTTTTGCCACAAAAAATATATATAAGCAGATAATTAAAACCGAGATATCTGTATGGGTAGATTTTCTATAAAAGATATTGATAAAGAGCTATCAGATTTTTGTCTTATAATTGTAAAAATCTTCATTATAGATGTGGACTTTATTAAAATTAAACTCTATATCTAACATTAAATAAAACAATAATTTTTAATATAATAAAAACTTATTAATAATAATTTAAAATCAATTTTCCCTTCATTTTTATATGTAATTATTTTGCATATGCATGTATATAAGCACAACGAAATGAATTCTTTTTTATTTTTATATCATTAAATTGAGTGCATTTTCTATGATGAGCACCATAATCATAGCTCTCATATTATCTCTTGTTGCTTCTGTATTTATTACTTCAATATAATTATGCATGTTATACAAATACAAGCTATAAAAATTAAGTCATTTAAATTCCATTTATATGTTAGCTAGATACTGTTTTCTCTTTTATCACATCTTTATGGTTGGCAATAAACCCTGCTTCTTTCACCTTCCTTTTCTAGTCATCACACTACATACACACCAAGTTGACTGACTGTGGGTTGATACTATGACCATATTGTTTCTTATGATCCCAAAATACAAACATTCCATTTATGTGATACCTGGACACCGTTTTCTCTTTTGTTTATCATATCTTTATGGTTGGCAATAAACAAAACTTCTTTCTCACCTTCTTTTTTTGGTCATCGTGCTGTATACACATCAAATGGGTTGAAGTTAACACCATATTGTTTTTGTGGTCCCAAAATACAGACTTATATTCCTGATTGCCTTTAGCATGTCTATATAAATATTTGTGCTATGCTATTCTGGTTGAAATATTGGCCCTAGATTATTCCTAGTATATGGCCGAGCAGGTTGGGTCATTGGAGAGAATCTTATATATTATCTGTGCTATGTCCTCCTTTCATAGTTTAGCTTTAGTGCCAAATGGCTTAATTAACATAGCATGTATTTATATAACATGAACGAAGTATAAATACACTAGAAACAATAGATAATATGAGAGATATCAGCTTTATGATATAAAGATAAGCAAGAAACCACTTCATTATGCATATGTGTGCAAAAAAATTAATAATAATTTATATATTTATGAAAGGTTATTGTTTTTAAATAATTGATTATTAAAAAACATTTACACTTATACGATGACATCTGACAAATCTTAAAAACATAAGAAGTCAATAAATATTAGTGCTTATAAAATCATATCTAGTGTTATTCTATCATATTGTCAGATTAGTTTCTGACTTATGAACTTCATTAGCAAGGATCTTGGAGTTGGAGTCACCTTTTGTTCTTTTTTATTATCAAACTAATAATCTTATGTTTTGAATATAGATCTACTTGCTTATAACAGAATTATAATTTTGGTGCCCTCAATTTTATAACACCTGTAGTCACTTTTATTCTTTGGCTAGAACTGATATAATACCAAAAACATTACATGATCCCAATTTATAAAATATATATTCAGAAATAAATTCTATTATACTCCAATGCTGTAATCTAAAAATGCTAACAATAGTATATATTTATTTTTGTATCCAATACTATCTTATCCATTTCCTCATAATAATTTCTGACTTATGGTTTTCATCAATGAGGAGGCTGGATTTGGATCATTGATGAAGGCCATAAGCCAGAAATTTATCTGATTACATGAATAGGACAGCATTAAATACAAACTTAATAAGCACTATGATCTAGAATATATTGATTATTCAAGTTTACAACAAATAGTTGATATAAAACTGAGGATACCAAAACCATAAGGATATTTTTGAATTTCAAAATAATAGCTTGATAATTAAAAAATCCCAGTAAAATATGACTACTAAATAAAAAGTGCATTCGATCCAAAAAATCTAGATCTAGTCAATTCAATGATGAAGGTTATAAACCACATGGATAGCACTAGATAAGGATTTAATAAGCACTACTGTCTAGCATCATTGATTACTCAAGCTTACAATAGATGGCATTATTGGAGAAATTTCTCAAAAACATGATGGTTTTTATTTAAATACAAACAAGTTATGACATTTAAAAAAACATCCCAGAATGCTTTGGTACATTTTTCTCAATATCCGTAGCCATAGATTCAAAAAATAACAGTGAGCTATTAATTATAAATAAGACTATAATGCATATATAAAAAAAAATGAACAGTGTTTGATTTAAAATTGCGGATTACGATTCATCTGTATAAAAAATATTATTAAAATTAAAATCTATAAGATTAAATGAAATGTAATAATTTGTAGCCTAGTAATTTGAAAGTTAATTATTGTGAACATATACTTATTTAAAAAAATTGGCACTTATAAAATAAATTATTATAATATATATAAATATTTTATAAAAAATTGAACTTTTTATAAATATTTTTTATAGAAATAGACATCTAAAAATGTTTATTATTAAAAGTATGCACAACCACAACTTTTTAAACTTAAAAATACTGAACATTTAACAGGGTAATTAATATATGTCTGTTTTGGAATTCTAAAAAAATATTCACACATAAAAGAATAATTTTATTCCTAATTAATATTATTTTATTTAATTTTCAAAAAATAAAAAATGCAATATTTCTGAATATCATTGAAAATATTAACAGTTGCTCTTAAATATATTTGGCTAATTTTGACAACATAAAAATGTTTCATTTTTGAATGGCTATCAATTTTTTTAATTTATCAAACATAATTTTTTCATTTATCAGAGAGGAATTTAAGCACTTTACAAATGTTACTTTAATGTAGGGGATTTGAACATAGACTTTCAAGCTCCTTCAGTCATCCACTCTATCTCACACCACTAATATACATGACCACACAAAATAATTTCTAATAGAATGAATAGCTGAAGGGAGCTTGAAAGGTTGGGTTTAAATCCCCTATATTATATCTAGACTTCAGGTATATAAAATATATTTGTACTTAAAAGGTTATTTTTTGAAAATGTTTGATTATATTTTAAAAGCAAAATCAAATAGAAAAATATCAAGTCCATTAAACTTTTTTTTGTGAAGAAAAACAACTTTTTTTTTTTAGTTTACATTAAATAATTCATTGTTTAATATTTTTTTTTTCTTTTAACGTTTTACAATATATACATATATTAATTTGGCAGTTTTTATTATTATAATGAAGTCAAATATTTAAGAAATGCAGTTGAATATTTATAAAATCTTCAATAAATACCAAGCACTCAAAAACTATTTTTATTTTTTATTTCAATATATTAAAAGAAAATTTAAAAATAGAAATGATATAAAAGGAAGTGTGTAAACATATTAGAATACAATTATAATTTAATTATGAATTAAGCTTGAAGTTATTACTAAGTTGAAGTTATAATAAGTGTAAAAAGGCACTATTTTTATGATAGCTGATATTTGTATTTATGTGCAAATTTTCAAAATAAAATCTGAAGAAATTAATGATAAATACCCAGTCAATGTTTTATAATATTTTTATTGCAAATTATGTGTTATTGCATTGGTGCAAAATGATGTCTACCTTAATTTTCTATAGGTAATAAACTATGGAATGTTAAAATGAAGGTTTTACTTAGTCAAAGGCAAGTATTATTTTGTTGAAGTATTGGAAATTGCATAATTTAATATTTCACACAATTCCCAAAAATTTTCATATATTATAATAGGTTGTGAATTATCCACTTTTAGATAAGCAGCTATTAATCATTTTATATAAAAAAATTAGCAAACAAATATAAATCTAGCAACTCCAACCTTTTATTTTCATATATGTATCAGCAATACATATGCTTTTTATACAGCTTCAAGATTATGTATTACAATAAGCCAGGCTATCAGATATTTCATTTATAATAAGAGTGTTTGTTTTTTTTTTAAAAAAATAAGACTTTAATCCTGTTGTCTCATGAAAATGTACATAAGATGCCAAATGTTCTGCTTTTTTGTTTGTTTGTTTTAACATGGTATTTTATTCTTATAAATAAATAAAGACAAATTATTTAGTGAAATGAAATGATTCATATGAAATATGTTCTAAAACTGATTATGAGAAGAAATATAGTATTACAACTCATAAGAAGTGGGCAAAGAAAATTCAGACAATTTAAAATTAAGAACACAATACATATTTTTATTTGTTATAACTATTGACACCAAGTGCATATTTAGAAAGATTGTTTTGTTTTTTTTAACAATTTGGACTAATGAAAAAAATAGCTTTTCAATAAAAGGGCATAGGCATTATTGATAACAATGATAAAAAAAAACATTTTACACAATTTTTGTATAGCATTATAATTTTTTTAAAGGCACTGCCAAATGATATGGAAGAATTTCATTCATCTAAAAATATGACAGAAATGTTAGTAGTTTTTCTTAAATATTTATGAATGTCTATGTGATTTTGCTGTGATAAAATGGTAACCTCTGAAGTTCAAAGGTCATGAGTCATAGTTTTAGCTCTGTCACTTCCAATGAATAAACTACTTATGAACACCCAAGCAATAAACCATTTTTTTATGCATAAAATTAGATGTTTATGTGAGAATAAGACAAATATGTAAATAATTTATATTAATTTTCATATATAAAACCATGCTAATTGGTATGAAATGAGAGAGTAAAATCATCACCTCACTAAAAATGTTCAGTTTTCATGCATAAAAATCTAATTATCTTTCCAAAAGCTTATGTATATGTAAGTAAGTATTATAAATGTACACTCAGTGCTGGTTTTTAATTAATACACTACTTAATGTAGGTATATAAAACTAAATATGGATTATAAATATAATATTTATTTGATATTTTATGAAATAAAAATATAAAAACATTGACAATACTTAAAACTGCTTATTAGAAATAAAAAAATATCATTGGTAAATGAATTTAAAATTTGAAGTTGACTATAAAATCATATATGAATGTGTGGACAGAGTGAGAAAGTAAATTATTTATGTCAACTCTCTAAAATCCAAAACATTACCACTATCTCAATTCCCTCTCAAAACAATTACAGTATCTTACTTTTAATGTATTATTTGTTATGCTGAAGCATTATTTCTTCCACTTAATATATTTGTTTCTGATTATTTATTGTGAAGATTTGTCATTAGAAAAATGATTATGGTTGTTAATTTTTATTTATTTTTTTGACATTTTAGATTTGAAATTTTTTTAATTTAAAATTGCATTAGTTAATAAGAAGTTTAAACTTTTATTTTTTTTAAAAAAAAAAAGAATCTTATTCATTGAAAAGTTCTGTTGCAACACATCTTTTTTTAAATGTTTTATATAAAGCAAAAGAAGATTGAAACAGCTTATTCTTTCATCTAAAGTTAACAGCCAGGATAATAATTTTATAAAATGGATAATTAATCAATTAAAGATAATATTAATTATCACTTTATTCTGAGTTATCATAGTTTTTAAAAATCATTATCTGTAGTTTTTAAAATTATAATTTTCTTATATTTATAAAAATTTTATAATAAAAAAAAACATCCAATTGAATATTGTAAATATTATAAATGTTTTTAAAAAGCAGGAGTTGAAATAATCTATTTGTTTTCATCTAAAACTAAATAACAGAATGTGTAATTTTTAAAAATTACAATTTTCTTTTATACTTATAAAAATCTTATACTAGTAATCAGTTGATTACTTACTTACATTATACTTTACCTATATAACTTTATACATTGATAAATTGATTAACTTCTAACTTTTAAAATAAATCTTAGACTAAAGCTATAATAAAAGCACACATTAAGTTCAAAGCACTTTGATTATTGTTTACAAACTATTTCCTAAATCAATTACTTTTTATAATAATTCATAGTTATAAATATATACTTGCTTTGACAAAGATGTATTCAATCAAAAGTCTAGCTTAATAATGTTAAATATTTAAACAGTAGCAACCTCTCCATATAGCAGTGCATAGGAATGGTAATCATGTAATGGCTTACAATGTTAAATATAATGCCATAATAATTATTAATTGTTCACACACACCTGTGTAATATAAATTTGTATGTTCCGTATAAACTAGGTACTCCCATATATACTCAGTTATTCAAACCATTCTTGGTCCCGTATAATTTGGATAATCAACATCTTATACCTTATATACAAATTTACATGTCTTTAATAAACTAATAATCAGCTTTTTAAGCTAATGCACATGCGCTTTGTGGATCTTAACAATAAATGAATACTCTCATTTTCCAATACAAGATAAAGTCTTTGTGAAAGAATAGAATGTATCCACCTATTCTTTCAACCCAAACATTTAAGTATGGGCAAATCTTAAGTATTGGAAATGAGAGTGTGAAGATATTAAACAATCACTTTAAATTACTTTTACTGTGTCTTAATGAATGACGCCTGCAAAATTTATTAGAATTTATGATATGTCATTCTTAAATGAAATTAAAAAGCTGATTATTAGTTTATTACAATTCAAAAACATCGCGCTATATAAAATAAATATCTCATTAAACATGTCTTTAAGTCATTGCTCAAACATAGAAAATCTTTGGTAGAACTAAATATATCATAAACAGTCTATATAAAATTAAAAAACATGCTTTCTAACTCTACAGTATTTTAGAGAATGAAACATAAAAATGACAAAATGATCATAATTCGTTTGTAGAAAAATGCCAAAAAACATATATTTATATAATTAATTATCCCTAATCTTGATTTTCTTCATCACTGTATTGAGTTCTCCGGTTCTGAACTGTAATTCCATCCATGGACAGCAAATCCTGTAATATATATATATATAAAATGAATTCTATAATTAAACAAACAAATTTAAATACAACTTGACAATAATTTATTAAAACTAGTTTTATACTATATTATTATTTTTTTTTTAAAAAAATAATATTGATATAATATATTTTGTAGAAAATGTCTGATGAAAGAGCATGTGTGCTAATATTATGTCTATGGTAAAGTGTAGATGATGATATTTTGGAAAATAAAAGGTCAAGCCATAGTTAATCATTCCTGGATAGAGTGCAGATAACTTTCTAAGAATATAAATACCGTCTTTTCTCAAAGTTATATAATCATTTATTCACTAGCATGTAAAACAAATTGAATCTTAATAATAAATAAGTTAAGTTACACTAATACTTTATTAAATGACACAACAGTTTAAGTCTTAAACTTGTTGGTGATGAGAGATGATTGAAATTTAAAAGATCCTAATATAAAGGAAAAAAAAAAACCTCATGGAAATAGAAAATTTAAAAAAAAAAAAATTCATAGCATTATTATTTTTCAAGGGTTTATATTTATTTATACAATAGTTTGTTTAATAAAACTTTTAAAAAATAGGAGGCTTTGTGATAAATTTTCATTATATGTATAGTAATGATTTGTCATCTATCATTATCTGGTAGCTGTCTAACTTCTGAATGATATATGATGAGAAAATCAGATACAATCTGGAAGGTAAACAAAGTGCTTTAGGTTTAACTGGCTTATAACCTGAAGAGACTTATATTTTATACTGATTAATATTTACTTTTTATAGATGTATAAGATTATGTTCTAATTGTGAAGATACTTTAATCATTGTACTTTTAAATTAAACATCACTAAGTTCATGTAGAATTTAGAAAACAGTATTAACTAAGTTTAATATCCTTCCTTTTTACCTTACTCAGTTTTATTCATTATAAAATTTATAAGAAAATATGAAAATAGTTATCAGTAATAGAAAAAAAAAAACATTTTTACTTCCTTGTTTTCAAGTTATTCATCAGTGAATAGTAAATTACTTTTTGTTCATTCTTCATTAAACATATTTCTTTTTTGATCATCAATATATTACATAAGTCCTAACTAAATCACCATGAACTACGACTCTTTTAGAATTCAGAATTCTGCTTGAAAAATAAATAAAATCAAAAAATAATTCAAATATATGGAATAAAATATGATTATAACAAATTTATTATGTATTGTTTAAATACATAATAACAAAGTTTATTCTATCCTATAAATGACAATTTTCATCTGCTGCTAATAATGAATAAACACTATATCATCTGATTTTAATTCTTAAAAGTTAAGTGTTTAATTCTAGTGATATCAAAGACTGTAATGATATTTAAAACTTGTCTCTTCATTAAGTTATTTACTATTAATATGCAGTTTAAATTCCTTATAAATTAATAGATGAAATTATATTACTATGATTGGCTTATTATTTTATTTAAATCAGTATTATTTTTTATTGAATGGTGTGCAGTACATATTGCTTCATATAAAAATATGTATTATTAGTGATACACCATCAATGATTGTGGAGTACATTCATTACATGATATATACTATTAGTTATTTAATTAATCAAAAACCATTTGTAAGTGGGCATGTATTTAAGTAAATAGAAGGATATCTCAGAAGTCAGAATCCTATAAATACAATCATTGTTTTAACTTAATTTACAAATACATATCACAGCTTGACTAAGATACTCTCATAGCATATGAAAAATTAATTTGGTGAATCACATTGTAGTAAATACAACTGCATTGAAAAATAATTATAACCTAAGACTTTAACAGACCATAACTTTTTTATCAGACAAATATATTTCACTTTTTTTCTTCGATAATAAAATGTTTTCAAATGACTTATCTGTCCATAACACTGATTAATCAAGATATGTTAACTATACATCATAAAATATAATCTAATAAACTTTATTAAAATTTTATACCTTGGCATAGCTATTTTAATTGCAATGTGTGAAAGAATATAAAGATATGTTTACAACCCTATTGCCACACAATTCTATTCTGATTGTGGGTCAACTTCTGAAAAACACAATATTATCATTATAACTTATTTTATAAGAAGTAAGGAAAAAAACACTTTTTTATCATATGAATCATATAAATATACTCTGTGATTTTCTTAATAACTTCTCAAAATACACATATAGCAAGCACTTAACAAGATATAAAAATGAACACAAATATCAATAAAGTACAATTCATACTATTTGGCCAGAAAATATTTCTATTCCCTTAACAAATATAATTTCAAAACAAGTATATTAAAAAATTATTACACTCTTTAAATAATTAGAATGCCACTGTAAAATTTGACTTGATAAATAGATAATAGAAAGCACATGAAATCATAATATTAAATATTTTTTAGATATTTCTAAAAATCCTATATCTATTAATGTAAACACTAATTCACTTGCAAGACCCTTTCATACACATAAACACAACTGTCTATAATTTTATATAATAGTTTAATTTGACATTGAACACTGTATTTCTAAATCTTCATTTATTAAACAATAAAATTTCTTTTATTTATTTATATATTATAACTTTTGTAATAAATAATTATGTATTATTTGCTTCATTGCATATTTATTAACAAAAGAAATCCTAACTTAATTTTAAACATTATTTAAAAACTTGGTTAATTCTTAAAATAAATGAAGAATTAATAATTGGAATGGTTTACTTGGACTGTTCTTTTCCCTTTAATTTAAATAATTTTATTAATCTCAAAAACTTTTATTTATGAACAATAATGTTTACATACTTATAACAGGCAGAAAAAAATTATGTTTTACACATCATCAACAGTCTGGGACCATTTGTATATTGATTATCTTCTGATAAATAATAGTATACTAATGTAGCTTTTCTATTCACCTATCAGCATTGATGCAAAATGAATCTATTATTCATCTTTTGCTTAGCCACTAATGATTCGGTGGATCTGGTATATTAAGTAACTTCCACATTTCATTATACATGAATTTTGATGCAATGATAAAGTCTCTGTTTTTTACTTTCCTAATAATGTTCATGAAAAGACTGACTGGTTCAGGGACAGGCACTGTGAACAATAGCTTACATCTGACATTCCATATAGCATGTACAATAAAGATGGAAAGTCTAATAATAGGAAACTGTTTAGTTTGTAAGGCTTCCCTTATAGACATGATTTTGTAGTAATCCACCCTTAAGTTTTGGTATATGGCTAAATTTATTTTATTGAGCCCAGGGCATGAGTATATTATATGGTTGAATGACTCTTCTTGCCTTTTACATATTTGACAAAAAGGGTCTATCTTATTGTAGAATCTTTTGAAATGAAGGAATTTATTTGTGGGCATGGCTTCTAAGTTTATTTTAATAATGAGATTAAGGTATTTAGGCTCAAGAGTGAGAAATTTAAAAATTGTTGTTAATTTGTAGTTGGTGAAGCCAAGATTTGGAGCAATTGTGGGATAATTCGGATTAATTATACTGTACGCCTCCCAGATGGTAATTTTTGATTTTTGTAATTTTTGAT
The DNA here is from genome assembly GCA_028023455.1 of Epiperipatus broadwayi. Lineage (NCBI taxonomy): Eukaryota > Metazoa > Onychophora > Udeonychophora > Euonychophora > Peripatidae > Epiperipatus > Epiperipatus broadwayi. The sequence goes on along the minus strand of JAQFVV010000008.1, from coordinate 13,240,772 downwards.
CTATAGTTAAATGCTGGTTAAGCATCCAGAGCAGTTGATCCAGCCAGCACATTTTACGAGGTGGAGGATGGTCTGTAGGTTGAATTGGTTCACTGAAAGTTATTGATTCATGTTTTTTCATTAGGTTAATAATTAATGTAAAAGATTTTTGAAAAATAATTGCATCAATGGAGTGGAAGGACATCCCATTGTATCTACGATGTACTTGCATTCTGGACATGCTAATTGATGTGGTGCTGTCCTTCCAGAAAAGTTTGGAGCATAAGCTGTTAATCTTTTTGGAAAAGGCTTTTGAAATGGTAATGATCGGCAGATAGTATGCAATTCTCGACATGACTTTCATGTTGAGAAGTGCCACCTTTCCTTGTAATGACAAATATACTTTCGAGAGAGTTTGAATTATTTTAGAGGTAGAATCTATTAGAGTATTTTGTATCTGTCTTGACATTGATGATTGAGAAAGGTAAATAGGAAAGCCCAGAAATTTTGGGGCTTGGGGATCTTGGGGTTTTGTTTTTCCCAAAAATTTTTCCTGAGGTTCTTGGGGTTGAATTTAAGATGAGATGACAATGAGAAATTGTCTATTATTTGGTAGAGCTTTGGTAGGAATTTTTGGGATGGAAGAATAACCAAGATATCATCCATATATGTGAATACCTTGAGTGATCTCTTAATTCTGGGTATGTATATTCCTGGGAATGAATTTTCTATGTTTTTTAGAAGCGGATTTAAATAACAGATGAACAGCAGGGCGCTGAGTGGGGAACCTCGTGGAATGGAAATATCGGGTTGGAAACCATTAGTATAGCATCCACTCAGGACGATGTGAATTTGTCTATTATTAAGCAGATTTTCTATGATCTGGATAATTTGAAAAGGAATGTTGATTTCACTTAGTAGAGCAAGAAGTTTGAGAATGTTGACAGAGTTGAACACCTCTGATATGTTGAGTTGAATTGCAATAGGCTTGGGCATTCATTTGGATCTAACATAATCAAAAAGTGTCCTAACTTCACCAATTGCCGTCAAAGGCGAAGATCCTTTCTGAGCATATTGGGACTGAACAATGTGGTTAAGAATTGCCTGCTGTATTTTTTCCTTTATTACTCCTTCAATTACTTTGAGCATAATGGGAGTCATGGAGATAGGTCTTATGTTGTTGATATTGGTGGAATCTTTATTTTTCTTTATGTATGGTACTAGTGCTATTGGGTACAGATTGTGTATTTGTCTTTTCCCAGTAGCAAGGTGGTCTATCATACCCATCTTAATCAGGATTGCAAAATTACTGAGGTGTGATATTAGGAATTTTGGTATGGCATGCATCCCTGGATGAACACTGACTGGAAGAGCAGAAAGTTTGTCCTGCAGATCAGAATATGTAATTCCATGGATAATAGCATCAGAGTGAGTCTGCCAGTTACATTTGGTTGTAGTTTGGTTATTTTGTAGACAGTTTTTAAAATGCTGACTTATGTATTCAATCATACATGGACCGGATATGCTGCTTCCATCTATTACCAGTAATGTAAGTGTAAGCAGTTTTTTTATAGCACCCATCGCCCACCCTAGATAACTTCTGGTCCAGCAATGCTGGGCTGTGAGATAATTTTGTGCTCGTTTGATGGAAATGTATTCGGCGATGGCAACCTGCTTAACTTTATATTGATGTTTAAGTTCCAAAAGCTGAGCTGTATGTTCCGGTTCAGCATGGCAGCCTTTTATTTTTAGATGAATATCATCTAGTTCTTTAATCAGAGTTGATGGGCCTTTTCTTTTTTTGGGAAGTGTGCAATCAAAGTTTGTAAAATTCCAATGAATGCAAACCAAGCCTCTTCAGGGGGTCTGTTTAACAGGTCAATCTTATGGAAAAGAATGTAGGCTTTGAAAGGAATAGCTTCCGTGATTGATGCTTTAGTTAGCAATCTGAGTGAATGGTTAAGACTGAATGTAGTGTAGTTGCTAAGCTGTATGGTTGAAGTAATAGCATGATGGTCTGAGAAGGCAACTGGTTGAAGCATGATCTCCAGACCATGGTGTAGTTCAGCTGTATAGAAAACCAAATCTATCAGTGTTTGATATCTATGTGTGTAGAATGAATAGGCATTTTGTGGAAGAAATCCACGGCCATTTATAAATTTTCTATTTAGCAAGTGGAGGTATTTAAAAGTAAATTGGTCATATGACATATTGAAATCTCCCATGAGAATGGTTGGTGCACTATTGTTAGCAGTCACCATGTTAATTGTGTTAATGATTCGGATGAAATTGGAGTGGTTGTTTGGGGAGTATATGTAAATTGCATTAATGTTACTATTTCCATATGTCAGGTTGATGCTTATAATGTTCTTGTCCTGATATGTAATTTTGAATTTATTTGGGGGATGCTTGTCACTAATAAGAACACCAACTCCCTCTGAAGCAGTGAGGTTAATTGAAAGGTATGCATAACCAAGTTTACTAAGCTCGGAAATGATGTGAGGATTGGAGTTCATATAAAATTTAGTTTCTCCAAAGAACATGATGTGAGGAGAAGAGGAGAGGAACCAATGTTTAAATTGCCTGAACTCGAAGCATAGAATTGATTCCTCTTATATTAACCCCAATAATAAGGAAAGATAAATTAGACATTAATGGATAATGAATTGGATTCTACTGCTAGATAATGGATTTCTGGGTGAATAATGACAGGGTGTGGATGAAGTGGGTTTTTAAAAGAGGGAATAAGGTTGAGATTGTTATCTCCAGCATGCTCAAAAGGAGGGAGTGAGGTAAAGGAAGAATCTATCTTTCTCTTTTTTTTGAGGCTTGCGAGATTGAGATTGCTTTTGAAAGGGACCCATAATTGATATGCTGAAAAAAGGATAGAGCATTCTTATCTTCTGAATTTGGCTCCTTCATGTGTGTTGATTTTCTTTCCTTTTGAGTGGATGAGCCAATCATCAGCTCCATTTCAGACTCAATATCAGTTGAAACATCCTGAATGATGGGAGCAGGAAGATAAGAAGCTGGACCGGGTTCCAGACCACAATTCATTATGGAGGCACAAATTTCAGCCAGGTGAGCATTGTTTGTGCTGTGACTAGATTGTTTAAGGAGGCTGTATGTTGGTTGCAAATGTAATAAGCTTTTGTGTTGTTTTTGTCGAAGAGAGATGCTGGTAGAATTTTCTTTTGATTTGTAACTGATGGAGTTGTTATCCCTTATATCATTTAAGGATGCTTCTGTTGTTTCATTGCTTTCAGAGCATCTGGAATATGAATTTAAGTCTGAGTATATTCTTTGTTTGCTCGTATTACTCAGTGACAGATTATTCCTATGTGAAGTACTCCTGAAAGATATATTCGCAAGCTTCAACAAGTCAATTTCAGTGTTATTAATGATTTCTTCATTGGGGTTTGAGGTTGATTTTTTATTTTGGACTATGCTGGTATTGTACTGGTTGATCAGCACTTCCTTGCATTTATGTTGTCGGTTTTTGTTTTCCCCACAATGATTGCATATCCTAGCCAGGCATTCTTTGTGTTCTATGACCATAATAAAAGCACTGGGGTTTTATCCCTAGGAACGACAATATCATGGATGAATTACAGTGTTTTCTAACTGTTGGTATGTCTGCTGAGTTTAAACCTTTCTTTAATTGAAGTTCAATCACCCCTGTGTTAGAGAGCATGCTGGGACCAGTTCTTTATTCTGTTAGGTATCTAAATCAGTGAACTTTTCCAAAAGATAGAAGCAACTCCTGAAGGTGTGACTCCTCAAATCCAGAAGTGCAGTTTTTAATTTTTTCATGTAGGGTAGAATTTCTATTAACATCAATGTGAATCAGGAATTAATTATCAATTGTTTTATAAGAGCTCTTAAAATTGTTGCAGTTTGCCCAGCTGCTAAATTCCAGTGCTATGTAACGATTGTTTGGGTGAGTTAGTAGATGGTAAATTCCTTCCCCAATCTTGTGATGTTTTATAAGATTGCATAGTGATTCAACTGGAAACTTGTAGAGGGAACAGCGTGAATCTGTTGTTGATAAAATCAGGCTTTTGTCGCTGTTATAGTCTGCGAGTGACTTGAGGAGTTTAGGCAGAATAATAAAACTATACTTTTTCTTAAATTGGAGTCCTGATACATTTAAAATTACATGAAAAATTTATAAATTTAAATGAATCTTATATATTTAAATTAATACAAATATACATATTTTGAAATAGTCTAAAATATAATGAACATTTAAAATATAAATATATCAATGATTATTATTCATGTTTAAAAGATTAAGCAACTTCCTAACTTTTTCAACTTTCAAGGTTAGATAATATACAACAAAATCTTCTCATGATCATATTCTATATAATATTCATTTAAATCAAATATTAAAAATACATAAAAACTGAGAAAGCAAAAAAAAAAAAAAAAGACAAAAATTAATTTCCAAAAACAAGACCATATTACAAATTTAAAAAAAAATTATAATAAATTTTAAAGATAACTTTCCTTTAAGTTCAAAATATTATTTAAAAAATAAAATAAAATGGATAAAATGTATGGTTCATTTTAAATTGTTCTGCCATTAATATGAGAAGACACATAGATTTTATAGGTATAGATGGGACTACTTTAATTATTTGAAGCAAATGGTTTCTAGAGATAAAGCAATATAGAGAGAATATGTATTTAGCATAATGGAAAATCAAATACTTAGCTCTCATTTAGCTAGATTATTTTGTCATTGAAAAAAATAAATACTGTATACATATAATAATTTACTGTTTAATAAACACAAAAATTGATCTCATATTTAACTGAATTAGTCTGTTTAGCATTACTTTGGAAATGGAAGCTGTACTTTGGTTAATTAGTTGGAGTAATTTGACAGCCACAAAAAGAAATTTTTTTGGTTAATTAAATCATAATACTTTCAGTAAAATTGTCATATAATTTTTCATTCCATTGGAATTTCTAAACTATTTTTCCATTTCAATAATTACATATATTTCTAATATACTGACAGGTTTTTTGGCATATTTTACTTGATTCTTTACATTATTTAGAACTTTGCACAGGATTAACATAAGAAAAGCAAATAAAATTGATTAAACAAAAGATTTTTTTTCTCTTTTATAGTATTTAACAAAAAATTCAATAAAATTCACGTATAAAAATGTAAGCCTGATACATTTTGAATAATAGAAACATACAAACAAAAAAATAAAATTATATTAAGTCAAATCTATTGAAATGTTAACGTATTTATCTAAAAATCTGAATTTTATTTAAATAAAATATTTAAACTAAAAAAAAATATTAAATAGACATGTTGAAAAATTATATATTTATCTCATTCATATATATATATTCTTGCAAATAATGACATTATGTATGTCTACATATATTTTAAAATTAACTTTACAATTATTTAAATATCAAATCATATTTTAACAGATTTTGTTAGCTATTTCTCAACTCTTTTCTTTCTGTAATAGCATTATTTAACTGCTTTTCTCCACGTAATATCTATAGCTTTATCATTACCATGAAGTGGTCATTTCAGTGTTCTAAATATGTATATAAATAAAATGAGATAAATTTAGATAGTAAGTCAAGACTAATTTATATATTTAAAAATTGAGCATGCATGGTTTTATTTTGAAAATACTGATTAAAAATGGCCAAATGAGGAACGAAAATATATATATATATTTTTATAAATTCTGTTTATTTCTTTGCTTATTTATAGCATTTGGAAGAATAACTTAATCAATTTTTATTATATATGTGATTTCCATTGCTATTCTGTATTTTTTTTTAATGGATAGGTCAATTATATACTTTTGTATGCTTTTATTTAACTTACCCTGTTTTTTGTCTATCTACTGATGACATTTTGTAACTCAGTTTTTAGTCATTTCGCAATGTTCAATCTAACTGAAAATTTCCATACATAAATGTTCGCAATGACAACAATCTTTTTAGAGTTTTCAAATAGTTTTAACAAAAAATTAAAATATTTAATTTCATATGGGACAATTGTGGAAAAACTAAAAATTAAAAAATAAAGAATAAAATAAAACATTAAAACAAAAGACTTATATTTACATAAATGCATTGAAAAATAAAAATAAAATGCACTAAATAGTACACTTTTTTATATTTTCCTGTCACAATATTAGGCAAACATTTTGAAATATTCTTAGACTAATTCTGAATATGAGTATGTCAAGTTTTTATTTTGCTCATGTAATATCAAAAATGTCTTATTTTTTAGTGTATTTTTTAATGCATTATTTAAGTTAATAAAAGTGTTTTCTTAAAAAAAGCTTTTTATACTTTTTCAGTTTTACTTTGGATATCTAAAAAATTTCCTATAAATACTTGGAAAAACAATTATTAGATCAGTAAAAACATTATAAATATGGGATTTAAAAAGAATGAGGATGAATGGATTGAAATAATTTCTAAATTGAGATATATTTACTTTTGAGCAGTTGGAATAAGATAAAGGGATTATTGTAATCTATTAACCTGGTTATTGCTTGAATATAAGTAATTATATTCCAATTAAGTTTTATGTCCATTCTATATGTTAGTTCTGTAACTAAAAAGTAGAATTTAGATTATTTCAGATTCTAGTACATATAAGGTGTTAATCAAATGGCTATGGATTACAGTCATAAAGAATTGAATTTAAACCAAAAAATATTATACAAATCTCAGCTTTTATAATATTTTTCAGTATCAAAATATGTTTATTCTACTACAGTGTGGTCAACAATTATAAATTTGAGGAATCAATAGATAGCAATGAAATAAAATTTACACTGCTTTAGTTGATTATGAAAATATCAATGAAAATTTTTGATAAGTAATCACCTATAACAAAAGCAATAAAATAGAATGAAGATAAAAATGGATTATATAAAATTAGAACTATGTGTACTAATGTGTGTCAGGTTACATGCTATTTTCTTTAAATAATTATGCATCAACATTGCACAAATTAGTTAACATATCTGCTAGATCTTAGAAGCATAGTTATAATATGATAGAAAGATCAGAGAATTTTAATTTCTATATATTGTGCTCAGTTTTGTCTTATTGCCATATTAGAAAAAAATTATTTTATTTGCAAGAACATTTTGGTTAATTATGATGTATGTATTATGATATTAATAAGTATGCATACTGAAATATTTACTAAAATATAAATTAGAGTAAATATTTGAATTAGTGATCTCATCCAATGATTTCATTATTTATAATCTAATACAGTAGAAAAATATGTGTACATTTTAATTATGGAAAATGAATCCACATTTTCACCTGAAAATCAGAATTGAAGTAGCATGTCTAAGTATAAATAAAACTATACATCAAATTGTGCAACATATTTTTGTGATTAACTGGCCAAATTAAACAATGCAAGCATTTATTATTTAATATATTAGATTTAAATTTATTTATTTTTGATTAGTGCTTCCCTCATCTCAACTCTACCATATGACAAACATTCACAAATGCACAATCTCAGTTCACTTTTTCATTCTACATGCATTTCATGAATAACTTTTATATCAGGTGAGCTATACCTGGATTTCCATGCCCACTCAATATTCTTCCATTACACCATTTGGAAGGCAAGTTTTTTTATCCACTTTCAACATCTAATGGAAGGATATTTTTATCAATGTTTCACCACAACTCCACCATACTGCAACCATCCTCCAGTACACTCTTTTTCATTATGCATGCATTTCATAGATAACTTTTGTTTATTAATTGGGCTAGACATATTTTCTGTATATTTTTTTCTTGGTAGAGAATTTTTCATACTATAGTATTTTGTAATCCTATTGGTAGATGGTAGTGATGTGGATGAAGTTGAGAAGAGGAATGCACTATTGAAAAACAAAAAAAAACTTAAATAACTATTACTTATAGTTGAGCAATAAAAAAGTTTAAGCTTACTTTTTTAAAAAAATAAAACAGAAAAAAAATAGATTGGCTTAAATTCAAAATCTTTTTTTTAATTTCAAGCTGAAAAATTAATAAAAATAAAATTAAAATGGCTATTAGATAAATAAGTATGCTGTTTCCAGCTTTGAATACCAAATCCTCATTGATAAAAGCAAAATCCATTAAACTGGCTTGGGAATTAAATTGCACTGCCATTTGGTAATACTTATAATTTAGACTGACCATGGATGGTGTTAGTATAGAAAAGCTCTTATACATATCAATTAGGAAATATAGAAACAGTTAGAGTTAAAAGTGGGATGGGACTAAGGCAAGAATACCCTATGTCACCTATTTTGTTTGTTATATTTGAGAGAAATGGAGAGAGCAATTGAAAGACAAGGAAAAGGGGTAGAGATACAATTAATAGATCGCAAAGGAATGTATACATTATCAGGTCTTTTATTTGCTGATGATATCTTCTTGTGCATGGAAAGTAGGGAAAATAGGGAAATTACGCAGAAGACTTGTGCAAGGGTTGGTAAAGAGATGGGGATTAAATTTAGTAAAGAAAAATAAAAGTAATGATGATAAAATTCTAGGGAAAGAGAAGAGAAAATTTTTTTTATTGAGGGATATAAAGCTAAATGTGGTGAATAGATATAACTATTTGGGAATCGTCTTAAGTAATTAGAAGAATAGCTTGGATTACTTAGAAAAAGTACAAAGAGAAGTAGAAAGACATGCATTAGATGCATATGTGTGGATGTCAAAGGAGGCAATTCAAGGAGAAATGGGATGGTCAAGTTTTTATATGAGAGATGCAAAAAGCAAAATGAAAATATTCAGTAGATTGCAATATATGGATAGAAAGAGAATAACCAAAATAATATTTTATTGGGTTATGAATAAAAGACAGGCAACAAGATGAATCAGAAAGGTAGTGCAGTATGCAGAAGATTTGGATAAAAACTTTATGTCAGTATACATGTACAAAAGATGGGATAATTGTGTTAGGAGGATTGTTGAGTGTAATAGTTGCAAGGATTGGGATAGAAGAATAGATGCATTAATAAAGAATAGGGAGCTGGAGAACTAGTATGGAAAATAGAAAGAGTTTAAATATGTATTGTAATGATCGCACATACTGCGGTCACACATATAGATATTTAACATTTAAAGAATGTTAAATATTGTGCTTGGGTTATAAAAAAAGTGAGTTTAAAAAAAAAAAAAATTACAAAACAAAGAAATGTTTAAGTAAAAAAGAGAGGGAATTAGAATCGAAACGATTCTCATCTTTTACCCTTCAAAGTTCAGATTTTAGAAAGAATAGAAATGTTAAGGTTAAAATATCGATATCATGTGTTTAATGTACGATTAAAAAAATGAGAAATGAAATATAAATAAAATAGAAACTTAATGATATAAAAAAAAGCGATAGCTGGGGAGTGTAAATAAAATATAAGTAAAATTTAGAATGGAACGAAAGATAAAGATCTGTTTTTAAAACTACACATTTTGACGAAAAATGAAATGCATATGTGAAGGTATGAATAAAGAGAGTACGGTTTATTTCATGTCAAAATGAAATAATTTTATTAAAGAAAATGATTGATAAATAAATGAAAAATATTATATTATAAAATTGCATCAAATTGAAAGTAATTTTGTATAAGTTGCTGAAAGCATGTTAAAGTAAAAAGGTGTGAAATAAAAAATACAGTGGGAGATCAAGATAAGGAAGGAATTTGGAAAATAAAGGACATTAATTAATTAATTGAAAAACAGTATTGGTCGAGACTTCAGTGAGGACACTGCTCTGATGATAAAAAGCAGACATGAAAAATTAAATTTTGGGAACATGAAAACAAACTATAACATAAGGGAAGCTTCGAGGATGTGTGGCTAAGGGCCAGTCGCGATCGCCGATCGATCCAGACTTCCGTGCTATAATGGTTCGCGTCTCGATGTAACAACTGCCGACGTAGCGCCTGCCGAGGGGTTCGTTTTTGCCTTGCCTTGATGCCCACAATATGGAGGAGTTCCAACAATCAAATCTAACTGAAGAACGACCGTTCCCTACTAAAGAAGTGGAAAAATTCCACGGGACGGTCAGCAAGATGCTAAGTGTATTCAAAGACTTAATGACCTAGGTAATTATGAATAATACCTTTTATATAACTTATGTGCACATACCCTTTAAGTTTAATGCAATTGCCAATCCCACATATAATGAGATAGATATTAATTAGACTCTTTGAATATTTCACAGATTGCAATCATTTATAGAATCTTCTATTGTATTTTTTTTTTGTAGTATTATAGCATAATCTGTTTTTTTTTTTTATATTGAGAGTTAATAATTTAGAGTGTTTCTTTTATTATAATTTATTGTATTAAAAATCTTTTATTTATGTAAAACCTGTTTCGTCTCTTTCTTCGCCACTTCCAAAAATAATATAATCTGAGGGTTTGAAAAATAATTATTATTCATTTGAGTACTTAATTAACACGTGAAGCTAGTGGTGCAGTATTTGATCCCATTAAATTTATAATTATCCAAACGCTGTAACTCTGTTAAATCTTACAGCAGTCGGGAGAAAGTTGACCGGGAAATATAACTTGGGGCTATACCCGTATAGCATACAAGTTCGGTCAAGTATGGATATAGACTTGTTTATGTCCATATTTTCTTTCTGCTTGCGGTAGCGGAAAGTGGGCGATCTTAAATTATAAGAATTCCCCATTATATCTATATAAAAGGGAAGTTTAAGCTTTCGATCGTCGGGTTTCCGTTACAATATATATACAAGCAAACAGAATATTGGATATGAGTTAATTTATGATAATAGCAAAAACAGTAGTTTACTATTTAAGGCTAGAACAGGATTGTTAGCAAGAAGGGAATATACACATAAATGGAGAAATGTGGGTGATTTAATCTGCAAGTTATATAAGGAAGGCATAGAAAATATTGGGCATCTGTTAATTGAATGTAAATGCTTACAAGAAGAAAGGGTACAAATAATGAAGTTGTGGGAGAATAAATATAAACAAAGCAATGATACAAAAAGTGGGTTCTTAGTTTTTATGCTAGATTTGGAAAAAAGATAAGGGAGATCTAGATATAAAAGCCATAGAGTAGATAATGTTGTGGAAATGGGATAGAGCAGAATAGAGAAGAATATGGGAAAAACTTAGAGTGGAGAATGGAAAGGGAAGATAAGGTGACTAACACGTTTCTCTGGGCATAATAGCTGAAAAATTCCTGACTCCAATAAAGGAGAAGCCATAGTACATCACATTGCATCTTAGTAAATGCTTTCAATCATAAAGGTTTGAGATGTGATAGGGTAGAAAAAATATATTGCTAAGTTGATTTAATGTCAAAATATATATTATGATCATTTTTTAGATAACTTTATTTTATTGTTTGGTTTAGTCTCTATAATAAGAAGTATAACAAATAGAAGATTGTTAAAAAAATTATATTTTTAGAGTTTTGAAAATTTACTTCTATATTTTTTTTTATTAGTCTAAAATGTTAAGTTCGAATATTAATTTTTTTTATTAAATTTAGATTTGGTGTATATATTAATATTTAAACATGTTCTTACTTTAGCACACACATCTATAAATATAAATATACACACACGAATATAAATTTGTACTTGAATGCCAGCAAATATTTGGTTGCATATATATAGCATTTGTACTTGTTCAAAAAGTAAAGATATTAATTAGAGCCTAAACTATGAGCAGAATTAAAAAAAATTAAATAAGTCAAGCATAAAATAAACGGAAAATTGTTTTGTTTAAAGTTAGTGACATTAATTATTTAAAATCAATCACAATGATGATTCTCTACTATATTAATTTTTTTTATTTAACGCAAACACAAAAAATTATTGGAACACGAAATGATTAATTACAATTCAACTAAAAATAAATATTTAGATTTATTTTTTGAAACATTCAAATATATATATGAAATTACTATGCAAAACAAAAATGTAATCACATAATATATTGTAATGGGATGGTGTGGTAGGAGAACGGAAGGTACTGGGGTGATGGAAAATCATCATCATTGATGGGAATAAAATAAATCAGTACAATATATCAACAGTCCATCTTATGGCTGGATTTGAACAATAAAAAATATAAATCAACAGTCAACCTTGTGACTGGACCGGAAATGGGTCTTCTGTAGACCATGCTAACTATTGAGCATTTGCCAGCTTGGGGCAATTGTTTAATCATTAATTGGGATGCGCCACTAAAGTGCTAATCCATTAGAATACATAATAATCAGAAAATCTGAGCAATAATATTGGGATACAAAAACATGCTGATCATCATCAATGCTCTGACCACTTGTTTTGGCCAACTATAAACTTAAATTTTTAATGAGACTAAACTAAAATAAAATATAGTGCATGGGCTTTAAAGAGTATTCTCTTTTGCGCCAACCAGGATGATGAATGATCATCACCGGATGCCCCAAAAGCACTAATATACATCCCCATTTACGAATCTAGTTCAGAGAACACAAGCTCTATTAGTGTATGTGATCAAGCGATGATGCAATACAATTTTAACAATTAAAATACAAGTTTATTATTAAGTGTAGGGGATTATTAACAAAAACAAATAAATGATATTTAGGGTCTTATCGGATGTTTCTGATTTTGAATAATACACAATAATAAAAGTCATCACACTGTAAATTACATGATTACTACAAAATTCAAGTTATTACATTAATTGCATTATTTCTTAATGGGTATCTATAAATGCATACATATATCCGTACACAGACATGCGTTTTATAGTATATGATGAAAACATTTCAATTAAACATAAAATAATTATTAAAAAAAATGATTAAATTTTATATATGTGTTATATTGTCAAGCATTGGTATTTGCAATACAATTAACAGATATACGCACACATACATGTGTGTGCTTGAAATTTCTGAACATATTTGACTTGCTACAAAATAATTATCAAAATCTTAAGCCATAAAACTCAATAATGATTAAAGTTTCAGTTAAATGATATACATTTTACATAGTAGGTTTACTGAAACGCATATATATATAATTTGCATAGACGTGCGATATATTAATTTATCTACATAATATTAGTATTTATCACAATAAAATTATTACAGATTATTCTCGCAATTTAATTCTCTTTGCTGAATAGTCATTTTTCCTTAAAATAAGTACTATCAAATTTTTGACAGATGATTGTTGATTGATTTAAAATGTCTTTCTTTTTCCTAGTCTAAAAGATTTTTGGAAATCTTTTTCTTGACTATTTTACTTTTTTTCTCTAAATTATAAATATAACTTTAAACAGTTTTTTCTTCATTAATAAACGATTTTAAATTAATATCGTTTTATATATTTCTATCAGTTATAAAAATGTCATTTTACTAGGAAAATTATTTAAAACTTCCTTATCATATATAACACTACTCATCATCAGCTGTATATACGTTTATCCGTGCTTCTCTGCCTTTATCTGACGTAGCATCCATATAATTAATTCTTCAGCCAACTGGGATTCCCTGGGCAAGCTGGAAGATTTTTCTTGATGAGTTTGGTTTTAGTAATTGTCATCATCAGGAAAAAATATAATCCACGTAAAATGTTGGTCTGTAGTTGATCTCTTTCTGTCTAGGATTATTTCAGGCAAGCAGCTGTCTTGGTTTGATAGATTTCAGGCAAGCAACTGTCCTCTCCATATTTAAGGCTATGAATTTCAGCACAAAGAAGTGGGTCATTTTCTCCATGTGAATTCAAACTCCTGCAAAGGAAAACAATAGCAGTTCCTGAATCTACTGTCCTGCCTTCAGTTATATCAGTTCATGGTAGCTAAAACCAACCACTGCAAACTTCATGAAGTTGTACCAATATATTGTAACCAACTTTTCAGTTGACCTGTCCTTACAAAATTAATTATCCAGACTGACTGATATAATAGGCATAGTGATCGTTTTCAATCTGTCTAATCCTTTTAAAAACAAGCTGGAAATTTCTGTCAAAGTGTGATATTCGTGTTTTTACTTTGATCGTTGGAATTTGACCAATGGTCTGATAATCCTTTAGAATTTTTAATATACAAAGATTTTTAACTAGGTAGTAGAAATGCAAATAAGCATTAATTTAAAAAAATATTTTATACAAGTATTAATTAAAAAATTTTAAAAAATTATGCTTTTTTTTTTTAATTTCAAAATCAGAATTACAAATATTATTTATCAGACCTTTTTAAAATACTTATTTCATACTGAAATTTTACTTTAAACCCAGAGTTATTTAACCCTTTACTTATTATTTTCTTTTAGGAAATATAGAAAATTATCTACAAAAATTTATGTCTGTATTTATTTCTACTTTTCCTTTCAACTTTATATATATTTATGCACACACACTATATTATTGTGTGTTATGTAATCCAACTGGTTACAATATATGTATGTGAACAGAAATTAATAAATTTTGACAACAAATATCCAAACATAGAACAATTATTTACAATAAATCATTTAAAAACTTCTAACATAAAGCAATGTTTATTTGCTTATCTATATGATATATTACATCCTATTTGCTACATGAAATTAAAAAAAAAAAAAATCAGCATATAAAATTATTTAATCTATAACCAAAAATCACTTTCACCTGCAAAAATTGGGCCTTTTTTTTATTTTTAAAAAAGCAATTTATTACTAGTTAAATTTATAATTAATGTAAAAATGGTAGAGCCTTATATCACAGCATTCACTACCATGCCATGACCCAGAACTTAGGCCTTTTGTTAGCTAACTATTCAATTGTTGTTTTACATTTGGATATCTAATTATTCTTATTTGGAAAGGAAATCAAGAAATATCTTTATATTGCTGTGGATTATTTAAAGTTATTTAACTATTTATCTTATTCTAGCAATGTTAGATTTTTTTTTAGTTTTAGGTGATAACTTGATAATACTTTTAATTAATTTCACAATTACATTATCTTTTTAAAAGTATTCTAGTACATTATCCACTGACTATTTCAAAGAAAAATATAGAAATTAAAAAGTTGTCTAAATTATTTAAGTTTAAAAAAAAAGCATAACAACTTGGAACAAAAAAAAAAGCTAAAGAATGAATGGAAATTTTTCATGAATAATTTGAGCATTGCCTTAATATGAAATACCATATATTAATAAATCAATAAAATATATATATTTCTTTTTAATGTCATCTTGACAAGCATTAATTTACAGCATTATTCAAAAATGTCTTATATTTTATACAACTCACTAACTTCTGCATAGTGTGACTATATAAAAAATATCACTAATATTTTATACCACAAAAACTTATGAAGTTTAAAATGAAATATAAATATTTGTAAAAAACAGATGTCTATTTTAATTTATATTTCTAAAAATCTTTCCAACCACAATTTTCTAATAGGTTAGTTAAATAATCCATATATTTTTAAAATTATTATCCATTAATAATTTAAAAATATAGTGAGATCTATTTTTGTTTCAGTTAAGCTGATTTTCTTTCAGTTATGTTGGACAGAATATGTATTGATAAGCCACAATCATGATATCAGAAAGATCCATTACATTACTGATGAAAATGGTTAACTTAATGTAAAAATCTATTTTTTTCTATATAATTTGTTTTATCTTGTCTTCACTAGAGACTTATATGATGATACATCATACAAAAATGAGTGAAAGGTAGAATTTCCAATGCTAAAAAGAGCAATTTTATTCATGACTGCAGACATTTATTCTGAAGTTTGCTAATTCATGGATAGTAGATGACTAGAATGGGAAAGCATATATTAAAAATAAACTGAAAAAATCATAAAATGTTTGTTATATATCAAAAGATGTTTATACCTTTAATTCTGCTTTGTTTAGTGTATAGTTATGCAGGAAATAGGTTAATTTACATTAAGCAACCATAATACTAAATATCCACATCGAGACAGCCACCATTACAATATTTATATAAATCAGGTGACTGTTATATTTATGTGGATTATTGATAGAGTTCCAAAACAGTTCTGAAGAAAGTTATTGATGAAATTCATGTATACTTCGAAAGATTTGTCATTTTTTCCATATAAAATGGCAGATATAGTAAAAAATGCATTACACATGAATACTGGAACTGACATTTATTCAAATTTGATTAAAATCTATTTTTAGGCACTAATTATGTTGAAGTCTTATTATTAGTGCTCAATGCTTTCATTTCCAATTATTTATTCAATCTTATATCCAATAAGAGTTGATTTATCTCAAGAAAAGTAATTGTAGTTTTTTTTATAAAAAAAAATCAATAAAATAGAAAATTTGAGAAATATTTGTTTTAGAATGTATCTTAATTTAAATGAATGCAAATTCCAATATTAAAAATAAAACAAATTTACTTTTTAATTTCTTTAAAATGACCTTTATTATTGATATATTAAAATAAAGATTATTTAAATTAATATATACAGATACAATACTATAATTTAAAATCCAACTGCTAGGGCTTTTTTTGGATTTCAAGAGGTCTTTTACCTTCTCATGATAAATGCAAACTATACTGAACAGAAAAAAATGGCACAGACAACTCATTGCAATTAAGCTTATTAATTTATAAATATTTAATGCTTTGTTAGTAAATTTTGTTTAAATAATAAAAGTCTTTAAATAATAAGTATTCAAATTAATATTATTCTATCTATGCTACAGCAATTGAAAATGTTTTTATGAATTTGGAAAAGTTAGAATGGTTAGTTGTTATCTTATATAAATGATAATTTTAATTGAATACAAATTTGTAGTACAAAAATATACTTTTTTAAAAAACTTCCTTTATTATCATTATACAGTGAAGTCCGGATTTATATTATATATATAAAATTATTATAATCACAATTTTCAAACATTATCAATATATTGCAGGCTAAAGATTTCTCCAAATTTAATTCACTTCTTTAGATTCCCAGCTTTTCTTCTCTGCAACACTTCAGCAAGCTAAGAATTTTATATAGAAATATATCAAAACAATGATGAAGTTTTATTAATAATTTTTATTATAGTCTAGAGATTGGCCATTAATATCTTTATAGTGTAATTTTCAGTATACTACTATTACATAAGGTGGAGGCTGTTTTCTATCTGCCTTTAACAACTTGTAGGGAGATGTAATCTTAAACATATGACCAAAGATATGTAAAAGGGATGTATGATCTCCAATGTGCATATTTCATGCTAAACCAGCACTCATCAGTTGGCCCAGCCAACAACCTCTTACACATATATTTATCATTGTTCAGTTACATAGATAGAAATTATTACAGTTTAATTGATAAGTGTCAAACATATTGCCCTCACAACTTTGACACAAACCACTTAAATGGAAGTATTAATAATTCTTATTAGTCTTTTATTACACTAGAGATTATCTAATAACGAATAATATTTCTGTAGTGTAATTTTCACTATACCATTTTTTTTCATGTCTTGGGTCATATATTTATGATTGTATCACTCCACAAAGTGTTAAAGGTGGATAGAAATCTGTCCCTATCTTGTGTGAGAGTAATGTAGTGAAAATTATACTACAGAAATATTATTCATTATTGTTGAAGTTTTATTGAATAATTTATTATTAGAACATCTTACATATAATGAATTATTCAATATAACTTTATCATTGATTTGATGTATTTCTATTTTCACCTATTTAATTTTAGAGTCATATTTGTTTTCAACTGTCTGTCAATGAATGCACAAATGAATTTTAGTTAATATTAAATTAACTTCACTTAGATATGTTTGGACTCTAGAAATGTGATTTATTCTTTAAACATTTCAATTATTATTTATGAAGCTAAATGAATTATTTATAATATTTCATATTCAAAATATATAGATAATATTCTTGAAGAATTAGACTTTATTTTATATAAAATAGATATTCTAGAATCATGTATTACAAATCTGAGTAATCCATGGAAACCAGATGGCAGTGCTATAATATTCAGAAAAATATCTTCCTGTGCACAGAAAGTAGGGAAGATATGGAAATTATACCGAAGACATGTGTAAGGAGGGTAAAGAGATGGGGATTAAATTTAGTGAAGAAAAATCAAAAACAATAATGATGAATGCTGGAGAATGGTGACACAAAACTCAGCAATACAGCTGCAAAATTACAACAACAGAATAGCTTGAATAATCTGAATAATTTGAATAACTACACTAATAAATATTTATTAGCTTATATACCCTTGACCAACTACTGTTTTGAGAAATCCCCCAGTGTTAATCAGTTTCAATCTTTTTTCTTTCTCTAATTAATTAATCAATCTTCTTTTTAATCATAACATTAATTATTTAATCAGTTGTATGGCTTACTTATTTTCAGTAAAAACAATATAATCCCTTCTTGATTAGATAATAATTTACAAAATTATAATAATTTTTACAAAAACTACTTCACATTCCATTCCCTTTTTTTCAAACTAATACTTTAGTTTAATGAATATAATTTTAAGCCACTCTTTGTTTTTTTTTTATTTTGTACTTTTAAAGATAACATTTTAGAATTTGTAGTTGTTAAAAGAAAAGATAAGCAATTTCCTAATTTAAACTATTAAATTATCATTATAGTTTTTTTATTCTATTTTTATTATTATTTTAAAGCAAGTCTGATATAATTTGACTGGAGTTTTATTCTTTTTTTTTTAATTCTATAGGCAGTCTTTTGTTCTGTATGTCAAAATTGCCTTCCTTCTCTAATTACTATGTAATGAGTATTTAAATGATTTACATTAGATAGCCCTTTTTATTTAAAAAAATATGCATTTTTTAAAAATATTTTTATGTAATATATATTTTACATATTTATTACAATGTATATAGGATGTTTTTGAAATTCCAACAGTATTACATTAAAGTTGGATAAAAATGGAAACGAATGACACCAAAGACATATATGTAGGATTTAAGATAGCCTCAATGTGTTACATAAACATAATTTTTTTGCAAAATTTCTTAGGGTATATGTGTATTTCTAAGTTGACAAAGAAAAGAAAGATTAAATGAATACAATAACAAAGTGTATATTATCAATGCTTTCAATTTATTTTTTTCAAAAGACAAAAAAATAAAAAAATCCTGGAAGATTCAAATACTATAAACTTTTTCCAACTTTTAATCTCAGAATAAAGATTCTAGAAGAACATTTAATTTAAAGAAATTTTATTTAAAAAATCTCTAAAAGTTACATTTATATATTTTAACAAAAACTATAAAATTACTTACAAAATAATAGAAATAAAATTTTTATTTTATTTTAGTGCACAGTCAATAAAAGCATTTAATATTAAAAAAATTTAACTATATTATTTTTAAGTTTTTAGTAATAGCACAGTAAATGTCAATGTAAAACTATATTGTACTTTAAATTGACTGGGCATTTATAATTGATATATATATAACTAGATATATCTGCTATAAGTTAAAAGGTGTATACCTTATTATATGTCATATTTAGTATGTGTATATAATAATACATGTGTATATATTGTAAACGAACTTCACTTAATTTATTTAAAATGAATATTACTCATATAATGTAAATAAGCCATCTGCAGTAAGTTAATATATATATATATATACTTTTAATATATATATAGTATGTGTAAGTAATTATATGTGTATAACAAATCAGTAACTAAGTTTTCTATTTAAAGTTGTTTGATAGATTTTATTTTAATTTTGAAACAAATATAATATATACATTAAGAGTTTAAAATTGTCAAAAAATATTTAAAAAATAAATAAATTGAAAGTACCCCCTTATAAGCATTATTTCAAACACTAAAAATAATTGTTTACTGCAATATGTAAAATTATTGAATATTTTTAATATATTTCTTTTTTTTTTTTTCAATATATTTTCACCCTCTGTTTTATATCTAACAAATTTCTTGACACATTAAAAAGATTGTTTCAAATAGATTAGGCTGGCATAACTTAGTTATATATTAATTTTCAAGCAATTCTATTACATTTAACAATATTAAACCCCAATTTTAAAATTTCATTCTAACTTGAAAAAAATCAAAAGTTAACAAACAAACAAAACAATTTTCCAACTTCAATAAAAGTATTGAATAAGAATTTAAAATATTAACTAACTCATTACATAAAATTGTCATTTCCATTATCTATTTCCATCACTTATGATTATATTAATAGGATTGATATATACAAATATTATTTATTAAACTAATCCTTAATCCATACTTATCTTCATCCAATATGGTCTAATTCATGATAGTTGCATAGTTAGGATTAATATATGCAGATCCATTTCTCTCTAGTCTGTTTCTAAAAACAATGAGATGTTCTGATATACCATTTACAAAAAGAAGTTTCATAACTTACTATGTAACTTCAAAATTTTAATAAACTTTTTTCAGAACAATTTAATTCAAAAATAAATATATACAAAATGTATATAGAGAAAAGTTTTATTTAATCCTAACAACATGATTTGCTTAGCATGCTTTCAACTATCTCATAGGCATATTCATAGCAATAGTTGTCTGATGAACTTGTGACATTTATCAAGGAATAAACAAGATAGGAGATTGTATAAAATTGTTTAAAGGTTTTAAAAAGGGGATGCAGGATTCTTTTTCATCTATTGTGTGTATGTTGTTAGCAGTATGCCATGCCTCTAACTTTACATTTAGAAGTGTTTCCTTGAGAGCAGACAATGCTAGCAGATGAAGGCTCAAAGCTGTGGTTAAGCTTAGACTTGTGCTAAAAAAAAATAGATATAACCATGTTCATCTTAAGTCAATTATATTGGTATCCGTGTTATGTAACTCTTGTAGATAAAATCCCACGATTCTCCATAATAAACTTTATGGCAATTTATGTTGTTGCATCCAATTTTGTACACCATTTGGGATTTGACCTTATTTTTAGTATTGTTAATTAGGTAATTCCAGGCAAGAAGAGTGTGAAGGCCAACATGGTATGTTTCAGCACAGATTTTATTTATCTAATGGGCAGCACCAGCTATATATGTAAGTGATATCCAGCATTTGTCATTGGCTTGAATAGGTTTATTTCTAATTTTAATATAAAATCTTTTGATGATTAGGATGAGAACTGAATCTTTGTATTCAATGTTATGTAAATCTTTGATATATGTTTCAATGTTAGTTTTTAAATCAGATTCAAATTTACAATGATTATGGTTTCCATATAAAAATGCTTTGAGATTGAATATTTTATGAGCTTTAGGTGTTAAAGATTCAGGGCATATAACTTCTCACTCATGGATGGGTTTAGCTAACATTTTATAGTTTAATTGGGTAGTTTTGTGATGTATATATAAATCTTGGTACTTAATGCCTTTTAGATTATATTCATTTTCCATTATCCACTTTAATGAAGACATATGTATAAGATCCTGCTGTATTTCTTTAATTTGCACCTCTGTCGTACAAATAAGGACATCATCAACATATCACATGTATAGCAGGGACAGGATTTCATTAAAATATTTAGGTAAAACCTCTTCTTCGAATTTATTTAGTATGATACTAGATATTATGCCACTCATAGGGAGACCCATAGGCCACCCCTCTTCCATTTTATATTATATATCATTAGATAAGAAAATAATGTCTTCAGGGAGCAAATTCAGGCATTCAATATTGAATTAGTTTTTTTAACATTATACTCATCTTTAACCAAAGCCTTTTAAATAATTTGAATAGATAATTTTCATGGGATGGCAGCGTATAGCCCTGTAATGTCCAATGACTTGAGACAATCTAGGTTTTTAATTTTGTTAACATATTCAAAGAATGATTTGACAGTAAACCTGCCAAAACTGAGTTGTTCAGTGAGCCATTGGCTAATCATTTTCATAGTTTTGTAATAATAGGCTCTCCCCAAATCAATCATTAAGTGTAAAGAGCATTTGATTTTATATAATTTTATATTAGTTAATATTTTAGGTGGGGTTTTAGCCAAAGAATAGATGTTAAAATATTCACATTTAGTGATCACCTTATTACAAACTTTCAAAGGATTGCCGATGTAAATTTGTCTTCATTTCTTTTTATATTATATGAATCTGTTGGTTTGAATTTTAAATTATTAATTTGTGTGTTCACTTTGGCCGAAAAATTCTGCTTGACTAGTAATATAAACTGATTCCCCCCATCTTCTTTAACACAAATAATGTCTTTTTGTTCAAATATTGCTTAGTGGACTCGATGCCTTTAAACCACTCCATATTTTGCACCTTGATTTGTTTACAAACTGCTGTCTGTGTTATTTGGTGAATAATCTTTTGTCTTCACTGATTATTATTGTATATTGTTTCAATATCCTTGGCAAACTTCCTCATTGGAGGTTTTTATATTCTGCCGAGAAATCATGATCCATAATCTAGAATTTTCTTTATATTATCTGGTAGATTGTGTGTTGCTAAATTAACAAAATTGTATGTAGTTGTGGAAGCTAATTTTAATCTTTGTTTTTTTATGAGAAAGCTTATTTTCTTAGTATATCTGACTGTATATCTTGTGGTAAGTCAATTTTCTGTTTATGTCACTCTTCTTTTTTTTAAAGCCATCTTAAACATTTAATGATATTTTTCAGTTAAAGAGATTTTAATCAGATGATGATTTTATCTTGGTTATGGATAGCTTTGAATAAATAAATTTGGCAGCAATTCAGAAAGATTTTTTGAAGTAAACATATTTCAAAGGACTTAATTCTTTCTTCTAACATATAAGTGGACTTACAAATTTTAAGTACCATCTTATATTTTAGATGGTATTTATTTTGTTATAAATTAACTTTGAAATTTTAATAAATTTTTCTCAGAACAATGTAATTCAAAAATAAATACGTACAAAATGTATATAGAAAAAAGCTTTATTCAAATCCTAACACATGGTATGCTTAGCATGCTTTTGACTACTTGGTCATCATATTCATAACAATAGTTGTCCGAGGAACTTGTGACCTTTATCAAGAAATAAACAAAATAGAGGATTTGCGCAAAATTTGAATGAAAGATTAAATAAGTTCATTTAAATGAGTCATTTTTTTGAAAGGGGGACACAGGATTCTTACTTATTTATTGTGTATGTTAATTGGCAATATGCTATGTCTTTTTAACTTTATGTTTAGCATTATTTCTTTCAGAGCAGATGATGCCAGAAGATGTAGGTTCAAAGCTGTGGCCAAACTTAGACTCATGCTCAAAGAAAACTCCATGTTCATCTTAGCTCAATTATATTGGCATCTGTGCTGTGCGATTCTTGTAAATAAATCGGCACACATTTCATCGTAATAAATTGCATAACAGTTTATGCTGTTGCATCCAATTTTGTACACCATTTGGAACTTGAACTCAGGAGGCAGTTTGCCTTTAATATTGTTAATTAGGCAATTTAATGTGGGGGAGGAGCAAAGGCCAACTTGGTATGGTCAAGTCCCAAGGTGTATAAAATTGGATGCAACAACATTGAGTTAAGATGAACATATAATTTAAATCTATTTTCTTTGAGCATGAGTCTAAGTTTGGCCACAGGTTTGAACCTACATTTGCTGGCAACTCTGAAAGAAATAATGCTAAATGTAAAGTTAAAAAAACGTGGCATATTGTCAACAATATACACAAAATAAATAAATAAGAAGTTTGTGTTCCCCTTTCAAAAAAGTGGTTCATTTAAATGAACTTATTTATAGCCTTTATTCAAATTTTGTGCAAACCCTCTATTTTGTTTATTCCTTGATAAATGTCACTAAGTTCCTCAGACAACTATTGCTATGAATATGACTACTAAGTAGTCAAAAGCATGCTAAGCATACCATGTGTTAAGATTAAATAAAGCTTTTTTCCATATACACTTAGTATGTATTTATTTTTGAATTATGTTGTTCTAAGAAAAGTTTATTAAAATTTCAAAATTACATTATAACAAAATGGATACCTAACTAAAGCATAAAATGGTACTTAAAATTCGTAAGTCGACTTGTGTATTAAAGGAAGAATTAAATTCCTTGAAACATGTTTAGTTCAAAAATCTTTCCAAAATGCTGTCAAATTTATTTATCCAAGGCTAATTATAACCAAGATAAAATCACCATCCAATTAAAATCACTTTTACTGAAAAACATTATTAAAGGTTGTATGATGACTTTAAAAAAAGAACAGTAACATAAATGGAAAATTAATTTATCACAAGATATACCATCAGATATTAATGACAAATGCACAATTAACTTACAAGCCAAATATGTTAAGGAAAGTAAGCTTTCTCACAAAAAGACATGGTTTAAAATTAGCTCGTGGATAATTTAACAATCCACAATCCACAATCCACTAGATAACATAAATAAAATTCTAGATTATGGACCATGATTTATTGGCAGAATATGGAAACATCCAATGAGAGAGCTTGCTGCAGACATGGAAACAATATACAATGACAATCAGCAAAGAGAAAATATTACTGGCCAAATAGTGCAGACAGCAGTTCTTAAACAAACAAGGTGCAAAACATGCAGTGGTTTAAAGAACTTGAATCCACTAAACAATATTTTCCCAAAAAAATATATTATTTGTGTGAAAGAAGATAAGGGAAATTGGTTTGTATTACTGTCCAAATAGGATTTTTCTGCGAAAATAAACAGACAAATTAATAATTTAAAATTCAAACCAACTGATTCATATAATATAAAAAGAAATAAAGACAAATTTGCATGAGCAATCCTTCAAACATTTGTAATAAGGCATTCACTAAACACAAATATTTTAACATCTATTCATCAGCTGCAACCCTGTCCAAAATATTCGCTAATACAAAACTATTATAAAACTGTAGTAATACTGAAAAATTTATTTTCACACTATATGTATATTAAACATATGAATTGTTTGTTGCATGAAACATATCTAATCAACATTAAATTTTTATACAAATAGATTCCAAAAATAATATCATAATAGTTTTTAAAGATATATAAAAGATATTTTTATGCATCATTCTACATAATGTTGTGCAAGAAACTTCTCTTGTACTTCTTCATATTCATTTTTAGACTTACTTTCATAATGAGTATTATGGATTTGGTCTTTTATGTATTTCTTCATTATATGTTTTGTATTCTTTTTTAAAAAATCAAGTTATACATAGTTTTCTGGGAAGAATGGTCATTTTCATAATATCTTGAGCTCTTTCTGAAACAAAAAATTAATATTAAATCATCTATGTTCTTTACAATGCTTTTTTTTTTTTTTTTAGCATTAACCCACTAAAAAAGCATTATAAACAGTGATCAAGAACATAGATGATTTAATATTATATGGATTTGGTAATGCAATAAGATAAAGTTAAACAAAAAATTAACTATATTGCTATAATTTGCACTCATAATGCATATATATATTTAAAACAACATTTAAGACGATTGGCTCATCTTATATGATTCGCATTAGCATCCATAATTAACTCAATATCAATGTAAAAATACTGTATTCCACTGAAAGCGAATTTAAGAACTTTGCAACAAAATCTATGATCATGTGATAACACAACACTATTTAACTTTAGCAATTCTTATTAAATTAAAGATTGTGATTGTTGAGATTCATATGAAAAAAATGAATGAAGCCCAAAAATTAAAAAAAACAAAACAACAATTACTAATCATTCTACCTTGAAAAGATAATTATTTTCTATTAAAATTTTGCACCTGCATTTGAATCACATTTAAAAAAAAGATTTTATTTTGGAATATTTATAAATACCAGAAAAGCATTTTTTTTCATTGTAAAAAGGAGTCACGATAAAAAAGTTTAATAAACCCAAATCCTTAGCATAAAGTTATGTATATGAATTTGCTTTTTTTTTTAAAAAAAAAAAAAATCTACATGTTTACAAATATGGTTCTATTACAAAAACAATTTTTCCTTCTCTATATTACACTTGATAATTTCTAATTTTTTTATGCTTTTCTATTAAAAGTAATTCCGGAATCATTAAAATGATGTTAAATAAACAAAAAATGTGAAAAAATCTTGAAACCATTATAATTGGTTTTATCATCGGATTGATAAAGTCTTTCATGAATTATGCCAATATTTTTTTTTGTTTATTTAACAACACACGCATACACACAAAACTATTTTTTAAATATTAAACCTAAAAACATTGCGTAGGCAGTAATTACAAATCTGTGGGGGGGGGGGGGGTAGAAGTTTATAAATATTATCCATTTTAATTAGTAAAAAGCGAAATTCGATTAATTAACAATACTTATCCATAATTTAATTTGGAATGCTGAAATTACATCAGATTTAAAAAGAAAATATAAAAAGAAGTTAACATACCTCGCCACTTTCTTTTCTTAATCCATCAAAAACTGGCTTTAATAATTCTACAAGTTGTCTATTTTTGGATAACTGACGAATCCTACGATCTCGTGTTATTATACACCGTTTATAAGCTGCAAAACAATAACGGAAAACAGCAAGTTTAATATACGGGCTAAACACAACTGACATTATTATACATATTGTATTGATTGTAATAAAAGTTTCATCCAACTTTAGCAAAATAAACGAACTATAATAAGGTAAAGATAAAAAAAAGTGAAAGCAAGACAAAAAAAATACCGCTTTAGTATAATAGTACTGAGCGAAAATATTGGAATTAACATTTGGGGGAAATAATACTGGAATCAAGATATATAAAACTTGAAAAATAAAAATTGTTATCATTAGCAGAGGACCAACTAAATAAACAAAAGTCGGCATATTCCATTCGTAATATTTCAACGAAGTATTTAAAATGCAATCTGCAGGAATGAAAATAAAAGGAGGGTTATTATCGGACCATAAGTATATAGCTACTCCCAAAATCCAGAAAAAAAAGCATGAAATTGTAGCAAGTAGCCAATGAACTTTCAGTCTAAGCCAATGATTTAGAAGACGTTCCATCCATAACAAGGTACACAAAAGTAAATATTCTTGCATGAAAAAATGAAAGAAAGACTTTGAATAATTACAAACTTTGTTCAAATCAAAATATTTTGCTAGAAGAATAAAATATATAGCAAGAGCAAGCGAACAACTCTGAAATATATCTAATACAAAACTATTAATTATTAAAATTGCTAGGGCCGATAGTTGCATCTTTCTAATTATGGAAATAATAAGATACGTGGAAATTATTGATGTCCAAAGCATACAAAAATTCCACAATCCCATAACTGAAAGTAAAATGCTTAAATTTGAATTATTTTCTTCCTTCAGCGATGAATTTTTTGTTTGATTCCATATCTCATTTTTGGATAAAAATATTTCGGAATAATTGCCGTTAAAATTCATATTGTCCGCCATATTTAATTTAAATAGTTTTGGGGATAAAAGTTGGCTATTCTAATGTTTACTCATTCATAAAATAAAATTTAAAAAAGCCGACCAAAAAATAAAAATCTAATTATAGACTGTGATTACAGTCAACAATAATAAAAAATTAAGTATAATTGAATAAAAGCATTAATTTTTATTTATTGTATATTCAAAAAGTTTTGTTTTCAAAAACTTTTTCTGTACTAAGTGTACATTTATCACGTGGTTTTTTTCTTGTAAGCTATGCGGGTAATAAAAATAGCTCAATGGACCAAAGACATAAATAACCTTGGAATGTCGAGGGTCAGGCTGTTTTTAAGTTTTTTTTAATTATATTTTTTTAAACAATAGTTAAAACTACTATTATATATATAATAACTGATTTAAATTTTAGACGAAAAAGATTTTCCTAATAATATTTTGCTAAGTAAAGCAAAAAATTTGCGTGCAGTTTTCAAGAAAAATATTCTGTGGAAGATAAATTTTACATCAAAAACCTTTCTTGTGGAGAATTTTTAATACAAAAATTCTATTTTCTATTAGCTATTTAATAAATAAAAGATATAGTGGCTGCATCTGCTTAAATTCAGATTCCTTGAATTTCAATAGCTATTCTGAACACTTTGAGTCTCCTAACATAAAGTATCTGTAACTCCAGATGTAAATAACTATAATTTAACAGTATCGTAAATACGGAATAATTGCTCAGATTCATTACATTTTTATCATTGTGACAATGTATAGGAATAGGTAGATGGTGTCTTCAAAATTTAAAATCCAATATATAAATTTAAAATCCAGTTTTATACTGAACCCTCCTGAACCAGTTAATGGGATTCAAAACAAAATAGGTTTTGATTGGAAATGAGGCTCATGATTTGATATTAAAATATTTACTGTTGCTGACCGACAGAATTTTTTTTTACTGTTGTCGATAGTGAGTAAATAATGTATATAAGGTTAGTGGACAAGGTAATTTATAATTCAGTACATTCTATAAATATTTCCAACTCTGACATATATATTGTAAATTAGATAATTGTATTTCTCAATTCAAACATATTTTTTTCAAACAAAACGCAACATTATTAGCAATAACAATGATATATATCAAGACGATATAAATCCAGTAAGTGAATAAATATAACTTTTTTTTTTAATTAAAAATTTACAATTGCAAAAATTAGATAACTGTGAAATTTGAAATATCAAAATCTGATAATTTTTTTTTCCCCATGTGTCATAGCATCAGCGTCGCTGACCTCTCGACCACCAATGCTTGACCAAAATCTGATAATTGATTTTCATATCTGGACAGACTAAAATTTTACATTAATGCAAATACCTTAGCAAAATGAAATTAAAACCAACTATGTTAGTGAGTATATGTCATCCCATATATGAAATGCAATACCATTGATTCACATTAATGAGATATTATTTTTGTCTAAAGCCATTAGTAATAATAGGACATTATACTTTCTGTCTAAGAAATCAGGTGATTGAAAGAGCCTTGGAGTCTGCCGCAGAACTGTGTAATAACCATACTATTATGAATTTGTAACATTCTTAGAGGAAGTATTGAAAGATAGATTAATATATGGAATGATGTATCATAGTCTACAAACTTTTAATGAATGCTGAAATACTATTTGAATCAGCCCTGGCACAAATGATACTAGTGGAATTAGTAGCTAGTCAAAACATACTCTTTGTAGATGATGATTTATAAATCCAAATTATTACAGTAAGACTGAGTGGTAGAATTAAATATTTAATGAAAGAATTGTCCCAAAAAACTTGACAAAAAGGTGCTATCACTATAACAGTAATTCTGTCCAAATGTCATGCAGTTTAAAAATTCAAAGAAATAAGTAACATTTTAAAAATAGAAATCCAAACAGTTTAAAGCAAAAAATAACATCACTGAAATCCAGATTTTTATAAATGATTACCAAATATATGTGGAACTTGATTCAGAGTTGGCAGTATTATAAGGCCAATGAAAATAAATTGAGACAGATTTAATATTGTGCTATTGATTGCCAAGAATGCACAAGAGTAAATTTAAGGAAAATTTATCTTCATTAAGATCTCTCCATGAGTATAATAATCTATTGGATAGAAATTGAATTTAATAACTGAAACATACAGTAGTAATTAATGAAACTAAACACATATCAATGTGCTTTTAAAAATAGACTGCATGAAGATATTAGAAAACATACCACTCATATAATAGTAAGCATTTTCAATCAATCAATTTTTACAGCAGATTACTTCCATTTGCACTATGGTCAAGTAGCAGGTAAGTTCAATAATCTGAAAACAAAGATCATAATAGATCCTATTAACTATTCAGAATAGGCATGCTAGTGTTAGGATTTGTGGCCTCACAGAATGGAAGTTTTTTTTTTCTAAAATCAACTAAAAATACGTATTTGAAATTATCATTGGATATTGAGTCAACAAAAATTCAGGCATATACAAAGTTAATAGATTAGTATTTGTGCTTAATTAATCAAGTGATATCTGCCATATTCCAATAATTTTCATTGGCTTGTCAAAAAATTAAAACTATGAAATTCAATAAAGCAGAGATAACAGTCTGAAAAATGCAAAACTTAAAATTCTTAGATTTTAAAATTAATACTAAAGATATTCACAAAAAATCAAGAACAGTTATAGAAGCAAGGACATTCTCAATATTAGGCAACCTCAAGCATTTTTGTGTTTACTCATATATTATGAAGATTTTACTTCCACTATGTTACAAATAGCTGAATTTCTTTCTATACAGTTAGTTAAAAAAATGAAAGCAAAGTGAATTGGGGAAATTTATTGAAGAGAATATTAAAAAAAAGAAATCAGTTCAATCAAGACTACTGATTTGGATTATTATAATGCTGAAAAAATGTTAATCTTTGGGTATGATGCATTTCTAATAGAAGTAATATAAGTGCTGTCATATCATGCACATTAAGCAAGCTAAAGCAATTATGCACAAAATAATAGGAATGCATTGTGCATTAAGATTATTCTTAATTATATTTGGAAGGCAAACCAATCAATAGTGGTTTTTCATTAAAAATATCTATAGAACACATATCACCAAGAATGGTTTATTAGTTTAAATTGTCATTGCCATATACAACATATAATTTAACTTGAAATATATTCATAAAGAAAATATTCCCCATAAGAATATATTAAGTCATTTTCAATTTTAAAAAAATAAGGAAAACTCATTAAAAATTGAGATGGTTGCCACAATAGATAGCAAAACTATTAAATAGTGTCCATATAGTAAAATTGAATGAATAAAGACCAAAGACATAAACATTTAATAAACTGGATTAAGATGATGATCAAGCAAGCAAACACTGATATTATAAATTATCCATTTTAAGTCTATAATATGGAAATCAAGAATAGTCATTCCTATGGAAGTATGTAGACATAAAATTTCACTGGTGTCACACAAAAATGGTGAAAATGAAAATATTAGTTGAATATATTTGTTTAGATTATGGATAGACAAAGATATAAAGGGTCATCATTTCTGGTAATGCTAGTTGTCAAAACGTATGGCCACATCATCACAGTCTTATTATAACCTGAAGCCAATAATGCATATACTAGAATAAACATGGATCATATAAATCCATGGAAAAAAAATACGTTTTAATAATAGTAGATACATTTCCAAAATGGTTTGAAATTATAAAAGATAATTTTTCTCAATTCTAATATTATAATGTTCTGTATAGATTTTGGAATTCAGTGTCCATTTATCATTGTGCAATCCATCATTTCGTGTGATCAAATATCTTATGAATTTCCAAATTATAAGCTATTTGATTATTTTTTGCTGTAATGAGGCTCTAGGAAAAGTATACATAACTGATGGGGTATCTCAGCAATTTAAAGTATTTTATGAAAATACCAGTACTAAACATGTAAGAATACCATTATATTCACAAAGCAGTGAGCAAATCATGTATTTTGTTCAATAAATGGGGAAATTGTTGAATAGAGAAAAAAGAGAAAGCTGAAATATTAGTTTTACCCTATATCATTACCACAATTTACTACATTTACAGCAACATAGATGAAGTCTCCCATGGAATTGCTTTTGAATAGACAATTAAAAATAAACTAACCATGCTTGCTATTAGTGGGGAGGGTAGTTTCAGAGGGCATCCAAGGATAAAGTTCCATTCCAGGACTTATCATGATAAAAATGGATACCTATTACATAAATTATAAACTTAAAAAATAGATTTATGTTATAGAATCTTCAAAATACACACAATATACTTACAAAAATGAGTTGAGATGTGATATAGAAGTTCAATATCCAGAATCATAGGGTGTAGTATTCAATGTCTTTGAAAGACCAGAAAAAAATTATGAAGTAGTGAGAACAATATTACAAAACAGTTACCAGCCAATATATAAAAGAGCAAACTGAAGCTTGAAGCATAATGTGAGGTTAACCAAGACTAAAAGCATCCCAGAACATAAAGTAAGTAGAAAAGAAAATGCCAACATCTAGATCACCTACTGGATTGTATATTACATCAATCTTCTTTGAGACTTAGAGGATATAGTGTTATTTCCTTATCCAATTAAAATCCATGATAGAATTGAAAGAAGTTTTCCCACTATTTCATAATTAATAAGATTTGCATGGAAATAGCAATTAGTATCCTGTAAATAAAATTTTTATTGTTGCATATTTGTATTGTTGTCTCCTATCTCAATGATCATGAGTAAGTAATATATATTAGATTAAGTGGGCAAGATAATATATAAAGCAATACACTCACCTCTTTTCAACTCTGCTGCATGTATAGCACATTAAACAATTGTATTTTGTAACCACTATAAAAGTAAATGTAAGATACCTATGTATAGGTTGGAATGTTTAAAGATAAAACTGTAATTGTAAATTGTAGTAACCAAATAAACACATTCTTCCATCCTCAATCCGATGTCATTAATTTTTAAACAAAATCCAATACCTTTGTTTCATCTGTTTATTTTATTTACATATTGTAATGGTAAGAATTGTCCCTCCATGTAACAAAATCTAGAACACAGGCAAAATATACTAAAGCTGATAGAATATGGATGCTGGGATCCAGAATCCCGCCAACATTCAATCCTTTCACCTCTGCTCAATGATCTAATACCCTATGGATGACATTTCTCAAGTTACACAGACATTTAATTTAACCTCAGTTCGGCAGTCACCCAGGGTGGAACAAGAGACTCATAAATTAACTAACTTAACACCGATTTAGTCAGATATACACACACATGAGTGAATCACTAATATATCAATGATTAATTATGAAATCTAATAGAATGGTCTATGTATATATATATATCTAATGATGTATGTACACATAAATATAGAGTTGGATAAAAATAAATTCATGGACAATAAAGATATGAAAATGAGTTATATTTTAAATAATATTAATTTAATAAAAACAAAATATATTAAAATTAAAATATACAAAATTATATAGTTGGAACATGAAAGATTACACTTGCAGGTGTTAATAACTAATGAGATATTATATGTTACATGTTATCTCATTATAAGTGTTCTATAAAGTGTAATGCGGTATTTAAGTTTATGATAATATGCCAAATTTCTAGCTCTTGTGTAGTCTGCTAAATCATATGGAACTTAATAGCCAAAGTTATATAACATAACTTAATAGTGCTCCTATGGCATCTATCTATACCAAGCTAAGTCGAGCACATAATCAGGCTCAGAGATACACAGGTTAGCATGTTAACTTAGATTAGGATATATACTGCCGCTGGAGAAGTGTTTAATATAAAGGGAGAAAAAACTGGTTTACTACAGGTTTACCTATATACTCCATGGCACATATTAAAATATTAATAAAACTAGAAGGTGTGAATGGGTCATTATTCACGGGCTTCAGCATCAAATGCTCGGTTGCCCTATGACTGAACAACTTGCCATGAATAAGAACATTAGTAGTTCAGGGAGTTGGATAAGCATTAATATGAATAATCTGAACCCATGTGTTCCAGTTCTAAAAGAGTTTGCTTTACCCCAACTAAGTGGATAAGTGTGACTCCACCAGCAACTCATCAAGAATCATGCAGCAAGCAGTTAATTATACATAGCATACTTAGTAAGGACACATCCACAGCTTATACATATATATAATGCAAATATGTAAATTATCTTAGCGTGCCTTAAAAATAGATAGCATCTATGTGCATATCTATACAACACAGTTCTCAAATTTAGTATTTCAAATATACTATTTATGGACTAAATTAATTAGTAACCTAGTTTAAGATTATCACCTGCATCTCAAAATATATAAATCTAAGAAGGACAATGTATATTTGAGGGATAATTACAGATAAAACATTAGAAATATGCTTCGAGAATATCTCTGTGGTTAGTTCCTGTGATGTATAAGTTACATATATAGATAGTTATAATTTATAACTAGAGTTATGCAAACTACAAATTTAACTAGAGCACTACTGATTATTATAATATTAATACCCAAAATTAATCATTAAAATAACAACATGATCTCAAACAGTGAGTGAAAAAAATAATAATTCCATTATTTAATATTTATTATAGCGAAGATTTGAAATTATCATTGCAGAACAATAAGCGAAAATTATACTTATAAATACTCATGGTTTAGAGTTATTTGGCATATTAAATACATGTAATATTAAAATGATAAAATTATAGAATAAATTGAATAGATCAGGAATAGGCATAAAAGACCGCAGAAAATTATCCATTTAGTTTAAAATAGAGAGATTATCATAGTTTTACATTTTAAGAGAGAATTTAATATCACAAATTTTACAATCGTACAAGATTCAAACATTAGCGTTTAACAGCTTTCTTTGCAGATTTTAGAAAAGGTGTTTGTAAAGGCAGATTAATAAATAGCTAGCTTAGAGAAGAGAATTGAAAGTCACAGTTTATGATCAGAGCTCTGAGTGGAAATTTACTGGTCAGTTGTCTTCATTGCATTTCTGGGCACTTAGGATGATAAGTTGACACTTTTGGTGATGATTAGACATTAATGAAGATTCTTTCATGGGCTGCTTTGCTGAGGTACAGCTCAGTGTTTTATCGGACCAAAGTTCTTTCCATCTCTGGCAAGGAGCAAGACGTGGAGAGTTATGGCCTACTTTACCCACCATTTTAAAGAACATGGATTTGGTTTACAATTCACTTATTAAATATTTATAACTGCTTGGCTACAAAATTTGAAGTATTTATATTTTTCTTAACTCTGGCCACCTGGTTAATTTTACAAGCTTGACCGCAGTTGAAAAACCCATTACTTTATTTTAAAAAAACATATTTAATTGCTAAAACTAATTTAGATTTTGTTTTTCTACCCCCCCCCCCCTGTAGTTTATTACAACTCTATAAAATTCTGGGAATTCTCATTAAAATTTTGGATTTATAAAATCAAGTTTATGCTATTTTAAGACTATTGCATGACCTAATTTAAAAGTTGCTTACAAGTAAAACTAAAAGCTGCTTTTATAATTAGTGTAAAACAAAAAAAAACACTTATTTATAATTGTTAATTAGAGAAGATATAAATTAGTATTAAAGTTTATCAGCTTAATGTTTTCGAGGATCCATGCCTCATATTCATAGCCTTCATAAAATGTATAATAAAATATATACAAATACAAATATTCAAATAAGCTAGTATTACGTAGCCCATTTCTTCGGGATCTTGAAGCAAGTGTCTTTTCTATTAATGGCATGGATGTTTCCATTGATGTAAAATGCCTCCTTTATTTTTCTTTTGTGATCATTTGATTCTGAGCACAATATTATGGGATTGGTGGGTGTGAAGTTGTGTCCAGATTGTTTAGCATGCTCCAAAAATACAGAGGATATGTTGCTGTTCTTCTGAGCTCTGTTAAATGTGTAAAGATGTTGAGCCAGTCTAGTATTGATTGTAGCTTTAGTGTAAAACTAATTTTATTACTATATATGTAGAATAACAATGTCAGGAGCATGATGTGATTTCAGTAATATAACCATAAAATTGACTAATAATTTAGACTGAAATATTTCTTAAACTAGAAATCTTTTTAAATGAACACATATCTGTAATATATACATATATTATTAAATTAGACTTGCCGTTTGCATATATATGTGCGATCCCATGTATATAGTAAGTTATGGTTGTTTAAATTAGGTACTCTGAGAGGGTTTAAACCTGGCATAGAGATAGGTGTGGGGGTAAAATACATGAAACAAGCAGGTGGATGAAACTGACTTTCAATATATATATATATAAACTATAATATATATATTGTACCCATTCCAATTTAACCTGTGGATAAATTGTAATGTGCATAAAATAAAAACAAAAAAGTTATCATCACATTTTCTTGTAGAGGAAGGGAAGCTGTATGGCACCCAAATTCAAACCTACATGATCAAGTCCCAAAACCCTAGAACAGAAAGAGAAAAAGGGAAATATTTATGCTCTTTGTTTTGTATTGATAAAAAACCAAAAGAATAGTATAAACCTTGAATTATTTAATAGTTGTCTGTAAATATTAAAATTAGAACACATATAAACAGTTGTCTGTGGACACAAACTATTCAGTTAATCATTTTTATATTTTTATTACTAACTTTCTTCAAAATTGATCTATACTTACTAAATTCTGCTTTTCTTCCTATAACAAATTATAAGTCTAATAGTTTTAATAATTTAGTTTTGAATATTAAGTTATAGTTTGCAAAAATCATTCAGATTATTTTTAATAGGCAGATTTTTCTGAATATCTGAGTGTGTACTTGTATTTTACATAAATAAACTTACAGTTACACATAATAAAAGAAAACAATTCTGTTGAAATCATTTTAAGATTTCAAATGCTCTATTGTTATAAAGACTTTATTATGTGTAATGGGTTAATTAAACTCACAAGGTTAGAATTCCAGTTGTCAAGCTGACAATTTTTTTCAGAGCTAATTAAAAGAATATAAAGTTTATGAGGCTAGATTTGAGAAAAAGTGTGAGGTTATTAAGGTAATGGATTCCTTCCAGACCAGTTAATTGGTTAATTATCAAGAAATCATATTGGTCTGGATTTCTTACTAACAGTAAATTTGAAACAGGTGATCAGCTTTAAATTATATGGTTTAACTAATAAAAATCAGGTGTTTCTATCTGTGTGCTCTGTAAAAGACTAAATGATATAAAAGTCTAGCAGTCACGTAGGGAAAAAAATGAAAAAGAAAGATTAAAATTGTCAGAGCATCTTAAATCATGGAAAGAAATCAGACTGAATTGCTGTCCTTTTTTATATATTTTTTGTTTGGAAAGTTTTCTATAGTCTAATGGCAGGCTAAGTGCATATATGTTTCATCTATGCTGGTCCGGTCATCTGCTAACCAATGCATATTTGAAGAGTCTGAGCCAAAAGTATAATACACCTTGTGACTGATTGTTAAAAATAAGATAGACAAAACTGATTGCTCACCTGTATTTTAAAGTTAAAATGAAAATAAGCAAACTACTGAAAAGTGTTAAACCATGCTAGTTCAGTTATGCCATTGGCTAAGTTTAAACCCAGCAAAATGATAAAATATATAAAAAACTGCAAATATCCTGAGTCTATTAAAATAATTATGCTGAAAATAAATGAAGAAACAATTCCAGTGCAAATGGTTCCTATGGAAGCAAGTGACCTCACCATCATCATCACAATAACAGAATTGCAAGCCCAAGCCATGAAAGAATAGGATTATTCCAGTAAACAGCTGAAATTGATAATATACCTGTGCTACAGATTGGTGTAGGTGGTTGCTACAAGATTTATAAACATTCAACAAGCTGAATTTGAAATCTTCAAAAGTGTGTGCCTCAAGAAAGTAAATAAAGGACTGGTAATATGAATTTTAATTATATATATATATATTTGATTATATCAGTGACTATCAACAAAATTTTTAATAACAAATTCTTTATTTTTTTTTATCTCTGAACTTTAAAATCAAAATCAAGCAAAAAGAAGAGTTTCAGTAACAATAGCTAATGCTGTATTGATGATTTCATGTATTCTAAAATTATTATACGTCCACTTAGTGATGTATTTTATTTTGTGAAATGTATTATTGAGAGTCACTACACAGCTATACCTATAGCAAATATAATTATATTACTACATGTGTGTAGGTATAGATCCCTATTGTTTATATGTTGAACAGTTTTTCTTTAATAATATTTTCTTCACAATGGGGAT
Source organism: Epiperipatus broadwayi (assembly GCA_028023455.1). Lineage (NCBI taxonomy): Eukaryota > Metazoa > Onychophora > Udeonychophora > Euonychophora > Peripatidae > Epiperipatus > Epiperipatus broadwayi. Next base: position 13,203,010 of record JAQFVV010000008.1, on the reverse strand, counting down.
CTATACCTACACAATGTAGTAATATAATTATACTTGCTATAGGTATAGCTGTGTAGCCTGGATGTTGAGAGTGATGGAAATGCTAGCTAGACTTGTTGAAATAACAATTAGTGACCTCAATCACTTAGAGGTGGAGATAGATAATTTAAAAGCTCATTTCTGTAAATGCTTTTACTTCTCTAGAATCTGACTAACCTTTTTTTTCTAATTAATCATTTTACTTTATATGTTAAGATTAAATTTATAAGGTTACAAAACTATGTGCGTGCAAAGTGTTTTTTTAATGAAATATTTTTTATTTGGATATAAATTTTTAGTTATTCCCTATCCAAATTGATGTACAACATTATACTATGATAAACATTGGATACTATCATTAAAAAGAAAGGGAGAAGAGTTTAATATTATTAATACTATGATTTAACTATAAACAATATATCATTGTTATTTATATAAATTTTCAGATATATCTTTAAATAGTATGTATATTTTAGTGGTTCAGTAATAAATGTTAATTTGTTTTATTAAAAGAGGCATATATCTTTATTAAGAGTATTTGTTGCTTTATTAGTTATGATCATTCATCATCACTGTTGAATATTAATGGTTAAGTTCTAGTTTAAAAATGATATAGGCAAAATAATTATGAAGTTATAAAAGCTAAATTTTATGTTAGGCATTAGTTCTAAAGCTGTGGATGGAAGTATCATTGTCATTATTATCATCATGTTTTAAATTGCTGATCTAGATCAATGTGTTTAATGGCCATAGCTTAATAATGATTTTCACTGTATTTGTTTATTGTTTGTGAGTCATTATAAGATAATAACCACCATTCCAATCATCCACATCATTCAAGAATGAGGGAATTGCCACCATAAATATATATTGTTTTATATGAGCTAGCAAGACTTATGAGAATGTTGAAATGCATCTATGATATTAAAATCGAAGTAGTAATGTTGTCTGATAAATTTTATAGGCACAACTAAAGTATAAGGATTTTTTTTTGTTTTCTTTAATGTTAGTGCAAATGTGATTGGTCCTAAAATATAAAATTCTACATACTGTTATAAATAAGATACCAAAAGAGGTTCAAATCCAGTACATTTGTAAGTAGGTATAGAATATAACTTTGTCTATGTTTAGCTAACCTAGTGCCGTCCTGATAGACCATATTCACATAATATTCACAGTATAAAACCAAATAAAACCATATAAAGTGGTATTGGATGACCATTGGATTTATTTGGAAATATTTTTATTATGGACTAGTATTATTATTATATTACAAATAGCTCTCACCCACTAGATATTATTTCATTGAGTTACAATGTGTTATTATTCTTGTTTAGGTTACAATGGCTGCCTAACTAAAGCCTGAAATGACTAGTTTATTATTTTGACATCTTTTTTTCTCAACCCATTTTGGAGTTTATTTTGAGACACATTTTTATAATTAAGTTACAATGGTGCTGAACACGGGGCCTCCAGATATATCTACCTGAGAAAAGTAGACTATATAATGATGAGAGATGTGTGGTAAAAAAAATTTTTTGGGGGGTGTAATTCTTTTTCTTATAGAATTGTTTTGGCCATATGTTCTTATTGTAGACTTGTATATGATGATGTTTATTGTTGTTTTATTTCTTCATTGATGTTGAAAAATGAGTACAGCCATAAAACAGCTTAGTTTTTCAATTTTTAAAATAGATGTATATCACAACTTGAGACAGTGTTGAAATTAATGATAGGATCTTTTTTTTTAAACATTTGGTTTATTAATGAATGATTTACTGCAAGATAGTGACAGTCATAGTGATAGTTGTGAATTATGGGATAATAATTTCATGTGTGTTTGGAGAGTTCATTTTATAGAAAGTATATGATTTTGTAGGTTGGATTGGATATTTGATTGTTGGAGTTTGGTTGGAGTTTTGTCATTGCTGTGAGAATGCTATGTATTTGTGCAACCCATAGACTAATCAATCCAATTCAATGAAGCAGTTAAAAACAGTCCTGCCATGATATCAGCCTATGAGTCTCCCCAAGAAAGAGAGCAAGACATAGTTTTCTTATGTATTTTATAAGCAGGGCATCATTTTGGATATTTGTCATGTAAGACTCCAAGAGAGAGAGAGAGCAAGGCATAGTTTTTCTTATGTATTCTATAGTCTGTAAGAATTGAAATAAGCAGGGCATTGTTTTAATATTTGCTGTCTAAGACTCTGAGATAGCAAGATTTATTTTATGTGTTTCAGTCCATAAGTCTTGAAAAAAGCAGGGTATTGCAACAGAGCTTGCATTATTCTATTAAGGATTGTGGTAGCTTAAGGTGATTAAATTGGGATGGTCTTCTGAGTACTCATGATGCATTGTGTGCTTATAGTGCTATGACTGAATTGTTTTATTTATATCACGATTGTGAACTGCTAATCTTTCTGTTAGCTGTCAATATCTGTCAGATCTGTAGAGGAATAGATGAATATATAATATGGGCTATTACAGATATACATGTATGACATGTTGTTGGGTGATTCATTAGATGATGGATATTAAAAGTTTTGTTTGTGGAAAGCAAGGGAAAGCTAGTTGAAAGGCAAGTTAGTCAGTCAGTCAGAGATGTGTCTTGGAAAGGAAAAGGATATATAGGTTCTTAGTTGTTGGGGGGGGGTGCAGATGAAATATATAGAATTTTAAGAAAATGAGTGAATTTAATGATACTATTGAGAGGGTTATGATGATGAAAGCACCCCAGTACCTGGAATTAGTAATTTTTATATTGAAGAGGATGGGGAGATTTCATTTAAATTACCAATGGAGCAATAATGCAGTCTCAAGAATGGAGCAATAATGCAGTCTCAAGCATGGAAACAATAGTTGAGGAGCCAGAGGTTTGCCAAACTCAAAAAAGAAATCACCATCAGAGACGCAAAGAGTGATGTTGCATATGTTCAAAAGTACAGAAAGTTTAGAACAAAAGATAGGTCAATCTGTGGAAAGAAGTATAGAAAGTCTAAAATGAAAGATAGGTCAATCTGTGGAAAGGGTAGAAAGTTTAAGAGAAGACCATAAATAAAATATAGAAAGTTTAAAAGAAAAGATAGATAACTCTATGAAAAACAACAGCAGATTGATCATGGCCTTGGAAAACAAAATAGAAAAATTAAATATAGAGTGCAAAAATAGGTTTATATCATTATAATATAAAATAGAAGGGGTGAGTAAATCTATGTTTCGTCAAACAGGAAGATTGTCAAAGATTGTAGGCATTAAAGATTCAAGTGGAGCAATCTATTGAAGAAATTAAGGAAAAAATTGAGTTATTAAGAATAAAGTCCATGGGTTTGTCTCCCAATCCCTATCAGAAGGAATAGAAAGAAATGCTGAAATAACTTCTAAAGAATTAATATAAGATTAGAGGGGGTGGTAGCCAATGTAGACTCATATAAGGAAGCTACCTTGAGCTATGTGGATCAAATCCTCAATATAAAAAACAAATTTAACATTGTAGAGAAAGAAATTAGAGAAGTTAAGAGGGGCATGGGCAATAAATGCAGGCAAATCAGTCAGTCTTAGAAAAGAATGGGGAGTCAGATGTATAGCCTTAAGAAGGAAATGGTGCAAAGGAACAAATTGAGTCGATCCAGAATGGATCAACATGAATTAGGCATCATGTTTGGGAAACTTGAGGAAAATCAGAAAGTGTATGTCATTGAATACATAACCCCTAAGATGGATGATTTGTACCAGAAGTTAGGAGAATTAAGAGATCATTTCAATGTAGGGTTGCAAGATCAGCCAAATCTAAATTCATCAAAGTGAAACAATGCCGGCATAGGTGCCAATGAATGTAGGGATGTGACAGAATGTAGTCAGTCAAAAAAAAGGATGCCTACTGTAGTTAGAGATTTGCAGGTTAAAAAACCAGTAGATAAGGCTGACAATACAAGTAGAGAAGAGTGTAAAATAGGAGGGTCAATGACCTTAAATTTAATCAAGATTAAGGCCTTCAGTGGGGAAAGCAGAGAGAACTCCTTAGAGTATTTATACACATTGGAAGAACTCTTTTCTGTATGTAGGTTGAATGAGCAGGAAAAGTTAGCAGGCAGTAGGAGGGTCAATGACCTCAAATTTAATCAAAATTCAGTGGGGAAAGCAGGGAGAATCCCTTACAGTATTTATACACATTGGAAGAACTCTTCCATATGTAGGTTAAATGAGCAGGAAAAGTTGGCCATTGCCTGCAACCATCTTTATGCTTATGCTAAAGAGTGGTGGTGGTCTCTGTTTGACAAGCCCACTACCTTTGGGGATTTTCACTGTCATATTGTCATGTTTCTGGAGTGAAGATAAGCAGGACCAGGTGCACTATCAGGTTACTCAGGAGAAGTATAATAGCACCAAGGGCAGCTATATCCAATTTTTCCGAGGGCAGGTAGTTAAGCTGAAAAGTTTGACTGTATTTTCTCTTTTGGAGCACCAGATCTTGAGAATACTCTGACATAATCTTCCCCAAAGCATTGAGCAAACACTTATTGCTGCTGATTGCTGCAGTATAGAGGAAGCATCAGAAATTTTGGATGCTCTAGAGATTTCTGTACTGGATTCAAAGACAGCCCAAGGGTACTAAGGACAGATAGCATCTTATATGAATCCAGCTCATCAGACAAGTGATAGGAATTTTTATAATTATAGGTATGAGAATAATTATAGGGTTAGGCCTCCTAATAAATCCATGATAAATACCCTTAATTTGAATGTGGATTACTTAGAGGCCTTTGAGCTTGGAGAACCACCTATCTAATATAACTGTCCTGTTGTTAAATTGTCTATGGAAGAGACTAGTATAAATGCTTTAATTGACTCTGGTATTCAAGCCTCCATTGTATCAGAAAATGCATATCAAAAGATGCTTCATGTAAATAATTGTATACCCTCCTTGCCCATTAAACAGATACAAGTGACTCTGGCTAATGGAAAAAGAACTAAGTTTACTAACAAACATGTCTGGATTAATTTTAGGCTTAACCAGTCTGAGTTTGGTCACATTTTCTTAATTATGCCTGAATTGGTTCATGATGTCATTATAGGTTCAGACTTCATGATCATAAATAAGTGTAAATTGGATTATGAAAATAAACTTTTTATGTCTACAGGAACAGTTGCCTTTTGAATAGGAATTACCTCAACTCTCTGGTCAATTGTTATGCATCCAAAGCATGCTAGTTGATGTTGGTATTAAAACTAAGATTGATCATATTTTCCTTGCCAAATTAAACATAGGAGAAAAATTATACCAACTGATGTACAATTATAATAGCTTATTTTCAACTGTTTCGATGTAATCAGAGGATATACTCATTGAATTAAATTAAAAGATAATGAACCTTTTCAACAGAAAATGTATCCAGTGTCTTATTAGTATCAGGTAGAGGTACAAAAACAAATAGCCAAATGTTGGGGTGGAAGATTGTTCAAAAATGTTCCTCTGCTCATGTTAACCCTTTAGTTATTATAAGAAAGATGGTACAGTGAGGATATGTCTTGATGCTTGTATGCTGAACCAGATAACTGTTCTTGAATGTGATATTTCTCCACCTGTACATGAACTCCTAATAAAATTTAAACAGAAGTCAATTTTCTCATCCTTTGATCTGACAGCCAGTTATTGGCAAATACCACTACACCATGAAGACCAAAAATATACCACTTTTTGCTTTCAGGGTCAAACTTATGTTTTTACAAGAATGCCCTTGGGTCTCATTAACTAGTGCTGGCTTGATCAGATGTTTGAACATGATTTTTTCAAAACAATTGAAAGAAAAAATCATCATGTATGTGGAGACATTGTCATTGTTTCAAGAAGTCTTACCGAGCATCTACAACACCTACAAATGTTCTTTGAGAAGTGTTCAGCCCATAATATAAAGATAAACCTGGAGAAATGTACAATAGCTGCAAAAGAAATATTTTTTGACATGTAGTAAGTGAACAAGGTATAAAACCCCATCCTGAAAAGATTGTTGCTATTCAAGATTTCTCTATACCAAAAACCAAAAAACAACTGTGGTCCTTCCTCAGTTTATGTAATTATTATCATAAGTTTTAAAAGAACTTTGCTGAGAACACTCAATATTTATTTTTGTTCTTAAAGAAATCAGAAAAGTGGAGGTGAACCACTGAACATACTAGGGAGTTCAATACAATAAAACAAACATTTTTTAAACAAATTATCTTATCTTATCCAGATAAAAAGTTTTTTGTACAAACAGACAGTAGTCACTATGATATGGGAGTAGTTTTATAACAGCTTGATGAATATCAAAAACCTCAGGTATTATATTTTTAGTAGACATTTAAAAAGGGATGAGTGGAACTACTTCATCACAGAGAAAGAAGCCTAGCAGTGATGTAGGCATTTCAAAAGCTATGCCAGTTTTTGCCCATGGGAGTTTAGAATTTTTAAGTAAAGGCTATTTAAATAATGAAAGACTTATTAGGTAGAGTCTATACCTACAACAGTTTTATTACAGTATTGTCTACATTGAGGGTAGTAAGAATAACCCTGCTGATGTTCTTAGTCATCACCCTGTCTGTCTTGTACCCCAAAATCCTGTTATGGAGAATATCTTGATTAATAATAATGTTAAATTAGAGGATATATTAAAATATCATAATTTAGCTGTGATTCAAAAACAAGAACTAAAGTTGGACAGAATCATCTCCATCCTGAGTCATCCCATAACAATAACAGCTCCAAGAAATCTTTAAAGGAAATTTTTGCTAGGTATAAATTAAACCAATATGTTCTCATTATAAGGTTAAGATTAATCATGTTAACCCTTGGAGGATCATGATTCCTAAGATTTTAATTAGTAAATTAGTAAAATATGCTCATTGTAAATATGGCCATTATGGCACTCCAAACATTTGTTGTTTTAAAGGATTACTTCTATTGGAATAAGATGTACAGAAGTATTAGTAATATAATTAAACATTGTCTAATTTGTATTAAAACTAAGTATTATGCAAAGTCGTTTGTCAGTGTTTTACAATCCATAATTCCAGACTAGCCTAATAAATTGTTGGCATGTGATTTCTATGGACTGCTCCCCACATATACGATGCAAAAGTTCATTTTAATAGAGTATATGTTTCTCTAAATTTGTTTCGGCATTTGCTTTACCAAAGACTGATGCCAATGGGGTTATCAGGTGCCTTACCAAACACCAGACTCTAGCCACAGGTAAACATGATGTAATTTTAAAAAATCATGTCATTCCCTTTGTATCCAAGACATGGAAGAAATGGGTTCAAACTCAGAACATCAAGCATGTCAAGTTCTAAACAAAATCCACAGTCCAATCCCTGCAAGCACCTTATGCATGAGCTTAGCAGACTTTATAGAGTACATTTCAGATGATTGTGGACAGTGGGTGAATAAGCTTCCTGAATTATTCAATAGAATGTAACTTGTAATGAGTCAACAGGATTATCCTGTTAGGTTGCATTACAGAAAATGGGAACCCTTACTGATTGAAATCCCATTGCCTGTTGCCCTTGCAGAAATAAATAATGGCAATGACCTTAATAGAGCCAGGGACCAACTTAAACTAATGGGTCTGAAAAGAGTAAAACAATCAAAAAACCAAACCACATCCATTTTAGGTAAATGAGCTTGTGCTGGTGTTCACCACTCATGTTTGCAACCCACAAAGAAACCAATTCAAAAGAGTATCTAAATTTATATGAAGGGTCATTCCAGATTATTAATCAAATAGGAGAGGATGCTTTCATGCTCACTACTCCTCTGATAAGGAAACATTAATGCAAAAAGTTTGATCCCTTATCCTTCAGCAGAATAATCTGTCAAAGATCTCTCCAATTTAAGTCAAGATACAAAATTTCCTAATGAAGAGGGGACTTGGTGGGCATATGGATGACATTTGGCCTTAATAAAAAAAAAAAGGATCTCATTTATGTTAGTTTTATTGGTTCTGAAGATTAAAGTAAAGGTGTGATGATTTTTTTATAAGGGAATGCTGTACCATTTCTAATTTAGCCTCTGGCTAAATGGTAGTAATGTGCATAAAATAAAACCAAAAAGTCATCATCACACTTTCATGTATAAGAGAGTGAAGCTGGAGGGCACCCAAATGCAAACCCTACATGATCAAGTCCCAAAAGCCTAGGACAGAAAGAGAGAGGGGGAAATATTTATGCTCTTTATTTGTTTTTATTTGTTTGTATTGAGGAAAACCAAAAGAGTGGTATATACCTTGAATTTTAATAGTTGTCTTTAAAGGTTGGAAGTAGAACACATATAAACAGTTGTCTGTGAACACAAGCTATTCAGTTAATCATTTTCAGATTTTGATTATTGACTTTCTTCAAAATTGATCTATACTTACTAAATTCTGCTATTCTTCCTATAACAATAATTTTAAGTCTAAGAGTTGTAATAATTTAGTTTCGGAATATTAAGTTATAGTTTGTAAAAATCATTGATTATTTTTGATAGGTGGGTTTTTCTGAATGTTGATCTGAGTGTGTGCTTGTATTTTACCTAAATAAACTAGAGTTACAGATATATTGAAAAAAAGATTTTGTTGAAATTATTTTAAGATTTCAAAAGCTCTATTGTTATAAAGACTATTGTTTGTAATGTGTTAATTAAACTCAGAAGGTTAGAATTTCAGTTGTCCAGATGTCATTTTTTCTTCAGAGCTAATTAAAAAAATATGAAGTTTATGAGTCTAGATTTGAAAAAAAACGGGATGGCAATTAAGCTAATGGGTTCCAGACCAATCAACCGATTATTTATAATAAATCATATAAGTCACTTTTGTTACTAATAGTTAATTTAAAACAGATTGACAGTTTTAATTAGATGGTTTGATGACTAAGAAGATCAGGTGTTTCTATGTGTGAGGTCCTGTAAAAGACTAAATGGTATAAAAAGGCTAGAATCACTTAGTTAAAAAAAAAATATTAAAATTGTTAAAAGAACAAACTAAATTGGGTTAAAATATAAGAATGAATTGCTGTGGAAAGCCACAATTATTTTTTTTTTTTTTTTTTTGGAAAAATTCTCAGCCTAATGGTAGGCTAAGTATATATATGTTTCATCTGTGCTGGGCCACCCATCTAGTAACCAATGCACACCTGAAGAGTTTGAGCCAAAAGTATGTCACATTTTGTGACAATGTTAAAAATAAAATAGACGAAACTGATTGCTCACATGTGTTTTTAAATCTAGAATGAAAAATAAGTAAACCATTGAAAAGTGTCAAACCATGCTAGTTCAGTTATGCCATGACTGAGTTTAAACCCCAGCAAAATGATAAAGTATATAAAAAACTGCAAATATCCTGAGTCCATTAAAATAATTGTGCTGAAAATAAATGAAGAAACAATTCCAGTGCCAAATGTTTCCTATAGAAGCAAGTGACCTCACCATCATCACAGTAACAGAATTGTAAGCCAAAGCCAAAAAAGAATAGGACTGTTTTAGTAAACCACTGAAATTGGTAATATACATGTGTTACAGATTGGTGTATGTGATTGCTGCAAGATTTATAAACATTCAACAAGCTTAATTTGAAATCTTGTTAAAGTGCATGCCTCAAGAAAGTAAAAGAACTGCTAATATGAATTTTAATTATATATATATTGATTATACCAGTGACTATTAACAAAATTTTTAGTAATAAATTTCTTTATTTTTTTTTATCTCTGAACTTTAAAATCAAAATCAAATAAAAAGAAGAGTTTCAGTAACAATAGCTAGTGCTGTATTGATGATTTCATGTATTCTAAAATTATTATACGTATCCACTTAGTGATGTATTTTATTTTGTGAAATGTGCTATGGGCAATCAATTCAAAATTATGTAATATGTTTATATGTTAAAAGGTTTTTTTTAGTAATAATATTTTATTCATAGTGATCTACACCTACACACATGTAGTAATATAATTATACTTGCCACAAGTGTAGCTGTGTAAGCCTGGTTGTTGAGAGTCACATAAATACTAGCTAGACTTGTTAAAATAATGATTAGTGATCTCAATCACTTAGAGGTGGAAATAGATAATTTAAAAGCTCATTTCTGTAAATGTTTTTACTTCTCTAGAATCTGACTAACCTTTTTTTCTAATTAATAATTTGGATGTTATATGTTATGTTTAAAGTATAGGTTACAAAAGTATATGCATGTAAAGTGTTTATTTTTTTATGAAATACATTTTTTTATAAGTTATTCCCTATCCAAATTGATGCAAACATTATAACAACATTATACTATGATATAAACATTGGATACTTTAAAGGGAAAGATGGAGGAGTTTAATATTATTAATATTATGATTTAAATATAAACAACTTTTTATTGTTATTTATATAAATTTTCAGATACATATTTAAATAGTATGTTTATTTTAGTGGTCCAGTAATAAATGTTAATTTGTTTTATTAAAAGAGGCATCTATCTTTATTAAGAGTATTCATTGCTGTATTAGTTATGATCATTCATCATCACTGTTGAATATTAATGGTTAAGTTCTAGTTTAAATATAAAGTTAGGCAAAATAATTATGAAGCTATAAAAGCTAAATTTTATGTTAGCCATTAGTTCTAAAGTTGTGGATGGAAGTACCATTGTCATCATCATCATCATCTTCATGTATTAAATTACTGATGTAGATCATTGTTTAATGGCCATAGATAAATAATGATATTCATTATATTTGTTTATCATTTGTGAGTCATTATAAAATAACTACTATTCTGATCATCCACATCATTCAAGGATGAGGGATTTGCCACCATAAATATATAGTGTTTGATGTGAGATAGCAAGACTTTTGAGAATGTTGAAATGCATTTATGATATTAAAATCTAAATAGTAATGTTGTCTGATAAATTTTATAGGCACAACTAAAGCGTAAGGATGTTTTTTTTTGTTTTTCTTAATGTTAGTGCAAATGTGATATGGTCCTAAAATACAAAATCATACATCCAGTTATAAATAAGGTACCAAAAGGGGTTCAAACCTGGTACATTTGTAAGTAGGTATAGAATATTACTTTGTCTAGGTTTAGTTAACCTAGTGGCACCCTGATAGACCATATTCACATAATATTCACTTAGTATAAAACCAAATAAAACCATATAAAGTGGTATTGAATGACCATTGGATTTATTCTGAGATATTTTTATTATTGACTTATTATCAGATCACAAATGGCTTTCACCCACTGGATATTATTTCATTAAGTTACAATGTGTTATTATTTTTGTTTAGGTCACAATGGCTGTCCAACTAGGGCTTAAAATATGCCATATACCTGAAATGACTAGTTTATTATTTTGCCATCTTTTTTCCTTAAACCATTTTGGAGTTTATTTTGAGACACATTTTTATAATTAAATTACAGTATATATCATAGATAATATATAATTAAATATATTCTTCCAGAGTATTTAGACAATTGACAAAGATACACTGTATCGAAAGCTTGACTCATCAAAGTAACAAATTTTGTTTTATATTAAAGATTTATTATTCTAATAGTTGATAATTGTGTACATACTTTGGTAGATTATATTTTATTATATATATGCACTTACATCGATAATGGAGTTGCGACTTGCCTAGTTAACCCAATCTGGAATAGAATACATAATAATGCTTTCATTTATTTTTTTAAAAAACTGTGAGGATGATCTCTTAAATAGGAGTGGGATTAGTTAACCTCCTTGCTTCAATAAACAATACTATTTAAAGCAATGAATAAAGCTATTCATTAAAATATTCAAGAGGTAGTTTCTGGTTTTGAAACTTTTGCCTATATTAAACAGATTCGAAAGTTATAGTTATTATAAAATCAGAAATGAATTATAGTTATTATAAAATCAGAAATGAATTATTTTTAAAAATAACATATTCTCTCTAAAATATGTTATATTAAATGCATTAATATAATATTTGTATTTAAAAAAATATTGAATTTTAAAAAAAAAATCTGTAAGTGGTATTCTTCCTTTTTTATGAGAATGGTGATATTTCAAGCAGATAAAGAAAGAATTATGATCGTATTTTGAATACTAAATTCTTAAACAGATGCTTTCTGTTATATGTGTGATATAACCCATCTAATCATATTTTATAAATTTGGATAAAGATGAAGTTAAAACAGCTTTTTATAACCTTGAATTTGTAAGTCTGCGGCTTTTTGATGAGGTAGATATAATAGTTTTAAAATATAGGGATGATATGTCATCTCCAAAATTATTGAAATTTAACAATATTGTTGTTATTCATTAAAGTATTATCATTTAATAACTGTGCAAATTCACTATACATATTATTAAATAGTTTAAAGTAAATTAGCAAATTTTTAAAAAAAAAAGTTGATAAAATGATAGTGGAAAAAAAAGTTGTACAATGAAGAAAAAAATAGATAAACAAAAACATTTAGAAATTCTTAAGAAGAATAAACAATCATGACTTGTAAAATTTTTAAGCAGAAGTGCTTTATTACATTATCAACACTATAAAATAAACAAGAAAATTAAGCAAAAAAAAAAAAAAAAACAACAGAGCATTTCTAATTTTATAATCACATAACTATTTTATTTTTCCATCCCAATCATTGTTAAAAGATCTAATGTATTTTTTTATTTTTACTGATTGCTATTTGTCAAATAGTAATTAATATCTGAAATAAATTGACCTTTTTTATTTCAATTTTTATTATGTAATGACAATTGCTGGAAATATACATATATTTTACATATTCAACACTAACACCCATTGTGATAAATATTTATTTTATTAATTTGTTATATTTTTTGTAATAAATATTTATATGTTAATTATAAGAAAAATACATATTTTATTGCTCTTTGTAAATTAAACAATAAAAATTTATTCACTCAGAAGAGAATCCAAACTAGATAAACATACCATATTAAAATAACTACTAGAGCTGATCACCAAACAGAGCCAATGTCACTAGTTATGCACATTGATAAAAGTAAACAAATATTGGTGGAAGTTGCTGAAATTCACTGAATATAACATTGCTGGCACTGCCATAATTAGTAGTGCATTTGAATAGAATCTCAAGTATCACTTAAAATAATTATTTTTGAAAATGGTTTAATAAGTTGTATTTACATAATAATTATGCAAAATATTTGATGATTGTTATATTATTGATATTTTTAAACACAAATTTAGTAATTAATTTTTTTCTGGGGATGCGATAATGCATAAGAATGAAACTATTTTATCAGTAAAGAAGCCATTTTGAAAGACTTCAAATATAAACACATATTTACTAAAAACTCTGTCTTTTTTTTTTCCTCATGTGTCATAGCATCAGCTGGGAAGTGAACCCGCTAAAGCAGCCATCGCTGACCTCTCAAACACCAATGCTAATATATAAGTTAAGCATGATTTTTATAAATAATTATTAAATTTTCACTTATTTTATATTCTTCTGTAATATTTACACAAATTGTTAATTTGTTATATATCCAACAGAATGAATGATAGATTCTGTCATAGAAACTTAGATTAATTGCTAGAAGTAATAGCCAAGGAACATAAAATTATATAAGTGCTAAAAGTGAAACTAACAAAAAGTAACTATAGATTAAAAAAACTAAATTGCTAATAATTTTTTTTTAATGTTCTTAGGCAAAATACATTGATCTTATTTCTTATTATTATTTTTTTAGAGAATGATATAAATTAGAAGAAAAAATAAGTTTATATATTTTTTTGCAGTGGAAAATTGTAACAGTTAAGATGTTAAACAAAAGTTTCATCCCAAACCACCAAAAGATTTATCATGGTTGCATGTTCACTAATTAAGAAAGGAAAAATAAGAAAATATGATAGAGTCTTTGTAAAACTACAAAAAGATATTTTAATAAATTTGGAAAAGATACATTATAACAAGTTTTGCAGAAATTTTTATATGTAATGCTATAAGACAAAATATATCAATCACTTAAGTAGATATTGATCTTATTATATATAAGACTACAATAAATAATGTAAATGAATTTCAATGATTTATTACTTGTCTTATTTAAATGTATTTTATATTTAAACAGTGTTTTGTATGCTTAACAAGAAAAGATTATAAATTTATTATCTTTTTATTAAACACACATAACACTATTTAAGTATAGAATTACACATAAATGAATTAGTGTTAGCTGATATTTGAATTAATAAATGCTGCTATTTCATTATGTCATAGTTCTATTGTAATCCATCTCAATGTGAATAACAACTAATGCAAAACTATTAGTACAGATATACAAATGGAAAAAGATCATAGTATGAGTATTTTTATAATATTTGCTGAGAAATCAAATAATGCTTTGATGAATATTAATGAGAAACATATTGTAAATAAAGTATATATAAAGTAAACATTTCATCTATACCTGTAAATGAAAAAATAAAAATAATTGGGATAGCAAATATTAAGCCACTAAACATTACATGATCACCATTCTTATGCAAAGACACAAAAAAGTATGGATATAGAACTGAGTTCAGATCTATATGACTATACAAGCTAATGAGCTTGAATTGAAAATATTATTGTGTTTTCATTTTGGGCTAAAAGTTTTATAGTTAAGTAATAACGTAAAAGGTGGCTTCTGGAGGGTTGCATTAGATCCTAAGATCTAGGTGAAGTACTCTCAGATCTAAGGCTCTTCTCTGATGAAAGCCACAATCTAAAAACTAGTCTGGGGATATTGGATGAGTAGGCAGTAGATGGGGAATTTATGCACAAACCTTTTTGCATCCATTGATTACTCTGGCTTGCACTGAGTGGTGATACTGTATAAAGAGTTTAGCCCCTGCATATAGCAACTACTCCCGTTCAAATAAAATTATCAACTGAAAAACTAAAATTATATATAAATAAAAGTCTATAGTAGTCTTGCATTAATTTAATGCACTTTGCATTAAAATTACTTCTCTTTTTTTGATGCAGTATTAAATGATATATTTATTAAAAGATTTTCTGAGTTGAGAAAACTGAAAAACAACTTTCAGTATGTTCAAAACTTTAAAAATGACTAATTTCAAGTAACATTCAAATTAAAACTGATCCCAATATATTTTGTTCAGTAAAAATATGTAGAAAGCCATAAAAAGTTTATAGCAAATAATGCTTAATTGCCTGAAAACTGATAGAAGCATTAGAATCTGCCATGATCAGATATATAATCATTAAGAAGTTTCTAAATGTTGAGTATTAAATACTACGTCTAAAGAAAGAATTGGTAGATCTATAAGATTACTCTAAGTTAAAAATTAACTCAGATATTGATACAAATCATCTTTATAAGATTATTTAAGTGCATATAGTTAGAATTTGATATAATTACAGTTTCAAACAGCTTTTATTCATAAGTGAAGAAAGAGACAGAGCTCTAATAACTAAGTGATGGAAATAATTGCATAACTATAAGAAAAAAGTAATTTATATTTCATACTTGTGGAATAACTATGATCAATAAATAATAACACATTAGCAACTTTCTTCATATAATATTGCCACCTAGTGCAAGTCATAGATAATCAACAAATGCTAGAAGAGTAATCATCCAAATTCCCATCTAGTGCTTATTCATCTAATATTCCCAGACTAGTTTCTAGCAATAGATTTTATCAGCGAGAAGCCTTGGATATGAGAGCACTCCACTTAGATTTTTTAAATCTAATGTATTTCTCCACAATCTCTCTTCTTTGTTACTTATAAAACTATGAACCTAAACTGAAAACACAATAATATTTTAAATTCAAGATAATTCACTAGTATAGTCATACAGATCTGAATCTAGTTCAGTATCTACATATTTTGGTGTCTTTGTTTTTTTAATAATCATATTCACCAACAGCCTTTCCCTAGAATTGGTATTAAACCACTATAAAATCACCTTTATTATGCTTGCACAATCTTTTAACACAGTAGTGACTTTCTCTACATAATATCAGTGGTCATGTGATGTTATAGTGCTTTAACTCCAGTAAATGTTTATAACAAAATATTAGACACCAATGCATAAAAATGTGAAAAAATTTCAAATTTAGTTTTCAAATGTCCATAATTTTTTTAAATAAGAATCAATCAATATAAACTACACTAAATAAGGAGATAAAATAAAGGAGCACACACAATATTTAAAGAAGAAAAATAATTACAAACATCAATGCACATTATTTAATTATTGTTGCAGTAGATTTAATAATACAAATAAATAGATATTGTCTAGGACCAGATCTCACTCAGTTTATGGTGATAAAGATCATTGTAAATGCTTCATTCATGTTAAATTCAATTGCATAAAGAAGTATTAAGAATAATGTTTGCAGCAAAAAAAAAAGTAAAAAACATCAATACAGTATCATAAAAGAATTTAAATGAATAACCGATCTCTTATTGTTATATGATTTCTATGATAGAATAATAAATTATCCATGAATAGTTATAATTTACAGTATAGTAAAGAGAACGATTATAGTCCAAGCTGTTAATTTATCTAGAATACTGATTTTTAAAAAAATCACAAAATGTGTTTTACAGCAGTCACCAATAAAATGAAAGTAGAATGATATAATTACAATTTCAGTTATTAAAGTCTAAAAAGTGTTTTAAAAATTGTCAAGCATAGTTGGTTGAGTGGTCAGCATAACTGTCTTACAAGCAGTTGTCCCAGGTTAGCAGGTTCGCTTCCTGGCCGATACTATGACACATAAAAAAAAAGTGTTTTAAAAATTAAAGAATGAATAAATAACCTAGTAATAACTTACACACATTCTTGATACATTCATAAAGTTTTTCAATCATACATGAATGTGCAATAATGATATACAAAGAAAGAAAAGATTGAAATGCAAATATTATATATCATAGATATGTGATGGCCTGCATTCTCATAAACATTTAAGGTGAACTATCAATCTCTGGCATAAATGAAATAAAGATATTATTATTATTAAAAGGGAGAGAGAACAGTAAATGGGGCAGAAAGGATTCCAGTTACATTATTAACAAGCCAAAAATGCTGATACAAGTTGACTTAAATAGCATCAAAACTTTACTAATTAGAAAACAAAACTTAAAAAGATAAAAGATTTAAAATAGAGATAAATTCTGTCTAAATAATATCCTAATAAAGCAATTGAGGAGAAATATAAAGTATAATAATTTTTAGCAGTTATCATAGTAGAAAATAAAAATGCAAAGAAAACTAATCATCCATATAAGATATGGAACAAAATATCAATAGAAAATAAGAACAAGGGTACATTATAGAGAAGAAAAGTTTAATCATATGATGATGATGAAAAGATTCCAAAAATGCAGGGAAATTTTTTTTTTTAGACTTCATGGAAAACCATCAATACAAAATCATATTCTCAAGTCTCTAAAAAAAACCAAGAAAATTACCAAGACTATGTTGTCTAGAAAAGTAAAATTGTTATAGCCAATTAAAACCACAATTTCAAGCCTATAAGCTAAAATAAATAAAAATTTTAGTTTAAAAACTAAATTAAAATATTTGTAAATGCATATTTTTATAAATATAACTGAAATCAAAATTCATGCTTGTAGGATTGTAGCTCCAAGTGTACCTATTGTTATAATGTTAGACATTTAGTACTCACAAATATGTGTTATAACAAATCACAGGTGTGAAGATCAGAAAAATAAGCAAAAAAATATGGAAATAACCCCATTACTAGTTATATGCATTGCAGGGGCATGATTTCAATAATGTGGCTTAATTTCTTGTTATCAAAAATAAATGATGAACATGACTTGGGTAACCAATGCACAATAAAGTATCTAGCATGTAGTAGGATTCCATGCAAAAAACAATTAGCCATTTTCAAACAGATGCAGGAAGCAATATATCTTGTCTTCTCACCCATGAGGGCATCAAATAGACAAATTTCAATTCTAAGTTTTAACTCATGCTTTGGAAGAAATGATTACTGATTCGATAACTTTAAAAATTGTATATGACTTCAATTATTAAAGACAAATTTAAACAAACAGATAAAATATGAATTTCTCCTTCGAGATATATAAAGTGTTAATATTACACTTTACTTTTTGAATATGGAGACAATTTTGAAAACAATTCCTACTTTACTTATTCACACAGCAAGTGGTTAACAGTTCTTTTCATTTTCAAGCAGATTAAAAATTTATTTAAAAATATTTTAAGCATTCTATTGATATTTATTGTCATCACCTGAATTGCAATGATATCATTGATCAAATGCAGAAGAATATATACATAAAAATAGTTATTTTATATATATTTCAGTTTATAAATTATCAGTTATTGTAGATCTACATATCAATAATGATATTATTTATAACTTTGAATTATTTTTGTTAATATGTAAATAAAAAGTTTCAATAGTATTTGATGCTTTGTATATTTATTTTTTCAAAATATCAATATTTTAAAATGCTAGGTGGGATCTCCAAATCTTATATATTTCTAAGATATTCAAATCTATAACATATTGATATTCAAAGATTAACCATTAGCTAATGTAAAATAATTTATTGAAGGTATGATTCCAATGTTATTGTTTTTTATATGAATTATGTAAATAAAGTATAAGAACTTGGGAAAATAAAAATTCTGAAAAAAGCATTCTAATAATTTTTCTGGAATATTAAATTTCTAAATGTTCAAAAACAATATTGAAAATATTAAAGTTTATGCTCACTATTATTATGATTTTTGTAAATTTATGAACTAATTGCGTATAGGTATATAGTTTTGTATTATATGAATTGTCTTATAGAAATTTGTATTAGATTGTTTTGTTTTCATTCTTTTTGCAGTATTATTGGTTAAATATTTATTTATCCTCTTGTTACTTTCAATTACTTAATTTCTATATTAAATAAAAATTTATTTAATCTTGAAGATCTTTATATCAAGCAAACAAAATACATAGCAGAATCGTAGTCCGAATTTAAATTTTAAATACAAAAAAAAAAAAATCGGAATTGTAATTTGGCACTACTGTTATTTGAGTATAAATAAGTAAAGCAGCTTGCGAAAATTCCCTTTTCGATTCCTCACCCACTCCCAATAGAGGATTAGCATTTTCGCTAGACTTGCCAATTGCTAGGTAGCGAGCATATTAGAATTTAATTTCTAGCTTAGTTAAATGTGAGTATATAGATTAATGTGTAAGAACGTTGTTTAGTTTTTAAACTTAATAAAAGTTCTCTCTAGGTAAAAACTCTTTAAAGAAAATAGTAAACAAAAAAAAAAAACCGCGTACATTTATTAATGTATTTCAATTTTTTT
Source organism: Epiperipatus broadwayi (assembly GCA_028023455.1). Lineage (NCBI taxonomy): Eukaryota > Metazoa > Onychophora > Udeonychophora > Euonychophora > Peripatidae > Epiperipatus > Epiperipatus broadwayi. Next base: position 13,183,619 of record JAQFVV010000008.1, on the reverse strand, counting down.
AAAAAAATAAAAAGCAAATTTATGCGTACAAAAAAAAGATTAAAATTAATCAAACAAATAATTATAACTTTTCTACATTTATTCATTTTTCTATAAATCTTTTGTATTGCATACCGACATAACACAATTCTCGACACAAAACTTTTGTTTAATATTTTATTGATGTTGCTTAATTAAAAGTAATTAGTTTTTGCCCTCTTAATCTTATACGTTTTTTAAGTACAGAGTATCAAAATTGAAGGATTTAATGACACGAAAGATTTTTTTTTTTTTTTTACAAAATTTACGATCTATTATTTCTTAATTATTATTTTATAAATACTGTATTAAATTTCCCATTTATTACCCTATTCATCTTTACCATTAAAATAAAATATTATCTCCAAACTTATTCAAGTTTTAAGAATTATCCCATGATTTTTTCGCTCAATTAATTTCTAAATGCAGCAAGGATTTTAACAATTTGTTTTATATAATTAATAACTATTTAATTTAAGTCATTTCTCTTTTAATCAGAAGATAATAGCCGTTATTTGAGCAGTAAAGAATTTTTTTCTTCATAAACTTGTAATCTTTATAGAAAGTAATATAAATCAAGGCACATATATATATATCCATAAAAGTTATGATGAGTCAACAATTAATAAAGGAATAATAATTAATATAGCTAAAGACCACAAAGCATTGAATTTTTTTTTATTTAAGACGTCATTTATAATAGGAAAAAAATCTTTGAATTTTTCAATCAATACAATAGTTTTCTACATCGCTAGAGACATAATTTTAAATATCAATGCTATTTTCTAGAAATATCTTATTCTAATTTAGCCGCAAAAGAGTCGGTAACTACTTTCTCGGCATAATTCAAACACGCATAAATCACGTGACAACTACTCGCCATTGATGCTGGTTGCCAAGACGCTTAATGGATAGACACAGAGTTGAAACAAACTCAGACTCGTGGGTTTTTTTTTTTTAAACTAACCATCGCATTAGAGTTTTAAAATATTTTTTGAATGTGTGCGCGCTATTTTTTCTAATATTTAATCCAAAATGATTCGAACTATATAATTCTCAGAATGATGTTTAATTTTTCCAACTCCACGGATATGTCAGAATCTTTATCAGCCGGAAAAGCATTTCGTCTTACTCTTTTAATTTTATTTTTTGTTATTGGATTTTCTGGAAATATCGTCATCATAATTGCTATCTGCAGCAAAACTCATTTAAAAATTATTGTCTTAAATGTATTATTAATTAATCAAGCAACTATCAATGTTTTGGATAGTGCTACTAATATTTTTTTAATTTTATGGGAAAGTGTAAATAATAGTTTGTTTTCTAATCTTACCGCGTGCCAAACTAATGCATTTTTTATGTGTCTATGCAGTTTTGAAACAGTTTTGGCTTTAATGGTATTATGTTATGAACGTTTATTGGTCATTGTGGGTCCATTCAATTTTAAATATAAATTTCCTCTTTCACACAGTTATATAGTCATTTCTCTAGCTTGGTTACTAGGATTCTGCCTTTCTTCTCCTTTCATCGGAAGCATGATTTCCATTCGACGGTTTCCTGAACTACATATTTGTTACTTTGGACACCAGACTGCTAAGATTTATTTTTCAATTTCTGTTTGTATTTGTATATTAATTCCTTTTTTCAATTTTGCCGTGGCATCGTTTATTTTTATACGTATTCTATTTTTTAAAAATTTGCTTCATTCTCAGAAAAATTTAGAGGATTGTGCCAATATTGTCAAAGAGACTGATAGTTCTGAAATTTTAGGAAGTCGTGCGGTTTGTTTGTTAATTATTTTGTGTACTATTTTGCAAACTCCATTTTTTATTGCAGTATTTAATAGTACAGATCTAAGCAATCAAATAGAAAATTCAAATTGGCTTTCTACTTATGAATTTTCTTATACTAAAATAAAAATAATTTTAACGTGGATGAAATTAGCATATCCCTGCGTTTTACCATGTTTAGCGTTAGCGTTTTGCAAAGACTTGAATCAAAAGTTTAAAAATGTAGTTCAATGCGGTAAGAAAAATGTAATCATTGATAGCTTTTTATTAAGGATAACTCGCGAGGGAAAAGATAATTTTCACAATAACCGAGATATTCAAGCTATAAGTTTTACTGTACCAGTTTTATTTGCGACTTCTAATGGCTTGCATCTTCGTACATGGAAAGAAAATGACCAATCTATCGGCAATACTGCAAAGGAAAGTAAGGTAATACGATGTGATGTCAAAAGCAGCAAAGAACATATAGATGGAATGGATGATGAATCTTTTACTAGCGATTATAATTCCCTAAGCAAAAGTGATTATTCTAGTTTTAACGACAAGATACAAAGTTGCATATATATCACTGAAAATTCTTCGATGAATCATAATAATGAAATAGTAGCAAAAGAAAGTGTTGGCAAAGATAGCCAAAAATTACAAGATTCGGGCAGAGGAAGTTTTCAAGAATCAAAAATTTATCATAATAATCTCAACACTTTAGAATTAATCACAGAGTACAAAGAGAAAATAGATACTAGTGATAATGATGACAACTCTAAGATTAAAAATTATTCAGCCTATACTCTTCCTTATATAAAAACTAAATCCAAAATTCGGTTGAATCATTCTCCAGATTCTGCAGAAACGCATTTCTTTTCTGAGAAAGAAAATATTTCCATTTCTAATCAATTAATTTGCCATGCCAATAATACCTTAAATAATTGTTGCGATAAAGTGATAAATAATGTTGGTGATAATGCTAGACCTGACGACTTAATAAGTTTAGCTAACAAACATGCCACAATTGTTTCGGATGGAGTTGGGGTTTCATTTCATCACGATAAAAAATTCACAAATAAAAATTCAAAAATTGGAAAAAATGATTTAAAAAATGCTAGTACAAAAAAACAAAATAGTATCAATCCTATCAACATTAAAAATAAAAGAACTTGGAGAAATCGAAATAAACTTTCACTAATTACTGCTCCGGTTGATGATTTGTGTGAGCCAAAAGGGAAAAACTTTAATAAGGATTCAAAAGAAAATCAGGAAAAACTTCTGCAAATTAAAAAGGTAAAGTCTTTTTTTTTAATTATCTGTAAATGAAACTACAATTTCTAAATCCACACTTGTTTTGTTGTTTTAACAGTCATATTAATAGATAACAAATTATCCTCCTTATATTTGTTGTCGTTTTTCGACATTTTAATTCTATATTAAAGTATAAATAACCTGATTAATATGGTCTTTTTTTGAACATTATATAAAAGATTAATTTTATTCAATAGAAAAATTGAAAGCAGAAAAAAAAAGTGACTAAACATCTATCAATGGAACTTGAGTGACTATTATAACTATCATTTATTCATATATTCATACACAGTATTACATTTCGACTGTCCTGCAGTCTTCTTCAGAGTCACTAAGACTGCAGGACAGTTGGAATGTGAGACTGTATGCATATATGTACAATAAAAGGTTTTTGCTAAAAACTGTTCAAAGTAGAGTGGATAAATTACATTTATATAAGATATTACAGCAAAATAAAGGAAGTGGTGAATTTGTTAATATATCACTTATTGTTGCTAATGCTTAAATGCTCTGAAAAATATAGTCTGATCATAAGACTAAGTAAATATAGAATTAAAGATTTCTAAATTAGTTTCAGATATAAAGCAAATAGAAAAAAAAAAAAAACCATCTCACTTTTATCAGTGCCTATTTTATTTAAAAAAAAATTAATTTCATCAAATAAGTAGATGAAAATAAATTAAAAAACTCTTTGACTGGTAATAATATTTTATATCATTATCACTTATCTTATTACTATTTTGATACTCGGCAAGAAATTTATTTTACAATGAACAGAATAATAATTATGTATAAAAATATAACATGAATTAAAAGCAAAGTTGTATTTTCATTGAGATAAAGTATTGATGATAAATAATGAAATAATGTTGATAATTAATGGAGGATGGAATGATGCTGCAATAATTGTTCCATCACTGATGGTGCTTTTGTTTCAGAAGCATTATAAATTTAAATTTAATTAGTAACAAGAAGAGCAATGCAGAAAAATAAATAAAAATAACATTAAAAAAATAGAAAATATAAAAGCTATAAGCAATTTTATTCATAATGATTTGAAATATTTGTCAGCTAAAGAATATTCAAATATTTATAATTTATTTGATAGAATTAACTTTTTAAAATAGAATAAAAGTTGCACCAACTCAACTAAAGAATTGGAAAACTATGTTATATTAAAATGGATTCTGTGTAAATATTTTCCAATACAAAATTGAACCATTAACACCCATCCTATTTTTATTTAATTTATTAATTTTTTAAAATCAAACATTGAGTTTTTAAAAAATTCAAGTTGATTTAAATTTTGGCTCCTATAAACTGATTAGATTTAAATGACAAAATGTGCAGCATGTTATCTACATGGATATTTAAGTAAATCAAGCTATAAAAATACAATTAAAAATTTAAATCACCTGAAACAGCTAATCTTTATCAACATCAAGAATTTTTAATCTGCCATCAAGGCAATCTTTTATTTATAAAGGAAGATGTTTTTTTTTTTCTGATCTAATAGTGAAAATTATTGGTGTTGATAAGTGTTGGCTACTTTCATGCCATTCAAAATCAATTTTATTATTTTAACAATAATCAGTAGCAGTGGAATTTTAAATTTAAAAATAACTACTTATTGGTCTACTTTTTTTGTATGAATTAAAAATCTCAATTTGTTATAATCCAGTGTCAATCTTTAGTGTCTACATTACTATCTTAGACAGATAGAAACATGATATCACTTTCTCTTATAAATAAAAGATTGCCTTGACAGAAGACTGAAGGTTGTTGGTGTTAATAAATGTGTAGTATGCATTTATAAACCAATCTATCTATGAACAAGTCAGCTTTATTATCTCAAGAATTTGTATATATAAAAAAATACAATCACTTTATAAAGCAATAAAAAGACAAAAACATTTTAATATAGAAATAATTGGAATATAGTAAAAAAGATGTGAGAAGACACTTTGTTGCAATTATAAGTCATTCAGGTATGAATTTTAAAAACTAAAAAAAATTCTAGTGTAATTTATTAATCATCCCTTTCCTCTGGTTCCTCACTTAATAGTGTTAAAGATTCTGATCATGCATTCCAGATTTAATTCATAAATGGTTTATTTAGATTCCAAAATTTCACATTTCAAATAAAATACATTAATTATGTCTATGCTCTGACAGTTCATATTTACATAATTTTATAATCAGATAGTTTTATGATAAATATTTTTAGTATAATGTTGTTTTTTATCAATAATTTTATATAAAAAAAATTATCTTTATATATAAAAGGCAAAATATCCTTAGGAGTGTGTCTTGACAAAACACTAGTTGTAAGTTATATTACATTTGTGTTATTTTTATTTTTGCAATCAACTCAATGACTTTCTGATCATCCCAGATTAAGTTCAGAGTTTTACTTAATAAAACTAAGATTTTCATTCTATTTATTAGCCAGACCTGAATTCAAACTCAGATCATATGCAATATTTAATTAGAATTGTGCTAGAATTTTTAATACAGACATTTTTTTGGTTTAAAGAAGCATAGTAATTAGTTCATCTGGATGGCATGTTTATGACCTGAGATTCAAATCTGGGCTTGCAGAATTTGAATTTTTTTAAAGTCATAAGCAGGCTTAGATTTTTTTTTTCAAGTATTCAGTTGGCTAGATATACAATATTGGTCTCTAAAATAAATATTTAACTATAGAGAAGAGAGATTTCAGGTTAGATTGAATTGTTCAGACTAGTATTGTAAAAAAAAAAAAAAGATTATAATATGATGTGGTATTCATAACTAGTCTACTTTTATGATTTCTGAACTCATAGTTTATCTTTCTTTTAATATTTGATTAGATAATTTTTATTCTCAGGATTTTTAGTATTTCGCTAAATATCTATATTACAAAAATACATGTTTTTTTTTTCTTTTACAATGATTTTTTTCTGCAGAAAACTTTATATGATGATATTATTTCTTCCCTAATTATTAAATATAATCACTAACTACTAAATATTTATTGTTATTAAAATTTTAAATAATTATCATAAAATTAAACAAATTTCATCTACTAGGGAGAAAATACTGTTAATAAAAAAAGTCTAAACTGTCCTAATAAAGAAAACTATTGTCATTAAATTTTCTGAGCAACAATATAATGTATAATTTCGATTTTTATTAATAGAGGGCATGATAATAATATATTCTTATGTAACATATTCTCATGTCCAAACACTTTGTATAATACAAAATACATAACTTCACATGAATAATTTTAATCTTTAGAAAACTATATTCTTCTTATTGCACATTCCACAATGCTTTATTTAACTATCCCTATAATAGTTTGATTACCTAGTATCATTCTTTAGATCTCACAATCACACACCCTTTCAAATTATGGAAAAATCATTAGTTTGTAATATGAAATAATATATTATTGAGAAATCTAAAGAAGGCTGTTAGGCAATCAAAACTGTTTTAGGAGAATTAAATGAAGCATTGCAAAAAGTGCATTAGGAGGAATATAGTTTTTTTTTAAATATAAGCACTGTAAGAATAATGGACAAAGTGTTGAATATTTTTAAATAATTTTAGCCATTGTTCACACTTTAAACCCTGTAAATAATTTTTCCTAATGCTGTGATAGGATTGTCCTCATTTTGTATTTGATATGTTTTTAAGAGATCGTATTTTTCAATATTTATAATATTTGCATCACCTTCTAGTATCATAAATTTAGATTAATTATATTACATCTATAGAATCATTGATATTATTATGTTAAGATTTATCTTTGATATTTCATCAAACTTCTGTATCCACAGCAACTCTCATCCTGCTATTACTGTATTTCATATGTTGTCTAATATCAAAATTGTTATTTCATTTATAATGCACTTAATCTTCTTTGATCTCTTATATTTAATAATATCTAATTTTCTGTAATAATTTTAAAAATCTGCATTATTATTTCTTCTGAGTTTAGTTCACATTTTTTAGATGGCTCTTTTTTAAAAATATATTCTAAGAAATTGCTGCAAAATGTTTAGTTTCTTTATCTTGGACATCTAAACTTTAAAAAAAAGATAATAAAAGATATTGATTTAATAAGCTAGAATCTCATACAGGATCATCAAAAAGTTTTTATAAAAAACAAACATGGTTGCAATAAAATATTTTCAAATTATTACATAGTTAAAAATAAAAAATTTTTGTCGTAAAAAAAGACTGTCTATTTATTTACTTCTTAAATAACTTCATCTAATTACATCAGTTCCTAACCCTTCCCTTCAGAAGAATTTCACAAATTCTTTTGCATAGAATAGGAGTAAATACACTTTATTTATAAATTTTGTAGTCATACAGGATCATCAAAAAGTTTTTATAAAGATTGCAAGCAAATACTTTATTTGTAAATTCTGCACTTATTGTGTTATCCCCTCTTCTGTAATTCTGTTTAATCTATGAAGCATATGTATATAGCTATAAAAAGACTACTTTTAACTGAAAGCAGATTTTATGATTCTTCTTTGAAATCTTAATAAAATTGAGCAGGGCCAATACTTAATATCCATTCCATATGTTCTTGTTATAGTTATTAATACCACAGATTATTGATATGGTACATTAACATAAATGAACTGCTCATTAATGTACATCACCAGAACAATGAGTTTACTGTCAAAAAAATATCAGGGTCTTTATTCTCAGGTGTCTTATAGTTTTTAATTAATAGTTGGGTTTGAAACAAGAAGAGTGCATTTATGTGTGAATTCTGTTTTTATATTTACAACCATGCTTAATGGTAAACTAAATTATAGCATTCATTTCAAGGAGGCTGTAAAACCATCAGCTAAGGCAGTGTTAAGAATTCCTTGATTGTGGATTCAGGCAGACTTTTTATTTAGCTATTTATAATTATAGATAACTTGAAAATTGAAGAAAGATTGCATAAATGGAAGAACTGTTTAATATTAAATAGGATATTCTCAGAAGAAAAAGTGAAAAGACACTTGATTTGTAAAGTGAATATCCACTTTACTACAAAGTTACAAATATTGGACTCATAAATTGAGTCACTTTCATCATAAATAAAGGATAGTGAAACAATATTATGAAGAATATGATATATCATAGAATGGTAAGATTAATTATTCAACTTAATGAAAATATCAACATGCAAATTACTCATGTTTAAGCCTCAACAGGAAGTTGGGGGGTTTGGTATAGATGTAAAAAATGTTATTGATAAAATCAAACATTCTAAAATTATCATGGGAGATTTTAATGCTAAAATTGCAAAATGAATGAAAGATAAAAATATTGTGGATAAATTTGGTTATGATAAAAAAAATGATAGAAAAAAGGAATTGTGAAATTGGAGAAAAAGAAAACTGTATATTAATAATTTTTTTTGAGAAAACTGCTAAGTGAAAATGGATAAGGATGGATTCAAATTAAGGTACAGAAGAATTAAATTATATTTTGGCTAATAGAAACTATGAATTTTAAAATTGTAATGTTTTAAATATATTCAACAAAAAAATCATTTTAATTAAATGTAAAAATATTTAGTGATGCAAAACTAAAGAGACAAAATCTATTAAGAAATACAATTGTTATCTCTAATCTTCAGAAACATTCCAATAAATAAACTTTAATTTTCAAATCATTTAGAAATATTAACAAGCTTTGAATAAGATCAGTAAGAACATGCTGACATTCTACTAGTAACTTCTATTCAATCAGCCAATACAAAAAAGCAGCAATTCATTTAAAAAGTAACCCATTTTGAAAATTTGAATATCAGAAATTCTGTAAAATGATATGGAGAAGAGAAGAGTTAATAATAAAATATGAAAATATAATTGCAAAATGGTAAAAAAAGCGATAGTATTAGAGAACAAATATCTCAAAATATGAAACAATATTTTGATCTTGGAAGAAAGTTATTTCAGCAACAAAAAAAAAAGTTACCAATATTGCTAAAAAAAAAAATAACAGTAATACCATAAAATATTGAAAAATTATTACAAAAAAACTTTATTGAAACAAAGAACAAAAAAACAATGTAGTCCTTATGATTATGGCTTTTGAAAGTCACAGTATTTTAAATAAGGAAATGAGATATGAAAAATTATATTTATATATAGAAATGAGATATGCATTACATTTTTGAAGGATATAAAAACTCCAGAAAATGGTGGAATAAAAAGCAGTGAAAGGAAAAAAATGTTGTTTAAAAAGTTAATTCCATACATCTAAATCATAAAGATATATCAGATACTATTGGAAAAATACAGTAATGCTATTTAAGAAATGTCAAAAAATAAAATATTAGAAATTACAGTTCTATTCTTCTGACTCTTTTATGAAATATCTTTACTGAGATCATTACAACTCATCTAAAGAGAACTTTGAACCCAAATCAATAAAAAGAAGCTGGATTTCAAACTGATTATAGTACAATAAATCACATATAAGTATTAAGAGAAGTTCCTAGATAAAACTAATGAGTATGAGCTGCCATTATTCTTTAGATTTGATTCTTTAAACATTTTTGTTGTGTAAGCATCAAGACAAAGATCCAGAACATTATCAAATACTTATTATAATCTACAGCAGTTATTATACTACAAGAAATCATTAAAAAGATTGGTAATAACAAATGTGTACAGTCATTTGATATGAATGTTCAAACTTTTTACAGCAGTTTGATGGAAATGAGAAACTAAAGAAATAAAAATAAATGGTTATTTAATTTATCTACATTTTTTAGATATGATTGTTTTTTACAAATAAGGCTTCAAAATTGCAGGAAATGTTACAAGTCCTATCAAATGAAAATAAAAACATGGACAAAAAATGAATGCTAAAAATAGTTAATGTTTAATGGTTTTTCTAAAAAGATGAAATTAGAAATTGATGGTAAGGAATTATAAAAAATTAACAACTAAAAATATTTGGTCATATTATTAATATAGATGGAAATTTAATCAATGAAATTAATCATAGTATGAAATTGTGAATAGTTTTTGGTAAAAATAACTTAAAAGAAAATATGTCTGTATTCTTGAAAAGATAAATTTTTAATAAATGTATTTTATTTGGATGTTCTTGTAGATTTGAGATAAGGAAACTTAATAGAAAAGCAGAATAGAAAAAGCAGTGAGTGAAATAAAGAAAGAAATACATTAAGGATAAGAAAGTCTGAAAACGAAATATATTGTTAAGAAAACAAAAAGATATTCCAAATCTCATTCAAAGAAAAAGGCTGAAACAGAGTAATATTGGACATATTACTAGGTAAAAAAAAAATCAATAAATGAATAACTGAAAATTTAAATTAGTTCCCAAGATAAAGTAAAAGACCTAGAAAAATACCATGTGCAAAGATGAAAGATAAGATAAAAAATTTTGTTGAAATAATTTGGAAAAAAAAGTAATGAATAGTATAAACTATGTTAAGCTTATAAAAATTTTCATGCACAGAAGATTGATAATAGTTAATGATACTACATATTCTAATTTTGTATATGTATTTGTGTCTCCCTCTGTGTGTAAATTAAATAAAAATACCCATTATAAATTAATAATTGTCCTATTAATAAATAAAATTATTAAGTACTAAATTTAAGTATTAGTAATAACAATTGTAAAAAGTTATGTTTATTATTTTTTTCAATTGATATTTTAAATGAGCCAAAAGTAAACATTATCATGTTATATTCTAGCTTATTAATTAAAAATGCCTTCTTGATTTTTTTTTCTTCAGTTACGAAGACATTTAATGTTAGCCAGATTAAAATTACATTGTGTCAAATAATCAAAGAAAACATAAGCTGATATTTGTAAATGAGGCATTTATTTTATATAGCGCTATGTTTATAAATTATAATAAACTAAAGATCAGCCTTTCAAGCTAACATACATGTGCTTTTTATGAATATTAATACTAATAAATGAATACTTTCATTTCCAACACAAGATTGACGTTTTGTAAATTCTAGAAAATTTTGTGGGCGTCATTTATTCAGACATAATAAAAAGTAATTTAAAGTGATTGGTTTATCCGCATGCTTTCATTTCCAGTACTTAAGATTTTCCCATATATAAGCATTTGGGTTGGAAGAATAGGTGGATTCATTCTATTCTTTCGAAAAGACTTTATCTTGTGTTGGAAATGAAAGTATTCATTTATTAGTATTAATATTCATAAAAAGTGCATGTACATTAGCTTGAAAGGCTGCTCTTTACTTTATAAGCTGATAGTATATCTTTTTTTTTAAGTTTCTATATTTTTATGTAAAACTGGTATCCTTTTAATTATTTCTCAGTACTGTAGCTCAGATACCCAGTATATATAACATTTAGTTTCTTAGGTAATATATTTTTCAAATTAATCTATTAACATTAGGTGGACACATAAAGCATTATTTAATTTTTCATATATATTTGTAATAAAGTTAGCTTGAGCATTTGAAATATATGGAATCTATGACCATTTTTATCATTAATATTTTGCCTTTTAAGTTACCATACAGAACAAAATAATTCATCTACTATTAAACCTATTTCAATCAGCTCTTTTGTAAAATTTGTAGTATTTTATGATTTCTCACTTTCATAATGTCACAATTTTTCATCCAAAACAAAAAAAGATTTGCCATTTTATGTACAATAGGTATTTATGATTAACAGTATGTATATAGTCTCCTTCTTATAATGGCTTAACTAAGATTATATTTCAATAAACAAGCATATATTATCACAGATATATCAATGTCTATAATATTTTTATTCTGTTACATTCCAATTATCCATTTTAAATATTTAACTTTTTAAATTTATTCATAGTCATTTATATGATCTTCCTTTTCACAAACAACATATCTTCAGTATATCTCATGTAAATTTCAATATCTATAGTATTACTAACATTGAAACAAATTTATGTAGCCATATGAAGATCCATGGTATAACTTTTAGATATTTTATCATATTGGTTTTTTTTAAATAGCTATATTGTCTTCAATAAACTTTTAGAAAATCATTGATAAATTTTATAGTGTATTCATTAATCTTTTTATTTACTAAATTTTGTTCAATAATTTTTATGGAATCTAATCTATCAATGAAACTATATAACTCTATAATATCCCAAAAAAATTCAATAATCATTGTTTAAATTGGGGTTGTAATTAGTTTTTCTTTTAGTTAATCTAACTTACCTTAAGTCATGGACTATAATATTTTGAATAATATATTGGTTAAAATAAGTAATATTTGGAATTGATTTGGTTTAACTTTCATAAAGAATTCATGGTCTTCAGCTTGAAGTGATTTGTTTTGTAATGTATTTATATTCACTTATTTGCTCACTGTGGGTATATGGTAAATTATCTCTGTCATGAAATGACTTTAGTTTTTAATGGATGTATTACATTATGACAAACTGTTTTCAGATGATCTCTGATGTAAATAATGCCTTATAACTGATCTAGAGAAAGAATAAGCAGAATATTATTAGTAATCTTTTTTGGTACCCAATTTTATCCTAATGTCAAAGAGATCAGATTTTAATTTGGAAATTCCCACAATGATTCATTGCCCAGTTTCTGATACAATGATAATTAATATAGCAATACTTTTTAAAGTATTAAAAAAAAACATCATTAAATCTTAGTATAGATAATATAAACAGACAATATCAAATTATGATTATGATTACATAGTAATTGTGATACTCATTCAGTGTAAGGATTTTCTTTTTCACTATTATATGATTCCTCTTTGAACTGTATATTGAAAGCAGAGAATATCTTATTGGAAAAAGAAAGATAAAGCCTCTGGAATAAGTTAGTAAATTGTATTCTAAATGCTCAAGGTCAGAAACAATATGGGAACTCCCTATAAATATATTATTGGGAAACATTTTACATTGAATTAATAAAATTTTAAAAATATATTTATAACATAAATAATGTAAAAATTATGATAAATTAAGAGAATTCTATTTAGAAGGTAATAAACTTCCCCCACTAACACCATACATAATATTAAATCAATGAGGTTTAACATCTAATATTAGCACAAAGTAAATTATAATATTTCATAAGTGTTAATAAGATTATCAAAAGAAATAGCTGTAAAGGGAATGATTTAATATATTCATGCTTTCATTTCAAGACTCTTAAGATTGGCCTATATAAGTGCATTTAAGTTTGAAAATAAGATGTCATTCTTATTTTTTCAGTCTTTATCTTGTGGCAAGAATGGTAATATTCTCATATTTAACATAACTGATTTAATATTATGTACTGTGAGAGAACTTTATTATCTTTTAAATAGAATTACAATCTGCCATTGCACTAGTAAAATTCATTGATTATTAAATTAAGATAACTAATTTTACAGATTTATTCTGAAATTTAATAGAATATTTATTACTTTTTTATAGCTTTATTGGTAAACAATTCAACATGGTGCAACTACAGCAACTAAAATGTTTTGCTTTTTTTTTTATTCTGTAAAATTTTTATTAGTTTCAAAACTTGGATCATAAATAGCCTGTTTTTCAATTATGTCTTCAAAGTCCTTTATTTCAGCTTTTCTATTTTTTATAGATAATATTGCTAAAGAATTAAGTTTCTCTTGTGACCTTGTGGATCTGAGATATTCTTTAATAAATTTTAATTTACTAAATGAGCATTCTGAAACTGATCACAATAACAGGAAATATTAAATAAATCCTATGTGCAGTGCAAATATTGGGAAAATTTTCATTATATTTATTTTCTATACCAAATTTAAGCATGATGAATGGTTTAATTTTGAATAAAGATTTATTTTCTATTATATGAATAAAGATTTATCATTTATTATATTTCTTATTAAAAAGACTTTGTTCATACATTTTTTGTCTTCATTAAAAATGTGTAAAGATTTTTCACAAAAAATATCCATATATTCTTTTAGGAGTTCTGGAAAACAAGTTTTTTCAAGCAAATAATGAAACATTTTATAATTTTGTAAAATTTCAGAACTTACTTAAATTTTTTGTCTATTTGACAAATTAAAAAATTTAACAAAGGGTAAAAATACAAAATCTTATAATTTGCCATGAAATTGTCTATGTTTCATCAATACTTATTTCATTGAAAAACATTTTTCTTTATATATACAATACATAGAAAACTTTGCACTTCAACCTAGTCCTTAAACAATTTATCTCTTCTAATGATTTTTGAAATTCACTATTTTTTATTTCTTGGAGTAAAGTTTTTGTACTTATTTAATAAGTGGAAAAGCAGATAGATTTTAATGTTATATTTTTATGCTAAAAAATGTTTATTTTATTTAATGCATTTAAAATACTACACCAAAGTAAAAGAAAAATAATCAAAGAAAATTTAGTAATGTTTTCTTGCACACCATTTGGTTCCGAAGCAGTGACCAATCAAATAATGTATTAACAAGTTCATTCAAGGCAAATGTAATTTCATTCATTTAAAGCTTTCACCAAATTGATTTATACTTCTTATCTGATAGTACCTAATGGTTTTAATTTTTTTTTTATGTTTTAATAATATTGTCAAATGTTTGTGTGAATCTGCAAAGAAAGTAAATAATCTTCATATAATTCCAAAAAATTTTTTTGATTCTATAGTACTAGTTACTGTATTGTAAAAAGTCAGGTAAAATTATTTTCTACACAAGGTACATAAGATGCATTTTGATTTATTTTTCTTATTCTTATCAGTATTTTTTTATATTATTCTTTGGATGTAAGCATCATTGTCAAAGGATTATCCTCTGCATACCATAATATTTATGTGGGATGATTTTAAAATATTTAATCACACATCAATTGAATCATATACTTTTAAAAAGTCCAATAAATAATTCTTTTATTTCCATTTTTTTTATTGTAATCAATGTTAACATATCTTAAGATAACAGAAGTTTATTCTATGTGAGATATATATAGTATACAATCTATTTGAACACTATAATATTTGATAGCCTTTACACTTTTTATGATTTTTTGTTATTTCAGTAGACATCATATTTAAAAATAAGTTTTGGGATTGATGTGGTAAATAATGTACCATTCACTTGTTACTATCTTGAATTTTCTAAATATGTTTTAATAATATATTTGCTTAACAATTCAATAAAACTAAAAAAAATTCAGTTGTTTCATTATCAGTTCTGAATGCATAATCTAATGTCTGCAATGTGTTGAAAAACTTTTTTCAAATACTGCTGTTCAGTTTTTATAAGTGATTGCATTAAATTGTCAATAATTTGATTTAAATTGAGTTTTTAAATTAATTTTTGCCACCTTATATAGCATTTAATGTATATTTTTTCTTTTTCATGAAGACATATATAATGCATCCCTCAATTTTTGACATGTTTTTATAGCCATTAACAAATCTTGATGTTGCATTTAAAAAAAATCAAATAACACAACAAAAGCAATAAACATTGTTTTTCAATATCAAATATAAATCAACTATGCATTTGCTTTTTGCAGTTCACTATATCTATAATTTAAAAAAAGACAGTTTTATTTTTTTAACAAGTTTTTTTTGTTTACATCCAATATACATAAAATAAATAAAATATTCAAAAATTATATATAAATGTTACATTTTTAGCATATGATTTAAGAAATCTGCTCATTGTTATTAGTAGTTAACTATTATTTGTCACCCCATCCCTTCTCAAGCTTAATATAATTCACTTTAACATTTTATTTCAAAGCTATAGAATAAACTTTAAGCTTATTAAATATATAGTATGTACATATAATTTATTATTGATGAATATGCCATAAATATTACAATTAATATTAAAAATACTAACATATTTGAAACAATACTACAGTTAAAATGTTTGCATCAATTATTATGTAACCTCAAAATAATCTTAGTTATCTGGGAAAATGTTCATATATATATATTTTCATGGTTCATACTAGTTTTTTAATTCTTATTAATATAATTTATTTGATATTTTTGACAGAAATAAAAATTATATATTATTAAAGTTACCATGCAAAATGAAATCATTACAATTTTAGGATGAGACATAGAAATAAATTAATGGTTGTATGTATTTCCTGTTTAAAGATAAGTAGTATAATAAGGCAATGAAGCAATAATCAAACAATAACACTTGACAGTACTTTTGCTAGTCAATCTTTCAACACAATTTATTCTAGCATGTGAATTTTGAAAATTCCATCATAAACTTTAATATTTATCAAGATAAAAAATATTAAGTAATGTTAATTTAAATATTTAACTTATACAAGCTCTAAGTCCAAATAAAATCCATTGTTATTCTTGTGTATGATTTATAGTTCATATTTTATATCATTTTAAAATTTAATAATCTTTACAAATTTTAAAAATGAAATCTTCCTTCTTTTGTTTGTGTCCTAATGCAGGAAAAGGGGAAGTTTGCTATGTGATACTATGATTATGCAATAAGTATCATCCTTATTGGCATTTTAATACAATTCATTTTACTACTTCAGTATTTAAAGCTACAACATTAATATTAAAGGAAAATAAACTCAAACTAGTAACAATACTCTAGAAGCCCAAATGACACTTTTACTTTTGATAGCTGAGTTCAATCCCTTTAATAGTACTTATCCTCTTTTTTATTTATCAAAACGTTATAAACTTTTCCAATAAATGAAATGTAAATACAAAATTAAGTTTTTATTTGAATTAATTTTAAGTTTATATTTGAACTGAATAAAAATTATAAACCAATTTTAATTCTATCTGCTCATTCTAAAATTGTTTAAAATTATATCTATAATATTAAACATGATATTCCAAAAATCATAAATAATTTTTAGCATGGATTTATTCCAACTAAATCATGTTTAATAAATCCCCTAATAATAAATGATAATATCTGCTTTGCTCTATAGCAAAGACTCAATACAGTTTATTTTGATTTATCCCAAATATTTGATAAAATAAACTACATCTAATTATTAAAATTAAGAGTATAAGGATTAGATGCAAAAGTATGTAATTGGTTTAAATCTTATTTAACTAATAGAAAAATTTGCATTAGTTTCAATTTTCAATTTTTTTTTACCTTTCCAATACTCTGACAAGTTCCACAAGATGGATCTTTAATCATATTACTTTTTAATATTTACATTAATGATGTAATACAGTGGTGCATAACTCATGGGCTGCCCCCCCCCCTAAGAGGGTCACATAAAAATTGTTGGGAGTCACAAAATTTTTAAGAAGTTTTCTTAAGTTTTGAATAGTGATTTTTTTTTTCAAATAATTTGATTTTTAAAAATAGATAAAAATCACATAAAAATAATTTATTTTTATAAATATAATTTTGTTTGTAAATATACAATTTGTTTCAAAATTTTTATTTCAAAACATATGTGCTTAATATTTTAATATTAGGAAATATAAATTTATATATTAGTTAAAAGTATTATTGTTTTATTATGAATATTCTTATATATTTATACTTATAGATTAGGCATGATAAAAACAAGGTATTGCATTAAATTTTCATTCAAGGAAGGGATCACAAGTGTAAAAAAAAAGTGCACCACTGATGTAATACATTACATAAAATATATTAAAATTTGTTGGCATATTCTGATATAAAATTGTTTAAAATAATTAATATTTATAAAGATTTCAATTTAATGCAAAATGATATTAATAATTTCACAACTTGGTATAACAAGGATTAAATGTTAATAAATAATAAAAAAATATAGGGTTCTACAAATTTCACAATAATTCAAATAGATAATAAATAATTATTATACTAATAATTCAAAAACAATTTAGATGGCAATCAAAAAGATTTGCATTTTATCTTTGAGTCTAATAGATCTTTTAATATTTAAGTGAACAAAACATATCTAAATGTTATAAAATTATTGAATAAATTATTGGATGTAGAAAGTTATTTTATCAAGTCAAAAGAATTTTGTTTCATATATTAGTTTTACCAAAATTATGATTACACAAATGCCTCTGAAATATGGAATATAAATAATATATATATGAGATATGAAGTCTTTATAATAGATAACTAAAATTGATTTATTTAAAAATGATTGTCTTTTAATAGAAATTTGAAAAACTTTTAAAGATTTTAAGTTTTTATTTGATATAACCAATGGAAAAATAATATTAATAGATTCTATTTCAACAATAAATATTAAAATATATTATTATAGTTTGAGAAAACAAATGCTTATGAGAGTATTAGATCTTATATTTATCTTTCTATATAAAGTACTATGTATAGCAGTGGTGTACAATTCATATGACACAAACCCCTGAGAGGTCACATAAAAATTATTGGAGGTCATAACATTTTAAAAATATATTCTTAAGTTTTGGATAATAATGTCTTCTTTTTTTTTAAAGGATTTAATTTTAAAAAATAGACTTAAAAAAATCACATGAAAATACATTGTTTTTGTATGTATTATAATTTTTTTGCAAGTATGTAATTTGTTTCAAAAATTTCATTTCAAATCATATGTGCTTAATATTAAAATATTAGAAAATATAAATTTATACATCAATTAAAGCTATTATTATTTTATAATGAATATCATTACATATTCATACTTATAATTTATGCATGGAAAAAACAATTGATAAGACATATCAAATTTTCATCTGGGGAAGGGGTTGCAAGTATAACACCACTGATATAGAGTATAATTAATATTCAAAATATTCTTATATAAATACTAATTTAAAATCTATATCAAAATGATTTTATCAGATTAATTACATAAATACTTTTTTTGTTATATGAGTATTATAATTTTAATGCATTATGGACTATAAGAGAAAATATTTGTAGTATAATCATTAAATAAATGAGTTTATAATTTTTAAATATTGTATATTTTAAAATCTTTGTTTTTTGGATTTTTATCAATATTTTTTAAACAGTTAAAACATATTTAAATAATAAAAAATAGTCATGATGATGTTTTTGAAGTATTATATTTATTATAATAATTATTTAGATAAAAGAAAAATTAAAAATTATATTTTTTAGAAATATAAGATCATTTATTCTAATTTATGATGTTAACAGATTATTAGCTTTTAATATTATTATAAATACTGAATTTGTTTCATGTTTGTATTATTATTATTATTATTTTCCAGAGTAAAGAATATTGAATAATGCCATATATCTACTAGTGTCAAACTCAGATCTGATGACTGAAGACCACAAGAACTTTCATAGATAATTAATCTGAAATAGAATGATGCAGACATCAAAATGAATTCAATGAAAAGAGTTTTATTTTAAAAATTTAGTTAGGATTAAATATTCAATGTTTGTACATATTTTCTTTTTGTTACAATAAAATATTTAATTTTGTAAAAATTATTATCTTATATACACATATAAACACATATTGTAAATGATTATTTTCTAAAATTTGTAAAAAATCATACTAATACCTTCATATAAATTAAATAATTTATCACATGAATGTTTAATTTTTGTTTGTTGAAATGTATATTTTTAGATGCTCGAAATTGCTTTTCTTTACAAAAAACTATTATCTGTTTAGTTGTTTAAGTTGCTCAAAGATATATTTTTTTATTGTGATGGAGTCTATGTTAACCTCTCCTTTTAACATCTATCTGACTTCTGTTTCTTTTTTTTTAAATAAACTAAACAGATAACTTTTTATACAATATATGGATATTTTTAATATTTTCATAATAATACACACTAATATAAACAATGCACTATCAGTATTCTTATACTGAAATCAATATCTAATATCATGAACAAGCAGTTAATTGAATAAGCATTGATTTAAATTTAAAAAACATCATTGTCTATAATAACATTTATAAAATGCATTGAATTTATTAATGTAAATGAAATATCAAATATCAAATCATTCTCCCAAACTTTAAGAAATATCAGTTACACCTTATGTGAATAAATATATTACATATTTATCACTTTATTTTGCAGTAATATCTTATATAAATACACTCTATTTTAAACACTTTTTATTACACTTATATTTAAGACTATGTATATAAGTACAATAAAAAGTTTTTTTTGCTAAAAAAAGTAGAGTGGATAAATTGCATTTATAGTGAATAAATATATAAAAGTCTGAATCTCAAGCAGCCAGTCCAAAAGATATCTCTTGAACTGTAAGATGCAATGATGTTAAATATCAACCATCACATGACCACCATTCTTTATTCTTTCCTGCATCCATTGATTACTCTGGCTTGCACTGAGTAGCACTACTGTAAGGAGAGTTTTGGCTCTGTGATGTTAAATATCAAAACACAGACTTAATCAAACAATAAGTTAAAATTTAAATTAACAATAATCTTAAATTGCTCATAAACAAACATATTTAAAATATGTAAAGACTAAACATTATTTAAATATTGCAAACTCTCAAATACCACTAACGAAATTAAATATCAAATCATTCTCCTGAATGTTAAGAAATTTCAGCTATACTCTTTCTGAATAAATATATAAAAATCCAAATCTCCAGCAGTTAGTCCAAAAAGTATCTCTTGAACTAAAAGCTTTAATGATGTTAAATATCATCCATATTTGAATAATTAACATCATTGCAACATACAGTTCAAAAGATACCTTTTAAAACTGGCAGCTTGCAATTCGGATTTTTATATATTTGTTCACAGGGGTGTAACTAAAATTATTAATATTTGGAAATCATTTGATATTCAATTTAAGCTAGCAGTATGCACTGAGATTTACTTATATATTTGCGTTGGGAGTTTTCAGAGATTAAAATGATTAATGTTTAGTCTGTTTTCTATATATACATATATATATATTAAACATGTTTGTGTATGAGAAATTTAAAATCGTTGCTAATTTAAATGTTATACTATGTTTGATTAAGACTATATTGTGATATTTAACATCATTGCAGATGCAGTTCAAGAGATACCTTTTGTACTGACTACTTGAGATTTGGATTTTTATATATTTATTCATAGAGGGTGTAGTTAAAAAAATTTACCATTTGGGAGAGAGATTTGATATTTAATTTCAGCTAATGGTATGCATTGAGATTATTTCTTAAGATAAATGAGTACACAATGAATAGAGACTGAATACATATATTTTGCAATATTAAGATTATTACTTACTTTTGAACAAGAATAAGTTTTGTTAAATAAATGAAAAACGATCCATTTCTAGGATCATGTGCTTAGGGTTTGATCATATTGATCTTCTTTAGACTCAATATATATATATAAAATATATATATATATATATATATATATATATATATATATATATATATATATATATATATATATATCAGAGGTTTTTCATATTTAAAACTAAAATAAGCATTATCTTGTCATGTATAGTGTCATAACATACATTAATATTAAAATGAATATTTTATAGATAAAAAGATTTAAATGCAATTTTCATATTCATTTTCATATTCTTGTTTACTATTTAATAGTATCAATGTTTTAATTAGATTTCACTTAGCATCATCTGGGTAGTATGGACAATTCAATATTTGTTACAACAGCTAATCATCACCCATACATATATTTACAATGTCTTGTAGTATTTGAACTCAGACTTTCACATGACCTACAACTCTCAGTGTCATCTTATATTGCTGACCCACCTGATCACACACATGTTGAAAAGATAAATAATCACCAATATATGTATTTTGTCCTAAACCAGCACTCATTAGTTGGTCCAGATTACCATCTCCACACATATATACAATCAGTACTCAGCTTTATATTAAAATAGCCAATCTTTATACTTTAATGGACAGGCTTCAAACTACTCCAACTCACAGCTATTCAGCTGTCCATTAAAGTATGAAGATTGGCTATCTTAATATAAAGCTGAGTACTGATTGTATATATGTGTGGAGATGATAATCTGGACCAACTGATAAGTGCTGGTTTAGCACAAAATACGTATATTGGTGATTATTTATCTTTTCAACATATGTGTGATCAGTGGGTCAGCAATATAAGATGGCACTGAGAGTTGTGGATCATGTGAAAGTCTGAGTTTGAATTCTGCATATATTACATATGTAAATGCAGGTGTAAGTCTGTACAATGTATTAGTGTATTGTAGTGTAAATGTAGATTATTCATATTTCATGCAAACTATCTGGATTCAAAGCAAATAATTTTCACTAGATTTAGAATTCTTTTAGATATCTAGACCCATAGCCAATTAATCAATTAATATGACATAGTAAATAAATATCTAGCTATTTTCTTCTAGAGAATAAAACAAAGATGAAAACTACTCAAACTTTTTCCATGCAGAAATTGACAAGCTTTCTTCTTCAGCACTCATTAGAGAAGATTTTGTCTTGCAGGGGGATTTAATAGCTGCTTTATATATATATATATATATATATATATATATATATATGATAAACAAAAACCATATATAAAGCTCCATCTGTGAATATATATATATATATATTGTACTATTTACATATATATGGTACAAGTGTGTTGGCATTGGGTAAGATTTAAAAGCTAAATGAAGTAAAATTTAAAAATCATCAATGGAAGCAATTTAGTTTTTTTTTTATTAGTTAGTATAATTTATTTTTTTAGATACATACATGAAAGTTATTTGTGTTTGATATTATCTATTTAATTAAAGCAAAGTTAAAATTGGAGAGAATGGAAACACATACAGATTGCTAACCCAGATAGACAAAAGAAAGTGATTAAAATCAAAGTGATGTTCTTAATGACAATTAGAGATGGCTGAAATAATTTATAAAAAAGAGAACTTTGTATTTCGAAAGCAAAAAGGAATGTAGAAGATTATCAAATTGTATTTTAGCAATAAAACAAAGGATAAGAAGATATGTGCAGAGATTTCAATCTGGCCATAGATATAAAAGAATCGGACAAGTTTAGAGAGGGTATTTTCTTGTGTTTTTCTGGCGGTTTCTTGTGTGCAGCATTTTCAAAGCTGTAATAAAATGCTTCCAGCCAGAACTACTATGCTGAACCTAGTTGTCATGTGAGTAGAAATTTATAATGTGTAAAATAAGATCTAATCTACCAGAAAATGGTACAATATATATAATAACAGGATGAGGAATAAAAGGTGAACCTGGAATGATCAAAACTCATCATCACTTCAATTTCTACAAAATTTAAAATTAAGTATCAATATTTAAGTAAGATATTAAAATAATATTTAATATCACTTAAGTAGAGCATGATAGATCTTGGTGAGATCACTCTGAGAACTCACTAAGTCACTATCATTATCATTAACCATAAAAGTTCAGCAGCATTAAATATAAGTATAAGTAATATTCCATCATTATGAGTGATCAACAATCCAAATAAATAAAGTCAATCTTGTGACTATATTTGAAATGGATCCATAGATCAGGCCAACTTGTTAGCTTTTGCCAACTTGGGGCAATTATTTAAACATAATTTGGAAGCACAAACTAAGTGTTCATCCATCAGAATACATAATCAAATATGCTGGGATATTAAAACATGCTGATCATCATCAATGTGCTAGCCACTCAGTACCATTAATCTACTAACCAAATATAAACTTAAATTCTAATAGAGACTGAACTAAATAAAATGTATTGCATAGACTTTAAAGAATATACTCTTAGTGCCACCAGGATTAATCATAACTGGATGCATGTACACTAATATGCACCCCTTTTATATATCAGACCATTATGCATGAATCTAGCTCAGGGAAAATAAGCTCTATAACTTACTGTTATCAAGAAATGATGCAACATATAAGATTCTAAAAACTATTTCGAATCAAGTTCACTGGAATAATTTTAACAATGAAATACAAGTTCATTAATAACAATAAAAAATGAAATTAAGGTCTTTAGAATCTGGCTATACACATATAATTTAAGTCTTCTGATTTTGATTAATATAAAAAAAACTGATTTTCAATAGTATCTGTGCACATATGTGTGATATAATATAAATGAATATATTTAAACTGTCATTTAACAATAAAAAATGATTAAAATTTACATATGTGTTGATTAATATGAAAACAAAATTCAATTTATTACATTGTGATTTACATATAAGTTCATATATATAACACCTATATATATCTGCACACAGACATGTACAATTTCTGGAGATATTTGAATTATCATATAAAAATAAAATAAATGATTAAAATTTACCTACACTAGGTTTACATATATATATATATCACCATACAGAAATGTGGTATAATATTGTCAAAATAAAATGATTATTAAAAATATATTTCACAATTAATTCTTTTTTGAAAGTATATAAAAATCCAATCATTATTTTAAGAGTAAGTTTTCTCTTTTTTTCTTTAAAAAAATCAATCTTTGACAGGTTAAGGTTAAGATTAATTAGTAATTTTTTTTCTTTCTTTAGAATATAAAATCTTATATGAATAATTTCTTTACTTTTTGATTTTTAATCCAAGCAAAATTATTTACTTTTATTACTTTTTGAAAATATATATTTTAAATGTTTTTTTGTCTTCAGTACACGATTTAAAATAATATCATTCTCTCTATATATATATCATTATCACAAGTTGCTCTTAATTATAACATCTTTAAACTTAAAACACAGATTTTCATTATTTGCCCATATATAAGCATTTGGGTTGGAAAGAATAAGTGGATTCATTTTATTCTTTCCTAAATACTATATCTTGTGTTGGGAGTGAAAGTATTCATTTATTATTAACACTCGTAAAAAAGGTGCATGCACAATAGCTTGAAAAGGCTTATCTTTAATGTATTACAATATTTGTTTTTCTTCAATAAATGATTTAAAATAATATTCTTGATTATATATCTCACTTTTAAAATTCATTTTAAACCAAAGAAATTATTTAAAATTTCTTTCTCATTATATATAATGTTACTCACCACCTATGCTTCATGTATATATGTTTATATGTGCTTCTTTGTATATAGCTGAAACAGCATACAAATAACTAATTCATCAACCAACTGATAGTTTCTCTTGATGTGTGCAAGTTCAGGATAATTCAGGTAACTGTCTGCAGTGATCTTCCTTCTGTCTTGGATTGGGTAGACTTTAGGCAAGAAAACTATCTTTTAGAACACATTTGTCACTATGACATAAAAGTTGACCCATTTCCCTCCAAGTGAATTCAGCTCCACCATCATGAACTAGTAGCCACTGCTGTATCTACTGTCTTGCCTTCAATTATTTTATGGTTGTTCTCTAACTCTAGAGAACCACTACTGCAGCTTTTTAACCCTTTTTATATTAGGCTGGGGTGACAAAAATACATTAATTAAAAACTTTTTTCTTATCTTTTTAATCTTTTCAAATCACTTTTACTTTGGGAATTTTATCAAAGTATAATCTACAAAGATTTTACTTAAAAGAAAAGATTTCTAGAATAAATAATTGATTTTTACAATTATCAAGAAATATGCTTGTTTTTAATTTCAAAATCAGAATTTAATAAAAATATTTATTTAGACCTTTTTAATTGTTTAATTTATAATAAAATTTTATTTTAAATCAAAAATTATTTAACCCTTTAATGTGATTTTATTTTAGGAAAATGAAAATATCTAGAAAAATTTTGTCTGTGTTTATTTCTTTTTCTTTCAACTTTATATTTATATATATGGTTCTCATCTGATCCTTCGTGTCAACCATGGGATGGCGCTATTTTTAACCAAAAACACATTAATATATTGTTCCCGGGCTAGCAATTCTCTATTAATATTGACCTTTTTTTTTTGTTTACAAAGTTTACTTTCTTTTGTTTCTGAATTATTTTTCCCAAATAATATTTTTGACAATGGGATAATAATATTTTTTTTAATTTTTATTGACAAGAGGGTCTTTTTTGGTGTGTGTTCAAATAGTAATTTGTGTTTTTTTAAATAGTATTACTGTTTTTTAAAATTTGATTGACAAAATTCAAGAGAGAACGGGTTTTTTTGATGGATCTTTAAATAATAATTTACGTTACTTTTATAGGTTTACATTTGATTGCCGATGAACAATTAGTGGAAGGGGTGTTTTTGTGTACGATTAAATAATAATTTACGTTACTTTCATAGGTTTACATTTGATTGCCAACAACAATTATTGGGAGAAATAGGTTTTTTTTTTTTGTGTGTGTATGTTTAAATAAAAATTTAAGTTACTTTTATTGGTTTACATTTGATTGATAACCAATTTGATTTTCTTTCATTTATAAATTATGGTTTAGGTTCCACAAATAAATATTTTTGACAATGGGACAATAATAGTTGTTTCTTTAATTTTTATTGACAAGAGGGTGTTTTTTGGTGTATGTTCAAATAGTAATTTGGGTTATGTTTAAATAATAATTTACAGTCTTACTTTTATTGGTTTACATTTGATTGACACTAATTATTGGGAGGTTTATTTTTGTGTGTGTATGATTGTCGACAACAATTATTGGGAGAAAGGGTTTTTTTGTGTATGTTTAAATAAAAATTTAAGTTACTTTTATTGGTTACATTTGATTGACAACCGATTTGACCTTTTTTCATTTATAAATTATTTTGATTTCCCAAATAATATTTTTGACAATGGGACAATAATAGTTGTTTCTTTTATTTTTATTGACAACAATGGGTCTTTTTTAGTGTATGTTCAAATAGTAATTTGGGTTATGTTTAAAAAATATTTTACCTTACTTTTAGTGCTTTACATTTGATTGCCGACAACTATTAGTGGGAGGGGTGTTTTTGTCTATGATTAAATAATAATTTACGTTACTTTTATTTTACAATTGATTTCC
This sequence comes from Epiperipatus broadwayi, assembly GCA_028023455.1. Taxonomy (NCBI): domain Eukaryota; kingdom Metazoa; phylum Onychophora; class Udeonychophora; order Euonychophora; family Peripatidae; genus Epiperipatus; species Epiperipatus broadwayi. The sequence continues at coordinate 13,156,614 of JAQFVV010000008.1, read as the reverse complement.
AACAACAATTATTGGAAGAAGGGTTTTTTGTGTGTGTGTGTGTGTATGTTTAAATAAAAATTTAAGTTACTTTTATTGGTTACATTTGATTGACAACCGATTCTACTTTTCCTTTTTTTTTATTTATAAATTATTTTGGTTTCCCAAATAATATTTGGTTTGACAATGGAACAATAATAGTTTGTTTCTTTAATTTTTATTGACAAGAACATATCTTTTTTTGGTGTATGTTCAAATAGTAATTTGGGTTATGTTTAAATAATAATTTACGGTCTTACTTTTATTGGTTTACATTTGTTTGCCGACAACAATCAGTGGGAGGGTTTTTTTCCCGTATGATTAAAGAATAATTTACATTACTTTTATTTTACATTTGATTACCAACGACAACAATTATTGGGAGAACCGGTGTTTTTGGGGGTATGTTTAAATAAAAATTTTAGTTACTTCTTTTATTTTACATTTGATTTCCGACAACAATTATTGGGAGAAGGCCTATGTATGTTTAAATAAAAATTTAAGTTACTTTTATTTTTATGAAAGCCATTTGGAATCCCTCAAACAAGCTGCCCTTTACAAAGTGAACATTTCTGTCGGCAACAACGAGACTTACAGATGAAAGTCAAAAGATGTTTTTGGACCTCAAATCTGCATATATTTGCCACATAATCCAATCTTTTCTTTCAGCAGGATGTTTTTCTGGTGTAGAAATGTTCCAGTGCTGGCTTCCATGTCTGGCAATTCCCATCTTTTCAAGTTTTCTGTGTTCAAATTAGCCACCTTCTTGGTCTCGGAAAATTTCTCGCTAAAACGTAACTCATAGCGTGATCGTCAAAAAAATTTACGCTACCCCACCCTAATAGAGAATTTAGGAGGCTTACAGCTTTATGAGGAACAATCATGACACTGTTAAAATTGTTAAAAGGTAACAGTATGTCAATTCGTATTAAAAAAAAAAAAAGGCCCAAATGAAAATTTAAATAATTTTGACACAATCAACTTAACACACCCTCGTACGATATTGTTATATAAAATACATAACACAGCATTATGACATAGTGTGGGACACAAACAACTATGACATTTTCCTCTGCTTTTAGCATCGGAAAAAGCCACACCGTTAGCCGCTAAGCCGAGTTAACACTTTCTAGGTTTTATCATAGAAAGAAGACTTAACTCCGAGTTAACACTCTACCTTTTAGCGTAGAAAGAAGACTTAACTCCAAGTTAACAATCTTTCTAGGATTTATTGTAGAAAGAATGCTTAAAGGCTTGAGTGTGGCCGTGGAAATGTCATATTTCTAAAAATTTAGCTAGAAATAGTGCCATCCTGTGGCTGACACGAAGGATCAGATGACAACCATATATATTTATGTTAATTCAAAGAGGGAATTTTACTCTGTAGAAAATTAAAGGATTATGAGAAGCAATTCCTCTTTCATTACAGTGTGAGTCTCTTATAATAATGGGTACAATGTTTCCTTATTTTAAAATAGTACAGTTATGCAGATGCATATTTAAGGCTAGCAAAGTTAATGTATCTTATCTTTAAGAAAGAATCATATCTCAGGGTTTTTTATCCTTTTCTTCATGTAAAGTGTAGAAATAATAAGTAACTTCTCTATATTTATATATTTTTATAATGGTTAGTAAATTGGTTCAAAACTCTCATGCTGTATTAAATAGATTAAATAATTATCTCAGGGTTTTAATAACTTGTAAGAATTACTATTCTTAACATCATTAATCTTAGAAATTATGAAATAATTAATTGTGAATATGACCAAACAGCAAAAGGGTTTTATTATATCTAATATATTTCATGTAAATAAAATATTACTAAGTAAATAGTGAAAATGAATAAATAAAAAATAACACTTCTTTTAAACAATGTATAATAGTTATAAAATCATATGACTAACTTTTATTTATTAAAAGTGTAGATGATGAGCCTTAATTAATTAATGACAAAGACCAGATAATTAACAAAATATAACAATTTTATTAACAATAAAATTATGTAAAATATTTTAAAATGGATACAATGACAATAACAATAAATTCTCTTCAAAGATGATAAACAATATTGTAATATTATAATAAATACTGCTTTAATTATAACTATCTGTATGATATATATGATGCAAAAACAAAGATGCTCCATTAGAGAAGATTGTATGGTGTTTAATTTAAAGATTTAAATATCAACAATAAGTGAAAGAGAAGAATGTTTTATTGCATCCTGCCCAACTTGTATATTTAATTATTATAAAAGTATAACTTTAATTTGACCTGAGTATCACAGGTGCAGGTGGCATTTACTTAATATTCATAACAAGCTTATATTATGACTAACATTATAACAAGATATTGTTGAAATTTGCCTCAACTAAACAATAATATTTATTGTAATATAGGAGATTTGAACACTGACTTTCATTATAGGGGATTTGAACACTGAATTTCAAGCCTATTCAGCTATTCAAATATATGAATTATGTTTATATTTCAATAACAGTATTTTTTGGGATCAGTGCCACAGGTTTTGTCTGATACACTATCTAATCTTCATAGAATTACATGTATACTTCTTTAGGTAAAGTAAGATAAGATGAGTAATTTTAATAAATATGTGCACATGTATTCTAGATACCGTTCATCATATAAAAATAAGATGGTAAATTAAGAGATCAATAAAACACAAAATATTAAATATTATTTTGGCCATAAACAATTCTTAATTAACTTAAAGTCTATCCAACCAATCTCCAAAAGTACAACAAATCAATAATAAACACTTGTGCCACATTGCAATCATAAATATATTTATATGTATCTTCATTATTCTATCTTTCTAACTTTGTGGACTTTTTTATATAGACAATAAAACTTTAAATATTATCAAAATTAAACAAATTCAATAACTTTATTATATTCTTAAAGTTACAATCCATAGTTTTTAAAAGATTCAAAAACAAAATTACTAGACACAATCATTTCAATATTCACAACTATAAATAATCATTGATGTTTCAAGATTGAAATAATATAATAATACTTAATTCTTCATATGGAGTAAGGAATGACAAAGGCTGATTTTTTAAAGTACAAATTCAATAATGGTCAGTTTCTGAGCAACATTTTGATAAATTACAACAATATATCTTATTAAATAATTACAAATCTTCTTACACCTTTAAGCAAATAATTTGTATTAATATAATAACAGTTTTGACTGTTCCTGGAAGTCTTCTTCAGATTTACAAAAATTCAAATATAAAAATACAACCAAAACTTATGTTTACATCAATTTAAATATTATAACACTATAATTAAAACATATAAACATCAATAAACTATCAAACAATTTTATACATATTAGTTTATATTTATTCATTTTGTATTTTTTGTGCATTAAACATGGCAATTAACATTTTAAGAAGTAGTTTTCATAGATTATAAATTTTATAGACTTAGTTATAAAGAAAAAATATTGATGAAAACAAATCCATTTATTAGCAGTCATTTTAGTAATAATTATCCATAACTTTTAGATTACTGTAGTTATTGTAGCATTAAATAATCATTAATCTGTTGGTTGCATTAATTTCTCAGAAAAAAATATTCAATATATATATATAACATTAAGCAATTTGTTAATTCACTAAACATCACATGATCACCATCTCATACTAGCACATAATTGTTATTAAACAATTCAAAACAAAAGCAAAACTCTCCATATAGTAGTGCCATCTTGATTGGCATCCATTGATTGCTCTTGTTAGCACAAGATGGCACTACTATATGGAGAGTTTTGCTTTTGTTTTGAATTTGTTAATCCATTAGTTCACATTTAGTTTTTTTATAACACTCATCTGAAACTTTAAGTTGATATAACAAATATAATTCCAAGCAAGTGATTTCTAATTTGGACAGAATGCAAATAAATGTGCAGTTCAAATATAATGAAGTAGTCCATAATTTCAATCTTAAAATTTTCATAGTAAAATTCAAATATTGGTTTATATTTTTTAAAAATTCATTATTGAAATGATATACATTATTAGATTTTTAATTTCTCCATTCAGGACATTGTAGAAGAACATATGCTATTAAGAGACAAATGTTTAGTTGGTTGACTATTCAGACATCATTTTAGTGCAGGATGCTAACATGACTAATTCTGAGTTTAAATCCTAGGCAGTTTTTCTGCATACAGTTAATAAAGAAGACTAAACAATTTTTAACACATAGATGTATTTATAAGTTCCTATCATCTGATTAATGATATCATAAATATTACCCACAATCACTCACTTATTTGGATTTTTACAGAAATATTGTACTATGGTCATTAAGAATTGTGAAAAGCAGTTGTTATTTGAAAATTTTTAAAATTTAGACTGCCAAAATTTTGTGATATCCTTTTAAAGTTATTGATAAATATTATTTTCAAAATACTAAAATATCAGATTACATTGATTAAATGATTAAAAATAAAATAAAAATATACATTATTGGTTTACAAATAAATTATAATACTTATAATATTAAAATATTACATTAAGTGATTTTTATATTATTTATTATTAAAGTTCTCATTATAATTAATAATAAATCTAATTATTATCCTGGTAATATATTTTATTAAAGCATTTTCTGATTATATCTTTAAATTTTAATCACATTCAACCACATATATAACCAGGCATGCACACATGTGTATGAATATTATGTTAAAAACTTTAAATTGTTATTAAGTGTAGTCTAGATCATCTAACTGTATTAATAAAGTTACTATTATAATAAAATATTCTTAAATATTTTATTCTTATTATAGTTAGTGTTATGCATTTTTATAGTGTCTGTTATTCTTTCAAAACTGATTTTAAATCCATATGTATCTTTTCTAACTATATTATAACAGTCAACGGAACCTCCCTAATCTAATCTGCCAAACAAGGCACCACTAGGCTATTCGAATCTAGAAAATTTTTATAGCAGGCAGATACGCATGGGAGTTCTCTTTTATCGAACCAAAAGCCCCAGTCACTAGCTTAGGGAGAAACTGAGCTTAAAATATCACTCTGAATGTTCAAATTTCTAATTCTTAATTTTAAATATATATAAAATGAATTACTGCCAAAATTTAATTAAACAAAACACTTTATTATTATGCACACACACACATTAAAAGGAAAATTTCAGAAAATTAAATTAACTAGTTAATACATTTGATTTAAATTATATGCACAGATGGAAGCATTTAATTGATTTAATACAATTTTTAATATTTTACTAAACATGAATATGCTACATAGATTACGCATATTACCAACCCAATCCCTTTTAACCTTAAGCTAAAATCCTGCATTTAAACCAATGCTAGCTTACTGATATACCGATGTGACCAATACAAAATAAGATTATTAGCATAGCACAATCATGCTAACAGGAATTTACATCTGTAGCATGATATCATTAGAGAAATAATGAAACATGGTGAGAAGGAATGAGCATCTTCCCCATGATTATTAATAAATTTCACCAACAGACAGGAACAATCCACTGCCTAATTGGTAATATAAAAACGAAATTATTAAAATATATATAGTAGAGATGCTTTGTAAAAGGAGATAGTGGTCTTTGGTGGCTTACTATTCCAACCAGAGAGTAAGAAAATCAATGATATAGGAAAAACTACTACGATCATTGACGTGATGGCTACACATTTGGGCCACACGTTCAGGTGGGTATTATGCCCGGTATGCTAATGCGGTACAAGGGAATGAGTATCCAATATACCTACTCAGATTCCATTGACATAAAACAACCATACATCTATCCACCAGCACCTATTTAACTATGAAACATGTAGCCCAAAATTAACACCCCTTAAACTAACAATCTTACAAGTCTATGCAGCTATTCAAGCTTATTTTTTAAATTATTAATTTAAAAGAAATTTACGAGAATGGAAATGATATTAAGCACATATATAAAAAAATATAATTAATTTAAAATTTTAGTTAGATAAGAGATCGATTTCTTTTAAAAGTTAAGTGACACTTAAAATATTGAAAAGTTTGTATAATATAATTAATGTTCATATTTCACTTAAAACAAAAGTTTATATTTTCCAATGCTGTAGATAAAATCCATCTTTGCAGTCCTTGATGCATCACACAATTCAAAGTTCTTTCCATTTCATATTGTTCTAGGTGGAGACAAGTCCGTTGCTGGCTGGTTTCTGGTAACCATCATAAATATGGAGACCGCCTCAGCTGGTGCAAAAACAGGAGACGTAAATTATTGCTGACCCTACATTTTGGTGATCCACAATACACTTATCATCATCAACTATTATCAATTCACTGCAGGATGAAAGTCTCTTCAAGTTCAATCCATCTTATCTGATCTTTAGCTTCTTTTCTCCACAGCACTCCTGCACACTTTCTTATTTCATTCATCCATCTCACATGTGGTCTCTTTCTGGGTCTTTTACAATCGCTTGGAATCCAGTTTAAGATTTCAATTGTCCATCTATTACTATCTCTTCTAGAAATATCCCCAGCCCAACTCCACTTCAGTCTTTTAATTTTTCAATGAGGTCAGTAACACCTGTACGTTCTCTTACCCATATATTGTGTTTTCAATCTCTTCTTGTTACTCCCAACATACATCTCTCCATATGTCTTTGAGTGATCTGAAGTCTCTGTATTACTCATCCATTAAGTGTCCAAGTTTCAGATCCATAAGTAAAAACTGATAAAACACATTTATTAAAAACCTTTTTCAAACACATAGGCATATTTCCTTTTAGTAGCAAGTTATTTCTACCAAAAGCACTACAACCAAGTTTAATTCTATGATTAATTTCATTCATTATGTTTCCATCTGTATTAATAATCTGACCAAGGTATTTGTAATTGTTAACTTCTTCTAACTCTTCATAATCAATCTTTATTTTCAAATTTTGAGAAAATCCATTAAACATTACTTTAGTCTTTTTAACATTTATCTTTAGTCCTACTTTCCTCTGATAACTCCTGCAATATTTCCTGCAGCTGTAAAGCATTATTTGCAAAAACAACTATATCATCTGCAAAATCTAAATGACTTAAATAATCTCCATTTACTTTCACTCCTTTAGCTTTCCATTTTAATCCACAAAATATTTCTTGCAGCACTGCTGTAAAAAGTTTTGAAGATATGGAGTCACTCTGTCTTACACCCTTCTCAATGTTGTCTTTCCTAGTATCATTATGTAATCTAATTGTTGCTGTTGCATTTTTATAAATATTCTTTAAAATATGACAATATCCTGGATCTATACCTTGATGATCCAATGCTTTAATCACTGAAGAAATGTTTATAGAATCAAATGCCTTTTCATAATCTACAAATCCAAAGCATAATGGCAACTCATATTCATTTGTCCTTTCTATAACTTCTCTCAATACCTGGATATAATCTACTGTACTAAAACCACTTTTAAATCCAGCTTGTTCTCTTGATTGGTGGAAATCCAATGTTCTCTGTAGACAAGTTGTAATTATCTTGATAAAAATTTTGTATAAAACTGATAAATGACTGATAGGTCTGTAATTTCTAATATCTTCTTTATCACCTTTTTTAAATATTAATATTAATACTTCATTCTTCCAATCATTTGGTACATCTTTATCATTTAGACATTTGGTATATAACTTTGCTTTAAAAAAAATCTATTTCTTCACCTGCTTTTTTTAATATATTAATTATAATTCCATCATTACCTGGAGTCTTTCCTGGCTTCATACATTTAATTGCATGTCTCACTTCTTCGTTTAAAATTCTGGGCAATTTGGAAGATGTAATAAATATAGGAGGTACTTGTTCTTTATTACTATATAATTCTTGATAAAAAACTTCTATCCATTTCATGATCTCATCTCTCTTTTTAATAATAATTCCATCTTTTTTTCTTATTGCAGATATAAATTTCCTACCAATACCAAAATGAATTATTTTTTTGAGAAAAATGTTAAAAGGAAATGGACATGGAAGTATCAAAATGAAGGTACAGCAGAATTGAATTATATTTTGACTAACAGAAAATACATATTTCAAGATTGTAATGTTTTTAATAAATTTATCACAGGAAATGATAATCGATTAGTAAGATGTAAGATACCTGTTAATGCAAAACTAGAGAGACAAAAATTATTAAGAAAAACATCTTCAGAAATATTCTAATGGATTTAAATTAGAACTTACAAATCGGTTTCAAGTATTAGTAAATTTTGAACATAATTCAGATTTGAATACACTTATAAATATATTTAAATAATATAAACTTCTTCTTCTTCTTTTTTCTTTTCAAATGTATTATCAAGTTATTATAAAGTCAAAAAACTACGGAGAGACTTTCTTTTCAAAATTTTTTATTGATATACAATATATAACTTCACAAATAAATATAAATATCCGACGTTTCGTCCATTTTTTTAAAATAATGATATGGACTTTATCAAGGTTCTATAAAACAGAGAAAAAATATATATACAATAAATAAGAAAACAAGACAATAAAATAAAATAAAATAAATAAAAATAAAATAATAATAATAACAAAATAAAATACCTATAAACCAAAAAATGGAAAATTGTATATCACAACATTTCCTTATATAGTGAGAAATTTTTTATACCAAAAGGAAAAAATATCTATACAAAAACAGTCAATTTTTTTGCACAAATATATAAGCTATTTTAACATTTTATTTAAAACAGGATTTAAATGTTCTATATAAATACTCTCTTTGTTAATTACTATGAAAGATTTAACAAAGAGAGTATTTATATAGAACATTTAAATCCTGTTTTAAATAAAATGTTAAAATAGCTTATATATTTGTGCAAAAAAATTGACTGTTTTTGTATAGATATTTTTTCCTTTTGGTATAAAAAATTTCTCACTATATAAGGAAATGTTGTGATATACAATTTTCCATTTTTTGGTTTATAGGTATTTTATTTTGTTATTATTATTATTTTATTTTTATTTATTTTATTTTATTTTATTGTCTTGTTTTCTTATTTATTGTATATATATTTTTTCTCTGTTTTATAGAACCTTGATAAAGTCCATATCATTATTTAAAAAAAAAAATGGACGAAACGTCGGATATTTATATTTATTTGTGAAGTTATATATTGTATATCAATAAAAATTTTGAAAAGAAAGTCTCTCCGTAGTTTTTTGACTTTATATTTAAATAACACGCAATCAGCAAGAACAATCCAAATCTAAATTTCCACTTCAAGGTTTTCTTTTTATATCTTTGTGAATTTTTATCATCAAATTCCAGAATCGATCTTACCTGGCTTAACTTTTCTCCGTGGACCATGTGTTTATTTCCATTGTTATTGGTCAGCTTTCTTTAGAGCTAGAACTCAAAATTTTATCACTAGTATTTTTTTAATTTATCTCTTATCTGATTTTATGCCCAAGGGCCTGTTTGCAATTACGTCATTATAGAAAATCATTTCTATTCTAAGATTAAAAATAATTAATTAACATCTTTTTTTATTATTATTCTTTTATATTAAAACAATCTTGTTTTTAGATTTTAAACTTTAAAGAAAAAAATTAAATAAAATTATTAAATTTTCTTTATATATATATATTTCTACTTGAGAGTGAATTTATTTCTTTTTTTTTCACTTTTATTTGAAAGTGATGTAACGGCATATACTTATTCCATTACAATATTTCAACTGCAATAAAACAAAATTAGATACATATAATTTTTTTAAAGATGCTGAGGATTTATAAAATCTGGCTGAATATTTATAAAATCTGCATGGAAGACATCTTGGATAATTTAATAATTTGTTTCTGTAGATATTAGTACAAGTAATATATCACTGCTTAATAACATTACTTGCAATAATAATAATAGTAATAATCAATAATATTTGCTTTATTGATAAGCCGATAAAATTTAGTAGAATTTATGTTTGTGTCTATTAATTTAGACCTTAAAATATCATTACAATATATTTATATAAACATGAATATGATATGAAAGTGTTACAAATATATTTGCTATAATAAATCTTTCTAAATTTTATATTTAAATTCCGTTTTAGTATTTCTTACATCAATATTTAGAATGGCAGAGTATCAAAACATAATAGTAAATCAGCCATTAAATTTCACAGACTTCTCTAATAAATATATAAATATTATTAGTTAGATTTGAGACAATATGAAATTTACTATTTTCAAACTAATAACATATTTAGTACAAGAGGACTCACCACATAATAATTAATGCACCTTTCTAATATTTCTATGATTTAAATTTTTTAGTTTCCAAGTTGTCTTAGGATTTTTGAAAACTATCTAGTACATAACCTACCTCACTAACTACTCAAGTTTTGATTAATAAATATGTATTTAATTATTCTTATATTAACCCATAGATAAATGTAAGCATACATTCTTTATAGTAAAAAAAATTGCTCTGCCTACTGATTGAAGTTGTTGATATTAGTATTGTCTAAACATTGACTGCTTTGTGTATTCACTTTTGATTATTCTTGTATACAGAATACAACAAGTCTAATAATTAATTATTGTTCATAGTCACTCTGTAAATAATCATCATAATGCCTTGCCTATTAAGGATTATTTAAAGATTGTTTCACTTTCATCTTTTATTCATATTTAACATATGCACAGAATATGTTGATCATAAAAATATATATTTTAAGATTTGGGTTTAAAAAGTACTCAGATAAATTTACAAAATAAACCATCCTTAAAGATTTTATCTGTAAAATAAAAATTTAAACATTCACTGTAAGCATTGTTAGATACATGCAAATTATCCAAATAAATTTCTCCAATTGTTACAAGTAGTGGGATTTGAACACAGATCTAAACTCTCTTCAACTATTCATTACATCTTGTATGACCACATACATGTGGCCATGTGTTTTGGTTATATAAGATGGGGTAGATAACTGAAGGATGCTTCAATGTCTGTATTCAAATCTCATCTAATTACATATAGTTCAGTAAAACATTATACTTGTATTCAAATATTTCAATTGTTACAGTAAAGTTTTGCTTTACTACATCAATATTGTTCATAATGTAAACTCTTGGTTAGACTGAGAGAGCAAAATATCACAGGAATAATGCTTTTTTAATCAATCATGATTGAAAAAAAAAACAATATTAATTAGTTTTATAACATTACCACAAGTGCCATCTATCAATATTAAGAGAGAACTTTGAGTTTCTCCTTACAATGACATTTACACAATATTTTAACAATCTGCAATTTAATTTTTTATTTTGAATGAAAATTGTAAAGATAATTCTCTTTCTATATATATATATATATGTCAACAGATGGCATTCTACCAAAAACACCGTCAAGCGTATGTTTACATAAACGTCAGAGCATGCATTCACTATCTCTAACTTTAATTCCACTTTCAGATCATGATTTCAAGCTATTTGCTATCATCAGTGAAAGACAGGAATTTTAGAAACTAGATCTAAACACAAACTCTGAGCGTTTATGAAACAGTTTCTATTCAGCATGCAAGCGTGAATCTTTTAGACACGTAATGTCTTCAAACTCAGCATAGCAAGCCAGATAGCTATATGGGTCTGATCTCAGTTCAGCATCACCACATAGTAGAAGCCTCTGCAATATATATCATTGCTAGAAAGACCTCAAAGGTACATTTATGAAAAACAAAAAACAAGTTAAAAACTTGCTAATGCTTGTATTTATGTCAACAGATGGCATTCTACCAAAAACACCATCAAGTGTATGTTTACATAAACGTCAGAGCATGCATTCACTATCTCTAACTTTAATTCCACTTTCAGATCATGATTTCAAGCTATTTGCTATCATCAGTGAAAGACAGGAATTTTAGAAACTAGATCTAAACACAAACTCTGAGCGTTTATGAAACAGTTTCTATTCAGCTTGCAAGCATAAATCTTTTAGACACGTAATGTCTTCAAACTCAGCATAGCAAGCCATATAGCCAAATATTATGCTACATAATAAATCATTACATTCCACTTATTAGTTATGCTGTTTCATAATCAATTCGAGTGACTATTATACATATAATCCAAGTCTGGAGTGAAGCTTAATAATACATCTGATTATGATAAATTTATATATTAAATATGGGTGTATAAAGCATCCCAGATAGCTTTAGATCGAACGGGTTTTCAAAAATGCTTCGCCTTAACAGTGAAGACTGCATATTAGGGAGGTAGAGTTGGCTATAAAGATTTTACTAATATGCTATGCACAAGTAAAGTGGCTCTGTGGATGGATGAATAGAATTTAGGGTTTTTATGACCAACACCGATTTACCCAATGACCAATCATTCTGCTGCTAAAAGAGAACCTTAATTTGGTTCATAAGAGGTGGGGGAAGGCTTATGTGCTAATCTGGCCCTTAGCTCAGTCTTAGTTACTGCACTACCCTAAGAGAGGAAGATGGGCTGAACTCACTGTGGCTCCATCTTATATATATCAAAAAAAACAGCACAACGATAAAATATTGATAAATTTCATATCCGCCAAGCTGAAGTATATTATAAAATTAAATATCATATCACACATGAGCACTAGTTTATCAGCTTGATCAAAAGAGCCAACTCTTCTGTAGCATGAGAAATATGTATATGCTACTAATGGGAACATATATATATATAAACTTTACTTTATCCCATTCAATCTTTTCAATTATCTATAATTAATAAACCCTTAAGGGGGAAAGTATTGAAGCAATGGATCTGAAGCCCGATCCATGCTTCACATCTTCCTATAAACTTAATTAGTATTGTAGACCTGAATTAAGTTTATAGTTCAATATCAGCAGGGTTTTGCATTAGAGTTAAAAATAATTATGCTTATCAAATGTGTTTTACATTTAAATATTTTGTTTTAAATAAATTTCATTCTATTAAGAAAAAGTGCTTAACCTATTAGTCAAACATATATATACATCTAGCGTATATATATGAGTTAATGCAAAATTCTGCTGAAATAAAATGCTTATTCTACTATAAAAAAATAATAATATATTGTTGTTAAAATTTTGTTAAAATATTTAGTATGATTTGATTTTGAGATAAGCCTGCCAACATTTTCTAAAAGAATGTATAGTTTTAATTAGTGAGCCATTCAAGTGTAATTAAAGATGGCCTTCCTTTCTTTCTTTTAATTAAGAGAATTCAAACTTTGAAGTAAGGAAGTTAGAGTAAAAAGTTAAAGTTATTTTTAGAAAGTGTTGCTTTGAAACAAAGGAGCATGGGGAGGCTTATCAAGATCTCAGATCATACAAACAATAGAAGGTAGCTGACAGAGAGGGTATAAATAGAAGGGAGAACAAAAGTTGTTATTCAGATTTTTCTTTTGAAGAATTCCATATTCAGATTTTTCCTTTTGAAGGATTCAGTTGATTCTGATTTTCCTTGTGAAGGTGATTCTTTCAGAGTTTGCTATTGCAAGGTGCATTCAGATTTCTCTTAGGAGAACTCTGTCAGATTTTGTTCGTGATTTTATTCCCAAAAGTCTACAACTGTTGTCTCAAATCATGAAGAAGTTGAACCTTCACTAAAAATCATATAAGTTTGATAGATTCTAATATGCTCGGCTAGAAATAAATAGCTTTGCCTATCGGAGGTTCCGAATACCATTCAAAATGCCTTAATATCCACTCAATAGTCATCTGAACTCTGTGCGTTTGAGAACTTTTCGTGAAACCATACTACATATTTTCATTGTCCGACAATACATCTCGACGTCGGATCAAGCCACGAAGCGTAGGGACATGAGAAAGGACGGTAATGTATCTCCTCTATTGAACTATTTCTTATGCTACCTTTTGTTATATATTTTTTAATTGTTCATTGAATTATATGTATTTGTTATGTAACCATTTTTATTAGACGAGTCTTAATTATATATATATTGTGTGATCATCTATCTATATTTAACCTTTTTCCCTTCGCTATTCTTCCTTACTAACTGTGTAAATATTTATATTCCATTGGTTGAGTTTAATAGTTAATTTTTGTTCATTTAAAATCTCTTTCAATTTTATTATGTTTGTTAATTAAAAGACAGTTTCTTTTTGTGCAACTTGATCTCTTTGATAACGCCTCTTTTGCATTAGCTTTACGTATATCTGATTTAACTATATACGTTTTAAATAATTTTTAAACACTGTTTTTAGGAAGCAATTAGAAATGCTTAAAGATTCTTTTTTTATCGTACTTTATCAGAAGATCGAGTTGACAATTTTTAATAAAATTGGGAGAAAGATTTAGACGCAAACTATTAATCTGTTTTTATTGTCTAATTAGTTTGTTTCATTAATTTAGAGGAATAGCGGAGGCATTATATCATTAGTATATTATTAAAGTCATTAATTAAACATGATTTAACTATAAAAAGCTTGAGTTTCTTAATTATATTAAATGCTTTATTTTTACTTTTCAATGATCCAGATAAGAAAACACATATTTCTTAGTACTTTTGACATTTAACTATTTAGCTCCTTAGATTTCCGTCCAGTCTCTCCGTTTGTAAGCTTTTCGGTTGAAAATAATTTATGTGTGGCTCAGATAGTGTTGTTGGTTCATAATAGCTTCGAGACTAGACGAATAGGGCAGAGGTCATAGTATTCTTGATTAATATCTGTATGGTTGGCCTTGAGGTACTTTGCTAGTATTGAACTGGGTTAAACAAAACATCATCTGACTGTCACAGTATATTTAAGGGACTTACAAATACTTTAATAAGAAAAATATACTTATGATTTATACTCCAGGCTAGTTTAATTTTTAGTAACAAATAATTAAAGGTTACAAATTTGGATTTATAAGCCACATTTTATATTTACATTAACTAATTAATAACTGACAAAATAACGAGCACAGAAGGGTCGATATTATTTATAGATTAGGGTTTCGAAACAGCGCGCTAAATGACACTACAATTAATAACAATATGAAGATTTTAAATATCTTCAAAAAATATTTTGTAACTAAATGCACACCATTTCGAAACATAGGCATAATTAATACAAATTAAAATAAGCAAAAGAGAAATAAAATATAACCGCAGTGATTAAGTTATATAGCAAAACATTAAATTAATAAAGGAAATTAACAAAAGTATGTCATTTATAGAATTCAAATATTATTTATAAGACAATTTAGACAGTTTACATTAATATAGTTAGCTAACCTGTATTTTAAGAAAATAATGATCATTTCGGATTTTATAGAGCTCTGTGATTTTAATTGATATTAAAATGGTCCTCATATAGCTGGACTGGAGATACTCAAGCTGGAATGAAGGTGAGTTCTTTTTAGCATCTTCTATTTAGTTGGGACATGATTTAAGATGGTATTTCTATAGCTGGACTGGGGTACTTGAATTGGGACGAAGGTGAGTTCTTTTTAGCAGCTTATGGCATCTTGTATTTGTTACAATAAACTTGTTAGGGCAACATTGGCTGTTGCTTTGGCCTTGGGTGGATCAAACCTTGACATTCCATCATGGGAAAAGCAGTAAATTCTTGCCTTTCTAGCAGGACATAGCGAAATTAACAATATACAGCTTCTGATAGTAACAGCTCTTCAAAGAAAATAGAGTCCTTTTCCTGCTTAAAATATAGCCTATTTATATATTTCCACCTACCAAGCCTTAACACCTTTTGGAATTTTGTTTGCCTCAGGACCAATTGACTTTTAATTAAACAAAATCATATAATCTGATTTTCTTCAACTGATAATGTCCCTGAGTTTATTATACTGATAATGTCTCACTTAAAAAAAAAAAATTAATTAAAATATATAAATTATATAATTATGATTCCAATTTCATTAATTAAATCTCTTTTTTAGATGTAATAAATTTTTAAGGCCTAGCGGATAGTAACGGTATTCTGATTTAATGAAAAGTCTTTTGTTGCAAACAACTTCAATCAGTAAACTAGATTTTACTTTTACCCCACAGGTGCAGTCACTAATTGATTTCTTATTTATAACAAAATTCTCATTTTTAATTATAAACTGATGACTTTTATTTTAACTTGATATAAATAACTTTTAACATATTTTTTTTTACCAAAAAAAAAAAAAAAACAAATTGGACAGATTTAAAAAAAAAGAAACTTTAGTTTCAGTTATCCCTATAAAACATTAATGGATGATGCCATTCAAGCGGCCATGATAGCAAATTTTACTGCTCGACTTATATATCATATTTTGACATTTAAAATAGGTATGAAACCAGTTCAAACGGGCAGATCATTAGGTTAATGGTGAAACAGAAAGTGAGCTGGGAGGTTTCTGTTTCAATATAAGTATATGCAGTGTGTTAAAATAAAAATCTTTATAAAAAACAGATATAAAAAATACAATAATTGGATTCAACTGTGTATAATTATTACAATTATTATACAGATGCATAGGATGGATCACAATTGCCTTTAATTGCATGGGGAATGTTATGTTAAAAACCCTTGCAGAGAACTTGCAATCAATGATATTTAAAACAAAATTAAATTCCTTCCAAAAAAAAGAGAAGCATTTAACAGTTAAAATTGTAAATAAAATAAAAATATAACTGCTAAATGGTACTCATACTCAAGATGGCATACTATATTGTAACCTAACTATAGATATTATTGCTTTTTTATATTGGTATACTGAATATTGTACTAGTATTTTGATTATTATATTTATTTTATCTGATTATATATATTATAACAGGAT
Organism: Epiperipatus broadwayi; assembly: GCA_028023455.1. Lineage (NCBI taxonomy): Eukaryota > Metazoa > Onychophora > Udeonychophora > Euonychophora > Peripatidae > Epiperipatus > Epiperipatus broadwayi. The sequence goes on along the minus strand of JAQFVV010000008.1, from coordinate 13,139,787 downwards.
GGGTAAATTATTTAAAAACATCATCAACCCCAGTTAAATATTTCATAGAATGAAATTTAATAAAAAATATAATATTTAAGTGAAATATTAAACATTAAAAAATGTATAAGTAGAGATATTAATATATCATAAGAGAATGAACAACCTGAAAATCACTCCTTTCAAGAACTATTAGCCAAATTAAAATAACCTTTTTATCAACTCTTTTATACCTAGATTGCTGAGGTGACAAAAACACATTAATTGAAAGCTACATTTTGGAAATTTTATCAAAGATTTTTAAAAATAGATAATGGAAATTTTTACAATTATCAGTTTAACATAATACTTTTAAGGTAAGTTTAAACAGTGAGGATTGATTCTCTAAACAGTAAATTGAAACCTAAAATATCTCTTCAAACCCCTCCCCAAACCCCTGACATGGTTCTGTTGGCACTCCTCAGAGGTGTAGGGTAGGTTCAGACCTAGATCTAAAATACCAACCCAAAGCTAACCTAGCAAAGTTATCTATTGAGTGGAAAATCGAAATTTTCAGACATTAATATCTTCAACCCAGCTATCCAACTCAAATAGTATATGGGGTGATAGATCTTCAGCATGATATAGTAGTAGTCATAGCAATATAAAATTGATAAGATTTGAGAGACTATAAATAGTCAAATAAAAGTCTAGATCAATCTAGATCATGACCTATCTCTTAAGTTGTAGTAAAACAGTGAGGATGAATCCTTACAAGAGAAAATTAGAGAGAGTTAAATATCTTAAGAACCCCTCCCAACTGTGGCAGAGAGGGAATCTAATACCAACTTGTTTTTAATTTCAAAATCAGAATACAATATTAATATTTATTTAGATCTTTTTAAATGTTTAATTTATAATAAAATTTTATTTTAAATCTAAATTTTTTTAAATCTTTTACTAGGATTATTTTATTCCAGGAAATGTAGAAAAATATCTATAAAATTTTTGTCTGTGTTTATTTCTACTTTTCCTTTCAACTTTATATATATTTGTGCACACACACACTATGTTATTGTGTGCCATGTAACATAACTGTTATATAACCCCCTTTCTGTGAAAAAAGAAAAATAGAAATGAAACAACTATCTAACAATATTTTATATAATATCCATGTATAATCTCAAAGTATATGCTCATCAATTTTTTAGAGACCTGACAGTTAACAAAATGAATAGTGACCCACAATTCTTAGATAAAGAACTCAGCCAAATTAAATAATAAAAAAAGTGCAGAGAATATGTTGTGTGGCTAGAGGTATCAGAACTTTCCCCTTTGGGGGAACCTCTCTTTCCATCACCATCTGGAACTGCCATTGGAAATGCTGACCTTGCATAGAGACCTGTAAAGCTAGCCGAGGAAACTGGATTAAAATGGAAAGCCAGGATAAACAACAAGCATAGGATGAAATACTTCTCCCACAAGACTAATACACTGATCAATCAGGGTAACTAGATTTTTTCTTTTATTACAAGAAACATTTGCGTGTTAATATATGATGTATAATGACGTAATAGAATTTTGATAAGTTTCAACAATAGAAAGGTTTTTTCATAGATTTATTAATTACATATACTCCATTAACTTAAATTAACCAACTTTATAAAGGTAAACATGAACTTACAAAGTCAAGATAAAATTTTGTAGTTCAAATTTTTTTCACCAGAGTGTTTCTTGTCGAATTATTTAAAAATTTGCTACACAGCAGCATAAAATTATATTATAAAAAAATAATTAATAACAAATAATTATATTGTAAAAAATATCTGATAAAAAATAATTTATTAAAATAATAACAAAATAAACGGCCCGGATATTACACAGTCAACATTTTATGCATATTCCGTTATAAGTTCATTCATAATTGCTGTTCAATGTAGTTTAATAAGTTCATTCATAATTAATAAGTTTCATTCATAATTACTGTCCATTGTAGTTTTCGCTTATAATAGCGATAAAATTCGCAAAATCGACCTGCATTGGATGTCGCTGAAAATATGTTGCGCACTCTTCGCAGCAAAAATTTGCCCAGTCTATTATAGTGTGGCAACTTACACTTGTCTCATGAGCAATAAAACACTGTGGCAAATTATGTGACCAATAATATACTATAAGCATAATTGTCTTTAAGGACAAATGGCTTTAAAAAAAAAGAACCCTTTCTGATAGATACACGGCAGCGACATAATCTGCATTGCCACCTGTGACCATCTCCGCATTCTTGCTGTCTGATCAGAGAACATTGCTTTAGTCTAAAAAAAAACTATATTATGATTTACAAAACCACCGACAATGCCAGACATTGTATTACTCTCATAGCTGTAATTTTTATAATTGCGGATGAATTTAAAAAAAAAAAAATTCTGTATAATTCAGAAATTAAAAATAAAATTAATTAATTGTACTTTTTATAATTGCAGAAGAATTTACAAAATAATATACATCAAAATGACATTATTTATTAGAAACAAAAATGAAAATTACTTACAAATAGCGTCCACTGCGGTGGACTAGTAGCAAAATTACAAAAGACAGACAAATGATAAAATTTCCCAAAGCTCTCTCCGATTTTTAAATCTTGCGGGTCAAAAAAATCCAAAAATTGGATTAATCATGTCAGTGTCCTGGTTGCCATGACAATGTTGTCATGTTATCATCAACAATGTTTGCCGGAAGAAAAATCGGTAAGTATAAAACATCATTGGTTGAATAATACCAAAGTACCAAATTTTACTTTCAATTTCTAAATTATCAAACTTATACTTAATTACTTTTAATTTCTAAATTATTTTGACGCACACATGTACTTTTATTTTTTCCAACCAATGACATATTACCCTGAAGCCATATCAGTCTGATCTTGCAATCTTTAATGTGCTGAGTCCACATGATTTGCAGACAAATTTTAGCGATTGCATTTGTCCGCAAATCACTTGGAGACATTATCTTAAAGATCTGAAGATCAGACTGATATGGCTCCAGGGTAATATGTCATTGGTTGGAAAATACTAAAGAACTGAAAAATATTAATATTATGGTGAATAATCTTGGTAATAAACCTTAAAATAAAATTAATTTTGATTATTCTTATTTTTAAATGTAAAATTTTATTTTTATTATAATTGATTTATTCAATGCAGGGGATATGAAAAGATTTTTCATGAATTTAAAAATATTATCTGATAAGTCTAATGGAAGATTAAAGAAATGGAAAAGGCTAAGATTTCTCTCGATGGTCAGATTTCCAGGGAGCTGAATAATTTATTAATGGATTAGCTTAAACTTTTAACTCTCTCTTGCCTAACAGTTTGTTTCATAATTATTCTACTATGAAAACAAAAAATGAAATTATTTTTGTAACAATTAATGCGCCATTCAGATAGGATCAGAAATAGGGAACAAACAAAGAAAAAAAAATATCAAACCTCGCAAAACAGACTACACAATTTGTTGATACTCTTTATAAAAAAATAATGTGATTCAGAAGAAATATTTTATAATTGTTTACTTTGTTTTATGTCAAAATATTATTGTGGAAAAAGTTAGTGTTAATAATCCCTATTTTTAAATATATTACAGTATATTCAATTTAAAGAATAACATTAAAAAAATTATTGACAGAAAAATATGTTAATTAGTTTTATATATAAACATCCATTTGAATATATGTAAACTTTCAAAAGAGATAATAAAAAATAAGCACAGATATTACAATTTTATGTTTGAACATAGTATATAATCTTTTAAAATAAGCATAGTTAAATATGAGAAAATACACTTATGAATTGCAATTTTTGAAATATAAAAAATAGATTTTATTTCATGTAACAGAGCAAATGTTTTTATTTTATTTTACAGATATTTGTAAAAAGATTTTTCTGGCTTTATAGTTTAGGTGTAAACTTGTACTATAATTACAAAAACTCGGCTATTGTATGTGTGTTTAGCAAATGTATATATGCTATTGTTGTATAATTGAATTAAATTTACCAACAACATTGTAATAAAACAAGCAAAACTCACTATACGTACAAACATAAGAGGTGGTGGTCATGTGATGTTTATTGGCTTAAAACATTGTAATAAATTAAATAATCTTTTCTCCCCCCCCCGCGTGTAGCGAAAAAATAAAAAAAAACCATTTTAATAGTGAAAATCGAAGAGTAGAAGAGTGTTTCCTGCTCTTTTTATTCATTGGTCTTCTGATTTTGATTGGCTAAAAACTATTTGGGGGACTTTTATATTGTACTCATAACAAACCAGTAATATTTCATCTACATTAATATTGTACATTATAGTAATTGTTATAAATATATTAATTAAATACTGTAAATGTTTATTTAAATCAGTTAAAGTGTTTGTGCTTAATTTATATACCACTTGGCTAAGGATAAAACAATTGGTACAGCTAGACGTGTCTAGAATCTATGGACATTTGAATTTTATAATTATTATTAATAATAGTTTCAATAACGCAAATGCCGATCGGGAGTTTGATATTGAGAATGCTGCTAATTTGGTCATTATATAGCCATGTTACTTAGGATTCAGTAGATTATAATAAATCGTTTATATGAATCTGTGAAACCAGAAAGCTTCACATATAAAAATAATAGATAATTTATCTGCATAGTTTGTTCATCAAAACGGCATTAGGCAAAAGGAGAGAGTTTCAAAGAATATGATACGGCTCTCAGATTTAGTAAAGAATTGTATTTTTGGTTAATTTTTAGAAGAGACCCTTTTAGAAAAATTGCTTTGGAGCATGTCTGAAATTAAATTTAGAGAGCAACTACTAGCAGATACGGACTTAAGATTTTAAAAAACTATTAAAAGAGGTATCGCACCAAACCGTCGAATATTTAGACATCAACCAACTGTAAATAGTTATCATACCGTTAAAAAAACTTTTGAACATAAGAATAAAATAAAAAAATCAGAAAAGTGTAAATGCTAATAAATTCAACTGTTATTGCTGCTATAAACAAGGCACAGATCTCTAAATAGTTCATGTCATCAGAACTGTACTAGTTGCGGACTGAACGGTCATCTAATGGTAGTATGTCATAAACCTCAAAACAAAAGCAATTTCAGAATCAAAAATCTTAATTGCTATGAAACAAAACTTTTTAGACTCATAATATTAATTGAAAACAAATGTTTTAATATGGAGATTGATAGTGGTTCAGGAGTGACAATATCCTTTAAAGATTGGAAAGTTGCAATCGCTAATAGACATGAGTCTCCAAAAATTGACAAAACTAACTTGAAAGCTAAAGAAATAAAGAGTATAATACTGGGGAAATAATTGAAATTGCTAAAGTGCAAATAAAACTAAATGTGAAAAGTCATGAGTTCCCACTGTACAAAGTTTTCAGAAGGATAAATCCATTACTGGGCCGGAATTGGTTCAAAGCTGTAAAAAGTGTCAATGGCATTAAAAAAAAAAATTAACATTGAAAAAGATTAAAAGCAATACCTGTTCAATTGGAGATTAAAGAAAACTCAGTCCCCCGTAATATGTAAAACATGAAAAGTGTAATTTATGCAGAGAGAAAAAGTAAAAGCTTTTAATGATTTAATTCACAAGGGTGTATTGAGTTTGAGCTACTTCTATTACGATAGTAAATAAACCAGATGGGAAAATAAGAATTTGTTGAGATTACCAGAATATAGTTAATAAAAACTTGTTTAAAAATGCATACTCTATATCAGTGATCTTCAACCACCGGCCGCAGAAGTTTTCTGCCGGGTCGCGCTAGACTGGCAAGAAAGTTAGTAATAACAAAATAATAAGATTTTAATCTTTTAATTAATATAAACAGTTTTTATTTATTTTTTCATCGCATTTTTACCCTGTTAAAAAATAAGAAACAGAACAAAAACGAAATCTAATCATACATAAATTAATTTGTTTTTCTATTTATCACAGATGTTTATGGAGAGATAGAATTAAATTTATTATTTTTCTAAAAAAATTCAAAATTTAAAAAAAAAAAAGTTTTTTTATTATACAAACTCCAGTTGTCTTTTGATAGCCAATCACGGTCGCTTGTCGGCATTGTTTATGTGTTAAAACAAGATCAAAACCTTTGACTTTTTCAAGTTTCGTTTTCTTTTTTTGTTTAAAAATACGCCCACTTTTTTTTTTGGCCTATAAGACGATAGTTTTTGGTTTTATTTGTATACTGCTAATATACTAAAACTTTTATTTTTAAAACCAATTTCTTCTAACCTTTTTTTAAAAACAAAAAATATCTTTGCGATTTTTTTTGGCTTTATTTCTATTACGCAATAACTATTTTACCATTTTTTTAAAAAAAACTTTTCCTATTAATTACATTTTTTGATCCTTTCAACACACCAGCACACACACAAAAAAAAATTACAATAACATCAAAACTTCAGACTTTTACATGTTTCGTTTTATTTTTTCAGATTTAAAATACGGCGAATTTTTTTTTTGACTGTACAGTGATTAATTACGCGATTTCTATTTTGCCCTTACTACTATCAAAAGACAACCTCCATATATATATAACCATCTTGTATATTTAACATTAAAAACAGATAATACATTTATCATAATCTTTGCCATGTGATTACACTAGCTATGATATTTCCCAACATTCAGGTGAATAGCATTTTATTCTTGAATGTTTTAACAATGAAATAATAAACATAGAAATGCAAGCTCATTAATGAGAACGATTGTTATTGTACTGTTTTTCTGTGTTCAGCAAGTGAAGGTAAGCAACACCATTACAATACACAATAACTAGTGTGCTGTTTTGGTCAGTTATAACAATTATGCTTATCTAAGGCTAAGCAGGTTACGTCTTTAAGAAAAGTTATCTGTAAACTTCTGCCGGTCCGCGAAATCTTATCCTTATTTTTGCCGGGCCGCAGGTGTGAAAGGTTGAAGACCACTGCTCTATATCTATACCAAATACAAAAGAGATTTTAGCTTTCTTACAGAAATCATCTTACTTTCTCAACTCGATCTTCCAGGGCCCGCAAAAATGGAAGATTATAAGCAAGGCTTGAGGGGGCTGATACAAAAGAGGTGCAAAAACAGTATAGAATTAAAAATATATTGTTATTGTTATGGGTATTAGTTAATTTACAAATATTAATTAATGTGACTTGTTCATTTGCAATATCTATTGAGTAACATTAAAATGTACATTCAATTAATACTAAAATTTACGTCTACTATAAAGCGGAATTAATAATGAGAAAGAACTAAAAAATAAAATCTGATTACACAAGAATTCAATTGTTAACAATTAACTAACAAGTCTTGCATTGGTGGTCGAGAGGTCAGCGCGACTGCCTTGCACTAGCAGGCAGTTGCCCGAGTTGCGGGTTCGCGTCCCGGCCGATGCTATGACACTTAAAAAAAAAAAAACAATTAACTAACAATTGAATTCTAGAAGAATCTAATGTTTTAAAAAATCTCAATAGCTAATAAAAAAAAACCCTCCACCCCGATAAAGATAAAACATAGATTACTCCAGAAAACAAAAGACAAACGAAAACTATTTAAATAGGGGTGAAAAGAAAGTAACGTCTTTTTTTCACACTCCCACGCGTGTTCGCGCACTGGGTTGCACACCGATGTGAAGCAGCAGAAGAAATCAGCGGGGATTTGTTTCCTGATCAAGGATCGTGGCTTCTGAAGGTACTTAAGCTGACTAGGAATCAAACAGATCGCACCTATCTTATTATAATTTATATACGCATCAAGAGCCCACAGAAATAAAGACATCTGCCAGAAAATTAGGTAAATAATGATTTTAATTAAGTGCATGATTAAGCAAGGGACTATTACTTCCCGGAAAGTGTCAAAGGAAGTGCGTAGAGTGGAATTGAATTTATACGCATTCATATTGCAATATATTTATAGCATATAACTATATGTATATTACAATTATATTGTTCTGTATTAAAATTAGTTTAGAAAATTGATCCGCAGTGAGGTTATTTCCTTTACTGAGAAGGGAATTAATTTAGAAATCGTATTGCCAGTCTTACTCAAGGGAAGGTTAAGATTAAGACATAGCATCATTATTCCTATAAAATAACGAAATATTAAAATAAACAATCACTTCTTGAAATGCGATTCGTCACTTTATGTCTTCTTACACTTCATATTTCACATCACGTTGCTATGTGATGTGAAAATGGAACAGTCCGTTTTACTATTGTATGCTGTTATTTGGTATCTCCAAAATAATACTAATAAACATAACTTCAAAATTTTTATTGGTTTATTATTAAAATATCTGGTATACCCATTATCTTAAATTTACCATATCAAGCAAAATTTTAAAAAAATCCAAGATGTCTTCCCCCTGTTTTTGTAATACAGTACTGTATTTGAAATTCTTATAATAATTTTGGAAAAATCGCGGTTTTCTAAATAAAAAGGGGACAGTACACTAATAAAATGTATAATATTGTATGCATGTGAATAAATTAATTAAAATAGGATCAGTAAAGAAATATATTAGTGTATACATAATGGTAGAACTATTTACAGTTATGACAAACTTTTAATGCAATAATTAAATGTGAACGTGCATGTATATTTAAATATAAAGCAATACTATTTTAAAATGTTTAGGTAGGTATTTTAAATTTGAAATAATATCTCAATTGTGAGAACGGTAAATAAAATAATCATTTATCTTAATATCTGTAATGTAAATATTTGTGGTAACATTGTGATTTGTATATTTAAATTTATTAAAGTATATTTTATTTAAATGGTTTAAAATGTTAAGTGCATAACCTCTCAACTGTCCCAATAAATAAAACATCTGAAAATTATCAAGTAAAATTAATGCATTAAAAAAATTAAATTTAAAGAGATTTTAGAAATGGAAAATTATAAGCTGTTTTGCCAATGCATGAAAAGTCGTTTACTGCTGTAATTAAAAACAAATATTTAAAAAATTGGTGTACACCTGCATTTTAAAAATAAATAGAATTATTTGTAAACAATTTTCTTGGAATTTCTGGTGAATTTCACTTCTCATGAAATTATTAATTATCCACTCTACACCTGTACAAATGGGGGGGGGACGACGACGACTTATTGTGATTTTCTGATTTTCTTAAAGTTTACCACATAAATGAATTGATTCAAAAGATACAATTTCATCATCATCTATTTCTCTAACAGATCAAATTCTTCTCCATCCTCTGTAATTTTATAATTAAAGTGCCAAAGGTTTTCAATTTCACCAAGATAAAAATAATGGGAACTGTTAAAGACTTGTAAGTGAAATTTAGGCTATAAAGAATACAGTATTTGTTTTTACATCAAGTAAAAAAAAAAAAGTGGCTTTATAGGTAATGTAATTATATATATTGTTATAATTTCAATATTATGACCTAGTACATGTGTTAATTAATATTATTTATCCATAATTTAAATATATTTTGTATTGTTGGTCTCTAAAGTTGTCTGTTATTACTATTAGAGGCCATACAGTATCTAAAAAGTAAGTGTAAATGATTATATAGTTTTAAATATTTTATAAGAATTACCTCTTGTTTATCAATATAGGTACTTTAAAGACTGTATTTATATAATTAATTAATTTTGTGGCAATAAGACTGATGTATAAATATTACTGTTTAATAGCGAAAAGCTTCTGGCAACATGTGTCATAGTCTTTTATTGATAAATGTTAGCATAGATAAGCATCTTATGCAATAAAAAAATATTTTCAAATGAATTACTTCAATTCAAAAATGCGTTTGATCTTCTAACTTGTATTCATGAAAATGATTTGACCTTTTCATATCCAAATTTGAGCATACCATTATAAATATTACTAACTTCCTACAAGTGTAGCTAGTGGAAAGTGTTCATTTTCAAAATTAAAAATTATTAATTTGACTAGTAAATTTGTCAATGACACATATGCAATAATACTCTTAAGTGTTGATGATATTGAATCTAAATTTAGTTCTGTAAAAGCTCAGAAAATAAATTTAATATTATATAATAGTAATTTTTTTCATTGTTATCTTTAATAAAACATTAAAAGACATATAAAATCCAGTAAAAAGACATTAAGTTTCCAAAAATAATATAATGAAACTTTTAATTAGATTTTGGTGATCTAATAATCAAAGATGTGCAGAGCCCTATATCGCAAACTGATACTAATATTATAACCATTTATTTCTCTGTTATTGTTTTTTTCTATTTCATTTTTTTTGGGAACTTCTAAAATGTATTACTTCCTCCATTAATATTCCTTCTGGCTGAAATATTCTGCTGATATTACATTGTTCTACTTATTTTCTATTTACATGTTAGATTCAACTGGAAAACAGGACAGTCTTTATTGTTTCTTCTTTCATCAATTTTTAATAACTTACAGAATGCTTTGTTATATTGTTAATTAAAGAATTACAATTTAATTCAAAGTAATATATATTTTTTGTATAATTCAAAGATTATGATGATGACCTATTCATTTAGTTGTTTTCAGTCATTGATTTGTCAGAACAATTCATGGCCTAATTGACATTCTTTTTTCTTTTGCAAGAGTCACATGGTAGACAAGTGTCAAATTTAAGTATAAAGACTACTGTATAAGTTATAAAGAGGTCTTTAAACAATACCAATTAAATAGACTATAGCAAAACATTGTAAAGTGGTACTCTTAATTGGAAACAGACATATAATAATAATAATTAGACATGTCCCATATAAGTACATGAGGTGAGTTTAAATCCTTATATAAACATATTGAATAGTACAGATACTAGCTTAATTTACTTATTAAAAAATACTTTGGCATATAGAAAATCAAATTAAGTCGATGACCTTTATGACTTACCCAGTTAAGCTTTTAGTATATATTGAAACATTACCTTTTGGATTATCTGTGTCATTCTTCTAGTGAATGACAAAGGGTATCATTATTTAAAGTTTTTTTTAACTCTTGGTACTTATTGTTTCTCTGAAGTGCTCCAAGGATCATATAATCTTTTCCAAAAAAAACACACATTTTTTTTTTTAGAATATGCAATCAACATTTCAAATTAATTCTTTACAAATTTGCAATTCTCCTTTTATTTAGTAATTGCAATTTAATATTCCATTTTACCTAATGCATATATATCTTTATGTAGCACTTTACATATGTCTGTTCACATATTTCCAGATATTATATCTACACTCAACCACCCCATATATGAATATTAATATGCATACTTCACATTTATATTTATACACATTTGATATCCGAGTACATTAGACCCTACTATACATTTTAGCAAATCTCTATTTGAATATGATCTCGTAAACTTCTATAAGTCTGTTTAGCATCTGTCACTAAATTGCATTGCTAATTTATCCTGTATATCATAAATCCATACTTATGATTCCATGCTGCAACCCAGCCATGTCAGTTCCCAAAAAATTGCTGCGAGAAAAACTCCTCTAAGTCAGTTTTAACAAAATCGATGATCAATAGATTTAGGATGTTACTAATTGACTCCTCTAAGTCAGTTTTAACAAAATCGATGATCAATAGATTTAGGATGTTACTAATTGATAATTAATATGTCCGTAATTAGTTATCAAGGCATATGTTTTAATAATATATATTTTTTATAACTGTCTGGAGTTCTAAACATCATAAATTAATATTACCTTTAATAAAAAAATAAGGTACTCATCTTATAGCTGAAGACGCTGTTCTATGGGCCGTTTTCACGCTAAAACACATAAAAATGCTGTTTCCGCGGCCGACACGTTCGAACCCGCGCTTTCTATAATACAACTTTTTTGTTGTGCTACAGAAAGCAGGCCGCTATGTCGCGTCGCATTTCCGAATTTGCATAGTTTATAAAATAGTTACAGCTTGATGAGAGAGTGTGTATTTGAATTGGATGGAAATGGTGTTTTCTTTGGATTTTATTTTATTTTAAAGTATTGAAATGTTCAGACTTTGTAAAGTAATAATTATAAGACTTTTTACAATGTACTGTATTGAAGTTTTAATTGGGAAAATGTTGACAAGATCTGTTTTTAGTGAATTGCAATTAGGTAACGTGTCAAGTAACGTACTGTTCGTAACACTCCACAAGACAAAGAAGATTCTACCGTGTGTATATTTTTGAAGTAAAAAACAACAGTAACAAAAAAATATCCAGTAAGAAAAGTACAAATATGCACGATTTTTTGTAAATTTCATAAAAAGCAAATATTATAAACATGGTTAATAAGTAAAGAAGACATTTATATGTGTTTGTTGTTGTTTAAAAAAGTTTGAGTTTTTTTCTTTTGTCCGACTACGGTTACAATTTTGATATTTTTTATTTTAGCATTACAAACAACAGAACACTAACCCTAAAACTAAACCTAATCCTAAAACTAAACCTAACCCTAACAACTTGTACTTTTTATTGTCATTCTATTTGAAGTAAAAAATAGCCTTAATATCTCTCTGTCTGTAAAAAAAAAAAAGTAAAACAAAGACTAAAAAAATAGACTAAGAAATTTTACTTTTTATTACGATTATTATTTTTTAAACAACAACAAAGAAAAAAAGTCGTAACACAAGTAAAAAAATATTCGATAGAAAATTGATAAAAAAAATCCGTAACACAAGTAAAAAAATATACGATAGAAAATTGATTTTTCTAATAAAGCAAAATAAAAAACACGAATCAAATTGTAATTTATTGATTTTATTTTACATTTATTATTATCATTTAAATTGTATATGTTAATAAAAAATAATATTTAAAAAAGACGATTTTGTTTTATTTTTATTTTCGCATTACAAAAAAGCACAGCAAAATTATTATAATCAACAGCCTGGGAATGGTCATATTTTATAGTTTTAGTGTGAAAACGGTGCCATCGAATGGCGTCTTTATCTATAAGACAAGCACCAAAAATAATAAACAATTTAGTATTTAATAATAAATTAAAATTTACAATAGTAATAAATAATTTAAACACACATTTTTTAAAGAAAATTTAAATATATTTTAGAGAATAATTTTTTAACAATAATATTAACAGTTTAGAAAATATTAAATATTAATATCTTTAACAATGAACTTTAATTGTAATCAGCTAGTAAACTTTTCTCTTAGTCAAAATAACTATTATATACCCTTGCACATTTGCAAGATCTAAATGTTTATTTAAAATGTCTAAACAAACTAACTAATTATTTATATTATAAAATACCACGAAAACACTATCAATTTACTTATAATGTATCTTTTACTGTAACTGGTCTTTTTTAAAAATATACATCCACAATATACCTATAAATAGTTCTCTAAGCAAATCTTATGGTTACAATATATAAAAATTGTTTTCGTGATCTTTCAATAAATATGCTTTAATTTAACTTTTAGAATAAAAGCCCATGTTTGTATACTTAAAAAATATTAATAACTAATTAATGAAGAAAATTCATTAAAAGATTTATTAATATCTTTTTATATACATTCAGTAATAAACTTAATTGTGTTAAAACATTTTTTTTTTTTTTCATATTACACTTTTAATCATTATATAACCAATCTATTTTACATTGAAGAAGGGATTCAAAGAATAAGAATTTCCAAAATTTTATATGAACATTCCTTATTGTTCTTGTAATCTATAAACTGAATACTGGATTATTCTTTGTAAACACACAAGTGGAGATTATAAAAATGTTAATAGTGATTCTAAATTGTATTTATATAAAGCAAAAAAATCATTATTTTTATTTTGAAATTCTAATACAAAAATCATGTTGATAAAAATGATAAACTTCCAATAAAGAAAATTTTGATCATGTATTCAACTTCATTAAGCAGTCAAACTTTAAAAATGAATATTGCGTTACCATTTTAACTACAGAAGAAAAACAACAAGTTGGAGAATAATTCCTCTTCTGGTTCAATGAATTATTCTTATATTATTGGGATTAGTTTGATTACCTATTGATCTTTTTTTGTGTAGTTCCTTCCCCATAATAGTCATCCTTTGAGTCTTCTTTTTTATTTTATTAATTATTAAATTCATATTTTTAAGTATTCATTATGTCTTATTGTTTGCATAGATATTTAAAGGTCTTTATCCTTACAAAAGTAAGCTTAACCTAAACTAGATCATGACAATATCATACCATATAAAGGTGGATAGGCTTGAACACCAATTGATATTAGTTCATTGTGTATAAAGACTTGAAAGAAGAAATGAAGAATAATTTAAAGAAAAATAAGATGGTTTTCAATTAGTATTTAAGCATTAAATACCACCACCCAAATTGTAGGCCATTAATATTCTGGCAGACTCAACAAAAAGTTAGCAATCCAAAATTCTATATTGTAATGGTAAATTTTTCTCTTAAAAATAATTATGAAGATTCATAGAACCAATAAATAAAATTTTATAACATTTATTAACTAACACATAAACAAAATATCTATTCAATAACAAAAAGAATATTTTCTCACATTGGTAATGCCAAAATTACAGTAATAAATAATACAAGTATCTAGAAAATTATAAAACAAAATCAAATTTTATAATTGTTAACTATATAACTTTATAACATTTATTAGCTATTTCCATAATTTTACACTTGATGTTAATTTTATCATTATGTACATGTCAAGTTTGTACATTCGCATAACAGAATCTAGAGTCCGGGCATAGAGACCAAAGCTGACCAGACCAGGATTGTGACGTCCTGAATCTGACCACACTTCAACCAGCATGCTAGTACGACCACCTTGAAGTTACACATAGTATGACATTTTATTCGTGGTCGACATAGGTCAGGTTGAAACAATAAGACTCTAGGTTAACATACTATTATTAATTAAATCTAATTATACTTATACTAAGGGAAACTTTATTAATGCATAGATTTATAATATTATCAATAATTTGAATTGGATTGAATAATGAGACAGAATGATTAGATTAATTTAATTGTATATTTATTATAATAGTAAATCATAAATCAAAATAAAACATATATAGAATTTACTAGCGTAGAAAAATGCATGCAGGCATTTGGATGAATAAAGAGATAACAAACTCTCTTACAGATTAATTTATAGATGTATTTATACAAGTAATAATTTCTGCTTTAGAAAGATGAGTTTAACAGACTCTCATCTTAGGAATTCACTTACAGAGAATATATAAATAATCTCTACATTATGTCTATCATATAGTTATGCCAATTTCTATTTAACTTGGGGCTATTATATGTAAGTAATCATACCCAGCCTTGATTAACACTTATAAAACATTTGATTGTGACAAATATCTATTTAAAAGATGAATGTATAAACCAGCCCAAATAACTTTAGATCGAACCAGGCTTTCAAAAGAATTTTCAGATCAATGCTGAAAGTGACATATTAAGGAAGTAGGTAGAGTTGGCTGCACAATATTTTACCAATGCGCTATAGCACAGGTAAATAACAATAAGAAAAGTTACTGTGCAGATGGATGAAGAAATCAAGGATTTCTGTGACCAACGCCGGGACCGATTGTCATGCCATGAATGAAAGGAACATTTTGGTCAGAAGTGACGGGGGACTTATGCGCTAACCTGGCCTTGACTCAGGCTTCGCTACTGCAGTACCCTATGAGAGATGTGCTGGCTTCACCGTGGCTCCATCTTAATATATGTAGCAGCAAAACGAGAAAATGTTTAACAAAATAAGGGATCTCATCCTCCAAGCAAAGAATATTTATTAGCTCTATCAATTGAAGCCAACCCTTGTGTAGCATAATATATATATGTTACTAACGGGAATATTTATAACATCTTTACTTTGCCCAGTTTGATCCACTCGATTATTTTATAATTAACATATTTTAAGGAGGGAAAGTATATTTATATGGACTTAGGGAATAACTTAACTGCAAATATACTATAACTATCCACAAGGCTAGTTTAATTCCTAATAAGAAATATAATTTTAAGCTTGCAAATTTCTGATTAAAACAAGCCACATTTTAAATCAATCAATAATTAATAAGAATAATAACGAGCACAAGGCGAGTTGTTATTATTTATAAAATAGGATTTCGAAACAGAGCGCAGAAAGGTGACGCTATAAAACAATTATGTGAAGATGTCTAAATAATATCTTGAAAATATGGAAATTAAGTGCTCGCTGTTTTGATGTATTGCCATATTAAATACATACAATAAATAATTTAATGAAAATTAAGCAAAAAAAAATATAGATATAACTGCAGTGATATTTAAATTATTAAAGTATTTAATTCATTTCTTAATAAAGAAATTGAATAAACAGGTCATTTATAGCTTTGAATATTTAAATAGGATTTAGACATTTTTAACATTAGAAAAGATTTACAATTTGTGGTTTAAATACATTTTAATTCATTATAGTTATATATAGTTAGCTAACTTGAATTGATAGTTTGAAAGATCAATTAAGGATTTATAGATGATTAACACACAGCTTTGCGGTTTGAAAGTAAATTTTACCAGTTATAATTCAGCTGGACTGTAGGTGCTTGAGCTGTAGGTTTGGTGAGTTTCACTGGGCGGCTTGTGGCATCTTCCCCGTTCGGTCTGGCTTCGGTTCTTCTGGTGGCATGATAATTGCTACGGCATTGGATGAGAGAAACCTCTGTTAGCCAGACATTTTAGAATTTAAACGGACATGGATTTTGGTGGCAACTGCTCTTAGAAAAATGGCTATTCACTTCTGAGTTTAAAATATAGGGTATTTATATGTTTTGCTTACAAGCACTTACATTATAGGAATCTACATCACCTCAGAACCCATTAACTTAAGAATTTATTTTACTAATACCAAATTACATAAATTTTGTTTTCAACCTATTGCTGGACTTCTGAGGTGCAATAGTTCCCTTTAGGCTATCAAAATAATGCCAGTCCATCGAGTTTACTGTATGGTTTCTTGTTATAAACAATTTTAATTAGCACTTAGTTAGATTTTTAAAATAACCCTTATTGCAGGTGTGGCAGTTAAAGTAAAATTTTGTTTACAACAAGAAAAATCTGTTTTGATTACTTAACCAAACTTTTATTTTTAATTACCAAAAATCAGAAAAAAAAACTTTTAGCATAATTTTAAAGAAACTTTTTAAGCAATTTTAAGTAAACCTTTTAACATATTTTAAATCATGCCACCCCTATATACATTATAATATAGGTTGGATTATATATCCACATACGAATTTACAATAACAAAATTATTAATAAATTGACTTTTAATATTATTCTATATAATAAATATTTTCTTAAAATATTCCGCGATAATACTATGCTATAATTTTGTTAATCCTATCTCATTATAGCGTTCTTTCGTATGTAAATACATAATGCTATTTAGACAGCCATGATAGTGGGTTTTTACGCTAAATTTTAGGAATGTTAAACATTTAAAAATAAGGTTTGAACCTAGCACAGATGAGTAGGTGATTAGGTTGATGATGAAATGGTAAGAGGTTGGAAGGTGATGAAACGGTAAGGGGTTGGAGGGTTATCATTTCAATTATATAATATAATTTCTATAATGGCCATATTACTTAATTTTATTTGCAATCTATAATATGATTTATTACATTTTAATGTATCATATAAGCCTGAATGTGCATAAATCATTTATGAGAATGAGGTCTCTAGACAAAGTTTAAAACCCATGACTCAGTAAATGTTGATTCAATAAAGCAATTTTATTACCCACAGTAACATTAAAACATTATTGTCATTCTCTCAAGTTCACTATGAAGAAGCGAAGATAAGATAGGTGCATAGAATATCACTATAAATCATATTTAAATATCAGGTGAATTATACTAAGTTATTTAACACATCATTATTCCATAACACAATATCTATTTGCGTTTGAGTATATACACAACTATATACACCCATACACATCCTAAAAAGCAGTAAATTAATCATCATACACCCGAAACTGCACTGTAACATATGAAAGGTGCAAATGCATATAAATAGAGATCATGAATATCATTATTATAACATAAAGCAGAAATGTACATCTGAGAACATGTACATCATTATACTGTACATTGTCATTCTTTAAATATTTAAAACAGAACAATATATGCATAATATAATTTCAACATGGAAGAATTAAATGTTTACATGCCTGTTATACAATTGATTTTATATAAATATGCACATCCCAAACTCACCATCTCATAAATAAATAAATCCACGAATTCCAAATTAAATTGCATTATTATTTTATAAGATTCTGTTAAGTTATATCAAGCTTTTACAATTATGGATTTAATATGTATAAAATAAAATTTAAAAACTAATTTAAATCATTCATACTGTTCAACAACCTCAGATGGTTTGTATCAATATTGCCTTAGATTCATCTAAACAAATTCAAATTGAGAACATTTTAAGCAAAATTGTTTATATATACATATTCCTTCAATTATCAAATAAACCTAAGTGAAGCTTTCTTTATTATCAAACAAAATTAAAATAGGACTAAACCTTAAATATTTTAAAATGATTCAATTATAATTATAAAATAGGCATTATTTATAAAACACATTATTAAAATTTATATAGTACTTTTTACACAGAAACAGATTTTGATAACTCATTTAATTTTAATTTAGATTTAAATAAGTTATAAGTCTCAAATAGTTATAAATTATTTTTTTGGAACATTAATATTCATCCCAATTGTTGACTATAAAACCTTTATTCCTCAATGAAATAATTGAATTATACTAAAACACAAAATGATTGCCTTTGTACATTAATTCCATTAGTCCATTTTTCAAGTTGCTAGATGATGAGAATTCACATTTTGCTTTTAACTCATTCTAAATCTATTTTGAAAGCCTTCCTAAAAAATTAACTTGCACATCTAAGTATAAATCATGCATATTTTCACCTGCCATCTCAGTAAAACATACATTTCAGTTGTAGCTGTTTTCTAGCACAGCATAAATGATTCTAAAAACATCAAGTTTTTTTGCACATAACTGATAAAAATCTCTGAATGTAGTTTTTGTAAATTAGTTAATTTTAAAAATAATCTCAATGTGCATACTATAATGGAATAAAATAATAAATAAATGATTTCAGCTGGGATGCCAAGATATAATGGAATAAAATGTGGATGAATAAATAAATCAAATTACCAATAATATTAAATGCCAAATTGTAACTATAAAATATTCAAATGATGGCCTAACATGCTGGACACCAAATTGTAATAGTATAAAATAAAAATAAATAATCAAATGATTTGTCTAATATGTTGGATGCTGAAATAGAATAAAATAATTATCTTAACTTGATCAGTTAGTGATTAACTAAACATTAGCTTAATCTTTACTAATCATATATTAACTATAATAGCAAAATGTATCTGATGGAACTGTTCTCATATTAATTATTAGGCAATGTGTTATAGCATTTAAATGTAATAGTATAAATAAATAAATATTAAATCAATTTCACATTTAGGAGTACTAAATATAATATTTATCTATGATAAAAAAATCTTATTCAGACTATACTTGAACTGTTAACTATAAGTATTAAAATATGTAAAAATATTTTCATAATATTTTGATTGGCTAATATTTTTAATATACCTGGGTCTCGTTTTATGCGGTAGATAGGTTCCACAGAAAATCTGCATTGAAAAAAAATCTCACAAAAATAGACTTAATTTATCTTGAAAAATGGGGGATAGGTGCTGTAATTTTCAGAATTAGCATAAAAGCAAAGCAACAAAGAAAAATTACTTTAAAATTCGCATTAAAAAAATAAGCAAATAAAGTATGACTAATAAAAAATTTCAAATATTTGAAAAAAATTAATACAAGACAAACTTTTATTATTATTACAGTATTTAATTTTATATTTTTCATACATATTTTAATCATTACCGCTAGCGTTCGTTTGTAAACTGGTAAGAAATCAGATTCGATGTGATGTGGTGTATTGTGGCTTCTCCTTAAACAAAGTCAAGAATCTCTCAGCAATTATGCACAGAGAAACCTGTTAAGCCACTTTATTTTTATTCATGATTTGATGTACAACTAGCGCCATTTTCAGTCTTGTGCTGTGTTAATGGTTTTCTGTTTCTATATTAAAAAAATGAGATCGCAATCAAAACATTATCATTAGAAAGATTATTTTCAGTTTATAAAATCTTCGTTTTTTATTTTAAAAATCTAAAAGATTATTTATTTCTGTTCTATATAACATAATACGTTTTAAACGTTTAAATTTTTTGAATATTTATTGCGATATTTTTATATGTAAGTATAAATCTATTATTATTTACTCATTAGTATAAATAGATTATTTACATAGAAGCTAAATTCTAAATACAGCTTCAGGCCATATTCACGTTAGCTGCTAATATAATGTTATATTTTTGAAAAAAAAAAAGCATTTCAAGTCAAAATAAGTTATTAATAATTTAAATTTCTTGATATCTAATAAATATAGTGAAATATGAAAGATATTAAGAAGAAATATGAATTGCATAACTTCAAAATCGCATTAAAATAATCCACATAAAACAAGACCCAGGTGTATATGAATAAATATATATATCTAGAAAGACTTAAAGTTTATATTAAAATATAGTGTAATAATTTAACTATGACTAATAATTAAATTAAATTTAATTAGCAAAAAGTATTCCTTCTTTAATAATTTAATCCTGATTTAATTATCATTTATCTATTGTATTTGTTACAAAAAAAATCAAGTCAGATGTAACTGGACATATGTTGTGAATGATAATCCAAAGAGAAAAATATATTAAATTACCATAAATATTGTCAAATAAGTACATAAAATATATTTTCAAAATTTAATAAGTATCTTTATTTTATTTCATGTAATTCCATTGAAATAATATTTATTAGAAACATCAAACTCTATAATTAACTATATATTTTATATAAATACATACAAAATAATAAATTTTAAATTCAAAAAATCCTTTGAAGATTCTGTTGCAAATCCCAAGATGTTGTAATAGCATTCAAAATTTTGATCTATTCTGATGTTTCCAATTTTTAAACAAAACATTCCATAATAAAAATATTGTGACATTAACATTGCTTTCTTCAGTAACAACATTTGTCAATTTTCATATATTTCAAATTATATTTCACAATGGAATAATTTTTATCTGATATACAGATTCTCAAAAGACAGGAAGTCTTTTGAGTAAATGTTTATTAGTTTAGTCCGTCATATTTATAATTAAAATAGTAAATAGTATTAATATTTGTATCACATAAACTTTACATAGTTTGCCTACTAAGATAAAAATTGAGTGTCCAAACTAAGATAAGGGGCTTAAATAGTTTTCTTCTGATGATGTTATATTTATCTCACTATCCAAAATATTGTTTCTATGGCACAACTCAAATTCAGCGCATTTCTATGGCTTCTTCTAATAAGAGTTAAATTTATACATATATCCACTTAATAAAAAGTTCTTGCGAATACATCAGCATTCTATGAGATTAAAATATTTTCTTAATTTTGTAATAAATGTACATTTTTAAGATAATAAAAATAAATACATTTACAAATTAAAAATATATCTTTAAAATCATATTTTAAATAAATGTAGACATTCCTTGTATATATTTAATATACAATAATCAGTATTTGTAAATACCTATTCTAAATAATTAAATATTTAAAAAAAAATTAAAATATATATAATTTAATATTGTCTAATTATATTGACATATACACATAGCTTGAATAATAATTGAATATCTTGTTTTGTTTATGTTTACATATTAATTTTCAAATACATATAGTAAATAAAAATGTCAACAAATTTATCAATATGTAATTCACTTTATTATTACCATTATATAAAATCATTTAGATATCTGTATTGATATATCACTAACATAATATATATTTATTTTATTATATCATCCTAAGAATAAACTTAATTTTAAATTTTATTGCCACAGTACAAAATAAACTAATATTTTAGCACACCATTTCTTAAAAAAATATGTATACCATTTTATATTTAGATGTTGTCAATACTATTTACTAATGTGGTAAACTGTCTCATTATTTTAAAGTAATTTAGAATTAAAATGAAAATAAACTTATAAATTTTGTCATTCTTTTCTTGTCAAAAAATCTCTGTCATGTGTCTAGGCCTGATCGCTTCTCAGACCGCTGTTTTAACAGCTATTGGCTGTCTGAAAGTAATTGTAAGGCGCATGTGGAAGAATAGCAACCTTCCAGTCATTACTAATTTAATAACAACGTGCGATTTAAACAAAATATTATTTATATAAATATAATAATTTCAAGTTTAAACTCAGATTAATAAGATACATTTGCCTCCTACTCACACAAAAAAATTATTTTAGTTTATTGGAAACTTCAATATATGTTATTTATCAGTAATAATAAGCTGCAAAAACTAATAGTAATCTTTTTTAGAATTCAGTACTAAATTCTATCTTTAATTTTGAGTTTAACTATACATTAAGTCCTTCATTATTTACATCTCACTGAAATTAGGTTATGAAATAAATATAAATGCCATGATGTATACTTTAAGTCTGCAGTACATATTCATCATCTTTATGTATTGTTATTGACTGAATATTTAAATTCCAAAAGCTTTAACTTGCAAAACATTTAACTACCAATACTTCATAATATTTATTTGATAACTAAAGTAAATAAATCAACACAACACATTTATTCACCAATAAATTAGTTACTTATTTACATATACACACACTTTCAGTCCAATATTTTTAACCAATAAAATATGTTTTATTCACACTGTTCATCTTTATCCAAAGATACAAATTTTAAGTTTATTAAGGAAAATGCATAAATATATTGTATTACTTTTACTTAATATATTTTAATTTATAAATCTTTTATTTACTTATATAAATTTTACTGATTACAATTCTCTCTTGCAAATATTATTTATCTAAAGACAAGTTCTTCTGCAAATCATTTAAGATTAACTCATGTTTTACATTTATTAAAACTCTTAACTTTATTATCCGAAAATTTATTGCATTTAGTTCTCTTTCAGATATTCATCTCTCAACAACTCAAACAAAATTTAAAAAAATATATAGATTCTTGCAATACTATTTTATTTTTCAAATTCTTTTCCATAAAACAATAATTTTAAATATACTTTTATAATATTATACTGCTAAAGTTAAATTGCTAAAATTATTTAAAACTTTATATTCATACTGTTTAAACACCAAGTGTTAATATTAGTATGTTTATATCATTAGATTATACATTATCATTTTCTTTAAATGTTTGTCATTTCTTGAATTTATAGTATCCCTTTATTTCAAAATAAGAAAATAAGTAAACTTTATCATAACAAATGTTATTTCTTCATATCTCTTAATTTCAGCTAGTCTAAGATATTGATTTATTCAGGTGGCCATTGGTTTTAAACTTTAGGCATTGAAGATATTTTTATCATCTTCGGGAATTTCTAAGAGAAATACATTCTCCCCACTTCCTTTTTTATTTGGAATGGTCTCTCATAAACATAAAAGAATTTTTGGAATGTGTACCTTTACAGATCACTAACCTGGAGAGTTCTCACAAAGACATAATTGGCTACTTTAAAAGTAGCAGAACTCTGAGAAGCTTCAGCTACTCTTTTCTGAGCTTCAACTGTATTATAATATACCTCTTCTATTATAGTTGGCTTAGGTGTCTTAATTAACAGGTTCCCTATGTCCAAAATGATGAGGCAAATTTGGTTGATTCATTTTGAGTCATGTTGATATAATTCACAGCTTCTTTTAATTTATTCACCCAATTCCTATGATTACTCTCTAAATAACTCTAAATAATCTATGCAACTAAAATATAACTCTCACTGATATCAGATTGTGGGTTTTGCATGAAAATTGGTGTTTTATTTCTTGGTTCTTCTTTGGACAAAAAAGAATTAGCATTTTCCTTTAAAAAGGCTTTGGGTTTCCCAATTAATGTAAATTGAAAATTATATAGAAATTTTACCACATTTCTAGCACTAATTTTCATCAGTGAATAAGCCTTAACAAACTTTGAAAAGAAAACATAAGTCAGAAATAAGGTCATTGCTTCCCAAATTAATGATAGACTCCTGAGGAATGTTTCAATGAAGCCTTATTTTAGTTTAATGGACTGCCTAGCCCATAGAATTTTCACATAAGTATTCTGCAAGTTGCTGACAGGATAATCTCATGCTAATTGAGGATTCTCTTCTGGCTTATTCATACTTTTTCTAATATTTCTTTTACTATGATATCATGACCTTCTCTGAGATCATCTATTTGCATTTTGTTTACAGATTATATTAGCTCTATTTCTAACTATATTTTTACTAGATATACTATAGTTATTACTCTTTCTTTTAGAATGGTAAACATTTTCTAAAGGCTTTTCACTTGCCTCAAGTGCACTTAAAATTTCTTCTACCAGGTGTCTATCTATATTTGCTTTATAGGTTTGGGCAAGTTCCTTCTAATAATTCAGATAATCTGATTCTCTGAAAAGGAAATGAGTCAATATTTTTAATTTAGCTGCCTGGATCCAGAAACATTGAATATAACTATCTTTAATATGGTTATACTTATCTTAACTTATTTGATGTTTAACATTATCCTCAATCCAAAAACTGTTCAAAAGTATATACTTTAAAATTTTCATGACTTTTTGGTTATTAAATAAGGATATCCATCAATTCTTCACTGAGGAGTATGGGTGATTACTTGCTGTAGTGTTTTGTAAAAAATGGCAGACATTTTGTGCACTCCAGAAAAAACTAGAATGTATTCGAGAGGTTGTTTTAGATCGCGCGCTGATAACTGGAATTTAATTGAGGCATTGACGTAATGGCGATCGATTATTCCAAGAGATATTTGCTGATTGCAAATATTTCTGGATAAGAGACGATACCTTATTGGACATATATTAATTGTTGCAGTTATCAGAAAGTGATAAGAAGACTGGATAACAACTACGCAGGGCAGTAATTAGAGGACAACTCCAGTAGAGAGCAGTCGCGCAGTAGCGAGTAGCAGACAGTATGGAGTGCATCTACAGTAGAGTTACTGTTCAATTCCAGTAGGAGATAGCTGACGGCAGTCGCAGTGCTTACTACGAAGAGTTCATGTACAGCTACACTGGACTGGGGCTAAAGTAGGTCCATTGTGAACCGTTTTGTAGCAGCCAGCCTGAAAGAACATCGTGGGAATTGAACTTTAGCGAACTGTAGAAATAGATCATTGCAGACCATTCGTTTGGAGAGCAGTCAGTGCAGACCATTCATTGGAGAGCATCCGTGGCAGAGCATTCAGTGCAGACCATTTGTTTGGAGAGCATCCATTGCAGAGAATACAGAGAATATTCAGAGCATTCGTTAGAGAACATATGCAGTTGAACAGTAGCGAACGTTATTGGATAGCCGCACTGTCAGACTGGCGGATATAACATTGGCATAGTCGTAAGTGCGGATATAACATTGGTGCAGTCGCATTTGGAACCTGCGAGTAGCGAATAAGTTTTGAATTACATGTTTAGTTGTTTACGTGATGAAACATCAAGGAATTGCAACAAGGGTTTTTCTGGAGTGGAGGGAGGTATGTAGTGTTTTGTAAAAAATGGCAGACATTTTGTGCACTCCAGAAAAAACTAGAATGTATTCGAGAGGTTGTTTTAGATCGCGCGCTGATAACTGGAATTTAATTAAGGCATTGACGTAATGGCGATCGACTATTCCAAGAGATATTTGCTGATTGCAAATATTTCTGGATAAGAGATGATACCTTATTGGACGTGTATTAATTGTTGCAGTTATCAGAAAGCGATAAGTTGACGATAACAACTACACAGGGCAGTAATTAGAGAACAACTCCAGTAGAGAGCAGTCGCGCAGTAGCGAGTAGCAGACAGTATGGAGTGCATCTACAGTAGAGTTACTGTTCAATTCCAGTAGGAGATAGCTGACGGCAGTCGCAGTGCTTACTACGAAGAGTTCGTGTACAGCTACACTGGACTGGGGCTAAAGTAGGCCCATTGTGAACCGTTTTGTAGCAGCCAGCCTGAAAGAACATCGTGGGAATTGAACTTTAGTGAACTGTAGAAATAGATCATTGCAGACCATTCGTTTGGAGAGCATCCGCTTGCAGACCATTCATTGGAGAGCAGTCGGTGCAGACCATTCGTTGGAGAGCATCCGTGGCAGAGCATTCAGTGCAGACCATTCGTTTGGAGAGCATCCTTTGCAGAGAATACAGAGAATATTCAGAGCATTCGTTGGAGAGCATACGCAGTTGAACAGTAGCGAACATTATTGGATAGCCACATCGTCAGACTAGCGGATATAACATTGGCACAGTCGTAAGTGCGGATATAACACTTGCTATAGGTAATTTTTCCTTCACTTAACTTGCTTAAGAAAAATAATTTATCCAACCCTAATAAATATTCAGCTGGATTCTCATTTGAATACTCTTGTATAAATTTAGAGGTACTATTTATTTTATTATTCTCTTGAGTCAGTAGATCATCTAATATCATTTTCTATAGACAAAAGTGATATTTCATTGATATCCCTATCTAAATAATTGTCTAAAATTTAATATTTCTTTCATATATGTGGTTCTTGTCTCACATCTTGACAATCATCTTTTATTTTACCATTAAATTTTCAAGTTCTGATATTTATTTTATTATTATTTGGCTATTTATATTTTCTTCCTGTTCTTTTAAATCTTGAACTATTATCTTATTATTAATTTCCAATTTCTCATTAAGATCTTGCCTTCTACTAATAACTCGTTTCTTGCAAACATTATATATGATCTTTTTTCATATCCTCTACTTCCTTCTCTCATTTTTCAATAGTATTTTTTTTGCACTTTCATGCATTGCAAATTATTCTGCATTTCTTTAAATTCCTGTTGTAATTTCTTTATTTCACCTTCTGACTTACTCTTTTTACATAACTTTATATTCTGTTTTCAATTTACTTTTATTATCATCAAGCTCTATTCTAAAATGATTTACTTCAGGCTGGAATTTCATTAGAAAATTATTAGTTTTTTCTAATTTGCTAACCCTTTAAATTCACTTGGTGATATTTCAATTTCATTACTTAATTCCTTAAAATCATTTTCAAATCTTTCTTGTGACTTATATAGCTTATCTTTATGTTTTCATGATTCAGTTTTTAATTCACTAAATCTAATGTCATATTTTAGATTAGATTCCTTTAATTTTATGTTCAGATCATATTTAAACTCCTCAAATCTAACATTTAAAGCATTAAACTCAATGTTAAATTTATCAAATTTATTAAAATTGGCTCTTAATTCTTCCCATTGATATTGACTTATTAAATTTATCTTTTAATTTTTTTTCAAGTCAGTTTTTAACTCTTTAGAATCAGGTTTAAATTCTTCCAGTCTATCATTTAATTGTTACAAATTAGGTTTTGATTTCTTTGACCCAGCTTTTAATTCTTCCATTTTACTAAGAATAATTTGAAATATCTTGAATACCATCTTCAGGCCCTCCTAATATCTCAATACTAGTAGCATCTATTACAAGCATGTTAATCAAAAAATATAAATATATCAATAAAAAAATATGAAATATATACACTATATGTTAAATAAAGTATTCTATCAGTAACTATTTCACCAACACTTGTTCATCAGACAATTATAGTCAGCTGATAATCTGCAAATAAAACATTTCAAATACAGAAAAGTAGTTAATCATCACTATTATTTACCAAAGTGCCCACAATTTCTATATATTTTATAACAAAACTATAAAGTTCATTCATAAAATACTTTATATAATAAAAAAAAAATCATTAAAATGTTTAGTACATTAGAATAAAACTATTTATTATTCACATATACCAATACATATATTATTTATCTCATGTAAATAGCCTTATTCGTGTCAACAAAATTAGTTGCAATGTCTAATGATAATCTAGGGTAAATGATACTAATCGAGCCCACATGTTGGGATGCCAAATTATAATGGAATAAAATAATAAATATATGATTCTCTCAGACTCTATGTTGGATACCAAATTGTAATGGAATAAAATATTAATAAGTAAATAATTTAGTCAGGTCCCAGTTGGAATGCCAAATAGTAACAGTATAAAATATAGATAGATAAATCAAATTGCCAATCATTTTAAGCACCAATTTGTATCTATAAAATATTCAAATGGCTAACATTTTGGATACCAAATTGTAAAAGTTCAAAGTAAAAATAAATAATTAAATGACTTGCCTAACATGTTGGATGCCAAAATGTAATAGAATAATTATCTTAACCAGATAGTGATTAACTAAACATTGACTTAACCTTTATTAATTGTTTATTAACTATAATGGCAAAATGTACTAACTGGTTAACTGTTCTCAGGTTAATTATTATTACGTGTATTATAGCACCTAAATGTATTTGTATAAATATATTAATAAATATTAAACTAACTTCACATTTAAGAGCACTAAATATATTTATAATTAAAAAAAATATTCAAACTATACTTGAACTATTAACTGTAATAAAATCTTATTTAGACTATATTTGAACTGATAACTATAATGTCATAAAATGATTAAAATATGTAAAAATGTTTTATTTAATATTTTGGCTAGCTAATATTTTTAATACATGAATATATATATATATATATTTAGAGACCCTTGGAGTTTATATTAAAGTACAGTGTAATAATTTACCTACAAATACTCACAAAATCCAATTTAATTAACAAAAAGTAAAATTTATTAATATAAATAATAAAAATGTATAAAATTGAAAAGCAAATAATATATTCCTTGCTTAGTAATTTAATCCTGAATTAATTACCATTTATCTATTGTATCTGTTATATGGTTTTATAAATGTAACTGGCATGTGTTGTGAATGATACACTAAGAAAATCTAAAAAGAAAAAAAATTAGCATAAATATTGCCAAAGAAGTACACAAAATATATTTTCAAAATTTAATAAGTATGTTTATCTTTTTTTCTGTTTTCTTATAACATTAAGCATACGATTATTATT
Organism: Epiperipatus broadwayi; assembly: GCA_028023455.1. Classification (NCBI taxonomy): domain Eukaryota; kingdom Metazoa; phylum Onychophora; class Udeonychophora; order Euonychophora; family Peripatidae; genus Epiperipatus; species Epiperipatus broadwayi. The sequence continues at coordinate 13,110,606 of JAQFVV010000008.1, read as the reverse complement.
TTATATACATAAAATACTATAATATAAATGATTATTAAAAATAGTCATCAAAATTACCTGTAAACATATATACCTAAAATCTCTATTTTTTACATAGTCATACTTTTATTTAAATAAACTAATATTATCATTAAAATATACTTTTAATTTTATTTACTGTGTAATTTAATCTTTCTTTTTGGTAATACTATATTTTCTGTATACTAAACATTCTAAATAAAGGTTATCAAAAAATGTACTACCTCACATGACCACTACCTCTTATGCTTGGGTATAACTGTTGTTAAAACAGGCAAAACTCACTATACGTATTGCCACACACAGCAAGTTAGAGTAATCAATGGATGCCAGAAGGCTTGTGCATAAAATTCCCATCTAGTGCCTACTCATCCAATATCCCCAGACTAGTTTCTGACTTTTGGCCTTCGTCAATGAGGAGTCTTGGATCTGAGAGCACTGCACCTACATCTTAGGATCTAATGCAACCCTCCAGCAGTCACCTGAAAACACCTAAATGTTTTCAATCCAAGCACATTAATTTATATAGTCATATGGGTCTGAACTCAGTTCAGTACCCATACATTTTGGTGTCTTTGGTTCTTTAACAACCATAGCCACCACTATCCTATTAGGCAGGATTGGTTTTAAGCCAATAAACATCACATGATCACCACTTCTTATGCTTGTGTATAACTTGTTAAAACTATTTGAGATATTGTTTATAGGGCACAACTCAATTTCAACTCATTTCTATGGTCTCTTCTATTTAGAGTTAACTTTATATATATATATCCATTCAATAAAAAGTTCTTGTAAATCCATGTGTTCCATGACATTAAAATATTTCCTTAAATCTATAATAATAAATTTACAATGTTTTTAAGATAATAAAAAAAATTACAAATTAAAAATATATTTTTAAAATCATATTTTAAATAGACATTCCTTGTATATATTTATCTACTTAATATATTATAATCAATATTTATTTTAAATAATTAAATATTTTAAAACAATGGTTTTTTAAAATACATACAGTTTAACACTGTCTAATCATATTGACATATAAATACACACACATGCATGCACATACTTTAAATAATAATTGACTATCTTCTTTATGTTTATGTATTAATTTTCAAATGTATGCAGTAAATAAAAATGACAATAAATGAATTTATCAATATGTAATTCACTTTATTATTATCATTATATAAAATCATTTAGATATCTTTATTGTTATATCTCTAACATAATATATATTAGTCAATAATTTTATTATATTGTCCTAAGAATAAAATATTAATTTTAAAGTTTATTGCCATAGTACAAAATAAACCTAATATTTTGATATGTTCTTAAAAAAATATGTATGCCATTTTACATTAGGATGCTATTAATATTACCATTTACTAACAAAGTAAATGTAAGGGATTTGAACAAACTTTCAAGCTTCATTCAGCTGTCCATTCTATCTCATACAATCAATACACATGACCACACACATGAAAAGATAAATGATCTCCAATATATATATATTGTGCTGAACCAGCATGCATCAGTTGGCCAGATCATCTCCCACACACATATATAATCAGTGCTCAGTTTATATTAAGATAACAAAACTTCTAACATTAAAGGATAGGCTTCAATATACTCCACCCTCCAACTCTTCAACCATCCAGTGGATAACTGAAGAAAGCTGTGTTCAAATTCCCAATAATTATATCTAAACTCCAAGTATATAATATATACTTGTATTCAAATATAGAGGTAAACTATCTGGTCATTTAAAACTAATTTAGAATTAAAATAAAAATAAACTAATAAAATGTTTTATATGAATAAAATGATTTCAAGTTTAGACCCAGGTTATGAAAAATATATTTGTTTATGAAAGGTAGAAAAAATATCCATAGATTGCAAATATATATATAATTGCTTATGTACATGACAAAAATACAGTGCTTGCAGTAAAATATGGCAATGAAATAAATTTGATCTTTTCATTATAATCATTATTTACAATTTATTATCATAAGTCATTTACATAGAAAGCTATAGGCATTTCCACAAGAGTAAACAAAAAGTAAGATAAATAGTGAGCATCAGTATTGTAACTAGTCTCATTAATATTTTATCATCAGCAGTATTCTCTCAAATCGACCAACCCATAGAATAGTCGCATCATCAATTCATCTATTTTTCTACTCCGTTCTCTTAATTTCCCAGATCTTCAATTTCACATAACTTCCCATCTCTTAAAACTTATATCATCCAACAATATCAATCTCTTCTGGCCTTTCTTCTTACTCTCACTCACCATTCCCTTCAAAACACCTTTCATTAAACTATAATTTCTTCTTAGTATATGTCCAATCCAGTTTCTCTTTCTCTCTGCCTGTTTTATTTTATGCATATTTGTCAATATCCGATATTGGAATTACGGTCAAAATATATTCTACTTTAATAATAAATAGCTCATCATCGAGGATGAAACCAGCGTCATTACGTAGAAAAGCATGGCGAACCCAAGGACTAACAAAATATTCTTCAGTTAAACTATATGTTAGTACTCTCATTCTAACATTTAATCTAAATTCATGCTACGCCATCCAAAGCAGTAGATATAAACCATAGTGATCGTTTTATGTTTTCGTCGGATCTCAAATTGAGAAAGTCACATATATTTGATGATATTTATATTAAATGTTTATGAAAGTAGATTTTTGGCCTAATGTAAACAACGTGGCTTAATTATGAAAGCAGTTAAATCTATAAAAGGAAAGTAAACATATGAATCTTTATAATATATAATAACGGAAGTAGGTCTAGCTTTAGAATCACTTTGAGGTTGTATCCATCACTTAATTTTAGAAAATTCGAGATTTAAAATCCTTGGCAAAAGCAACTAAATATAAAATGAATTATTAAAAAAAGTCATTGCAATTGTCATTACCCTATTACTTCAAAACATTGATTCTGCATAGTTCCCCAAATATCTCGTAAATTTACGTGTCATTGTCACGTGATTACTTGTTCCTTTTCGCCATTAGTTTATTTACTTTTTCCTTTGTTTATTTCAGATTATTGAGCATATTTTTTAGTAATAAAATTTTAGATAGGCCTTTTCCTTTCCAATATTAAGTAAGTATGTATAATATTAATACAGCCGTGTGCTTTTTTTTATGTATATATTTGCTTTACGAATGTAATGTGAAAATATAAAATGTTTTATACACATAGCCGGTACTGTGACTTGAAGTTTACGTCAGCATTTCATGACTTGACATTTCTTTTAAATTAAACGATAGGTGTAGTAGTCAGTTATACATATTTCTAATAGCTAATTACGAAACTCCCACTTTTAAACAATGTTTGTTTTAATTAAATACATAGATGTAGATTGGTGGGGTCGAAAGTATTGTCATTAATATATATTTAAAAAGTAAATTATTTTTATCAATGCTATATGTATTTAAGACACTGAATAAAATAGAATCTCTTGAGTTAATGTAAATAACAGCATGGTCTATTAGAAATTTAATACTGCCATTCTGCGATATTCACAAGCGGGGCAATTTATATATTTCAGTATAGAACCACCTAAACACAAAATTTTATAATAGTATATATTATTGGCTTCGAAATAGCAAAATCATTGTATCTGCAACATTTTGACTGCTTTTTCAACCTGGAAATATTCTGGAAAACTTGAAAAAAATTTATTCACTGGACTTTAATATCCCCGGGTTTTTATTTTCACATTCGTTCCGTAAATAGAACACTGGATTGTGTACTTTATTCTCATTGATAGATTGTTCAATTTATTTATTTTTTAATAATACTCTAGGTATTGCTAATAATTAAATACAGAATTTGAAATAGGTTGTAGTAAAACATTCTTATATAGTGGCACTTTTTTTCATTCAAAATCAAAAAATCCTTTGGGGGGGTCCCCCCAAAATTAAATGGTTTTTTCTTCATATTTTTGAACCTTCGAATATTGCGTTTTTGTGGGATTGATTGGGGGGGGGGGAATAAATAGTTTTTATTCACCCCCCCAATCATTCCTTCCTAGTATATGGTATAATTTATATATAACACACCAATCCCCATATATATTATGATGTATATAAAAAATAAAATTGAAATATAGAAGGGTGAGTTTAATTATTTTTAATTATTATTATATGTTTTATTTTTTTTTATTTTTCATTAATTTGTATAAATTAGAGTTAAAATATTGAGAGATAGGAAACTAGAATGAGAAATCAGTGTTCTAAATTAATTAAATTAAAACAAAAAATATGTTTAAAAAAAAGAAGGAAAACTAGTTAAAAATATATCACTAATGTATAGAGATATATAATTTGGTATAATTAATATTTTTAGTATGTATAACTAATATATTACTGAAATATTTTTAATCATTAATTTATTGTAAATTACACAGAGGCTAAACTCTCCATACAGTAGCACCACCAATGCAAACCAGAATAATCAATATTGGATCTGTAGGCATTAGATAGAGATTGTATGTACAAACCTTGCATCCATTGATTACTCCGGCTTGCACTAGAAACTAGTTTGGGGATATTGGATGGGTAGGCACTAGATATGGATTTTATGCTCGAATCTTTTTTCCATCCATTGATTACTCTGGCTTGCACTGGTGGCACTATTGTATGAAGAGTTTAGCCTCTGTGTAAACAGCTTGTATTTTTAAGCATAAAAAATGGTGATCATGTGATGTTTAGTGGTTTATATTAAATTTGTATAAATATATTTAATTTTAAATATTTTTTGATAATTGATGTTGTATAAAGTTTCTTTGATAGTCTGGTAATTTTTATCTTTTTTGAAGGTGTTAATTAATCATTGTATTTGTTTTTTTTAATGATGCTTATCATGAGTAATTGTTTCTTACATTGTTATACCTGCTTATGGTTTCACTTCATATAGCTTCAAGCACTATTAGTATTACTGTGTTTGTTATTTAACTTTAGACTTTTGTTAGGCAATAACTAAGTACATAATTAAAAGAATAGATATATCTGTGAGTAAATACTTGTATGTGTGAGTTTATCTGTCAAAAAGTTAGGTTTTGTATATCAATTCTACAATGCTCTCCAAATTCTATTCATTGTTCCAGCTTTCACATTCTCATAATTAATTTTCTTTTACAATCATCTGCAATGTATTAGTTTTCAATTTTTTTTTCATTTTTTATACTTGATCTTAATTTCATCATCTTTTGTTAGTATAGATATCTGAGTAATCACTATGTCCCTTTAACTCTTATCATCAATCTCATCATCATCATCAACCATTATCAATCCACTGCAGGATGAAGGTCTCTCCAAGTTCAATCCATCTTTTCCTATCTTTAGCTTCTCTTCTCCACATCACCCCTGCACACTTTCTTATTTCATCCATCCATCTCACATGTGGTCTCTTTCTGGGTTACTAAATTATTATATATGATTATTTTTGCTCACATGTGAAGCAATATCTTTACTATTACATCTTCTTTTACTACAAAAACAAATTCTCGTTCCTCCTCAGTTCATCACATGTTCATTATTTCATCTTATTTTACAGTGATTCTACAATAATCTTTTTCTATTTATTTCTAATAACAGATTTATCAACTTTATTTATTTATGGTTCTAAGTTTCCATGCATCTATTTTAATATTGAATTCTAAATCTAAAGTCTTTGGAACTAGATTGTTGTTTAAATCTCAAGAAGCAAAACTGTTGGGATAATATTGGGTGCTTTTCCATGTATTATTAATTATAGCTATTAATTTGGTTTAAAAGATCTATTTTGTAATCCAGATGACAGATTGCTTATAGAACTGACCTATCTAAAAAAAATTATATCTTGAAACACAATGCAAAAAATTGAAATAAGACTGAAAAACATTATAGGATAAACATTTGCAATGTGAATCAGTATTTAAATCAGTTGTTTATTAAATTATCACATTAAAACTATGCTATAGATTTATTAAAATAAGTAATAATTGATATACAGGCTTATTATATACCTGTATCAATATATGTAATATATAGGGTATATGAGCACAGACGTTCACACAACCCACTACTTCCCACTATCTCATAACACTGACACACTTGAACACATGTATGTCAAAAAGATAAATAATCACCAATATACATATTTCATGCTAAACCAGCAATCATCAGTTGGTCCAGATTATCATCTCTATACATATATGCAATAAGTGCTCAGATATATATTATGATAGCCAATCTTCATACTTTAATGGACAGGTTTCAGTCCACTCCACACACCAACTCTTCAACCATCCATCCAATTAAATCCGATGATGAAACGCTCAAAGGCCACCCTGAGGCCTATATGTGTTCAAGTGTGTCAGTGTTATGAGATAGTGGAGAGTGGTGGGTCATGTGAAAGTCTGTGTCCATATACCCTATATATTACATATATTGATACAGGTATATAATAAGCTTGTATATCAATTATTGCATAGTAGAGATATCTGCCCATCCCTCGTATATGTATTAAATGGTTTATGTCCTGTACATGAAGGGTCAGATTGACTTTAGGTCAACATGAGTGTGATGAGAATCTCGGTCTCAGGGTGGCCTTTGAGTATTCCATCATCAGATTTTCAATTGGATGGGTGGTAGAAGAGTTGGAGTATGGAGTGGATTCAAGCCTTTCCATTGAAGTATGAAGATTGGCTAACATAATATATATCTGAGCACTTATTGCATATATGTGTAGAGATGATAATCTGGACCAAGTGATGATTGCTGGTTTAGCATGAAATAAGTATATTGGTGATTATTTATCTTTTCGACATATGTGTTCAAGTGTGTCACTGTTATGAGATAGTGAGGAGTGGTGGGTCATGTGAAAGTCTGTGCTCATATACCCTATATATTATAAAATAAGTAATGTGTTATAAAATTTTAAACATGTATTATCTTCATCAAAGTTTAAATAAATATAAATTTTGACTGATAAGAATAATCAGAAATTTAAGTACTGTATGTGTTAAGAATTAAAGAAATTTTTAATTGATAATAAATAAATTTTGAAATAATTACTGTTGAATTTAATTTTTTTTAAAAAGTGAGATTTGTTCAGACTGTATGGAAGTTGGAGTGTAAAAGATAGTTGATCTTTAAGAGGAAAAACAGTTGGGCTTATGATCATTAAAAAAAACATTTTAAATTGATATAAAATTAAAATTAAAATACTTACAATCATGATGTATAGATTTGCATCTATTTGGAATGATTTTAATATGTTGCCTGATGTTAAGCCACTAATCAAATGTGGCTAGTGGAATCAAGGCACTAAATTAATTTTTTTTTTTTTTTTTAAATTTAAAAACTAAAGCAGCAGTTTGTTTAAATTTAGAAATTACAGCAGTTTAAATATTTTTTCATTAAATGCAACTTCAACAATTCTAATATTATGCATAAACATCAGAATCAGTGTCCAACATTATTTATTTTGTGCAACAGAATGAATTATATAATTTAAGTGTTTTTCAGTATGTAAAAAAAAATTGTTTTGATTTGTCTGGTAGCTATTTGCAAATGAGAAAAAGACCATAAAAAATGTTTTCATCATTTGTATCACAATGGATTATAGTGATACTACATATATCATAATTTTTAATTAAATTGATATACTGTTTTAATTCTATTAATTTCAATAGCCCTTCAAAAAACTATTAAATATGTAATGTTGATAATGTATATTTCGAGGTGATAATCAGAGTTATTTGCAAACCAAGTCCCCTCATTAATTTGCATTGATATCTGAAACTTTTAACTAGTTAAATCGAGGCTTTTCTAAGATGTTTTATTTTTATAAAATATCAGTGATTTGTATGCAACTCTTACAAGATTTTGATGACCAGATGAAACTAATTCATTTCCATTTGGAATATAGATTAATATGAGGAGACATTATCTGCAAGTTTATTAAAATGACTTCTAAAAAAGTGTGACTTGTAAAAGATTTTTACAGTAATGTTTATGACGATTATTATTTCAGAAATATTTTTATTCTAACAAACAGCTGTAATTTTTTGTATCTATTTGACATTTTAATTCTGTTATGTATCTATTTGACATTTTAATTCTGTTAAATGTTCCATCTCTGATATTCTTTAATTCACTAAAAATAATTATCTAAATAAACTCAACATATTTCCTAATCTTATATTTCTAATGTTTAGTTATTCTTTGCATAACTACAACATTTTAAGTTATTTTTTCAAATTTTATTTACTTAAAATAATATATTTAATACTACTTTATAATAATTGTTGCAAAAGAAGTTTCTTAATAACTGAAAGATCTCTTGATTTCACTTGAAGCTTTGAAGGAAGTGAGCAGAGTAAATTCCTGATATCCACTCTATTCATTCAGTATGAGATTATTTATGAGTTAATGATAAAAACATTAGTCTTCTCAAATCCCTGATAATTTTGAGTAAGTCATCTAGTTTTTTTTAATGTAGTTTGAATGAATGAGTGAAATCTCATTCCGTTTTATACTTACAATTGTGAGATATAAAAATAAATTGTGGTCCTCATTCTCTAGAGAATATACCTTTACCACTCAAGGCTATCCACATATTATGGAACTATGTCACCATTCTTTGATGGCCTTTTATAATAAATCTTTTTCAAATGAAAAGAAATGCCTGAATTGGAATAAAAAATGTATTAAATGAGATATTGTGGTGTTTGTCAAATGAGGGGAAAATTGATTTGAAAAGTGAGCATTTATTTTACTTTAAAGGTGCAAATATTGGAAACACAATTGCTGGAGTGGGATTTATTATAAATAAAAAGTAAGGACATTATATGAAGAGATTAGTTAATATCAAATGTAATAATCCAACTTCTCATTGTGATGAAGAAATAGATGATTTTAATATAAATGTATAGAAATTATTTGATCAGATCAAATAAATATTCTAAAATTGTTATAAGAAATTTTAATGCTAGAAATTGGAAAATAATTGGAAGTTGAATGTGCTGAAGATAGATAGATTATAGAAATGGAATTGGGAAAAGACATTTACTTATGGAATTTGCAAAAAAAGAAAAATTGTAAATCATGAATTTTTTTTGAGAAAAATAAAGAACACATAATGAAGGCAACTACAAACTTAGATTATATTTTGGCTAATAGAAAATATATATTTCAAATCTATCATGTACTAAATAAATTCAATATGCACTGATTATCATTGAGTGAAATGTATATTATTAATATATAAATGTGAAAATTTGTTTGTGACTATAACTCAACAAATATTGCAACAATCTTGAATTTTGCATGATTTTCTTTTCTTTTTTTTTTTTGAATAGAATTTTACTAGCACAAAAATTTTTGCTTCGTTTTAAAAATATTGTAATAGTTTTTGAATGATGTCATTAAAAAACCCAAAAAGAAGACATCACAGATTAAAAGATTGCAGGGTTGGAAAAAATTTTTAAAACAAAAGTATTGTTTTTGGTAAAGCAAAGTATTTAATTTTTCCTTTGAATAATGACAATTTAGATCAGTTATAATAATGGATTTGAGTAATTTATTTATATAGCGCTATGTTTTTTAATCTGTAACAATCATTAGGGATTACTCACTACTTTGATAAACTTTTAGGATTTCGGTTTAATATATATTTAGCACATGTTAAATTAAAATTTTAAATGCCATTGGTACAGCAAGAATGCCCTGCATACTGAAATATATATTAGAGAAATGAAGAGATATTAGTTTTTGGTAATTCAGATAAAATTTTATTGAATAAATATATTTTAAATTATTTAAACTTTATTTGGACCACATTTAATTTTTCACTTGCATATATATATATGGTGACATTAAAATTTTATAACCGTTTTAAAAATTATCACGAGTAATATAATTTGTTTTAAAATTATTGTTTATTGTATTTAATAAGTCATATTTTTTGTGATACAGCTATTAATTATTTCATTTAAGTATTATGTAAATATATTTTAATTATCAAACTTTCTATTAATATGAGGGGACATCTAGAGGAATGGATAGAATTAGCAAATAAAATTTTTATTTAGTATTCAATACATCAAAAATGGAATACATAAATGTATTTTAATTATCAAACTTTCTACTAACAAGAAGGTAAAGCTAGAGTTTGAAAATGGAATATGTAAATGTATTTTAATTACCAAACTTTCTAATATTGGTGATGAATGCAGCTAGAGAAATGGGGAGAATTAGCAAGGGAAATTTTTATTTGATATTCAATCAAAAATAAAATTTATATTAAAAAAACATTAAAAAATTTTACTGATCAGAATATATTTTATACTTTTATTTGGATTCTTATTCTACTAGTCGTCTTTACTCACCTTAGTAAAATAAAATTCATGTTATATAGTTGAAAATTAAAATATATTTAAGTGAAATAATAATACATTAATTATTAACAGCAGTTAAAATTATAACATTGTTTATAAAAATGCATTGCAAAATTATTTTTAACTGTTGTTGATGACTCGTGTATTATTATTTCATGTAAATGTTATTTAAATATATTTTAATCATCATTTACATTACATTCTTTTAATCTAATAATGCGAGTAAAGCCATGGGCATATATGTATAGCAACCACTTATCAATGAATATAGACCTTCTAATTCCAAGGGAAAAAAACTGCTCTAGAAATTAGTTCTGCAATGATTATACAAACCAAGGTGTGAAACACAGATATGTCTATGTATGGTCCATTTTTCTGTGCGATATTTTGTGATATTTTTTAAATTTCTTCAGCAGAAAACTTTTCTTTCAGAAATATTTTATCACTATGACTAATTATAGTTCTCTCTTTTTTGCTATATCTTCTCACTGGAAATGATCGATATTGCATTTTTTTCACCACACAACATCCTTTTAGGAAATCTTGCATTGTTCATTTATTTTACATATCCACTCTAAGGAAATACGATAGTGAACTCTATAATGTAACATCCAGTAAGTTGAAAAACATATGACTGTTTTTATGATCTTGCCAAAGTATTTTTAGAATTTTACAGAGCAACTTTAGATGAAACTTTTCGAATGTCTTTATATTGTGTCAATAGGTGTCCCAAGTTTTATTTGTATACAATAAATTAGATAAAATAACAGCTCTATATACAGCTAACTTAGTTGCAGTATTTATTTTTCTGTAGTGAAATGCTTTTATTTTTTAACTTATTAAAAGCAGCATATTGAAATCTGTGTTGTTCCTAAACATATAAGTTCACTATTCTACTTTTAAAATTACCAAGATATTGAGATTGGTTTACATTCTCAAGTTAATAACCATCCAAAGTAAAAAATGATGAGGATTTTTTTTTCATAAGTTGCTGATAAAGAACTTTTTTTTTTTGAACATTTATTAAGCCAATCAAGAATCCATGTTACAGCTCTTGTTTTTGTTTTTAATTGACTCAAATTAAAATTTTTATATTCAATACTTATATTGCCTCTTGAATTTTTTATTTATTAAATCATCTATAAACAATTCCAAAGACAAATGTCATTAAAATTGAAAACAATGTTGAGCAAGTATAAATTATTTAACACCAATTTTCATTTAAAATTCCTCAGATTTTCTACTTGTAATAATAATATGTCCTCTCAATTCACTATATAGAAATTATATAATATGAATAAATTTTGGTGGACTATTAACTGATTTCAAACAGTGTCACAAATGTTAACTAAATTAAATGTCATGACCAAATTAATGAAAACAATATATAAATGAACTCCTTTTTTTCTGACACTTTTCTTGAACTTGGCTTGCTATAAAAAACATATTTATAATGCTTATTGATTCTCTAAAACCACATTGAATTGCTGCTAACCATATGGCTGCAACTGGAAACTACCTATTCAACAAAATCTTTGACAAGTGCCTATTCCATGATAATCTTGCCAATTTCCTTTATTTTACAAACTGAAAAATAAGCATCCTTAAGATCAGATAGCATAACTTCATGGGTTCATAAATTCCCAAAAATTTCAATATTTGAAGCTAACATATCACCACTATATTTTCAAACTTCTCCCTGTATTTCATCAGAATCTGCAGTTTTCCATTTTTAAGATTGAAAGACCAGTTTTGACTTCGCTAAGCTAACTATCTTAGTCCAAGTCTAAATGAGTAGATAAAATGGATATATTCCTAAAAATTATTAATTCATTTCTTATATCATTCAAAATATTCTTTACACTTATTCAAGATATTTTTGTTATCATGAAAGAGCAATTTCTGCATTTAATAGAATTGTAATACCATTTCTCAGGTCCATATGTTGCTTTAAATGCATCAAAAAAAGATCTAGTGGCAACGATAAATGTTTCTAACTTCTTTGCAGTTTTAATCTATTAGTCATTTTTAAATCTTGTCAATTGATGAACTTCTGCCTTAGTTCTCTATATTTATTATGAAGTTCCACGTTCAATTTATTATTCTGCCAAGCATAAAATGCTACATTTGTTTTTAATCAGCTATTAACAATAAGATCATTTCTCAGAAAAACATCATAGTTCTTTTTAGTGAACCCAAGAATATATTTAGATGTATCCATAACTCCCTCATGCTTCAGTAATATGATAATCTTAGATGTCAAATTAGCTAATTTAGTATTTAACAACTGTTGAAATTTAGTATTATAGTAAATACTTATAAACACCGAACATTGATTTTTCTTGTGAACATGATTGAAATAAGATTTAATTTTTAATTTAACCACTTATGCTTGTAAGTGCTTACATAATATGAGCTATTGTTTTATGACTCCTAACTATAATGTAATCTATTAAATGCCATTGTTTTGAGCTGTGCATCCATGCTCCTTTATAACAATTTTTCTTCTAAATAAAGTGTTAGTGATAATCCATCTGTATGTTGTACAAATATTCAATAATTACAGGCCATTTGAATTTATAACACCAATATCATTATTTCCAACAACATTTAGTCAAAATTTTATTTGTATTAACATGTGCATTAGAGTCTGTAAGAAGAAAAGATTGATCTTTTAATGACATTGCTATAGTAATATTGTTCATCAAAGAATAAAAGCTTTCTCTGAATTCAGTTTATAACTATAAATAAAAGCCATTAAAATTAATAATACTGCCAATTGTTTTTTCTTCTAAATATAGTCCAATAAATTTAAGATGGAACATACAAATCATTTGAAAATATTAGCAGAGTGAAAATGATTTAACTTTAAAAATGAGATCAATAATTGATGATACACCTGTAGTTAATAAAGCATTTCACCAATAAATTTTCAACTGAGATACAAAAAATTGTATGAAATAAAAGAATCTGAAAGTGTTTTAAAAGATCTGTTTAGAATTGAATTCTATAAAATGATACAAAAAAATGATGACATATGAAAATATAATTGTGAAATGGTAAATAAAATTATAGAAAAATACACAAGCCTCAAAAACTGATAAAGCAATATCAATATAATTGTAGACAAGTTTTTTCAGCAATAAAAAGAAAAGATTGTATTATTGTAAAGAGGGATAATTTGAAATATGTGGAAGAATTCTACAAAAAATTATAGTGATAAAAAATAAGAAAACCAAAGAATCCCTTATGATTGTGAGAACATCTTTTGAAATATCAAATATTTTAAGTGAGGCATTTATTTAAATTAATGAAAATTGGAAAAGTTTTAGAAATGATGCAATTATAATTAATACTTTAAAAGTTACAAACCAGAAATAAATAGCAATTGTAGAAGAAAGCAATTGGCAATCTTCAGTTTGATTTGGGTTTCTACATATTATAAGCAAGGGTATGTGTTAAAAAATAAAAATAGTTTATTTTTTAGTTTTAAAAGACATTTATTTCAACTAAATAAAGTTGTGTAAAAAAAATATTTGTTAGACAAGAAATCAAATAATTTTCTTTAATGAAGAAAGAAAGTTATTTTAAACAAAATATAATTAATTATAACTAAAAAGGTCAGATTAATTAAGAAAAATTTTAATATAACTTGTTTATCACAGTATTAAAGTAAATTTCTTAAAAACAGATCTTTTATCAAGATTAAGTTTTGTTTGGAATTTTTTGGTTCATATATTTTAAAACTTTAATTTAAAAAATATTTTTAGGAATTAAGATAAACTGATTGTGGTGGTATTCTATGTATTGCTAATCTAAAGTTTTTCATATAAAAATGTTGGCTTAATTAAAAGTTAGTCCTGATATTAAAAAAAAACGTTTTGAAAAGAGGTACTGTATCAAATAGCCAGCCTAAGAAATAATTGTTTTTCTAAATCTGCTTATTGTTCACCATGCATTGCTAAAGCCCCTAAACAACTTCCCAAGTATGGATCTTGCAAGCAGAATGTCTAACTCTATCAACTGAACTAAATCTAATTTCATATCAATCAACCACATATATAGGGTAGTGCAGCTGTAATAAATGTATTAAATTTATTATCACTGCTGTTAAACTTTTTAACAACCACAATAAGAATTCTTTTGTTTTTAATATATTATAACAATTGGGGTGTATTTGAGATCTTACCGTATCTGCCATACAGGGCACCACCAGGCTATTGGAACCTGGAAAATTTATATAGTAGGCAGATACTGTTAGAATCCTATTTTTATTTTATAAATACGACCGAAATGCCCCAGTCACTAGCTCATGGAGCAGCAGAGATAATAAACAAGATTAATAAAATAAGCCACTGCCAGATTAACAATACACAGAAACATTTATTTTGCACATATTTAAAATTCAGAATTATTGATTTAGTATAACTTTTACTTTAGCATTTGATTTAATTTACATTTTTATTTTTTATTTTATAAGTTCGTACAGATGAATTAATATTTTATTAGTGTCGAGTATGGATAAACTACATAGATTACATTCGAAAAAGAAAATATTCTATATCCCTTTTTTAATACTAGGCCAAAAGTTCGCAGTCAAACTAACGCCAATCTGTCTGATATATCAATGTATTCAATGCAACATGAATATGACAGCACAATACCGAACTGCCAGAAATGTACATCTGAACACCATTGTTATTTAGAAGAAATGTCCCTCGTCCAGTAAAGGAATATTTCATCTGTCTGGTGAGAAGAACAAAAAAAACTCCATAGGAAGGGATTGCGGTCCTTTTTGCTGACTTACTATCCCATCCCATAGGCTAAAGGGGTGATCCAAGGAGCAGGGAATACCGTCTGCCTCTGATGGTCAATAAGAAATGGGATTATTTTATCCAAGTGTGGCATATAATGTGATCCTGCTTATAGCAAATCTTCATACTACATTTATTAATTACACCAATACATCCAACCCATTAACCCAATTTAACTGCGAAACAAATAATCTAAGATTAATCCTCCCTTAAACTAACATAACTTTACGAATCTATGCAGCCATCCGCACCCAACTTAAATTTAACATGATTTAAAAGTGTTAGCTTAATAAAAAATAAATAAAAAAATCATAATAAACACTCAAAAGGAAAAAAAAAATTTAATGGAAATGATTTAAAATATACATATAATAAAAACAATTTTTAATGATTTAATTTGGTCAGATAGGATTTCATATTTGTATTTAAATATTGGAAATCTTTATATTTAAAGTTCATGAATTATATATTATAACGATCGAAATGAAAGTGAAGATCGAATCTAACTGCAAACTACGATATCTGCTCTACAAGGCGCCATCTAGGCATTTAAACCTAGAAAAATTTATAGAGCAGGCAGATACGCGCTGTTAAGATTCCACTTTATTTAACTATTCAGATCGTTAGCCCAAGTCACTAGCTCAGTGGAGACGCAGAGATAAAAATCTATATCTTAATTTATATCTTAAATATAAATAAATAAAAGCCACTGCCAGAAATTAACACATAAAAAATATTTATTTACGCACATATAAAATAACATTTAAATTTTGAGGAATAAATTCAACAGTTTAGATTTTTATATTAATCTTTAGTTTTACATTTAAGTAAATTACAACCATGAGTTTAATATTTATTTAGTGAGTCGAGTATGAATAGACTACATAGATCTGCATTTGAAAAGAAAATATTCTTCCCTGATTTAACCTTAGGCAACAAATTTCGCAATTAAACCGGTGCCAATCCATCTGATACACTTATGTATTCAATGTAGCATGAAAATACGACAACACAAAATACTATACTGTCAGGAATGTACATCTGATCAGTAAGTAGAATTAGAGAAGACATTGTCTCTCCACCAACAGGAATGTCACATCTGTTGGCGAGTAGAACAATAAACATAAAACTCCATAGGAATGGACTGTGGTCCTTTGCCGTCTTACAAACCCATCCATAGGCAAACAGAAGGTGTGTGGCATATATATATAATCCTGCCCATAGCGGATCTCATACTACATCTACAATTACACAAATATATCCAATCCATTGAACCAATTCAACTACGAAATGAATAACCTAAGATTACCCTCCCTTAATATAACTTTACAAAACTATATAGCCATTCACGCCCGACTTAAATTTAACATTTAAATACGTTTGCACAGATTATTTTTATAAATTTGTTTTTAAAATGTTGAGTATAGATCAGCTGCACAGATTCCACGGTCAAAAACATCCAAATTAAACACAATCGATCAAAATACAAAATCATCGATAACGTCAATTGCAAAAGGGAATACACAAGGCCCCATGGCATTCATCGTAAGATGCCCGCATTAACATCGTTGATCTATATATTCTAATCAAATGTGAAAAACTTCAACATAATCAACCGCTAACGAATCTATGCAACGTCTATACCCAACCTAAATTTCATCATTTAAAATTTAAACAATAAATAATTTATACAATAAGAAAAAAAAAAATGGAAATGATTTTTAGCAAAAGTTAACTATATAAATTTAAACAATCAATTATTAATTTGAAAATCAAATAAAAGTTCATTTTAAAATTTAAATTAGCTGAATCTTTAAAAAAAAAAAAACAATGACGAAAGTTCTTAATTACTTTTTTTTTGTTGTTGTTAATTTGTAAAGTTCATAGCTCACGGTAGAAGAGTCCAGGTTTCTGCTTTTAATTCCCGCGACGCCTCCATTGGAAGATAATGTTCAGGAGATAGCAATAGCTGGTTCAAGGTATCACAGTCTTTTCATTTTTTTTTTTTAATATAGAGTGTGGTATGTGCGTCCTACCGCATCTCTCAAACACAAAACACTGGAATTGTCAGAAAAAACTGTATTTCCCTTTTTATATTATCCACACGGATTCAATCAACAAAACGTCACTAATCCATCACTTTCGTTAGGGTCCGAGCCAAGGCTTAGTGCTTCCATTGGTCAAGCTAATTTCTCTTTATTTTCTTATCTATCTTTCATCAGATCATTTTAATTATAGAAGAGCCCAAGGGCCAGTTTGGTTTTCGATAATTCATAAACAATCATTTCCATTTACAGATTACATTAATTAATACCTGTTTTTATTTTTAAATCTTGTACTTTTTTATAAAAAAGTACGTTCAAATACTTATTTGTTTTTTTTTTAAAAAATATTTTTAAAGTTTGGCCTCTGTGTGAATGTATATACGTTTAACAAAACATTTTAATTTTAGTGTTTAGTTTTTTACTTTTATTTGCGAACTTTTAAGTTTTTATTTTAAATTAATGTAACGACATATTTATATATCGTTACAATATATAATTCTTACAGTTTAAAAGTCCACCCTTAATAGTTGCTTATGATTTGGATCCCGTATTGTTTCTAATATCCATGTCATCCTGGGGAGACCAGTGTGCCGTTAGCCATTCTGTTGGTATTTATCCAGAGATCCTTTACTGTAGCTGGTATAGTTCTTTGCAGGATTTTATTGCAAGACCCTGATGTAATCCAGTCTGCAATATAGTAAAACGATATTTAATTTCTTCTTTTGGAAAAACTTAAGGGATTGAAAGTGCGTCTTTCAATCCTTTCTCCTTCAACTCTCCCTGAAACTAAAAACTGCAAACTCAAAACTAATTTTTATTTCAAGATTTTTGTTTTTATATCATACCTCCGGATTAATTGAACATGATGTCATGATGATGATTTTTTTTTACTATGGTTCGTTTCTTGGGGGATTTTATTGATTATTCTGTTATTGTTTTTATCTCCTATCTGACCTTTAATCATAAATTTTGAGATGCCCAAGGGCTAATTTACTTTGATCTACTTAAAAATAATCGTTTCCATTTTTAGCCTTTTACACAATAGATGTAATTAAATTTTGTACATTCTTAAAGATATATTTTTATCTTTAAATCTTTTAAGTTTTTTCTTAAAAATATAGTTCTTAAATTTTTTTTTTTACTTTTTTTAATAGTTTTCTTTTAATATTTTTCCATCTGTGCGATTTTTTATATATAAGAGTTTAGATGACTTAATTTTCAATTTTTAAAAACAAAATTTTTATTTGCGAATTTTTTATTTTTAATTTCTAATTTTATTTATTATAATAATGTAACAGCATGTGTGCCTGTTACATATCAGTAAACTTGCTTAAAAAAAACAACAAAAAATTTTCTTAGGATTAGTAATTACGGTACATGATTAACGATGCCAATTTACAAAGACTTATTCGGTTAGTAATTTACAAAAAGAGACTAGATACAAAAAAAAAAGGTTGACTCATTATCCTTTGAACCATCTATGCTTACGCCTCCTCCCCCAAGAGTTACCTTTTGTCTACATTTCATTTTTAACAAACGGCACAGCAAGCAAATTATTTAAGGAGGTTGCATTGAAGTAAATACGTTTTAAGAGATAATTGGTTTATACCTCTATATTTGCAGCACAATTATATATACCACCAACTTATGCATTAATTGAAATACTTAAATGGGGTTATACTAAGGTAGATTCCCAAAAGACACTCATTGTGAGGTGTCGCATTTACAATCATAAACTTAATGTGGCTGTGCGCGCCTATATACTTTAAAAAATAATATATATTAAAAAAAATTATACTAATTGCAACCTTTTGACTTTTTCTTTTTTTAAAAACAAAATTACAATTTAAAATTATTAATATATATTTTTTCTCATGTTTAATATGTGCTATTTTTTTCTGGCAGTGCTTTTATAAGATTTAAAGTATACGGCTTTGTGTAATTAGATAAAATATTTCATTTAAAACAAAAATTTATTCGGAGTACTCGTGGTTTATTATACATTGTGCCATGTTGGGAGTCCAATTATAACAATCAGGGTGTATTTGAGGTCTTAACATATCTGCCATACAGAGCACCATCAGGCGATTGGAACCTGGAATATTTATATAGTAGGCAAATACTGTTAAGATCCAATTTTTATTTTATAAATACGACCGAAATGCCCCAGTCACTAGCTCATGGAGCAGCAGAGATAATATATAAGATTAAAAAAATAAAATAAGCTACTGCCAGATTAACAATACACAGAAACATTTATTTTGCACATATATAAATTTTAGTATAACTTTCACTTTAGCATTTGATTTAATTTACATTTTTACTTTTTATTTTATAAGTTCGCACAGATGAATTAATATTTTATTAGAGCGTAGAGTATGGATGGACTACATAGATTGCATTCGAAAAAGAAAATATCCTATATCCCTTATTTAACCCTAGGCCAAAAGTTCGCAGTCAAACTAATGCCAATCTGTCTGATATATCAATGTATTCAATGCAACATGAATATGACAGCACAATACCACTGTCAGAAATGTACATATGAACAGCACGGTTATTTAGAAGAGATGTCCCTCGGCTAGTACAGGAATACTTTGTCTGGCGAGAAGAACAATAAAAAAAACTCCATAGGGAGGGTTGCGGTCCTTTTTACCAATTTACTATCCCATTCCATAGGCTAAAGGGGTGATCCAATATGAAATGGGACTATTTTGCCCGAGTACATTGTATAATGTGATTCTGCACGTAGTGAATCTTCATACTACATTTACTAATTACACCAATACATCCAACCCATTAACCCAATTTAACTGTGAAACAAATAACATGAGATTAACCTTCCCTTAAACTAACATAACTTTACGAATCTATGCAGCCATCCATACCCAACTTAAATTTAATATGATTTAAAAATGTTAGCTTAATAATAATAAAAAAATCATAATAAGCACTCAAAAGGGGAAAAAAATAAATTAATGGAAATGATTTAAAATACATATAATAAAAATAATTATTAATGATTTAATTTGGTCAGATAGGAATTCCTATTTATATTTAAATATTGGAAATCTTTAATGTTCTCGAATTATATATATAGTTCTTACAGTTTAAAAGTCCATCCTTAATAGTTGCTTATGTTTTGAATCCCGTGTTGTTTCTAATTCCCACGTCGTCCTGGGGAGACCGGTGTGCCATTAGCCGTTCTGTTGGTATTTATCCGGAGGTCCTTTACTGTAGCTGGTATAGTTCTTTGCAGGGTTTTATTGCGGGGACCCTGATGTAATGGGGTCCGCAATATAGGAAAACGATATTTCATTTCTTCTTTTGGAAAAACTTAAGGGATTGAAAATGCGTCTTTCAATCCCTTCTTCAACTCTCCCCGAAACTAAAAACTGCAAACTCAAACTGAAAACTGACTTTTATTTCAAATATTTTCATTTTTATATCATACCTCCCGATTAAGTGAACATGACATCATGCTGATTTTTTCACTATGATCTGTTTCTTGAGGGATTTTATTGGTTATTCTGTTATTGTTTTTATCTCCTATCTGATCTTTAATCATAAATTTTGAGATTCCCAAGGGCTAGTTTACTTAGACTAATTAGAAATAATCATTTCCATTTTTAGTCTTTTACACAATAGATGTAATATTTTAAACAGCATTAAACTGTTGCACATGCGCTTTGGATTTTAACTATAAAATGAATGAATACAAACACTTCAAACACATGATAAAGTCTTTGGAAAAGATAGAATGGCCATCTATCTTTTCGAACCCAAATGCTTTTGTATGGGCGAATCTTAAGCGTTTGAAAGTGATCTTTTCCAAAGACTTTATCATGTGTTTGAAGTATTTGTATTCATTCATTTTATAGTTAAAATCCAAAGCGCATGTGCAACAGTTTAATGCTGTTTAAAATATTACAGTTTGTAAAAAACATCACGCTATATAAAATAATTGACTTATTTACAATAGATGTAATTAAATTTTGTACATTCTTAAAAAATGTAGTTTTAAATTTTTTTTTTCTTTTTTTAATAAAGTTTTTTTTTAATATTTTTCCATCTGTGCGATTTTATATATATACGAGTTTAGATGACTTTTAATTTTCAATTTTTAAAAACAAATTTTTATTTGAGAACTTTTTATTTTTAATTTCTATTTTTATTTATTGTAATAATTTATTGTAATAATGGGGGGGGGGGGGGGGGGGGGGGGTTATTGTAATAATGTAACTGCATGGGTGCCTGTTACAATATGTATATATCTTATAAAATATAATATTATTTTCATTGAATCCAAACAGCTTATATATTTTTCTGTTTTTCTTTTTAAAAAACTTATTTCTTCTTATCAACCATATATATATTGTAACGGTCGCTGACTCTCTATACCGCATTGAGCATGACATGCGTTTTCTGAGATCGAGCAGCAATTAAGAAATATTCAAAGGCATCCAAAATATACATTACTAAAATCATACCTTTGAAAGGTTCGTTTACTGCAACCTTTACGTGCCACCTTAAGAAAGAGATTGCTCCCCTGCCTAAGGGATATGATCATGTAATAAGTAAAGAGCTATAATCTCTTATAAAAAATCAATAGAAAGTGAATGCCTAACGAATGATTCCCGATCCCGGTAAGTTTAATCCCTGACTAGTTCAATCAATTCATGATCTCGGGATGGTGGTTTGTTGCTTCGTTAACAGAAAAGGTCAAATAATAATATCATTATCAAATGCACAGCACAACTCCATACTTTAAATTTAGATATTAAATTTATTAAGCCCTCTATGATTATATAAATATTTATAAAATAAACACACACATAAACGATAGTAATTAAAATTCAAGCGTATAATAAATTTTAAAGTTTCATGAATGGGAAAGGAATGGTCTGAAATTCTCCCCTGCTTACACTTTAAACTCAAAACAAAATTTCTTATAAAACAATGTGTAAAAAAAAAAAAAGAGTTAGCCACGAGTTAATGATAGTAGAATCTTAAGTGTTCCAATATGGTGAGTCCTGCATGTGGCGGACAATAATAATTATTTGGAACACTTTCGTACACACTTTTATTCCTTATGAAAACAATCCTGCACTTAGCGGATGGAATAAATTTACTCGGGGAACAAACTCGTGCTAAACTACAATTTTAATCTTAAAAGTTCCATAATATGAGTCCTGCCCGTAGCGGACAATAATAACTATTTGGAACGCTGTCTTACATACTTTTATTCCTTATAAAAACAATCCTGCACTTAGCGGATGGAATAAATTTTCTATTATTTCAAAGCGAAACACATACATCCAATGACCAAACCACCCAATTATTTCTATTTAACTATTTTGAAATATTTCATATTTACTTTATCGATTCTTTTATAATTTATTTAGATACTCCAATGAATTACGTGTAGCTTTATGTTAAAATTACAAACAAAATATTTATGACTGAATTACGCAATTCATTGGTTCATTTAGTAATAGCAATATTAGTCAAATGACGAATTACTCATAATAAGACATAAAAAAAATATAAAAACATAAATAATACTTCCCGAAGTCTTCGTTCTTCTCCGGGCTATGATTTTGAGGGCGATATATATCTGCTGTGAAGGTGATTACTTCACAGGGCCTATATGGAGGTTGGCAAATTGTCCATAGCAGCTACACTTTCAGAAATAGAAAGTCACATCACTGGATGGCTAGGTAGGACTTCGAGCTGTGCGAATGTACCGAACTTGGTTTTCTACTCCATGTCCATTGCGGTATCACGAATAAATCTTGATTCCGTTTTCTTAGCGATATAAAATATTTGCTTAAATTTCAATTGTATTTTTCTTTCTCAGTCAATGAATATCATATTTCTTGGTCCGCACCTTTTAAAATACGTTCGGCTATCAACCACTCTTCCTCTTGTTCAGCATTCGAAATAAATAGTTTTTACACTCATAATTTTTTTTTTTTTCAGTACACTCCGGAAACTATACTGCTAACGGGTAAGAGTGCCCGTGTGAGTATCAACGAATATAATCCAGCTAACTCAAAGCGAATGGGTAAGAGTGCCCGTGCGAGTATCAACCAATGTAACCCAGCTAACTAATTAAATTTCACCTGACCAGCCTTTATATATCCCCCCCCCCCATTACAGGGTGTATTCTCTCATCCCCTCCACAAGTTATTGCTTCTACATTTCTGTTTTTAATTAAACAAGTCCAAACAATGGATTTAATTTTAGCTATCTTTTAATTAATTTCAGAATTTCACAGACCATTTAAATTCCAATCCCTTGATTTCTTTAAACAATAAAGTAAAATTACATTTATTTAATTAAATACTTTTGAATAGGTGTCAAGCAGAATAACCACTGATACAATTTCTACACTTGTTTTCCAAAAACATTATACGATAAAAGAAAGAGGTCATTGGCTTGCCTGCGGTCATGAACATTAAGTTGTAAAAAAAAATTATAAAACTGTATATTTGTTGTTTGTTGTCACATAAAAATTGTTTTTGAGTTTTCCAAAAAGAATATTCAACAAGCAACAGAAAAAAAAAATACAACATTTGAGAATCTAAAATCAAATCAAAATCAAATATGTTTACTGTTGGGTTATTTGCAAATACATATTTATATGTGGTGTCTGCATTTGTTTATTTATAAGCGTATTATCACCATTCATCCTATTTATTTTAAATGTAGTGTGTGTGTAAGCAACAGAGAAAATATATCTGCACAGACCACTCCTTTTATTATAATACGTATATTTGTTTGGACTGCAACTAATGCTTGCAGTCAACTTTGTGGCAGTCATTTAAAACTGACTGTCACAATACCCCCCTCCCTTAATGAGATTTCTAAATGGGTTAACCATTTAAAGTCTATTAAATTACTTTCACTTATATTTTATATTATTGATGAATATACTGGTTCAGTACAATTTAAAAAGAAATATTAGTTTATATTTGACTATATACGAGTATTATTAATAATGAAAATAAAAAATCTTAAGGGATATACTAATTTATATCTAATACTAATGAATATACTAATATACTGGTTCAGTACAATTTAAAAAGAAATATTAGTTTATATTTGACTATATACGAGTATTATTAATAATGAAAATAAAAAATCTTAAGGGATATACTAATTTATATCTAATACTAATGAATATACTAGTTTATTATATATGTAAAAAAAAACTGTTAGTTTATACTTAACTATATATATACAGCTGTGTCATTAGAAAACGAAAATCAAAATCTTAAAGAATATATACATACAAAAATACAAATCTATTAATCGTAATGTCCAATGATTGTCTACCCAACAGGTTTCAATGTGCGGGCATTATATGAGCCCTTGATTCCCTGCTTAGTCTTTACCCAGAATGCGCTATCACCACAGCATTCTACAATTTCAAATGGACCTTCGTATAAGTTGAAAAATTTTTTAAATTGAGATTTTTCTGGGACGCTGACATGGGGTGTACGAACCATCACTTTATCCCCGACCTTAAACTGATGCTGTGATGGGCCTTTTCTTTTTTGTCTTCGGTGGCTCATTTTCCACATCTGGGCCCATGCTCTTCCCTTGTCCTTCTCCATGTCAATGGGTTTTTCTATGTTCCCTGGGAATTCAGTGTCGAATAGTTTTGGAACAGGTTTTCCAAAATGCAGCTGTATTGGTGGGAGTCATGTAGATTCATTTGCTGACCAATTAATAAAATTGAGTATCAGTGGCAATTGTTTGACCCATCCCCTATGATTTGTGGGCAGGTATGTGCGGAACAGTCTTCCCAACTCCCTCATAACCCGTTCGCATGGATTGCTTTGAAGGTTCCTGATGGATGTAAGGGTGTGTTTAATTTCTCGCCTTGCCATCCATTTATTCCATTCCTCTGATACAAATGGGATTCCATGATCAGATAAAATTGATTTTGGCTTTCCGACCTGCGGGAAATGCAGAGAATCTAATACCCTAATAGTTTCTTTTGTCGTGGTCCTGGACAAAGGATATGCTGCAACCCACTTTGAAAATAGGTCATATACCACCAATAAGTATTTCTTTCTATTAAAAGGGGGCAGAGGACCATAAAAGTCAATGGCCATGATTTTGTCTGGATGTGGTTTGATTCCAGATTCTCCTACCAAATGGCCAAGGAATTCGATTTCATTGGATACCAGTGTGCTTTTTTTTAAGTTTATCTTTATGCCCTTATCGTGGAATTCTTTGAAAAATGTCTGCAGTTGTTGAAAATGTTCTTCCATAGATGATGATGCCACCACATCATCATCAACATAAGTAATTATACTTCTCTTGACTTTAGGTCTTAGCACTTGATCTAAACACCGTAGCAGTCCTGCTCCACTGTTAATTAACCCAAAAGGCATTTGGTTAAATTGGTACGAGTATCCCCCATATCTGAATGCAGTGTATTGACGGTCCGCTGGATATAACTCGATCTTCCAATAGCTGGCAGTAAGATCGAACGTCGAGAAGATACTTTTTCCTTTAAACTTCATTAGCAGTTCTTGTATAGGTGGGGAATGGTACAGTCAGGTATTGTTGCATGGTTCAACTGGCGAGCATCAAGACATATTCTGATAGATCCGTTTTTTTTTTTTTACAGCTACTAGAGGGTTGCAGTATGGTGAGGAGCATTTATCAATCACACCCCACTCCATCATCTGCTCCAGTTGATGCTCGACTTCCTTAAATTTGTGAGGTATGGGGTATGAACGTGCCTGGAATGGTTCTCCCGGCTTTAGTCTTATCCTTTGCGTATACCCCTTAATTATCCCTGGGGTATCAGAGAATATCATGTCGTAATCTTGCAGTAGAGATTTGAGTTTTTTCTTCTCATTTGATGAAGCTATTCCAGCCATACTGACCTTTTCTTCCAGAATCTCTATGGTAGACTGGTTCATGCAACACAGTCCTGTCATACCAGACACTGATGACTGCGAGAATGGTATTTGGTGACCATTGCATATCACCCATTCCTTTTCGTAATTTATATTACATTTGTTCATGTGCAAGAAGTCTGAGCCCAATACTGCCTCGTGAATCAAGTTGCTCATAATCAGAAATGCATGGCATGTCATCATTCCCTGGTATTCTATTTGTATCCATATCTGGCAAGGTTCGAGCTTGGCCTTTTGGTTGTTTGCTAGTGTTACCTGGACAGCCCGTAATGGAAGCGTTTCTACTCTAGGGTTACTAATAACTATTTTCTTATACAGATTTTCTGAAATTACATAAATTTGACTACCTGAGTCCACTAACGCTAATGCTTCTACTCCTTCTAATGTTATTCTTATCGTGGGGCACTTTTGCAGTACGTATTCTGGCACTCTATCCTCCCATGAACAAACTAGATTCGATCTTTCTTTATATGAATCTGTATCTTTTTTTTCCTGTATGACCCTACCATTATCGGTTGTATCTGTTTTATCTACTGGTCTGCCTTGCTGGTTGAAGTCGATACTATTTAGTAATTCCGCTAGTTATTCTGTTGAGTTCGTATTTGCCGTTAAAAGCATTTGTTCGATACGGAATGGTAAATTGTGCCGTATTATACTGACGATCTGGCCCTCAGATATATGGCAGGCTTCTAAAGTCCGGAGCTTGGCCACTTGTCTTCTGAAGAACTTTGAGTAACTCTCACCTCCACCCATTTTATATTTTTCTTGCATTATTTGGTATAATACCATCTCTTGTCTTTCGTCACTCCAAAAGTTTCGCAGCAAAGCTTTTTTATATTCTTCGTACGTGCTTGGGTGGCGAAACAGTGACTCCCACCATGCAAGAGCATCCCCTTGGAGGTGGTTGTATGCTATGGTTAACTGGCTAGTATCATCCATTCTATTTATTCTAAAATAATTTTCTAAACTATTGAGATGAACTATCGGAGCCTCCCTTGTCTGCCCTTCAAACACTTTAATTTTTATAAATTGGTTAATGTTTAGTGCACTTGTATCACTCATATCTTCCTTCCCTGACTTTTTACATTCTATGTCTGCATTACTTTTGTCCATTTTATCTGTTATTATATTTATTGTATCACTGCCTCCTTCCTTATCTATCTCACATTGTTTTATCTGAGTATCTGATTCTACATTAGTAGCTTCTTGTTCATGTTTGTTGCTACTGCTAATTAGTATAAAGATCTGTTGTTCTATCTGCTTTACTGTGTTTTCTATTTTCACTACTTTAGTATCATTTCCTACCAATTTCTTCTCTATTTCGTATATTTTGCTATTGCAGCTATTTTCCATCTCACTTCTTTTTTCATCAATTCTTTCATGCATGCCCTCAAACTCTAGTCCTGTTGCGTGTTGTCTATTTGCTATAGCTTCTGTATGTTTACTATTATTTAGCTCAAGGTTCTCGTATTTTATTTCTACATTAGGGCTTTTTATTTTTGATTCCTGTAATGTTTCATCTTTAACATTGTCTAGTCTTTGGGACAAGTCTTCCATTCGTTTTTCCATATCTTTTCTTACATCATCTATTTGCCTTGGTACTTTAGCTACTTCTACTGTCAGTTGTTTCATAAAGTCTGAAATTATATTCATTAAGTTTTTTTCCTCCATTTCAGGTTTTATTTTATCTTGACTATGAAAATTTAATTATCCACCCTTTTATATTTCACTATCACTATATCTCTATGCTAACAAAGTATGCTGTTTATTTATAACAAAATATTCTGTTTATTTACTTCTTTCTTATTAAATCTCAGCTAACAAAGTATTCTGTTTATTTCTTTGTTGTTAAATCACAACGTTAACACCGTATTCTATTTATTTCTTACAAAGTATTCACTTATTTATTTGTTATTAAAACTCAACGCTAGCAAAGTATTCTATTTATTTATTTCTTTTTTATTAAATCTCGGTACATTCGCACTTAGCTCACCCTAATTTGTTTGCCATTTATATATAGCTAGTATATGTTTATTTATTACTTTCCCTTTTTTTTTATTCTCAATGTAGCTTGCTATCTGCCCAAACCTCTCCTATTAAGAAAATACTAATAATTTTTCTATTCCATTTATTATTTATATAACACGGCTGTGACCTCCACTATTAACTTATGTGCATACGAATTGCATCGTGCCCAATAACACGTTGAACGCCATTTTTCTGTATTGGTCGCTGTCTCCCTCTAACCCGCATTGAGCATGACATGCGTTTTCTGAGATCGAGCAGCAATTAAGAAATATTCAAAGGCATCCAAAATATACATTACTATAATCATACCTTTGAAAGGTTCGTTTACTGCAACCTTTACGCGCCACCTTAAGAAAGAGATTGCTCCCCTGCCTAAGGGATATGATCATGTAATAAGTAAAGAGCTATAATCTCTTATAAAAAATCAATAGAAAGTGAATGCCTAGCGAATGATTCCCGATCCCGGTAAGTTTAATCCCTGACTAGCTCAATCAACTCATGATCTCGATGGTGGTTTGTTGCTTCGTTAACAGAAAAAGTCAAACAATAATATCATTATCAAATGCACAGCACAACTCTGTACTTTAAATTTAGATATTAAATTTATTAAGCCCTTTATGATTATATAAATATTTATAAAATAATAAACACACACATAAACGATAGTAATTAAAATTCAAGCGTATAATAAATT
This sequence comes from Epiperipatus broadwayi, assembly GCA_028023455.1. Classification (NCBI taxonomy): domain Eukaryota; kingdom Metazoa; phylum Onychophora; class Udeonychophora; order Euonychophora; family Peripatidae; genus Epiperipatus; species Epiperipatus broadwayi. The sequence continues at coordinate 13,081,651 of JAQFVV010000008.1, read as the reverse complement.
TTAAAGTTTCATGAATGGGAAAGGAATGGTCTGAAATTCTCCCCTGCTTACACTTTAAACTCAAAACAAAATTTCTTATAAAACAATGTGTATTGGCCATGGTATGTACGTGTTTCATAATAATAAAAAAAAAAAGTTAGCCACGAGTTAATGATAGTAGAATCTTAAGTGTTCCAATATGGTGAGCCCTGCACGTGGCGGACAATAATAATTATTTGGAACACTTTCGTACACACTTTTATTCCTTATGAAAACAATCCTGCACTTAGCGGATGGAATAAATTTACTCGGGGAACAAACTCGTGCTAAACTACAATTTTAATCTTAAAAGTTCCATAATATGAGTCCTGCCCATAGCGGACAATAATAATTATTTGGAGCGCTGTCTTACATACTTTTATTTCTTATAAAAACAATCCTGCACCTAGCGGATGGAATAAATTTTCTATTATTTCAAAGCGAAACACATACATCCAATGACCAAACCACCCAATTATTTCTATTTAACTATTTTGAAATATTTCATATTTACTTTATCGATTCTTTTATAATTTATTTAGATACTCCAATGAATTACGTGTAGCTTTACGTTAAAATTACAAACAAAATATTTGTGACTGAATTACGCAATTCATTGGTTCATTTAGTAATAGCAATATTAGTCAAATGACGAATTACTCATAATAAGACATAAAAAAAATATAAAAACATAAATAATGCTTCCCGAAGTCTTCGTTCTTCTCCGGGCTATGATTTTGAGGGCGATATATATCTGCTGTGCAGGTGATTACTTCACAGGGCCTATATGGAGGTTGGCAAATTGTCCATAGCAGCTACACTTTCAGAAATAGAAAGTCACATCACTGGATGGCTAGGTAGGACTTCGAGCTGTGCGAATGTACCGAACTTGGTTTTCTACTCCATGTCCATTGCGGTATCACGAATAAATCTTGATTCCATTTTCTTAGCGATATAAAACCTTTGCTTAAATTTCAATTGTATTTTTCTTTCTCAGTCAATGAATATCATATTTCTTGGTCTGCACCTTTTAAAATACGTTCGGCTATCAACCACTCTTCCTCTTGTTCAGCATTCCAAATAAATAGTTTTTACACTCATAATTTTTTTTTTTGTTTTCAGTATACTCCGGAAACTATACTGCTAACGGGTAAGAGTGCCCCTGTGAGTATCAACGAATATAATTCAGCTAACTCAAAGCGAACGGGTAAGAGTGCCCGTGCGAGTATCAACCAATGAATCCAGCTAACTAATTAAATTTCACCTGACCAGCCTTTATATATCCCCCCCCATTACAGGGTGTATTCTCTCATCCCCTCCACAAGTTATTGCTTTTACATTTCTGTTTTTTATTAAACAAGTCCAAACAATGGATTTAATTTTAGCTATCTTTTAATTAATTTCAGAATTTCACATACCATTTAAATTTCAATCCCTTGATTTCTTTAAACAATAAAGTAAAATTACATTTATTTAATTAAATACTTTTGAATAGGTGTCAAGCCGAATAACCACTGATACAATTTCTACACTTGTTTTCCAAAAACATTATACGATAAAAGAAAGAGGTCATTGGCTTACCTGCGGTCATGAACATTAAGTTGTAAAAAAAATTATAAAACTGTATACTTGTTGTCACATAAAAATTGTTTTTGAGTTTTCCAAAAGGAATATTCAACAAGCAACAGAAAAAAAAAATACAACATTTGAGAATCTAAAATCAAATCAAAATAAAATATGTTTACTGTTGGGTTATTTGCAAATACATATTTATATGTGGTGTCCGCATTTGTTTATTTATAAGCGTATTATCACCATTCATCCTATTTATTTTAAATATAGTGTGTGTGTAAGCAACAGAGAAAATATATCTGCACAGACCACTCCTTTTATTATAATACGTACATTTGTTTGGACTGCAACTAATGCTTGCAGTCAACTTTGTGGCAGTCATTTAAAACTGACTGTCACAATATATACACCCATTGTTTCTACCACTTTTTTTCTGTAGTCATTTTCAAATATTTATAAAATTACATATTTATACATATTATTACAAATAAAATTAATATCTAAAAATGTATACACTCTTATAAAAAAAAAAAACAATAACAATTTTCTTTTATCAATCAATACATCTTTTTTACATTATATAACTTACATTTACTTACTTCTTCTTTCTCTCCAACATTTTTTCTTTTACATATTTATTTCCTTAAATACATAAAAAATATCAACAATTTTCTTTCTTTTTGTCCCTTTTATATTCTTAACCAATTACTTTAAAAACAATACCTGTTTTATATATACCTTTTTTAAATTTGTTTTTATTTTATCCTTTATATAATTCATCCTATTTAAGACAGGTTTTTCCCTTTTTATATGTAACTTTTTTTTATCACTCTTTCTTTGTATAATTTTACATTTTCTAGTATTCTGTTAACATTTTTAACTGTATTTTATTAATGAATGTCAAAAGAGCTTTTCTCTACAATTTCAAAACATTACCACCTACTTATACAAATTTAACTTAAGTTCATGCTGACAAATTTTTATTTTCTGCCATGATAAAGGACTTCATGTACTTTTTTAGCTTACAAACATTAATAAGCTGAGTAAACTTTAATAGACTGTTATTATCAAGCCTATAGTACTTACAGTTACTTTGGAATTTACTTTATGCAATTTTGTATAATTTTATTTATTTTTCAATGATAACTTACATGTAATATTTACATTTATATCATTTAATTTAGTTTTAAAAGTATTCAGTATATATATATCATGGTATCCTCATGAATGTAATAAATGTGTAGATGTTAATTAAAATTTTCATTATCTTTGACAAATTTTGCTTTCAAATTTAGATGTATAATTATTTATGTATTTGATTGTTTAAGTTTAAAAAAATCAATTCTAATTTCACGAATCTTTCTCCTAAAGAGTTTTAATTAAAATAAAAAGTTTATTTTTTTATATTTTTATAATCAAGATTTTGTTAACAAAACTGATATTTCTGAAGCCATCTAAATTTAAAATCATTTGAATAGTATATTTATAAATTAAATGAAGTAACCTTATATATGAGCAAAAACTGTTATGCACAACCACATATATATAATTTCAGTAGGTTAATTTATTTTATTTAATATTTTAAGCAGATTGTAATTGTATATGTATCACATTCACCTGTTTTTGTAGATTTTTATCCATTACACTTGGAATTGTATGTATTTATTATTGCCTACTTGCCAGTATAATTTTCATACTTGAGTCTTTGATTTTATATAATAATTATTCGCTTGATAACTTTGATTTATACCCTGGGTTTTAGGATCAGATACAATGCCTCAGAGTCAAGAGCATAGTATATAAATGCACACATTCTAACTTGGCTAATATATTCCTAATGATAAACCAATTGTAGAAACACCATTATTAGATTATAGCCTTTAGAGATGATAATAAATTAATTGATGATAAAGTTTTGCTATAATTATTATTCAAAGGGGACCAGATGTTAAATAAGAGATATGCTAAAATAAAAGTACATTTTGTATTTACATAAATGAATGTAATTCAAACCTAACTCAAAAACTTTGCGTGTGAAAATATATACTTGTAAAATAATATAGGTGCTATTGCACCTGAACGCAAAGCTACTTTATACTTAAAACAAAAACAAAATTATACTATTCTGCAAGCGCTTTCAAGAGATGTGCTCTCATCTTCATAGCTCTAAGTGAATTAATTATATGCAATTATGCAAAGTTCAAGGTTAATTGCTCCGCACATGCTTCAAGATCTCAAGAAAATGGAGCAATTAGCCTTGAACGTTGCATAATTGCATATAATACACTTAGAGCTATGAAGATGAGAGCACGTCTCTTGAAAGCGCTTGCAGAATAGTATAATTTTATTTTAAGTATAAAGTAGCTTTGTGTTCAGGTGCAATAGCGCCTATATTATTTTATAAATGAATGTATTATATATAAGTGGTTATAATAAAGTTGTTTTGTTATTTTTAAGATCAAGTTTTAGCATTTGTTTATTGTTGCCTGCTCATACCAATTGATGCTTCTAAAGAATCTGTGCGATCTAAGGGAATTAATTTAGCAATTAATAATATGTGATTTGGTAGGTGTATATAGTTTAAGATCTTCAGCAGTAAAACTAATATGATATCTTCTGAGAAGACTTTCTAGAATTTAAGTCTAGTTGTGTTCTCTTTTATTGGATATTGATTGTGCCTGTGTAGAATGGGGTTTGTCTATTACAATATATAAGCAAAGTAAAAAAGATGATATTAAAAAATCATAGATCAATCACTTCTTTAATAAGATGACCTAAACTCAAATTATTAAAAGAAGATTAATTTAAAAATAATTGTAGTGCAGTAGATCATATCCAGATATTAAGAGAAATGTGTAATTTGTTATTTTGCTTTAGATTTATAGATTATGAAAAGATATTAAATTCTATAAATATTTCAGCATGATAATATTGTCAAAATCTAGAGAATATGAGACTATTAAGTCACATGAAAAAGATTAACATTGTTAAGTGTCTATAATGGTGATTCCATCTTTCCACAATGTTTTGTAACAGTGTTGCAAGTTGTATTTTGTGGATTAAAATTATAAAAATAAAGGAGTAAGATTTCTTAAGTCATCTAGATTTAGCAGATAATATAGTTGTTTTCTTAAATAATACTTCAGAACTGTAGGAAATGTTACAAGAGCTTATTGAATGAAAGCATAAAAATAGGACTAAAGATTAAATGCTAAAATATTTATGTTTAATGGGTTTTCTGAGGAGTAGAATATATAGATAGATAATAGTGAACTAAAATTAATAACTGAATATAAATGGAAATATAATAAATGATATTAATCAGAATTAAACTTGAGGGGAATGTATTTTTTCTATTAATAACTTAATATTAAGAAGGTTTTTTTTTTTTTTGTACTTAAAAATTAAGATTTTAAATATTTTTTTACTTTTATGCTTATGGTTCTGAAACCTGAATACTTATTAGGAAAAACAGTGCAGAGATTTTAGACTATGCAGCAAAGTATAGAGAGATATATGTTGGTAATAAGTAAATTTGGAAAGTAAAACATGAACAGATAACACTGACATCATTGAAAGAATAATGAACTAAAAATGGAGATAGTCTGGATATGTCACTAGAAAAAGTGACAATGAATGAATAGGTAACTGAAATCAACTTGGATTCCCAAAGATTGTTAAAAACATTGAAAGTGATTGTTTGTGATATGAATGAATGAGATAGGGAAGTTTGCTAGAGAGAGGAAGAGAGGCTATGGATTAAATAAACCTGTAGACACCTTTATTTAGCAATGTATTTATATAATTGAAAATGATGATAATACTATACTTTAGATATATCATTATTGCAAGCAGTTATTATCTTTGTAATAAAATAACTTTAGTCTAACAATGTTCTCATATTGTTTTTAAAATGTATTCTTTGAGTAAAAAAATTTTTAATTATATATGAAGTGAAAATATAAAATATTATTTTAAAAAAAAAATTATAGGATCGATAATTAAAATAAAGTATAAAAATAGAACATGCTTACTAGGAGAAAAGGTAATGTCTTGAAGATTTAAACCAAATAATGATAAAAAGATAATGAATTATTTATTAAAATTATTTAGGAATAATGGAGTAATTAGATTGTATGCCTTCAAAACTATATATTTATCAAAAATATAGGACCTGCTGGTTTACTTGAAAACTCACAAGTACCTTTATTTTTAAATGATGAAGCAAAAGAAGTTGAAAATTTTATGCCTATTTGTTTTAATCAGTCAATAGTAATACTTTTTTTAAAAGATAGAATAAATATATAAATTTTAAAAAAGGTCATTTTCCTTTTCTTAAATTTTATTAATATTTGATAGAAAAAATAAAATATTTAGTGCATAATTTAGTCTTTTTTATATATCTGTTTTTGAATTGCAAAGTTTGTATTTGTATTATTGTATACATTTTTCTTATTTTATTTATAATGATGAAACCATATTAAGGAAAACAATTTCATATTTATTGTGTATATGCTGCAACTTAGTTGAAAATAATTCTTTAATTCAGTAATTGCATGTGTTCATAATTGTATTTACTATTGATAAAGCATTGAACTCATGACATTTCTTGGGTTTTATTTCCAATATTTATATTTTTTTATTAATTAAGTAAAATTTTGAATTAATACATAATACAAATATTTGTTTCCACTCCAGTATTTTAGTTATTGTAGGCTTAGAAATTTTAATATTTCCTGAGAAGCAAGAATGTTTTAAATGTAATTTAAAATTAGAGTAATTTAACAATGTGGAATTGATAAAAATAATTTCTAAGAAATAATATCTAGGGTCTTATTTTTAATTGATATAATTTGTTTTGCCCAGCTTTTAAAACATTTAATATTTATGAGAGAAAAACAATGAGTCAGTAGCTCCCATTATCTCTAATAAACTAACATAGTATGCTTATGCTTAGCATGTTTTCAACTAGCTTGTAGTCATAATCATAGCAAAGTGGATTATATAAATCAACTCATTTACATTTTGCAATTCACATACCGAAAACATTTACCTTGATAAATTACATAATTCATTCCAAAAGTTCCTGCTATGATTATGACTGCAAGCTAGTTGAAAGCATGCTAAGCATAATCATACTATATTAAAAGAATAAATATGCTTTTCTTAATACACACTACGAAAGTGTTTATTTATAATGAAAATGTGTGGAGAATAATATATAGCAGTAGAAAATATTTTTAGACAAATTTAGGAAATGTATTTATATCAGGGGGGAAAAGACCTAATAGAAGGAATATTAGAAAAGAATTGACTATAATTGAGATATTTCTTTCATGCAAACTTCAGGAAAGAGACATGCAAAATCATTTCAATATTTGTTTTTGGAAGGTTGGGTAATACTTTACCAAAGATCAAGTTATAGTTCTATGATTACTTTGGTTTATTTATATACAAATAAATAATTTCATGAATTATAGAGAAGCTGTGCAATGGTAATTTTTATTGACGAAATGATAAGAACTTTTTTTTTTTTTTTTTGCTTCTAACAAAAGTGATATTTTTTTTCTAAAATATTTTAGTTATATTATTAAGGTTTAGGAAGAAATACGTCTATATGGCATTTGTAGTTTTAAATGTAGAAAAATAACCTAGGCTTAAATGAATATGAAAATCGTAATATAATTGTAGACTTTATTAATATTTTTTTAAAATTAAATTGTCTCATTAATTTTAATATTTCTGTGTGAATTTTTAGATTACAATTATATTTATTTTGTATTTTTATTATTAAATGTTATTGCAGTTGAAAAATCTATTTATTTGTTAACTCATTAGAAGGCAATACAATATATATAGTTTTGGTAAGCATTTTTTAAAATAAAAAAAATTCCAATCAAAGTAAAAATGTTAAACATTTGTCACTTAAAAGAATATTTCATAATTTTAATCACTTACATACACATATTTTTATATACAATTACTAAATGTGTTATATACATAAGGGGTATACATTTTAAGTTATAGCAGAAATATCTAGTAATATATATATATATATCAACTATAAGTATTCAGTCAATTTAAAGTATGATATAGTTTTACATTTTCATTAACTGTGCGATACTAAAGACTTAACAATAATAGAATTTTTTATATATATATTGAATGCTTTTACATGCATTAAAAGGGGAAAAAAATAATTGTTTCTTCCTACTACAGTTGGGGTTTTTAGATTTAATTTGAAATAAAAGGATGGAGGAGGGGTCCAGAAATTGAGTCAATTCCTATTGGAATAATATAACAAAGGATTGACTCAATTAATTTCTGGACTCACTCTCCCATGCTTTTATTTTAAGTTAAATCTAAAAACCCAAATTGTGGTTGAAGAAACTTTTTTTTCTTTTTAGTGCATGGTGATAAAAGCATTTAATATAAAAAAAATTTTTATCTCTACTATATTTATTAATATCAATAATAATATCACATGGTGAAGAGAATTACTTTATTTGTGCATGAGGGTTTTTTTTTAAAAATATTATTATGTAATTTAAGTAATTTATTATAGTATGTTTATTATATTTAATTATTTAAAAAGAGTTTATATATATATATTGTAATTAATTCAAAATCACCTTTTTTTTTTTTTTAGAATCAATATGTCTCAATATGATGTACCAAACCCTGAAGATAAGGTTGTCTGTCCTTATGATGATGTTCATGTCATTTTTCATAAGAAAATGCAATATCATTTAATAAAATGTAGGAAAAATCATGACACATCTGAAAAGGCAGCTTGCCCATTCAATAGGCGTCATGAAGTTCCAAAATTGGAATTAAGATATCATATGTCAATCTGCCCTGACAAAATTTACATTGAACAAGACTTTTATCAAACAAGTAATATTTTAAATTTTTATTTTTATTGTCTCTGCTTATATATATTGTTCAAATATGGTGTATATATTTACTATACCAATTACATATCATATCATTTACACCTTTCTTAAACACTTTATCAATACTCTTTATTTATATCAAACTAACAGTTTTGACTGTCCTGCAGTCATCATTACAGCTACAATATTCAAATACATAATTATATAATTAATACACTTATACACATTCATATACATAATTAAATACACAATATAAACAAAAATAAATATACATATATATTTAGTTCGATATAAATAAAGAATATTGATAAAGTGTTTAAGAAAGGTGTAAATGGTATGATATGTTAAAGTAGAAATCAATACATAGGAAAAGGAAGAAATAGAAAATTATGTATACCTTGATATCATAAATAATTGAATCCAATTGTATAAGCAAAGATCTATCTTTCAAAAAAAATATTTTAATATTTAAGATTTATAATAAGATGTAGCTTAATCATGGTAAAAGTTTTTTTTTTTTGTTTCATATTTTATATAGTGATGTTATTAAAATCCCTCTATCAACCAAATCCCTCTATCAACCAAACTAAGTCAAATATAAAATAACTATGGCACTCTAATCACCTCAATGATTGCTTCTTCATTAAATTTTTGAAAATGTGCAGACTCAATCTCAGTAATGATTTAATGGATTTTATTGCTGAATCTAATAAGTCCATTTAAGCTAGTCAAGGGTCACAGTACTAAATAATTAATTAAAAAACTAAATCAAATAAGTGTTGGTAGATCTAAAACCAAAGCCAAAATTGAAATCTATTGATTCTTTCTGTTTGCATTTAATGTCAAACTATAGTTTTTAAATAATAGATCAGTAAAATATATTGTCATTAATTTATTATTATGCTCGTTGGCTTAGGATGTTTAAATCTTTCAGGTCATTAGTTTTGACAGTATGAAAGAAAAATGGTAGCTGTTTGATAAATATATGCAGCCCATTGATTTTCATTGCCAAAAACCAATAGTCAGAAATTGGTCAGGAATTTTATTTGCAGTATGTTTGTTGTCCATTGAGTACTCATGCTTATAATAGATGGCTCTATGGTGATAGAGAGTATTACTGCTTTTAATGCAGTGTGCATAATTATATTATAATAAAAAATAGTTGATGAGACCCTTTTTTGCTTCTCTTTTATGTGTTGGATATACACATAAATCTGTATAAAGAACTTGATGGGGATTAAGACTTCTGAATACTTTATTTAAATAAGGAAATTGAAATTGTACATTTTGATAAATTATGTAACTATAATCTTTAAAAGTGACTTAATAAGAAAGTTTTGTTCTTTTTCACTATATAACAAGTTCAAGATTTAAGGAGTGGGTTTGACTAGAGAGAGTCCTTAGAGTATTTGGTTTCTTTTTAGTTTTTTAGGAATTTCATTTTAAAACTTGTTTTATATATATACCTCTAAACATTGTTTAACAAAATTAACATTATTTATACTCACCCAAATGTTGCCATTGATTACTGTATTTCATGAATATTCAGGCACATGGACATCATTGATTGAGATAATTATAAACTATATACAGATTGATTTGAGTTTTTTGTTTATCGCATTAATGTAATTGTTTAAAACTGGTGCATCAATAATTTTCACTATTCATTTTAATTACACCAGTATTTATTTAATTGAAAAGAGCTATGCATGTTGTATGTTAAATACTAATAATATTTTTAATATTAAATTTGCTATTGTAATCTCAATTTAAAAACAGGATGAAAAAGTAAAATGTAGTATTTTGGTAGAATTGCTGGAATTAGCATAAAGTTGATGATAAATTTAAAAAAAAATGAATAGAGCATGAAAAAATAATTATCGAATAAATAATTGATTTCAAGATCATGTTTGCATTCCAGCAATCACTGTGCTGAAATGGTAAAAGATAAATATTCTTTAGTGCTAAAAGTATATGTAAGGCAAATTTACTCTTTTTATTTTTGATATGTTTTTTTTTTAACAAATTATAAAGTTCAAGTACATATTTGTCTGACATTTTATTTACATCAATTATTATTAAAGAATTGTTTTGAATATGCATTTGCAAAGAATGTTATAAATTTACTGCGTCACTCATTTGATTCATATTAATCTTGCATCATTATCAGCCAGCAAAGAATTACTAGACAACCATTTATCAACTAATTATAAAGCTATCTAAAAAAACATTTCAAGTTTCACCTGGCTAAAATAATTATTATGAAATAACTATGACTGCAGCTTAAATTATAAAATAAATTAATTTATAATTAAAGTAAAATTTAATTTCTTTGTAAAGTAACAGACATTTAAATAAATTACATTAGTATATAATTTCTTATAGAGAAACAAACCTATGAAAATATTAAATTCCTCTGAAATATATTTCAATTATTTTTATTTATTTTGTTAAAGATGAATTTTGTTCTATTTATATACTATAATATTATTTAATTATATAATGTGAATAAAATTGAAATTAAAATTGTTCTTATAGCCACTTCTTATCAAATTCTTATAATTTTTTTTTTTTTATGAAACCTATAGAATGTTTATTTTTGAAACATAGAGAGAGGAAAGTAGGTTCCTATTCTTTACAATTAATTGATTTTGAATAAAGATGATGGTAAAATAAATGATGAGTTATAGCAGAATAAAACTTCACAGCCATATTTATATATTTCACAAGTCTACAATATATATTACTTTTTGGCGGGGGGATATATGCATATAGTGCAATTTAGTATAATGGGAAAGAAATAGATTCAAGGGCTAGCAGTTTCTGAATTGAAGCTCATTGTTATTCCAGGTGTTTGAACATTGTTTGACTTTCTATTCAATTATTATTATATATATGTTTGAAAAATAAAAAAGTTAATTATTAATAAAATTAATTTTCAGATTGCGCTTACGAATGAGGAGAAAAACATTTTTGTTGATCATTATTAAAATAGTGACTGTTAGGAGAACAATATTGAGCATACAATATTTTATTTTCCAATGTTTCCAGTGAGGGGAAAAAATAGCTTGCAGATCACTTTTTGTTTGAAACACTCCCTCTCTGTGGTTACTCCATAAAATATTAAGTAATTTTTATATTAAAAATTAATGGGGAAAAGAAATACAATTTTTTTTTTTTTTTATTTGAAATTTTTGTCTTATAATACTGTATCGGTCAAAATATGTTGATCCATCTAACATGAGCTGGAACTCAATGAAACGTATTTCAAACCCAGTCAAGCCCGAGATTTAGATCAGGGACCAACCTAGATTCTAACCCATTCCACAAGCCCCAGATCGAACACCTAATGAATAACATAATAGTCATGGCACATAAGAACTAATTCTTAAGTCCGGCCCACTAGAGGAGCGAAAGAGACAATGAGACATATTTAACAAGAACGCACATATATGTTGGAATGTATGGAAGTGGAGAGAAGATAATTCGAACTACATAAGTGGCTTGAATAATAATAAAATATTTAATAAAACATTTAATGAACAGTAAATTACTTAGATATTTAGTTGAATGCTCTTACGAATAAATTACATATTATACGTCACCAAATATTTTTGGTGGGTTAGATTAAGATGCCGATCATTTGATCACAAAACAAACTTACACATTTTTCAATTAACGCTTTAGTGGTGGTTCTGAAAGGTGATGATGAGCGTACAAAATTATGAAGCGTTCTAGGAATCATTAGACATCTTATACAAATTATTTTCACGCTGTTTCGGTCGTGAAAATCAAAAATATATTTTAAAAATGATTCATCATGGAGTACAACATTAGTAAGCATTTTGCAAAGTAGTATACATTTAAATCAAGTATCTTTTATTAGCGGACATAATAATTTTAACTATTCTTTAAATTCAAACTTTAAAAAGAAAAGAACGCTTTGTTTTCTAAAGATATGTATACTCTTAAATGAAGGGGATGAATTACAATGGTAGGATTTTACAAAAAATAAGAAAAAAACAATATTAATATTAATTAAACTAATGACTATTATTGGAAAGACATATATATACATAAGCAAAGTGCAAGTTTATGATTACAGCATCGAAATGAGGTCATTAAATAAATAAACTAATACTAATGGAAAAGCAGTGAGGCTGATATAAAAGCAGAAGAATCCGAAGTGATGTCGTGCTTCCAAACAAAGAAAACGAAATGGCTAAGAGTCCCTTTTCTAGGGTACTGCTTAGAGAAGTTTAATTAGGCTTGGCATGGTCCCCAGGATTCTCTGGGCGACCGACACGAGAGGCCTGTTATACGAAAATGATTCCCGGAGAGCCAACTACCCGCAGGATAGGGCGTGAAGAAAGTTTATGGGTCCGACTTTATCGTAACCCTCCAAGTTAGAAACACATAATATTTAGTAAACGAAACCTTATATCAGCAGTGCAACATAACACTGTCTTTAATGATATGAAATGGAAATCATTATTTTAGAACACATGAACCTCACTCGAGTGCTATAATTTAGGCAATTAACACTATGCTATGTAATATATATGGGAACGATTTAATTTGTACAAATAGGTTTTAAAAATTACCCCCCCCTCCCTTCCTTATTATTTAACAGACTGAAATCCCACCCTCGCGAATTTTATAACTTGAAAATAATCAAGTCTTTGAAATATTAAGAGTATAGCTTTATAATATAAAAACAATAATAATAAAAAAAATCACATTTTCAGAATAAAATGCATGACATAAAAAAAAAAATTTGATAGCGTTAATTTTGTTTTGGTAATTTAAAAATTATACATAAAGAATATATATAAACTTGTGTATATTTCTTTTAAGGATATTTTTAAGAAAATCATGTGATTGGGTTAACCTGAGAAACAATCTGGTGAGCGTATTAATTCAGAAAATTTGTAAATCTAATTCAAAAGGGATGGGTTTTATTAACCTCGACTCAGTGAGGTCTGAGCAGATAGGGAAAAATAACTTTATATGTTAGGCTCGCAAGATTGTTTAGATTGGCAACTTAAAAATAATAAAATACAACAATTTAAAATGAAGAAAGGAACCGCACCAAGATTAAAGAAATAAGAGCAGACTTTACGTATAAAAGAAAATTAGTAGTATGAAAGCAAATTTACATTAATAGTTATAAAAAAAAACATTTAATTTAATAATTTAAAATGAAATCTGGAGAGCTGAGGTTGAGATTAATTTAGAAGGAATAAGATATAAAGTTCATAGGCGGTATGAAAGAGTCCATTTTAACAGTTCAGCTCCTGCATGGCAAAATTAATAGGATTGAAATCATTTTAATAGCAAGCTTACATTAGGCATTCCTTCATTCTTAGATCATATTTTGGGGCATCAGTAAGATGATTATTTGAGGAGAGATTGACCAGAAAAAAAAGGCAAGGAAGGTGATTAGTTTTCTACTCGTCCAACATTTTTTAAAAAAATAGCATGGAGTCCTTTTACAACAGCTTTTCTATAAATTAGTTCTCTCCTAGATAATCAAAAATCAGCCCATTATATACAGCCCTCAGGCATGTGAGGAATGCTTTTAGTATTCCTTTTTTTAATTTCATTTCCTTCACCTATTGTTTTGTAGATGCAATCGTTAGATAATTTGTCCAAAAATATAGTCAAATCTATTTCCAGAGTAGAAATAGATTTGCTAAAAAAATGTTAAAAATTCAATTTCCCTTTTTACTTTTAGTCCATTTTAATTAAACATCCTTTCCCAAAATTAGATAATATAAAATTTCCACCCTTTTAGTTATTTTTGGGCAATTAACATACTCCATCTTGGATTTTTAAAAGAAAAATATAGTTTTTAACAAATTTAAACAAAAAAGTTTTTTTTTTTACATATTTAAAAACAATATTGGTAAAATTAATATAGTGCTAGTAATTGCTCCCGTTATATATATATATGTGAGCTGCACCTAATATATTTTGATTTTAATAAAAGAATTAATAATAAATAGTAAAAAATATTAAGAGCTAAATTTTATAATCTTTTAGGTGTACATCTCAAACACATATATAAAATAAATATACATTAATATAGGAGTGGGAGGGAACATAAGATTCAAACATGGGTTAGTAATTTGGTGAGTATGAAGGACCATGAAGCTCAACTGCTTCAAAACCTTTTTGATTATGCTTAGTCTCTTTATTTTATTATTACAAATTACAATATATTATTTTACAATGAACTATAATATCACATGATCACCATCTCTTTTGCCTGTTTAATAAACTATATTTTAAAATGGTTCCCATATTTTTAAATCATTTTACAGTGTTTTTTTGTTTTTTTTGAGTTTTCATATTGTAAAGTAGATATGTTTAGTGAGTTTTTGTGGTGCTGCAGTAATTGTTTTTCACAGTATTGTATAATTAGTCTATTGCAATTCTAAGAATTTGTGAGTAATAACGATATGATTAGTATAATACCACTTAAAATTTTGAGTGCTATCAAAGCCCTAATGTTTTTTTAAATCTTATTCCAGTTTTGTCTTTAAATAAATGTATGTGTTATTTGTTTTTACTCAAAAGCATGGATGATAACTAGGCAATAGAGAACTAAGCATCTAATAATCATTAATGATAATTCCCATTAACATAATTTATTCTAAAATATTCAAATTAGAGATATATCATCAAATTTCAAATATTTTTATTTTTCCTTGTTTATAATAACCTAAAATGGATCAGTAAATATTATCTTTATTTTCAGAACTTATATAAAACATAATGACAGGAAACAAAATTAAAGATGTGTGATTCATTATTAACATACATTCAGTGATAAACAGAAAACTTAATATGTTCACTGGAATGCATTTTGGAATATACACAATTAAATATAATTTTGTATTTCTGTTTTTTTTTTTTTGTTTTGTTTTTTGAATATAACAGTTGCCTTTGATAAGGATGTTTAGCACTGAAAATGCATTAAAGTTGTATTTAATGTTTTCTTTGTGTGTGAAGCATTAATAGTGTTGCCTTTATTATATTACCACATGTTGGAAATTTTTTTTAATTCTAAAATTAAAGAAAGGTTTACAGTTACCAGTAGTAATTGTGATTTATTGATGAGCAAAATATTCTTGGATAGAATAAAAATAAATGGAATCATTTTTTTTTTTTTCCAATATGGTATTTGAATATTGATTGACTTTATAATGAAGATAATTATTTGATTAATAAATGTGAAAGTAGGAGTTATTATGCCAAGTGTTATATTAATATGAATCTTGTGATGAAATTTTATTAGTGTTATATTGATTAACATTCTTTCTGCACTAAGAAATAATCAAGTATAATTAGAATTAATGACTGTGAATACTTTTTAATTATTCTTATTCATTGTTATTAAAATAATTTTATATATTTAAATCACTGCTTTAAATTATTAAATAATACAGCCACGTTTAATTTAATCATTTTAATGCATGTCTAAATTTAATAATGCAGATACATTTCAGTTAAAAAATTGGAATAAAAATGTTATTTTATTGTCTTTGAAATTATTCTAAGTGCTGGATTAGTAAAACATACATTTATTTTTTTAACATTTAGTTAAAAACTTGTTACTATTTTTATAACATTTTTAATCAAGCTTATATATATATATATATTATTAATTACATAGACTACTTCTATTCATGTAATTTCTATGCTTTTATTTATAATTGGTTTTTTCCCTCATAAAATAAATATATTTTTATTAATGTGTTTAAGATGAAAACAATTACCATGGAAATCTCTCGATTCCTCCAAGTGATATCAGTAAATTTCTTCCAAAATCTAAAGAAACATGGGAAGAAGGTAAATATAATTGTTAATTTTTCTTTTCTTGTTTTTATGTTTAATAATCTCATAGTTTTATAATCAAATTGATTTTATATTCAATAATATAGTTTTGTAACAATACATAGTATATTGATTCCCAATGCATAAGTATTTGAGTA
The DNA here is from genome assembly GCA_028023455.1 of Epiperipatus broadwayi. Taxonomy (NCBI): domain Eukaryota; kingdom Metazoa; phylum Onychophora; class Udeonychophora; order Euonychophora; family Peripatidae; genus Epiperipatus; species Epiperipatus broadwayi. The sequence goes on along the minus strand of JAQFVV010000008.1, from coordinate 13,065,165 downwards.
AATTATTTTCAATCATTATTTAAGTTATTTTATTTTATTTAAGGTCTTATAGAAGCGATTTTGATATACTGAACTGATTTACATGGAATGTCAATTTCACATTAAACTTGTATAAAGATAGACCAATTATAAAATATAAATAGGGAATATTTATTTTATTGCACCCTAATGTATTAAAATGCTATTTTTATTGGTTACTATTTCAAATACTTTTTAGATATTTTTTTTATTTGATCACTTTGACCCTGCAAGCAAAAATTGTCCTGCTATGACTTCATTCACGATATTAATTTTTCTTTTAGAAGTAACAAAGAAAGAAAAAAAGAAGAAAAAGTAAATTTTAATCTTTAACCTTTTCAAATTACGTTTTATTTAATAAAACATATATATATATATATCAATGTTTTAAATAGAGTAATTTCAGTTCTTAAAAAATATTAATAATAGCCATGTGCATTTTACAATATATCAGACTCATGCCAATCAACTATTAAAAAAACATTAACAACCAAAATTTCAGAATATGTTCTGGTCTATACTATTAAATCTTTGATCTATAACATTATTAGAATAGCAATGTACCAAGCTTTCTTTACATTTTCTATCATTTAATTCACTACATATGATGTTAATTAAATTGAGAATTAGTTGTAGATTTTTTTATATCAACTAGTCTTAATTTTTCTGTAACCAAGTATTAAACAATCAGATCCCTCACTTGCAATAAAATACACGTTTTAATGCTTATCATTCTGATTTATTCTATCGTTAATATAATTTATCATTCTATTTAAAGTCAGAGGAGATCTGAGTTCAATATTAAAAACTTTAAAAATAATATTTTTGAATTTTAAATATAAATAATGTCAAAGAAATAAATTGATTTATAAAAAATAAAATTAAAGTTTTATAAGATTAAAATTAATAAAGGAATTGGATTCTATGTATTTGTCATATGTTGATTAATTTATTCAAAATTGAATTTTAATAGGTGATTCATGTCTCTTCTGTCTTTAAATAGATTGATTAAAAAATATTAAAGATAGAATAAATCAGGCTGATAAGTATCAAATCATGTATTCTACTGCATATGAAGGATCTAGTTGCTTAGCTAATTACTATAGTGAAACTACGGCTAATTTGTCAGTATAAAAATCTAAATTCAAATTTTCAACTTCTGTTTTCTTTAATCATGAAAAAAAATTCTGAACATGATGATTGTCTTCAGAAAATTAATATTAAATATGGATAGTTGAGGGTCGTGTGAAAGTCTGAATTCAAATCTCTTATATATTACATATAGAAGTGCAGGTATGAAAAAACCTGTACTGTAGAAAAAAAATTTATATATCAAATATAATGAATTAAGTGACAGGAAAAGTTAAGGAAAGTTAGTACATTACTAATATTAATAACATTATAAATCAAAAATTTAGTAGTATATAATTGAACATGCTCTGGAGTTTTGTTCATTAACTATAATATAGGGTCTTTGGTGCCATATTGAATTTTTAAAACACTGACTTTAGACACAGTTTTCACAATAACTTCAGTTTTAATAATGTTAGAGAAAAATGCTATATATTGACAGAAAATAGAAAAAACGGTACTTGGATATTATTCCTGCAACGAAGAAAAGATAGAAAACTTTTCACATACCCAATAAATTTGTAATCTTGTGATGATATCAGCTTGAAAGAAAATAAACTGCGATGTATATTGAAAAACGTGTGAAAACATGATTTTCTTTTTCAAATCGTGTTTTGATTGTTATTATTTTGCCTTATTTATATTTGTCACTTGCAAAAACATTGTCTTTTTCAAAACATGCTCTGATTGCTGTTATTTTGCATTATTTATATTTGTCAATTGAAAAACATTGTCTTTTTCAAAATGTGTTTTGATTGTTGTTATTTTGCATTATTTATATTTCTCACTTACTTCAGTTCATTTGATTTCAATTTAATGAGTGTAAGTAGTTTTAGTATTTTACACAACACAACGATATAAAACAATTTTTTCCGCCTGCATGAAAACTCTTACAATTGATATTTGTTTATTGTTCTGAAGTATTTGTTTGGTTTTGTGTATTTACAAAAAAAGTAGAGATTTATTAATTTTTTTTTTCTCCAATTTTTTCCACCTGCGTGCAAAAACGGTAATAAAAGTCTTATAACTTATGTTTCTTTATTGTTTTGAATTATTTGTTTGTTTTCTTTTTTTTTTAACAAAAAGTGTTTCTTAGTATTTTTCTGGAAAATTTCGACACACTTTGCAATCACATGTTCGTTGGGGGGGGGGGGTTTGCAGTTCAGGTCTATTTTGTTGTTTGAACATCATTAATCCCTGTTCTTTATTACAGTGTAAGTAGCGTATGTGTATATTTTGTGTGATTTGTAAATATTTAAAAAATTATAATTTAGTGATTGTTTTAAGCATATGTAAAGTAACATTTGGGAGTTTATTCAATATATTTCCATGGGTTGAGAAAATGTAGTTTATAAGAGAACAAATTTTTGGTTGGCAATGTTGTTGTTTTTAATTACCTATTTATTTCTGCAAATTATACCTATGTTTATTTTTTTTATTGTTTTACTTGTGTGTGAACATGCTAAACTTAGTCCTGCAATACAGGATTATACGTGCTATATCCTTTCATATTTGTGTCAACCTGCTAATAACTTAGTAAATCTTGCGAAAATATCATGTACAAGGTCCATGTAGACGTTATTTTGGTCAGATCACAAGATTACAACGTTATCAGCGGATTGACACAAATGTGAAAAGGCATAGCACGTCTAATACTGTATTACAGGAATAATACCCAAGTACCAGAAAAGCTAAGGAAAACAATAAGGCTAAGACAAATAGTGACTATTATTAAAAAAGTAAGGAAAAAAAAAAGAAATTTCAACATCCGAAATAATTATTACTTTATTGTTTGTTCACAATTTCTAATTTATCATTAAGTTTAAATTTCATCTTCATTGATAATAAAATTATCATTCAAACTATATATAATATTTTTTATCTGAGATAATCCATAACTTCTGACTCTACAAAAATAGTCGCATAAGAATTATTCATTTTTATCTTGTTTCCCAATCAAGGTGTCTTATAAGAAAAAGATTTATCCTAATAAAAGATACAAATAAATCATTTCCAGAAGGTGGATATGCATTTGTCATTTAGCAATTGGTTCTTGTCTATCTAGAACTAGAAATTGAAGGCTATTGTCTGTATCAATGATAAAATGAGTTTCATCTCTTCATTTTATATTTTTTGTGTATACCAGTGATGTTTATATTTTTTGTGCCACCAGTGATGTTCTCTTGTTATATTTATTGCCCCACAGAGATATAGTTTATTTGCATATAGCTTATTTGCTAGCTAGACTTTAAAATAATGTGATTCAAGATGTGGTGAAACTACTGACTCCACAGCATGAGTGTTAAGGCATAGGCAAGAATCAGGATTTAATTCTTTGCCTGCATAGAATTCCATGTTATATACATAACCGTTGTGGTTATCACCACACACACCACTTTAAACCTCTCTTTATTGGTTTTAAGAGTTCATATTTTCACATGGTACTATGCCCAGTAAATTTTGTGATTGCTTTAATTTTATATATAAAAATCATTATTTGTTTTACAAACACAGACGTGCAAGTGCAAACACTAATACAAATATAAACACATTAATAAATTATTAAACCTTTTGAGAATCATTATGTCTATAAAATACAGTTGCTTCATACTTGGATTAGAGCCCCAAAATTACATTGTACACAAACCATTATGTTATATTTGAATATAAATATAATTTATATACTATACAGACATATTAATACAAATGCAAACACATTAATAAATTATATATTTATCAAATAATAAAATTGAAAATAATAATATGCAAAATAATAAAGAAATTTAAAATACTATGCAAATAATAAAAAAAAATTAAAATTGAATACCTATGATATTACAATTTTATCAGGATGAAGCCTTGAATCATCAAGACATCTTTAATTTATTTTATTACAGTCTTGTCGATATGAAAATTGTGTCTTTGTCTTCTTCGTGCAATCTAGTAAACTGAGCAGAAAAGAAAAAAAATTAAATGAACCTATTAATAAAAATATTAATAGAAAATCCAAATTTTGTCCGATTTTAATATGCATTATGCCATTTTAAAAAAAAACTAAAGTTGCAGAGAATTATGGATTTTTTTGTAAACATCATTCTAATAATTTTCCCGCAATTTTAAAAGAAAACAAAAGAAATTTTAATTTCAACAAATTGGCTACTGCAAGCGGCAATCACACTACCACCACTGAAGCCGTTAATAACAGTTTTTTTTAATTAATTGTTTCCCATAAGTATGGTGTATTGCAATGAACACACACTCGACTATTAATATCTTTAAAAAAAATAATTACTCTGCTTAACACATTGATATATATGTGCTTATTATGTACAGTTTAAAATTATGGAATGTATTTTTATTTTTTTAAATTAGATTTTGGTATTATCAAATGGCAGGTAAAATGATTTTAAATTATAGGTATTGTTTTTAAGGTTTTTGCAGAAAGCAATTGGAAACCTACTTTAGTGAGTTATGTATTTCTGGATTGAGCAATTCTATCCTGCTGCTTATTCAAAGACATTAGAATTAAAAAAGTTATTGTCAAAATAAGTTTTTAGAATGTTAGATTTATGAATAAATAAAAGAAGAATTGATTAAATTTCTGAATTTTTTATCAAAAACAAAGGAAAAGTTTGTAATTTTTTTAAAAATATTCATGAATTAATTACGAATAAGTGATAATTGAGAAGGCTTCAGTAAAAACTCTTAATATTATATGAAGAACAATCAAATGATTATAAGAGCCTAATATGGCTAAGAAATCAGCAAAATACTTATATTTAGCTGACTTCTGTAAAACTTTGTGGATTTATTTTATGAAGATATGTTCTAAATAATAAAGTAGATTGTGCAAATAGAAAGTTAACTACAAAATTAGCTTCTGCTATAAGTAATAATAGAAAAATGTCTATGCATTTTTATCTAGGATGTATTCATACACATTATATACATATCAAAAATGAAAAAAAAAAGTTAATCCATTATACTGTTTTTTTATACTTTTTTAAATAAATCAAACAACATAATAAAATAAAATATTATATAACAGCTGTAATTATACATCTATTATAAGATAATACAGAAAAGTTTTTTCAGCAAATATTTTTTGTCTTTTTCAATGATGTAAACTATTTTAAAGCTTCACATTACATTGCATTCATAGCAACATTGTCTTTTTTATTATTAAGATTAACTAGAACCATTACTAATAAAAAAACAATTCAAATGCTTACAGATATAACATACAAAGTAGAATCTTTTTTTCCCCAAACTTTTTTTTTCCTTCTTCCCCATCCCTTGTCTTCCTTTACCCCTTGGTTTCCCAATTAAACTACTTAATACTAAATGTATTAAGAAAAAAAAATCTTATATAAATATATATTATGTAATTTTCCACTCACTTTTAATTATCCAATTAATTTAATTATCAATTGGCTAATTAAAAATGAGTGGAAAATTATATAATATATATTTATATAGTTTTTTTTATATAATATATATTTATATAGTTTTTTTTTTCTTAGTATATTTAGTAATATTGTTATAAATACTTTAATTGGAAAACAAAGAGAAAAGTAAGGAAGAAAATGTGGCGGGGGTAGGAGAAAAGAAATAAGGGAAAGGTAAAAAAAAATTATTCTTGTATATCATATTTCTAAGCATTTGGAGTGTTTTATTATTGTTTCTAGTTAATTACTCATATAAAAAAAGATAGATGTTATTATGTATGTAATGTAAATAGAAGCTTTAAAATAGTTTACATCACATTGATGAGGGCAAATTTACTGAAAAAAGTTTTTCTGTATTATTCTTATAATATATATACAATTCTTACTATTATATATTGATATTTTATATTGTGTGATTTGTAAACATTTTTTAGAAACACAAATATTTTTTTAAATAGATATATTTTAAAAATGTATCTATTTAGCATATCTATTTATCCTTTAATCTTTTGAGCAATTAGAAATAGTAAAATTGTTATTTTGGTCATATATTAATTTATTTGTCTTAATTGTATTCCAGAAGGAAATGTTTTGCCACACATCAAAGTAAATGAACCAGAAGAATTTAGAAACTTGACTGGGTATGATTGTTATGTTGATTTATCTTTAGTATTTTTAAAATTATAGTTTTATTATATTAATTAGTGGGAACTGTACGTCCACCCATAGACAATTATTTAAATTTTAATTTGGTCTTGAATGTCAGATAGCAATGCAAAGTTTTTGGCCAAAGAGTTTAACAAGTAAGGAGTAAGTATCTTGATACCAATGTTATGATGTAAAATAGTTTCTTAGATAAACCCAGAACATTTTGTGTGTAACCAAATGCTTAAGAGACTTAGTATTTAAATTAAATGATACCTTGCTCTGAAATTACTTTATACCATAGTAAATTCACCTACTTTTTATTTGCAAATTATTTTTCCAATTATAATTTATTTATTTTTCTTATATCTCATTTAATAAAAGTTATTTTGTTAATTTTATTTTATCCTCATTTTTCCCATTTTTGTTGTAAAGACTTAAACAGAAAAATTATAATATCACTTGTTTTATTTATTATTAAATTTCCTTCACTTTTTACACAATTTATCCTAATTCTTTTTCAATATTCCTCATTATTCATACAATTTATCCCAATTCTCTTTCAATATCTTACATTGCTAAAATAGTTCAATATTCTCTCTATTTTCAATAAATCAATATCTACAATCCAAATCTTTATTCCATTTTTGCTTTTTTCTTCTGATAATTAAAACATTCATCTTTGCACTAAATAACATTAAGCTCAGTCTATTCCCATAACTTTTTCTTATTTTATATAATTTTTAATCTTATTTACTTTCAAGTAATTTTTTTATCTATATTTATTTGTATAACTATTTCTTTTTCTTTAACTAACCTATCTATCCTACTTTACCTCTTGATAATTATGTATCTAATTTATTTTCAACATAGTTAACCCATTAGTATGGGATTCTTGTGGCCTTGCCATCTAATGTCTTTAACTAAATCAATATTTGTTTTTGGATATGCATGAAAATAAAAACTGTAATATATGATATTAAGTTTGGTTTTATTGTATTTCAAAGTTCACTTTTTGAAAATGAATAATTGTTATGATTATTTAACATTACACATGCATACTATACAATATATATATATATTGAAACAGATATACTGTTTCACGTATATATTCAAAAGATCCCCACCCCCCAATTAAAAAGACTAGCATGATTTGTTGTTTAAAAAAGAAAAAAACAAATGCATTTAAATCTGCAATTAAAAAAAAAAAAGATATAAATCTTTCTTTATTAAGATTCATCAAGCTAAGAAAAAAAATCATTATTTTCTATAATTGAGAAAAAAAAAAAAAACCTTCATTATTGATTTTATAATTTTAAATTACGATATCAATAAAAGCTGGCATTTATTAAAATAGTACATTTTAATTTTTGAAATGATGTTGTCATACAAAGTATAATATTCGCTTGAGGCAAAGTTATCAAATTGGAAAACATGGCTTAATCCTCATGATTCCTTATCTATCTCGTGAAAAGTAGTGTCCAATCCTTAAGAAGAGAAAAGCACTCGGGCTTAAATGAGAGCTGTGTAAATCAGATATAGTGGGTGTACTGCTGAATCAATCCAGAGATCAGATTATAAATAGTTGAGTTTTGAAGTTCAAAGCAGATTTTAAAAAAAGTTTTAAAGAGATCTTTTTTAAAAAGATTTTAAGAGCAGTTAAAGAACTGATTTTCATCACCTTGGAATATAACATTTACAGCCACTGTTGATGATGAAAAAAGAAAATCTTAATAAGGAAATCATAACGATGGAAGGCTAATCAGTAACAGCTTCCTCTCTTCGTCCAAAGGCATGCTTCTCCAAGATTTGCCTGGGTGAACATCATGGAAAGTAAATAATGCCATTCAGCTTAAATACGACCTCTTTTTGAATGCAGTCGCATCATGGATATGAAGAAACAAACTGGATAAAATGAAGGTAACAATTTTATAAAATAATCAATACTTATGTGTGTTTATAAAAGACAAAACAAAACGTCTTTCTTAGAAAAGAAAAAAAATTATGAATAAATATAGCTATGTGAAAATATGTTTTATTAGTGATAAATTATAAATATCTATAATCAAAAGGCATTTTATTTAATACTTATATATAAAAGACAAAACAAAACGTCTTTCTTAAAGAAAATTATGAATAAATGTAGCTATGTGAAAGTACATTTTATTAGTGATAAATTATAAATACTAAAGATGTCTATAATCAAAAGGCATTTTATTTAATACTTATATATAAAAGACAAAACAAAACGTCTTTCTTAAAGAAAATTATGAATAAATGTAGCTATGTGAAAATACGTTTTATTAGTGATAAAAAATTTTAAATGAAGCTGCTGATCAATTTTTATGCAGAAACATACGTCTATGACAGACCAAACAACAATATTTATGCTATATATTAGAATAACTAAATAAAGATTACAAATGCTTACATGCATATTGATTGTATATGAATATTACATATATCTATAACTGGCTAAATTATAAATGAAACTGCTGATCAACTTATATCTAGAAACATACATCTGTGGCAAACCAAACAACAATATTTATGCTATATATTAGAATAAATAAAAATTACAAATGCTTACATGCATATTGATTGTATATGAATATTACATATAACTATAACTGGCTAAATTATAAATGAAACTACTGATCAACTTATATGCAGAAACATACGTCTGTGGCAGACCAAACAACAATGTTTATGCTATATATTAGAATAACTAAATAATGAATTACAAATGCTCACATGCATATTGGTTGTATATAAATAAAATAATAAAACTTGCGCACAAATGTACATTTATACTTGACGGAATTATAGAAGCTTCACAAATCTGGAATTGCTCATCTTACCTATTTACCTACCTAAAAAGACCTAAAAGGGATATACAGATATGGAATGAATAGTTAAAAATATTCATGCAGTATTGGTAGACGTCTACTTGATAAAAGACCCTTTGAATTCTTTACCCAAGATAAATTAAAATGAGCCTTCATTTGAAATGAAGGATGAACTTTATTAGAAGGACTTGCAACTGAACTATTGATAATAAAGTGCTTCTAACCTTTTCATAAACGAACTCATAGTGAATCGTCACATGGATATGAAGGAACTTTATTAGAAGGACTTGCAAATTAATTGTTGTTAAATAAAATTGTTGTTACTTAAAATTAATTTTAGTTATCCAGTTGTTCAGTTCTATTTTTTTTTGCATCACTTATCATTTATTGCATTTGTTCACGAGAATCTCATGCCTCCTGAGCTATGTCTGGCATAACTAGACCTAGGTAAGTCAGGTTGTAGTGAGATGGAACTCTAGTGGCGCCGTTTGGGAAACCAAACACAGAAATTTCTAGATGCTTCCAGTCTCTATGGTGCTACATCCTCTGATGAGCAGGAAATATTGTTGTAAGGGGGGATAACATCTGCATTGGGGAATGCCAATCGATAGTTCCTTCCTGCAACATGCTCATGGGAAATTGTTACAACTGAGGTAATAAAGGGGTTGTACGGGTCCAGTTACAATATATATTGTAACAATCTTTGGGTTTTTTATGTAAGGAAGAATATCTATATTAAAGATGTGTATTGGGTTTTTTATGTAAGGAAGAATATCTATATTAACGATGTGTATTCATTAACTACAACTGTTATATATTATATTTATTATTTTTAACTGTAGATTATTATGATTGGATTTATTAAATTATCTGTCTACATTTGCTAACTGATTACATATCTATATCAACATATTGTACTGTTAACATTCATGCATACTATACAATATATTGTGACGACCACGTAAAGTCGTCGACACACATATATAGTTATTAATAAAATTAGAAAGTAATAAAGGTGAAATAAATTAGCTAATAAATTTTTTTAAAGAAAAAGGAAGGAAAGGAAAAATTGAAATTCTAATGTCAAAATTACTGTGGATTTTGTAATAGTAAGAGAAGGGGAGGGGGGCTGCATAAATAAAGAAATGGGTCTCTTTCTCTCTTGTAAGTCAAATGCTAGAAAGTTATTTTGTTTATTGTGGGAGAGGGGAAAAGGAAGCATAAAGAAATGCGTGTCTTCTCTCTCATTAAGAAAAAAAATATAACAAATTAAAATAAATGTAAAACGGAAATGTGAAAAAAATGAATGAATTGTAAACTTTAAATAAAATAAATGTAATATGTGATATATAAAAAGAAACAATATGGCCGTAGGTGTGAAAGTCTGTTGGACAAATTAAATTCCACGGACAAAGAAATGTTATCAACGGAAGATCTTTGCCTGATCTGTAAATTAATTGGGACTTACATTCCAGCCACTAATTAAATAAAGAAACATAATGATAAGAATTGGTTGGAAATCTAAGTCTTAATTAAAAATTTTAAAAACAATGAACAAAGAAAGAGATTAATAAAATTACAATTTTTGTCTGGCATTGCTAGTAGAGACTTTAGAGAAGCAACAGCTAAAAGAAAATGGAAGAAGTGCGTGGCTAGTGGCGTTAAAGGGACGTGGGTTCGGATTCAAGCCGTCTCATCACTGACTCGCAATGTAAGATCTTTGCCTGACCTGCTAGAGGGACCGCCGCTTCTGTAGCTGTCAATTGAAACTCAACCTAAAGAATCAACCAGCAAACTGGATGAAAATAACCCCACAAACTGAGGGAGTTAATGGAGAACCGAAGGAATCAACAAGCAAAACCTGGAACGAAATAACCCCACAAACTGAGGAAGTTAATCAAGAGCGCTCGGAAGAAATACCCATGGGACAATTACAACAAAGCCTAGGTAAAAGCATGCATGCATTTCCATTTGTCTACTATTTATAACTAAATATAAAATTAATGATTTGAGAAAATTAGAACTCTATCAACCGGACTTTAAGAACTTTTATATCTGATCTATTTTCATATATTTATTATAGCCATGTATTTATAAGTGTGTGTTTATTATTATTATTATAATGTAATTTTTTATATAAAGTGTGAATATTTTTATTAAACATATTTGTCATTAAATTTCGTATCCTTGCTTTATTCTCCTATCACCAAGCTACGACAGGGGGGAAACTGTAATTAGTGATTAAAGGGGCATACTGATTTGTTTAAGATATTCATGTGCTGCTTGTTCGTGCGAAATCCCAATTCTAAAAAATAAATAGCAAGCGCTGGACATTCGCGAAGTTTCTTTGAAATAGCTTGCTCTGTTCAGCAGCCGAGAGTTCTTGGCTGGGAAAAATAATGCCAAGATAATATGTATGTATTGCCTTGGGGTTCAGTCAAGGGTATAGATATGAAGTTAAATTTGTATCTGTATTAGCTCTCTGCTTGTATTGTAACGACGTTGGTTAAAATAATAAATAAGATAATAAAGAATCTAAGTTGAAAACAATAAATGGATAAAGAATCAAAGTCGGAAAAAGAATTAAAGTATAATAAATTAAGTATAATGTAGAATAAAATAATCGAAATAAATATAGTTGAAGGTACAAATAATTAATCAACCGTACGAATAACCATTTCCGTTATAATATATAGCAATGATCATGGGGTTTTTTATATAAGGAAGAATATCTATCTTTATAAAGATGCTTATTCATTAACTATAACTATTATTTATTATTTTTAACTGTAGATTATTATGATTGGATTTATTAAATTATTTGTCTACATTTGCTAAATGACTACATATCTATATCAACATATTATACTGTTAACATTTCAATATTTATTTAGCATTACGTACAGCTTAACAACTACAAAATTATTATTATGAGTTCTCTTCATATTTATTTTCTGCCTCTTTACCCCGGTGATCACACATTCAAGCAAAAGGGTAAAATATCATTGAAAAGATTAAGCATCAATTATACCTATAGTCAAATCGAGGTTACATGAACATACAGCCTGACGATTTTTCCTGACCATAGCACCCCTCCATACTGCTGCGATAACACCCATCATCCAAGGCACTATTTGTTTTGAGATGAATCCTAGGCACCATGCCCGTACGACAGGCAAATGAATGCAGCACTTGAAATTTAACCCAAGCTAGCTCTGCCATCTTGAACAGAGAACTCTGCACATTATTAATGAGTACAGGGGAATAATTATAATCTTATAGTCATGGTGACATAGTTAAAAGAGAGAAAATAGACTAAGCAACATTTAAATAAACACTTTTTATTCCTACACATAACACACAATCAATTAAATATTCAATACAACAAAAAAATATATAAATAACCTCACAATAACTCAGATTTAAATATCATTAATTGTCCTTCATTTTCATAATCCATTTTCTCTTAAGAATGTCTAAACACTTAATTTACAACTTAGAATGTTCTATTTACCTAGGTTTTCTTAATGGTGTAGATATTGTCTTTTGGCAGTTAGCATCTTTCTGATTCTCTTCATAGTTGGCCTTTCGGTTTTCAGCGAGGACTTTCCTTGGTTTCTTCCCATGCTTCTGATGGACAATAGGAAAGAGTATGCAGCAGTCTATACCATGGTCAAGGCATTGATCAGAGCAACTGATGGTGTCAGGGACCCAGGGCATGAAGCCTAGATGAACACTTCTGAAGTTCTTTAGCAACGCATGTATTGCTTTTACGGCTTTTACTTTTAGATTTTATGCAGTAAAAAATAATTGATTCTCTTAGGATCTTGTTGACTATGCCACAAACAAAATTGGAGTAATAATAATCATAACAATAGATATGCTGCCACTTTTATATCTCTCTCTCCCATTGTCCACTTTTTATCAAAATTTTAATTTTGGGTTTTTAATTAAATTTATATTCATTTGTCTAATCTTTCTTAGAATCATCTATTATCTTATTGGCCAGGAATCTTTCCAAGATTTAAGTGCATTCCTGCTGATGAGATAGTTTACAAGATTTCCTTCACTAATTAACTATTGTTTATTGAAAGTTTTTTTTAAAAATCTTTTAACATTTTTTTTTTCCAATTGTAAAAAAGAAGAGAATGGATTCTGAATCTTTATCTAACAGGATTCTCCTTCACCACTCTTATTAATAAAAACAAATTCTAAAAAAATATATATATATAATGCAAATTTTTTTTTTTTAATTTCATTCTTAAAATCTATTTTTAAGCTATTCTTTTTTCTTCATAATTTATTTTTTTTAATTAGTAAAACATATGTAATACATATATATATATACGTGTTTTTACAACATAAATATTGCAAATGGTACATTCTCCTCGGTTAGAGAGGTAAAATGCATCAGTTTAACTTACTTTAGTTCTGATATTTGATTTTTATTTTTTTTTTTTTTCTAAATCTATTTCGTAGTGCTTGTAAAGGACAGGCTACAGAGGGTGACCTGCCTTATACTGATTTCTTTCCTATGCCGGATTTTATGTTGAATACACCATTTAGTTCCTATTGTGGAGGCCACACTGGCAAAATTCATCTCGATAAATGTGTAATGGGGAGTTGGATGCTGCGAATGGCAGGACATGTCTACTGAATATTTGACTTCCACTAACAAGAAAACTTTACTAATGAACTGCTAGGACTTTCTCTACCAGTGTTTTGGGTTTGGATTTAGTGAATTGCAGGACGTGTTTACTGATCATTCGACTTAGACTAGCAAAAAAACTTTACTATTGAACTGCTAGGACTGTCTCTACCAGCATATTGGATGGACCCAGGGCTTTCTCTGTTGGGGCCTTATCCTAGAAAATAACTAGATGCTGCTAATGGCAGGAAATATCTACTGACCATTCAATTTATGCTACAAAAATGTTATTACGGATATGCTGGGAATTTTCTTCCAGTGAACTAATTTGTGGCATATGCTGGGAATGCTCTTCCAGCACACTAATTTAGATAATGGGATGGGAATTCCTCTACCAGTGCATTGGATGGGCCTTGGACTTTCTCTACTGGATCCTCGTTTTTAAAATAAGGGGACATCCTCGATCCCCTATACCGGTCATTGATTTCACAATATAAAGGCCTACATCAATATTTATTTAGTCTGCAAATCTTTCATTAACCCTTCATACACACACCTCATATAACTTATCAGCTACAATGCAACTGTCACTTATATATGATCACCATTTATTTATTTTTGTATTCTTGATCATTCTTTTTTTTTAAATTCTATTACACTTTATTTGCTCTCTGATTTCAATCCAAGAATGAAAAGTTCTTTTTTTTCATCGCCTACAGGTCTATCCAATTATTTCCGACCTACTTAGATTTTGTCAGGTGGTTAATTCAGGTTTCTTATTTATCCGCTCTGGCCGGGAAGTCGTGACCTACTTCTAGACCTGGCTTGGTGTTCCGGGCGTTTGATCTCTGAGTTGCGGCTGGTATATTCATCATCCCCCTTTTTCTAGGACTACATGACAATCTATGTCTAATATTTTCCTCCCCACCATTTTTATACTGGCTGAAATTTGACATTCATACTTGCCTCTTTATAGGGATTTGAATCCCCTTTCTTTGCCTTCATAGTAGCTCGAACATTTTTCTTTCATTACCTATCAGTATCTGTTCCACATTATGCGGAAAATTATGCCTCACTATCTGAATAATTTGCTGTTCCAATTGTGGCTGACTGTTAACAAACGTAATTTCGCAACTTGACAGTGGAAAAAAGGAATGAAAGATTCACCGGGTCACCGTTTATCCTGTGACACCTGGGGTCTAATATTTTTCTGGTGCTCTTCACTCCAGTAGCTTGCTAATAATGATTTTTTATATTCTATGATTGTGGTAGGTTTTCTTATATGGGGAGTCCCACCAAGCTTGTGAAATGCCTTATAGCTGGCTACAGGTGATTGCAACCATTGCTTCTTCGCTCAGTTGTTTTCATGTGAAGTATCATTCCAGGTTGCTAAAGTGTGCGGTCGGGGCTTCCCCTGTATACCCCGAAAACATTCTTATTTTTAAAAAATTGTTTTACGGTAATAGAGTTATTTTACATACTTGTGCTTTTCTGTTCCCTACTGTCAATATTAACCTTTTTTATTCTAACTTTGCCATATCTTCCTCAACTTTTAGCTCTATCATTTCTGTTTTTTTCCGCTAAATTATTCATATCGGTTCTCATTTCTCTTGTATTTCCATTCTCGAAGCTGTTCATTTTTAATTTTTTCTATCTCTTGGTATGCAATTTCTATTTTATTTTCTAAATATTTTATATTTTCATTAATTTCTAGCATGATTTCTTGTTTTAATTTCTCGCTACTTTCCTGGATCTATTGTTCTAATTTTTCAAGCATTTTTGCCTGGTTTGTTAATTTTCCCTTTACCTCTTCAGCAATTTGCTTCTAACTTTCCATAATTTTCTTTCTATGTAACTTTTTTCTATTTTATCTGTGACTTCCTGATTCTCTTTAAGTACCTCTAATTCTCTATTTTGAACTTTCTTTTTGCTTTGGTTCTAGTATGTATTAGTTTAATTTTATTATTTCTTTAATGATACTATACAATTTATTTTCTTTATTTTTCTATGATTTAATTCAAATGGAGTGTTTGTCTAACCTCAAAACCCCACAGTCCTCTCTACATTCACACCCGACTATCAAAAACCCCTAATAATAAACTTCTCTATTTCTCTGCTCGCATTTTTCTACTCTCTCCTTTTTAGTTACATTTTACACTTAAACATATAATTACATATTTTTTTCCATTTTATATTCTTAATATATCTCCCCTCGTCATGCTCACCGACTTTAACTTTTTATCTCACAATTTAAGCATTTATTAAAACAGCAAAACTCTCCAGACAATACTGCCACTCAGTGCACTTAACTTAAGCATTTATTTGAAATTTACTTTTGAACACTACTTTTTAATTACACTGGGTCATTCATGGAGGCGGGTTCTGTAAGAAAGAAAATCTATCTTTATTAAAGATGCTTATTCTTTAACTATAACTGTTACTTATATTTATTATTTTAACTGTAGATTATTATGATTGGATTTATTAAATTATCTGCTACATTTGCTAACTGACTACATATCTTTATCAATGTATTGTACTGTTAACATTTCGACATTTAGTATTACATGCTGCTTAACAACTACAAACATTATTATTATGATTTCTCTTCATATTTATTTATCGCCTCTTTATCTGAGTGGATCATACATTCAAGCAGAAGGGTAGAATATGCTTGAAGGGTAGAATATCATTGATAGATGAACCATCAATGACACCTACTATCAGATTGAGGCTTACACAAATGCACATCCATGACCATTTTTCCTGACCATGGCACCCTTCCATATTGCTGGAACAACACCCATCATCCCAAGTACTTTATTTGTTTTGAGATGAGTCACGGGCACCATCTAGCTATATAAACTTTATATAGCTGTCTTGCCCAGACAGGCAAACGAACTCAGTACTTGAAATTTACCCAGGCTAATGCAAACATCTTGAACAGGGAACCCAGCGCATTTCTAACGAGTACAGGGAAATAATTATAATATTATAATCATGATGATGCAGTTAAAAGAGAGAAAATAGACCAAGCATCATTTAAATAAACATTTTATATTCCTACTCACACAATCAATTAAATATTCAATACAACAACAAAAAAAATATAAATAACCATACAATAAATATCAGCATTTAAATATCATTAATTGTCCTTCATTTTCATAGTCCATTTTCTCTTAAGAATGTCTAGACCTTAATTTACAACTGAGAATGTTGTATTTACTTAGTTTTATTAACGGGAAAGTGACGTCATCTTTTGACAGCATATTTCCTTTCCTTTCTGATTCTGGCCATTTAGTCTTCAGTGAGGACTTTCCTTGATTTCTTTCCATGCTTCTGGTGGACAATGGAAGAGAGTATGCAGCAGTCTATTCTTTGGTCAAAGTATTGATCACAGGCAAGAAAAACTGATACTACCAGGGACCTGGGCCATGAAGCCTAGACGAACACTGAAGTTCTTTAGCAACACTTGTCGTTGCTTTTATGATTTTTATTTTTAGATTTTAGACAGTTAGAAATAACTGATTCTCTGAGGATCTTGTTGACTACATCCCACAAAATTGGAGTAATAATGATCATAACAATAGACAAGCTTCCACTATATCTACGTCTTCCATTGTTTACTTTTATCAAAATTTTAATTTTGGGCTTTAATTAAATTTACATTCATTTATCTAATATTTCTTAGATTCATTTGCTATCTTATCAGCCAGGAATCTTTCCAAAATTTAAGTGCATTCCTGTTGATGAGATAGTTTACAAGATTTCCTTCACTAATTGATTTTATTGTTTATTGAAAGTTTTATTTTAAAATCTTTTAATATTTAATTTTTTTTTTCATTATAACATTTAACTTTTTTTTTTACAATTATAAAAAGAAAGAGAGCAGGTTCTGAATCCTTATCTAACAGAATTATCTTCCCCTATCTTTATTCTTAATGAAAACGAATTATTCTAAAAAAAAAATTATGATGCAATAAATATTTTTTAATTTTATTTTTAAAATCTATTTTTAAGCTTTTTCTTCATAATTTATCTTTTTAAATTATTAAAACATATGTAAGGCATATATATGTATATGTGTGTTTTTACAACATATATGCTGCGAGCGTTAATATATATATTATAAATGTATTAAACAAGCTCCACATAAACACATACATTTCAAATCGTATGAATAAAGATACAATTCTTGAAATAAAATAAAAAAATTAAAAATGAATATAATGAAATTTGAATAAAATTATAATAATAAAAAAATAAATTCTGATATTTTGAGCAGTGGTGTTACCTCTTTCATAGAAACACAAGCTCTGAATAATAATTGTATATTATTTTTTGTGTATTAATGTGAATGAAATATGTATTAGCAATATAGATAACTGAAATTTTTGTTTTATTATACTGTGATTGATTATAACATTAGTTAATGAATAGTAATTTCTTTTTTTTAAGCATATATAAATGATTTAGGCAAAAAAAATTAGAAATATATATAATCATTAATCCTATTTTATAATAAAATATGTTGTCATTTTAAAATTAGATATTGTGGGCTTTATATATTATGTGCCCATGAATACATATATAGTTACACAGAAACATAAATTCATCAAAATATAAGCATATTTTTAAGAATATATTGTAACGATCGAAAAGAAGGTGGAGATCGAATCTAACCGCAAACTACGATATCTGCTCGACAGGGCGCCATCTAGGCATTTGAACCTAGAAAAATTTATAAAGTAGGCAGATACGCGCTGTTAAGATTCCACTTTATTTAAATATTCAGATCGTTAGCCCAAGTCACTAGCTCATTGGAACAGCAGAGATTATAAAATATAACTTTATATCTTAAATATAAAAAATAAAAGCCACTGCCAGAAATTAACACATAAAAATATTTATTTACGCACATATAAAATCATTCTAATTTGAGGAATAAGTTTAACATTTTAGATTTTTATTTTAATCTTTAATTTTACATTTAAATAGCTTGCCATAATGAATTTAATATTTATTTAGTGAGTTGAGTATGAATAGACTATATAGATTGTATTTGAAAAGAAAACTGTTCTATCTCTTATTTAACCTTAGGCCAAAAAGTTCGCAGTCAAACCGGCGCCAACCCATCTGATACATTTATGTATTCAATGTAGCATGAAAATACGACAACACAAAATACTATACTGTCAGGAATGTACATCTGAACAGTAAGTAGAGTTAGGGAAGACATTGTCTCTCCACCAACAGGAATGCTATATCTGTTGGTGAGTAGAACAATAAACAAAAACCTCCATAGAATGGACTGCGGTCCTTTGCCGACTTACAAACCCATCCATAGGCAAAACAGAAGGTGTGTGGCATATATGTGCAATCCTGCCCGTAGCGGATCTCATACTACATCTACTAATTACACAAATATATCCAATCCATTGAGCTAATTCAACTACGAAACGAATAACCTAAGATTACCCTCTCTTAAACTATATATAACTTTACAAATCTATACAGCCATTCACGCCCGACTTAAATTTAACATTTATTATGTTCACACAGATGAATTTTATAAAATTTGTTTTAAAATGTTGAGTATAGATCGGCTGCACAGATTCCACAGTTAAAAACATTCCAAAATAAACATAACCGATCAAAATACAAAGTCATCGA
Source organism: Epiperipatus broadwayi (assembly GCA_028023455.1). Taxonomy (NCBI): domain Eukaryota; kingdom Metazoa; phylum Onychophora; class Udeonychophora; order Euonychophora; family Peripatidae; genus Epiperipatus; species Epiperipatus broadwayi. The sequence continues at coordinate 13,045,750 of JAQFVV010000008.1, read as the reverse complement.
TAATGTCAATTGCATAGGGAATACAAAAAAAAACCCAATGGTGTTCATCATAAGACACCGCAGTGACATGATGACTTATATATTCCAATCGACTATGAAACAGCAACACAATTAACCGCTAACGAATCTATGCAATGTCTATACCCAACTTTAAATTTCATGCATTTAAATAATTTATACGATAAGTATTAATACAAATAAAAAAAAATAATAAAATGGAAATGATGTTTATCAACGCAAAACATATAAATTTAAACATTTTCAATTGATTTTAAACTTAAAAGTCAGATAGAAGTTCATAAGCTTGGACGAAAGTTCTTAATTATTTTTAAATTTTAGAGTTCATGTCAGTAGCTTACAGTAGAAGAATCACTGCTCTTGATGTAAATTTCCACGGAGTCTTTATTTGAAAACCCGGTCAGATGTTCCAGAGGTAGCATTAGCTGGTTCATTTTGGTATCACAGTCAGTTCATTTTTAAAATAGAGAGAGAATGTGATATGTGCGTCCTATCACGACTCTCAAAAAAACAAGCCGGAAAAACTGTCAGGAAAACTGTATTTCTCCTTTTATAGTATCCACACAGATTCAACCAACAAAATGTCACTAATCCATCCTTTTCATTCGGGTCCGGGCTGAGGCTTGGTGTTTCCATTGGTCAAGCTAATTTCTCTTTATTCTCCTATCTAACTTTTCATCTGACTTTTTAATTACACAGCTTTTGGATAATTAATAAACAATCATTTCCATTTACAGATTACAGGAATTAAATAATACCTGTTTTTTTTTTAACTTACATTATTTCTTTATTAAAATATTTCTATATTTAAATTTTTTATTTTTTTATCAAAAAAATACGTTCAAATACTTTTTTTATTTATAAAAAAAATATTTTTAAAGTTTTGAATCTGTGCGAATATATACGTTTAACAAACATTTTAATTTTAGCGTTTAGTTTGTTTTTTTTAATAGATTTTATTTTTATTTGCGAACTTTAAGATTTTATTTTAAATTAATGTAACGACATATTTATATATCGTTACAATATATATATAGACAACTTATGTATTTTTTTTTAATCTTAGATTAATAATAAATAATTTTAAAATAATATAATTTATATAAATAAATTATGAAAATGTCTATAAATGAAATGTAATACTCTATATGTAGTTATAAAAATGGTTTTTTAAATGGAGAAAATATAACTTCAGTGCATTTTTGATGCAGAGTATCCTTTTTCAAAGACAAAAATTATATTGCTTAATATTGTAATGGGATGAAAAGTAGAGCTGCTTTAACCTAACCAAGAGATGCAGTTAGAGGGGGTTCAAACCTCACCTACTTCTCCAGATTGCTACTAAGGGACTTACTCCCCAAACCTTACTAGAATTTATTCTTAATGTATACCCAGTGGTTAGGGAGAGATGAGATCCCAAAGGGGAATTTTAACAAAGAAAAATCAGATTTAGACTATATAATGACACAGACAAGATATTGATGAAGATTAGTGAATGAAAGTTTATTGTTCAATTAAAAGAAATGACAATTTGAAGAAATCATTAACACAAAAAAAATGTTGCAAGTTATTTTCTTGCATCTACAAACATGGATATGTATTGATATGCATTAGTAAGATCCAAATAATATAATTAAACAATAGTATGATAATTACATAATACCATACTTAGCCAACAACTGAGTGCTTTACTTTAAAGGAGAGAGATAGAAAAACATAATTCTAGGGTGAATTAATTGGTTAAAACTAGTTAAATAGATTAAGACCATGTTCAAATATAGCCTGCATTTAAATGACAAAATAAAGAAAAATCCCCCCTGTGGACATTTTTTAGACTTACTCAGCAATATTTTGAGCATATTACAAAGATAAGGTTTTATCTATAGTGAAATTAAACATTACTGTGGTCCTTTGTGATTTAATTGTGTGAGTTTAGAAGCAAGTATCAGAGGCACAAAGGTTTTGTATATGGCTAACTTGAGGTCTGGATAGCATTCCGGGTCTAACACAAGAGTTAGAGAAATGGAGCTAGTTCCCCTCAGCATGATCCAGGCTCAGGCTTGGAGTATAAGTGCTTGTGTCCAGTAGTAATATTGAAAAAAAAGGTCAAGATCCACTTTATTATCAATAGCCATCTCGGAACTGTGTTAGCCTATTAATCAATGACGGCGGGAGTTATGAAGATGTGCCGAGACCTTCTCACGAATCACCGAGTAGCACAATATAAGAGAAAATGCGGTGAATCGACCGTCAAACTTTAAAAACCTTAGGTAAAATATACGTATATGAAATAATATGACTTTAAAATTTTCTGAGACTGAGAGAATATCCACTCTTAAAAATAATAATTATTTTACACCTTTTAACTAACATTAAAATATAAGAAAGATAGTTATATTAATTAATCACTATTTAACTAGTTCACCCTTGGAGTTAATGAAGACTTAAGATTTTAATTTATATATATATATAACTGTACTGTACCCTCTCTTACATTTAATAAAATTATAAAACGCTTCAGCTATATCCATTTTAGACAAATAGATATATATTAGTTAAAAAAAACCCAAGTTGACTTTAAGAAAGTATAAAAAAAAATATGAGGCAGGATTGGATCTTATAAAATTCATAAAATTGAACATTTTTGATATATATACTCGAATGTCATTTTCTTTTATATTTCTAAGTATAAATTTAGAAACTTTTTTTTTTTAAAAAAAAAAAAACAACAATTGCATGTTCTGCCTTTTTTCTCTCGCTTTCTAATATATATTTTAAAAAAAATCAATGAAACCAACACGGCAGGAGGGAATTGGAAGGAGAAGTTTTATTCAAAGAGGTTTCTAATAAATCTGAAATATTCCCGTATTTAATAGCGGGTCACACAAGTAGAAATAAATGAAATTAGATTATTTCTCCCTTCTAGTTCCTCCTATATACATATGTTTATGCCAAGCCATAAGAAAGAAATTGTGTTTCTTTCTTTTTTTAAAAAAAAAAAAGGTAGTATACAATTCAAGTAATATATACTGGCAATCCGTTTTAACAAAAAAAAAAAAAAATTTACGTATACGATTAAGAATCGCAATTATACTAGTCAAAAAAACAAAATGAAAATGTTAAAAAATTAGCAGGTTATATATATATATGAACACATAAATGACTTAAGTTGATGATTTAAGTCAAAATAAAGTATAAGTGAAAATTAAAGTTACCGGTAACTATTTAAAATTGTGTATGTCTTATTAGATAGCCATGAAGTCATTCTGGTCAGTAGTCCATACTGATGGCTTAGGGTGATTTCTGTCCTCGGTTATCCATTTATAGCAGCAGGAATTTGTCAGGCAAAATTGTTCTAGCATTCTACATTTCTTGGGTTACATCTTTCAAGCTCCAGCAGACAGGAAAATGATCGAGAGATAGAGAGAAAAGTCTACTCCGCCATTTTACCTACAGCACCCATTTTAAGTTTTTTTCTTCTTGTCTATAGAAGGCTGGTGGCTTAAGAATTTATTCAGCAGGGAGCTAAGATATTTTCTTGGTTGCAGAGAGCTCTTTCCAAAAAGTTAATTATATTTCTTCTCCAATAAAAATATCTTTGTGGCTGTTTTCGGTCCAAGCGGTAGAGCTGAGCCAGGTAAAAAGAGAAAGAACAATAGACAAGTTTTCAATTTATACCTAATCTGTTGGCCATCTTACAATCCAATGCCATTGTTCTGCTATCTTATTTTTAATTACAGTATTTTTAATTATTTATTCCTATCTAACTAATCTTTTTCTCTGATGAGTTCTGTGATTCTAGGAATTTTATTTTGTTATCTAAAATAAAATCTTTTAACTTTATTTCATAAAATTTATTGAATATGTTTAAAGTTTCTATTTAAATTAGCCTACATTCACTGTGGTTGGACTCAGGATCTTTAGTTAACCCGCAGTGAATGGTGAAGCAGACATATACATATTTAATATGTGTATATGTGTAGCTTCATTATACAATAATAAATAAAAATCACTTTATTTCAATAGCATATCTTTCAAAATATTCTCAACAGCTCACTATCAATTTTTCCTGTTATCACATCTGCATTATTAGTAAACAATATTTCTCTTGTCATTTTTTGTCATTGTCTTCCTGCAGATCATCTTGATTTTTATAGGATTTAAAATGTCATCAAATATTTTTTTATGTTCTAAAAATATGGGTGATAGCAAAGGTTTTTTTTTTTTTTTGCTTTATTATAAATATATTTTTATATGTTGCTGTATTTTTATCTCTTAATGTTATCCTTGATTCACTATATTAAAATGTAAGAAATTATATTTCTATACTCTTTAAAAAAACTTATTATTTTTTATTTGTATATATAAAACATATAATTTTATATATATATACAAATATATTTACTTCTATTAATATATTTTAAATACATATATAAATACTTATGTTGATTTTCACAAAGTTGAATAATAGGTATACATTATGTATATATATATCCACATGTTATAATTTATTATATTGTTAAATCAGTCAGTACTTTTGACATGTTATTTCTATTTAAATTGTTTTATCTTTTATAGTATCACTTTGAATTTAAAAGTAGTTATATATTTTGAATATCTTAATAGTTTCTATTTTCAACTTGCTCTATATATCTCTAGAAGTCTTGTAAAAAAAATATTTTTTTTAAGTTTATTTTAATACAAATTCAATAATATTTTTTATTATAAATTTTTTACTTTGTCTATTTTGTAATTATTATAATTCCAAAGTCTATATTTTAATATTTTTATTTACTATATATATATAGGCAGTGTCTCCCAAGGAAAAGGTGATTGGTTCTCTCTCCAAATTGCATGCAGCACCATATCAGAATCACTGTACATGTTATGTACCATTCTACTTTAGCTATTCGCAATAAAAATCTTAAGGTGCTAGTTTGTCTGGATCACGAATTATGGCCTAAAATATGACTGTGTTCTATATCTTAGTTGAATACCCATGATCTAGCAATTTACTACCATTAAATTTTGTTTTTTGAAGAAAAACTGCCACTGAAATGTTTGAAATGATTCAAATTATATATGGCAGAGAAGCCATGACCTCTCATTGCAATATATCACAAGGATAGGGAGAACATCGAAGATGATCCATAGTCAGGTGCATCAAAAATAACTAGAAATAAAGAAAAAAAGGGAAAAGTTACTAAAATTATTCTAAGTAATGACTGTATGTTTGTCATATTCATTGAAGAATTGACTGGCATTCCCAAAACCATTGTCCATTGCATTTTAATGGAAGATTTTAAAAAGTGGAAGGTGATGCACATTTTTTATGCCTCATTTTGAAGCACTAAAGAGACATGAAAATAAGCACAACTACAAATCTAGAATTTTTATCAAAAATTTTAATGGGTGATGAGACATCATGTTTCCATAATGAGCCATCAAAACACAAGACTGCTGAAAGATTACCAGAATAAAGGAAAATAAAAAAATTGCAAATGCAAAAGAGCTCAATCAAAATATTGCTCGTTTTTTTATTATTATTCTAAAGGCATTATTCAATATGAATACATTACTGAAGTTTAGATAGTAAATGTTAATAATTATTTGGTATTTGAGTCATTTGTGGGCCAGAATTTTGTACAAATGACTTGAATACTTTGAGCAAGGTTCTTGGTCATTGTTGCATGATAAATAAATCAATCTACAATGGCAATATTGTTTGTGATTTTTTTTTAGAAAAAAAAAAATCATTGTGTTTGAGTATCCATTTTATTTCCAAGTTTAAGTCAGCTATGAAAAGAGCATATCATAGCTCAATTAAGGATATCCAGAAGCTTGTGTTAAAATTTTTGCAAATGAGTTTAGTAGAGGATTTCAAGATTTCCTTCATATCAGTTTTAGAATCATTTTCACTGGTGTATTGAGTCACAAAGGAGGAGACTGTTTTGAATAATCAATAATAAAAATAAAATATAAATAATATCTTGTATTTTGTTTCACATCAGTAATCTTTTTATTAGGACTTAGTGTGTGTATACATTTCTTCTCCTTTTTTATATATATACAAATCTATTCCAGAATCATTGTTCAATTTTGGGTATATTTTCCTTATTTATAGAGCTTCTTTTATTATTTGTGTTTTGTATGTTATTAATAGATTTTTTTTTAGTATATTTAAACCATATTATAATTGAATTCTTTATTTATCCTATGTGTGTATTTATTATATTTCCTTATTCATATTTCTTACATATTTTCCATAAATACCATTTATTTATTTTTTTTATTCTTATTTAAATATTTATTATTTACTATTTTATTGTGGTATTTGTTTTTATTAATGTTTATAATATCTAATTTGTTTTTATTATTTTTATTAATAATTATATTTATTCTGTTTGTTATTTTTAAATCATTTGTTTTTGTATCTTTATATATAGTATTATTTTTATTTTTGTTATTATGCTTTTCTCCCCTATTTTTTAATCTTGTGTTTCAATTAGATCAACTGAAGTAGTAAGAGGAAAAGTTGATAGTTTATCTTAATGAATAAATGAATTTTAGAAAAAGAAATCCAAAGAAATTATTGAATATGACTTGGAAATATTTATATAAGAATAATTCTATCCAAAACTTTTTCAAGAATGTAATTTAAAGATGGAAATATAACAATATATAAAAATTATACATTTTGATAAAATTTATTTACCAAATATTCACTTTTTTTTCCCTCAACAAAATTAAACCAGGACTAAAATAACTGATTACATCATATTTTAAGAGTTGTCTCATCACAATTACGCTAGGAGAAATGACCATTAACTGCTATTGATATCTGAAAGGTGACAATTGCAATATTATCTTGATTACAGCAGTATATAATAATTATACCAAGATATACAAGAAATAAATTTTGATATATTAATAAATTTAAATTAGAAATAAAGTAGATGAATATTAAATAAACTACAAAATAAGGCATAAAATTCTAAAAGAAAATATTAGATAAAAAAATCGGTTGCCATTGATTTTTGTTTAATTGAAAGTAAAAAAACTGAATTTAGTTTAAATTTAATGCAGCCAGTGTAAACATTATTTTAGTGATAATATGCTAGATATTACTTGAACTTAAAATATTGCTGAAATTTAATCTAGAAATTCAGAAAATATCAAAGGTAGATTTATTCATTAACAGATTTCTTTATAATATAAAGATAATATTTGCTTTCTGATTTGAAAATATATATGTATATTAATAAATACTTCATTTCCAAGATAAAATGGATTAAAAGAAAGCATTGTGGATTAAAAAATAATAGTAAATGTGAATCAGAATCATGGTAATGTATTTAAAAAATCAGACAAATGCTTAGGGTGTTTATTATTTGGGGTTAGTGGGGAACAGTATCACATTATGTTAATGTAAATTTATTTTAAACATTTTGAATTATTTTATCAATGTTCATACAAGTGTGTTTATATATATATATTTGTATATATATATATTTTTACATAGTTTGAAACCAGCAGAACGAAGAAATTATAAAAAGTTATTAAGAGAAAAATTTGAAATGAAAGTAAATTCTGAACCAAAACCAAATTCTGAACCTATTGTTAAAAATGAAGAAATATTAAGTGAGGGACTTCAGCCTCTACGTAAGCCTAAAACAAATACAAATGAGCATAAAACCATTCTTTCTATAGGCCGTGGAAGAGGTAGAGTTATTATTTTTTTTTTTTGTTAATACAGTAAATTTTTTTTTTTTTTTTAATTTTCATTAATTTACTTCTTTTTTATTTTATTTTTTTTAAAAAAAAATTAGGTTGTTTTAAATATTCAGATATTACAAATACTTCCAATCCTTCAAAACAAAATGTTAGTCAATCCTTATCCTTTTGTAACCAAGTAAGTTTTTTTATTTTTTTTAATTGTTTACTTTTATATATCATTTAATTTGATGTTTAACACTCATTTGTTACAATAAATTAGTTTCAGGAAATGAAGATGATAGACCCCAGATTTTGATAGAAATAAATATTTTGTAATGTTCACCTGTTTAATCTAGATTTTATACATTGCATTTAATGTGGGAATTAATTTACCATTAGTAAATTTTTTCAATGTAAATTAACAGTAAATAACCATAATTTATATAGAATACTTTAAAGCAGCAATTCCTAAATTATTTTTATCATAGAATCTTTTTTTCCTTAATTAAAAATTTTGAAACCCTGACAATTTATAATGATTATAAATAAAATAACAAATGTAAATTAATACATTGAAAATATAGAGCACAAAGAAAAAATACAAACTTATAATGGAAAAGCAAAATACAGTGAATTCTTATATTTTTCAAGAGACCGGAGAAAATAAATGATATGTAAAAACAATAAGAGTATAAGTTTAAAATGAGAAGCAATTTAATGATTATTTATTGAAATATTATAAAGTATTACTTAACTGTAAGTTTTAAGTATTATTCATATATTATAATTCAAAACATCCCATATTTACTGCACAGGGACGAAGGCTTCATGTATTGAACGGAATGAATGCTTCTGTAGAAGAATTCACTAAAAAATTCAAAAGCTTCAACTAAAATTCAATTTTAAAAATTCTTTAAAATATGTACATATTCAACCTTGCAAAATCAATCCAGCAAGTTGCATATACAATAGTGTAGTGAAAACAATAAGTACATTAGTATATTTAAACTATTTTGCTAAACATAAAAAAAGAAGAATGAATAATTCAAACTCATTATTTTTTGTATGGAATTTCTGCTAACTTTTAATTTTTTTACAAACAGTTAAACTGTTTTTATATAAGGCAAATAATGAATTTGACCATCGCATTATTCATTGATTATAAGAATTCAAACAATGCTAAAATGTAATTAATAGTTAAAACTTGAGAATGTTAAAAGTATTTAAAAAATATCTTGATAATGAATTCTCTATACTTAACTAGTCACAGTCTGATTTACAGTTAAGAGAGTTAATCTGGATGCATGTAATATGTATATATTAGTTATTATGTAAAAATTGTTGCAGCAAATAAAATAAAAACATTATAAAAAAAAGATTATGTAGTGTGCTTCCATTTCTAAAAAAGTCACACTTCCCCACTGATAAACATATATATCTAATGAAGTTTTTTAAAAATATTTAATAAAACTAGGTAATGGAAATAATTAAAGATATAAATTGCATTTTATAGATTACAATAGTTACATATAATCATTAATTTATTAGAAAAAATTAAAAAGAAATCAATAAATTATCATTTATTTGATAATGCTTATAACAAATTTTACTGCTTCAATTATTTCTGAAAATGCTAAATCTTAATAGAAAGTCACAAACCTCTCTTTTGATTAATCCTTTAACTGGACTTTTTTTTTAGCATTTTTTTAATCCCCAAAAAGGAAATTTTTTTTTGACATCTGCATATTACATAGTTACACAATTGAAATTCTAATATTTTGAAATAGTGGTACTTATGAAATAAATAACATTTTTTATAATGAATAAAAAATATTTCATTTATTAAATTATAGATAGATATGTAATTGAAATTTTAACATTTTGAAATATTTGTATTTATAAAATAAATAAATGATACATATGGAATAAAAGAGTATCTAAACTCTAAGATATTCTAATAGTTCAAAACGATGGGAGAGGAGGTAGAGATCAGTAAAAAATATTTAATAAAAATAGTGAAATCTTTATATTCTTCTATGTAAAATATTTATAAAATCAATAACAAAATAATGTTGAAAGTAAAGTTTTTTGAAAAAAAAACAACTGGAAAATGGGCTGATTTGTCTCTTATGAAGCTGAAGAAAAAATGGAGGATTTTTTCCTCACTTTCTCACATGCTTATCAGAAAAAGTGTGAAAAATCAAGTTTGCTCTCTGATTGTTGCTGACAATTACAGAAAATTACTGAAACAGCAAAATAATATAAACATATTAACAAATAAATCTCTAAAAATTTGAGATTCAGGTTAAACTTTAGGAAGAAAGTTTTCATGAAAGCAAACCGTGAATAGCAGATAATATTCAACTACACCATTACAAAATTCATTGGCTGAATTTAATAAAAGATTAAACTTGTAGCAAAATGAGAAAAGATTGAGAGGGGGGGGGGTATTAAATATTTTCTAAAGTAAAAAAAAATAAAAGAAACAGTTAATATATCTTTGAATTATAAGAATTAAGAGAGAGTTAGTTAAGGTGCAATTGTTATTAATATTTTTAATAAATTAAAAATGCTGATTCATATTTTAATAAAAACTATTATTGCAAAAAATATTATATTTTGACTATGATTTTGTCAGTGGTACATGTCAAAAAATGATGCATCCATATTTTTATAACATGTATCTCTGTGACCGAGTTTGGAACACAAGAAAGTAAATGGACGTGAAAGAATAAACTTGTTTTAGTATTGTGTGATAATATTGGATTATTTCCATCATCTATCTGTAAATGTTGAATGTATAGAAAATTTTAAACTTTATTTAAATTTTTCAAAAACATCTTGTTAGTAATAATACACAAATAGACAACTCAGTTTAATAATTACACAATATTTCGAATAGTATTATTCTCCACTCTTCTTCAGGTGTTGTGGCCTAACCAATAACAGTATTCACATAGGAGTCGCATTCTCACCTTTAGCTTCTCGAATATTGAATTAATGAAAAAGCTCTAACTAATCTCAACTGTCCTGTCAGTTAGTTAAAGTGTTTGCTTTAAATTTGGTATTCGAGAATCTAAAAGTGCGAGGTTGACTCCTACATGAATATTGTCATTGCTCAGACCAGCAATATCTGAAGAAGAGTAGTGTATAATATTACTCAAAATGTTGTGTAATTGCTAAGCTGTGTTATCTATTTGTGTGTTATTACTAACAAGTCCTGGATGTACCAGATGAGTGGAAGAATGCAGTATTAATATTTAAAAAAGGTGATAAAGAAGATATTAGAAATTACAGACCTATTGGCCTTTTATCAGTTTTATACAAAATTTTTACCAAGATAATTACAACTCATCTACAGAGAACATTGGATTTCCACCAACTAGAGAACAAGCTGGATTTATAAGTGGTTTTAGTACAGTAGATCATATCCAGGTATTGAGAGAATAAAGGACAAATGAATGAGTTGCCATTATGCTTTGGATTTGTAGATTATGAAAAGGCATTTGATTCTATAAACATTTCCTCGGTGATTAAAGCATTGGATCATCAAGGTATAGATCCAGGATATTGTCATATTTTAAAGAATATTGTAAGCCGCCCCCCCCCCGCCGGCTTCCGTACCGAAAGCCCAGTAAAGTCACATCCTTTATATCTGGACGCTTTTGCCGTATTCCTACGGTGACATTCTCGTGTTTTGGTTGATGGTTCACTTCTATGAACCTGCTGTGTTCTTGCGTCTGGGGGATTACATAATGTTCTGTGAAGATAATTTCAAACACATATACACGTACGCTTTATTTATTTTATACGTAAATTCGGATTGAATCCAAGTAGTAGGCGCCAGGAGAACTTTTATAAGAGTCCGCCACGTATGTGCATAAGCTCACTCAACTATATCACAAAACATGCCCGTGCATCACTCCAGTCGGAAGCAAGAAACGAACACAGCCTATATCGCCTTTCAAATTACATCGTATATGTGATCTTTCACTCACGATCAATCAGACTTATCATATGAGGGCCCGCCCTATATCCCACAGAATAAATTAATCAAAACTTAATATTAATCTAAGAGAGCATAATAAACATAAATATAATCAAATCCCAACACCAAAAATATCAAATGCATTCATTCATATACAAACAAATTTGATCGCTCCAGCACTCATTCCCTATTATATAAATTTATGTTGAAATTCCAAGCAATTAATAACAAAAAAATACTAGTTAAATAAATGTTTTATTTGAATCTGTTTAATAACAATTCATGCAGGTATATGACCGGCAAGCCGAGATAAATTTAAATATAGATTTAAAGGTGACTTCGCACATACTTTAAAGAATGTTAATCTGTAGACAAACTTATTTGGTTAGGTTCTCTAATCGTTCGTTAATGGTCATGAGTAACTTTATCATTTTAGCTTAATGTTTTTAATAGTTCTTGGTTTTTAAAGTTATTTTACTTTGGTGCATAAATAAATACGATAATTTAAAGGTAGCTACCTGTGGAACGTAGAAAGACTGTAAGAGGGATCCTGAGCGATGATTTCTTCTTTAACGAAGCATTCTGGCAATTTGCAAGGTCTCAAAAGCGTGTGTGGTCCTTATGTGAAGTTTCTCCGGTGTTACGAGCATCCTAGGGGCAATCAGCTGAGCTGGACGCGGAGGTCCGGTGGTCAAGCCGCGAATTTTAGGTTCAGCAACGCATCTCCGTTATATTTCTACACGAAAGTTAGATTTTATTTCTTCTAGTTCTAATTTTAATAATCATCAAAAGCGCTGTCCGGCCTTTTTGATCTCTTCCTTCCCGCCCTCACACCTTGAATTTTTTTCACCCAATCACTCCCATGCACCTGTGAGTCCCTTCATCTTATAAGTCCATCGAGTATTAACTCAATCCAGTGATTTCTGGGATCGTTTACACCACTTTGGAATTTAACTCAATTTGACCATTTTTTCAGGTATTGTTTCGCTGGAGACAGAAGTCTGAGTTGTACAATAGCAGTGTACACTTTTTCTCACCTCTGTTTCTAAATTCGGCTTATTTTATCTAGGCGTACCAACGCATATCCTGCCTATTGTTTCAATTTCTCTAATTTTACATTTACTAATTACCCCCATTTAAAATAATTTTAGATCGCTTGGAATTTCAGAACATATTGCAAATTAATTAATTCATTTTCCCCTTTTGTTCAAAATGATTCAAATGATTTAATAAAAATGTCAAACTTGCGTTCAATCATTCATCTTTATTTAACTAAAAAATGCAAAAAAAACTTACAACTAAGGATTACAGATTTATTCTTTAAAAAAAACAAAATAATAAAAAAAACTCTTTTACTTTTTTATTTCAATAAATTTGACAGGTACTCTTATATAGCTGCGATCATGCTTTAGAAACGGCTGTTTCTCGTTTATTATTAAAGCAAGACCGCTTTTTTAAAAGTTTTGTTCCTGTCATTCATTTCGTCAATTACATATATGTTGAATATAACCTCATATGCCTGGGTTCAAATCCCATGTAACGCTATTCCATTACATATCTCCCCGCCCGGTGTAGAGTAAAATCCGAGGTTGCGGATTTTAGCTCTGAGAAGGAGCCAAGTTATTCGGCCCTCTTCAGTGCCCTTGCATTGAAAGTCCCCTTAATCATTTTTCCTCGCGCCAGTACAAAGGCATTATTCCCGTATGCCCTGACGATCTCGTATGGGCCATCGTAGAGGTCAAGGAACTTCTTAAATATGTTCTGGTCTGGCCGACTGACCGGATTTGATCTTACCATAACTCTGTCTCCCACAGTGAAGGTGTTTTGGATTGGCCTATCGGTCTGCCTTCGCTTTTCCCCCATATGTTCTAATCTCCGTAATGCTACCTGGTGATCATGTTTTCGGTCCACTCTCCCTGTCCGGATCGCAGGTCTATCACCGTAAGGATACGGTATCGGTCATCCGTAATGAAGTCGACTTGGTTCAAGCCCAGTGGACTCATTTTTTGAGGTATTGATCATATCAACGATCCGGGGAATTTCCCGAACCCATTTCCGATGATCTCCCGCAGTGTACACACGGAATAGCCGCCCCAACTCACGCATCACCCGCTCGCATGGGTTGCTTTGCGGATTCCGGATAGACGTCATATGATGTTTGACCCCAATTCGGCTCACCCATTGTCTCCACATCTTTGATACAAAGGGCGTACCATGATCTGATAAAATGCACTTAGGCTTCCCGATGATGGGAAACTGTTTGGTTTCCAACAGTTTGATGGTCTGGTTCGCATTTGCCCGGGCCATAGGGTACGCCGCGACCATTTTGGAGCACAAATCATAAGTAACCAGTAAATATCTCTTCCCCCCAAACATTGGCAACGGGCCATAGTAATCAATAGCCAAAGTGTGGTTTGGCTCCTGGACGATAATCGGTATCTGCGACCCTTCATTTGATCGGTTTAATGGTTTTGTCCTTGCACAGACCCCACACTTCCGGAGTCTTCTGGCAATGTCTTGGGACATCCCTGGCCAATAAAACCAATTACTAAGGTACCCCTCAGTCTTGCTGGTTCCGTAATGGCCACGTTCCTGATGTGTCTTATCCACCAGTTGATCCCGCATTTCCTTCGGTATTACGATACGGGTTTGTTTCCCATTCCCGGTTTTCCTTTGGACTATCCCTTCCAGCATGATGCATCGGTCCCGATACTTCCATAACCGACCCCCAGTCTCTTCCTTTTTTTGACCTGCCCCCACATTTCGCTTCCTTTCACGTATGTATCGGATTATTTGTTGACACTCTTCGTCCCCTTCCTGGCCCCTCCGAATGTTGTTCGCACTAAACTCGCCCTCTTTGCTTCGCCGGGTAGTAGCGGCAATGTACGCGAATTCCTCAGCCTCAACATTTGGCTGTTGTCCCACAGGGTAACGGCTCAGCGCGTCCGCAACCACGTTATCCTTCCCTTTGCAATATTCCACTTCGTACTGGAACTCCTGCAGGGCTAGGCTCCACCTCTCTAATCTATTGTTTGTCAAAAAACTTTTATTAAGGAATTCGAGGCTCCGATGGTCGGTGATTACTTTCACTTTGGATCCGACCAGGTATTGTCTGAATTTTTTGAAAGCCCATACTATGGCGAGGGCTTCCCGTTCTGTGACCGTGTATCTCCGTTCGGGGTCCTTGAGTAGTCGGCTGATGAAGGCCAACACCCTTTGTTCACCCTCCAGTCCCTTTTGGTACAAAGTTGCTCCTAACCCGATGTCGCTACTGTCGGTCTGTACCCAAAAGGTCTGGTCGAAGTCCGGGTATGCTAACATGGTCTGCTTTAAAAATCCTTCTTTCACCCTCTGGAAGCTCCGTTCTCTTTTCTCATCCCATACCCACACTTGCTCCTTTCTTAATAATTGTAGTAGGGGTTCCATATCGTGGGAGAAGTTTTCATAAAATTTGTTGTAGAACGTGCACATTCCGAGGAATGCTTTAATATCTTTTCTCTTTTTCGGAACTGGAAATTCTTGGATGGCCTGAATCTTCTCGGGGTTAGGCCGTATCCCATCCTGGCTTATGATGTGTCCCAAGAACTTAACTTCCTGGGTCACAAAGTGGCTTTTCTTTAGGTTTATTTTTATTCCCTTCTGTTCGCATTCATGGAGCAACATTTCTAAGTGCTGACAATGCTCCTCTATGTCTCCAGATGCTATAATGATATCATCTACGTACATGGTGACAAATTTCTTGACTTCATCTGATAGGGTTTGGTCCATGCACTGCACTAAGCCTGCACCACTATTCCTTAATCCGAAAGGCACGCGGTTGAACTGGTACGCCCGTCCGTTATATTTGAATGCAGTGTATTTCCGATCATCCGGATGGAGGCTCATTTGCCAGTAACTATTTGTCAAATCCACAGTGGAAAAAATTCTCTTGTTCTGAAATCTAGTCATCAGTTCGCTCATGATGGGCGGAGCGTTTGTATCCGGAATTGTCACCTTGTTCAGTTGCCTAGCATCGAGGCACAATCGTATCGATCCGTCACCTTTTTTTACGGCTAAGATTGGGTTGTTGTATGGTGAAGTACACTTTGAAATAACCCCCCACTCTATCATCTGCTCCAGCTGAGTTTCGATCTCCTTCCGGTATTGGAAAGGTATTGGATACGTTCTCGTTTGATATGGGTTGCTGGTGTTCAACCGGATTCGGTGTTCGTACCCATTTGATTACTCCCGGCTTGTCCGAGAAAACACTCTCGTAGGTCTCCAGTATTCCTTGAATCTTCTCGCTTTGCCCTTTACTTGGTCCCGTCATTTCATCAACTCTTTTCTCGATCACCCCCTTTACCATGATGCACTGCAGTTTCTTCTGCCCTTCTGGCTCTCTATTCATGGTTATATGCGTCTTTATATATATACGCTATGTTGACTTCTTTCTTTAGCCCCCTTTTCTTTTTTAAGTAAAACACAAAACTCCTAACAAGATCCCAGTTACAGTACTTCCTTTGTGCAAGAATATAAATACGTCTTTTAACGATGTATATATATATATTTTATTTGCGCTTAAATTATTTGCGTTTAATTTTAACATAGAAATTAATTTATTAATTTGCTTCCTTTTAATATACGATCTTTCTTCCACGGAATCCCGCTATTCCACAGCCTTCTACAACTATTAAGTATATTCGGACGCTTGATTATTTTAGTGCTAATAAGAGAACTAAATCCCTTTCCCACTCCCTTAAGCAATGTTTAATGATTTTATTTTATGGTGATTCCGAAAATTTCCCCCCGCTTTAATAGATAATTTATTCTGTTATTTCGAGCGCCCACTCTCTTTTAAATTTGCTTTCGTTGTTAGAAACGTCAGCTGTATCCACGTCGGTCCCACCACTTGAAACAATAGTTTCGGGCCACGTTGACGCGCCAAATGTAAGCCGCCCCCCGCCGGCTTCCGTACCGAAAGCCCAGTAAAGTCACATCCTTTGTATCTGGACGCTTTTGCCGTATTCCTACGGTGACATTCTCGTGTTTTGGTTGATGGTTCACTTCTATGAACCTGCTGTGTTCTTGCGTCTGGGGGATTACATAATGTTCTGTGAAGATAATTTCAAACACATATACACGTACGCTTTATTTATTTTATACGTAAATTCGGATTGAATCCAAGTAGTAGGCGCCAGGAGAACTTTTATAAGAGTCCGCCACGTATGTGCATAAGCTCACTCAACTATATCACAAAACATGCCCGTGCATCACTCCAGTCGGAAGCAAGAAACGAACACAGCCTATATCGCCTTTCAAATTACATCGTATATGTGATCTTTCACTCACGATCAATCAGACTTATCATATGAGGGCCCGCCCTATATCCCACAGAATAAATTAATCAAAACTTAATATTAATCTAAGAGAGCATAATAAACATAAATATAATCAAATCCCAACACCAAAAATATCAAATGCATTCATTCATATACAAACAAATTTGATCGCTCCAGCACTCATTCCCTATTATATAAATTTATGTTGAAATTCCAAGCAATTAATAACAAAAAATACTAGTTAAATAAATGTTTTATTTTCATCTGTTTAATAACAATTCATGCAGGTATATGACCGG
This sequence comes from Epiperipatus broadwayi, assembly GCA_028023455.1. Classification (NCBI taxonomy): domain Eukaryota; kingdom Metazoa; phylum Onychophora; class Udeonychophora; order Euonychophora; family Peripatidae; genus Epiperipatus; species Epiperipatus broadwayi. Next base: position 13,028,411 of record JAQFVV010000008.1, on the reverse strand, counting down.
CAAGCCGAGACAAATTAAATATAGATTTAAAGGTGACTTCGCACATATTTTAAAGAATGTTAATCTGTAGACAAACTTATTTGGTTAGGTTCTCTAATCGTTCATTAATGGTCATGAGTAACTTTATCATTTTAGCTTAATGTTTTTAATAGTTCTTGGTTTTTAAAGTTATTTTACTTTGGTGCATAAATAAATACGACAATTTAAAGATAGCTACCTGTGGAACGTAGAAAGACTGTAAGAGGGATCCTGAGCGATGATTTCTTCTTTAACGAAGCATTCTGGCAATTTGCAAGGTCTCAAAAGCGTGTGTGGTCCTTATGTGAAGTTTCTCCGGTGTTACGAGCATCCTAGGGGCAATCAGCTGAGCTGGACGTGGAGGTCCGGTGGTCAAGCCGCGAATTTTAGGTTCAGCAACGCATCTCCGTCATATTTCTACACGAAAGTTAGCTTTTATTTCTTCACTAGTTCTAATTTTTTTAATCATCAAAAGCGCTGTCCGGCCTTTTTGATCTCTTCCTTCCCGCCCTCACACCTTGAATTTTTTTCACCCAATCACTCCCATGCACCTGTGAGTCCCTTCATCTTATAAGTCCATCGAGTATTAACTCAATCCAGTGATTTCTGGGATCGTTTACACCACTTTGGAATTTAACTCAATTTGACCATTTTTTCAGGTATTGTTTCGCTGGAGACAGAAGTCTGAGTTGTACAATAGCAGTGTACACTTTTTCTCACCTCTGTTTCTAAATTCGGCTTATTTTATCTAGGCGTACCAGCACATATCCTGCCTATTGTTTCAATTTCTCCAATTTTACATTTACTAATTACCCCCATTTAAAATAATTTTAGATCGCTTGGAATTTCAGAACATATTGCAAATTAATTAATTCATTTTTCCCTTTTGTTCAAAATGATTCAAATGATTTAATAAAATGTCAAACTTGCGTTCAATCATTCATCTTTATTTAACTAAAAAATGCAAAAAAAAACTTACAACTAAGGATTACAGATTTATTCTTTAAAAAAACAAAATAATAAAAAAAACTCTTTTACTTTTTTATTTCAATAAATTTGACAGGTACTCTTATATAGCTGCGATCATGCTTTAGAAACGGCTGTTTCTCGTTTATTATTAAAGCAAGACCGCTTTTTTAAAAGTTTTGTTCCTGTCATTCATTTCGTCAATTACATATATGTTGAATATAACCTCATATGCCTGGGTTCAAATCCCATGTAACGCTATTCCGTTACAATGTTTATAAACATGCTACAGCAACAATTAGATTACATAATGATACTAGGAAAGTCAACATTGAGAAGGGTGTAAGAGAGGGTGACTCTATATTTACAAAACTTTTTACAACAATGCTGCAAGAAGTATTTTGTGGATTAAAATGGGAATCTAAAGGAGTGAAAGTAAATGGAGATTATTTAAGTCATTTAGATTTTGCACATGATGTAGTTGTTTTTACAAATAATGCTTTAGAGTTGCAGGAAATGTTGCAGGAGTTATCAGATGAAAGTAGGACTAAAGATAAAGTTTAAAAAGACTAAAGTAATGTTCAATGGATTTTTTCAAAATATGAAAATAAAGATTGATTATGATGAGTTAGAAGAAGTTAATAGATACAAATATCTTGGTCAGATTATTAATACATTGGAAACATAATGGTTGAAATTAATCATAGAATTAAACTTGTTTGGGGTGATTTTGGTAGAAATAACTTGATACTAAATGGAAATATGCCTGTACCAGTTCTTACTTATGGATCTGAGACTTGGACACTTAATAGAAGAGCAATACAGAGACTTCAGACTACTCAAAGAAGTATGGAGAGATGCATGTTAGGGGTAACAAGAAGACATTGAAAACGCAATATATGGGTAAGAGAACAAGCAGGTGTTATTAACCTTATTGAAAAAAATTAAAAGTCTGAAGTGGAGTTGGGCTGGACATATTGCTAGAAGAGATGATAATAAATGATTAATTGAAATCTTAAACCGGATTCTAAGAGATTGTAAAAGACCCAGAAAGCGACCACATGTGAGATGGATGGATGAAATAAGAAAGTGTGCAGAGATGATGTGGAGAAGAGAAGCTAAAGATCGGAGAAGATGGTTTGAACTTGGAAAGATCTTCATCCTTCAGTGGATTGATAATGATTGATGAAGATGATGATGACTAACAAGTTGTTTGTATTTGAAAAATTTAAATAAAGATTAAAATTTTTTATACATTCAACATTTACTGATAGATGATGGAAATAGTCCAATATATCACATCTAATATACCATCATCACATACCTTCAGGCAAATATTGTTTTAGCATTCTTTAAAAAATTGGTTTAATTGTGAATAGCATTCTAATATTAGGATTGCCTTTCAATTTCTGAATTTTGTTTTTTATCACAGTTCAAATCTAAAATCTGCTTTTACACATAGTTTGAACTAGTAGTTAGAGTTCAAAAACTAATTTTATTGTGGAACTCCAAATCTTGTAATAGCTGGGAATGCACTATCTTTAAAGCATTATATTAAGGTGAAGATAGTTATGTTCTGCATATTTTATTATGTAATGTATATATTCATTTATGTTTTAAACAAAAGAATTATAAAACCTTTCATTAAAAATATCTTTTATATATAAAAAAAATTATTTTAAACTTTTGCCAAAGTTATAAAAGTTTTCAGTGGGATTTATTTTGTGAATAAAGTAATTTCACTTTTTAGAAAAATAAATATAGTTAATACGAGTAGTATCTATTATAAATTTTAATCTCTGTATAGATGTCTGATTATTAACAATTAAAACAGATTATTTATATAATATGGTAATAGAACAAGTATTTATTTAAATTGTAAACAATTACTTATATTTGCATATGATAGTATTCCATTCATCTAATATAAATATTTATGTATGAGAGCAATGGCATTTTATTAATTATAGGTACATGGAACATGCAAATTTTGCTTGATATAAACTCTTCAAGATCTGAATGTTAAATAGATTGATGTAACTTTTTTTAATGAAATTGTCCAGTAAAGGAAAGTTATTGATGGCTATACATTTTTTTTGGAAGAGAAAAGAGAGTGCATGATAATGAATTTACTCGAAGTCTAATGTAGTTTTTCTTAAAATTTTTGAACATATCACTGTAACATTAATATGAAAAAATATTTTGCAAAATGGTCCCATTCTCATTTCATCATTGTTTTTGATGCAACATTAGATTTAAAAAGTTAAGACCAATAAAGCAATTATTTTTTACTGGATGGTATACATAGTGATAAAAAAGTAAAATCTGAAATTATTGGAATATGTAATTAATGAATTTTTTGCATAATACATGGATTGACTATCATGATTTTATTTAAACAGAAAAAATTGCTATAATAATAACTTGGATTCATTCACACTCAAAAGATTTACATATTATGAATTATATTATATTTAGGAATCAGAAGAAATAGATGTTAAATAAGCACTTTATAAATATAGATTTTTGGACAGATTATGGCGTTGTATTCTCTAAGGTTAAAATGATAGCGGCATTAAAAAATAGATTTTATCTCAAATGTATGAATAGAAAATATGATGTATATTTTTTATCATACTAAATTTCAGTAGTTGCTAAACATTGAAATTTCTGCTTAAATTTATAAGTAATTATTTGTGGATTTTCCAAAAATAATAACTTCTACTATTCCTCTGATTAATGACAATTAAAATGGAGCATGTGGCATTCTTTGCATGGCTGAATAAAAAAAAGGAAATGAGTTTCTTGTTCAACATAGAGTTCAGTAGTTATTCTTTAAAAATACTTTTCAGTGATTAATAGATTAAAACTGCAAAGCAGATAAAGTTTTCCTATTATTTTAATTTTTTTTTTTTTTTTGGTTGTGTTCGGTGACGCGTACTGTGGCCACTAGGCGACGCTGCAGCACCTCCAAGAAGCCTGCAAGTGAAATTTATATCCAAAAGTGGCTGAAATCGGTGGAAAATCTAAAATGCCTAAGGCACGACATCAAAAGTAAGTAAAAAAATCAAGTGAAATAATGCGTAAATTTTAAAAAAGTACATAAAAAACAAAACAAGAAAACACTATGAAGTTCGAAAATAAGTCAAACGCAAAAACTACCCCTTCCTCCCAATGATTTATATAAGCAAAAAATAACATTACATGATAGCTTCTAATTGTCTCCCAAAAATTTATCAAATTAATTATTCTCTGCTTTGAAATTGTGGCATATCATTTAAATTCATTAATAATTAAAAAATATAAAGCAATAGGAACATTACACAAAAAATAATATTACCAATTTTCTTTCAGGCATTTGTAGTAGGCACTTGGATGTTTGCAGCCTAAAAATCCATTAAAAAGAACATTATTATTTTGATTTAGAGAACAGATTGCAGCACACAGTGGTTATTTGGTGGTTTAAAAAATAGGACAAAGATGGCAGAAATGAATAGGTTTCAGCAAACAATTATTGTTCCGCAAAAAATAGGCAAAAAGAAAGTTCAAATTTGCTTCCGATGCAAAATTATTTAGAGAAACATCCGAATTTTGAAGCTTATTGGAGCAAAATTATTTAGAGAAGCTTTTTTTCAAACAGATTGCAGGACACTTAAATAATAACTCACATTTTTAGAGAACAGATTTTAACAGACTTAAATAGTAACAGCAGATTAAATTACAGTGGTTATTTGGTTTAAAAAAATACAACAAAGATGGCACAAACTAACCGCGAAATGTTGCCTGAAAGTTTGTGCATGTTTAATGTTGTATTCATCTGCGTAAAAAAATAATCCATATTAACCCTGTCAAAAAATAATAATAATCCCAACAACTTCTATTTCTAGCAGTACAAAATAAATAATATGTCATAATAAAACTAAGCAGGTATTTCAAAAGGCTAGTTCAGTTACATTTTGATTAAATTTGTCGGCTTTGGAAATTATATTTTTCATATGAAAAGGCTATTACATCACATTTCATTTTGAAAGTACAAACTGTAATGTGTATTATATTATGGTGCGATTATATTTTTCTTTTTGAATCTTTAATTGGTATATGTATATAGATTTAATTCAATATATTCTTAAGAATGTTATTTTTAGTTTATATAAATCATGGAGGGGTAGTTTTACATTTGACTTATTTTCGAATTTCAAAGCGTTTTCTTGTTTTGTTTTTTTTTGTGTACTTTTTTAAAGTTTACGTATTATTTCACTTGATTTTTTACTTACTTTTGATGCCTTGCCTTAGCCTAAATTTTTTGTTTGGTTTTTTACTTACTTTTGATGTCTTGCCTTAGGCATTTTAATTTTTCATCGATTTCAGCCGTTTTTGGATATAAATTTATCACTTGCAGGCTTCTTGGTGGTGCTGCAGCATCACCTAGTGACCACAGTATCCATCACCGAACACTACCATTAAGTTATACTTTAAAGAAATCTTCAATTGATCTATTAGTCATCCCAATAATTTTTCATAATGTTAAAGCAGTGTTTAAAGAGTAAATTAAAGAGAAAATTAAATATAGATAGCTGACTAAATTGTTACAATAAATTTATTTAATTTCAGCTGTTTTATTAACAGAATCTATCCCCTATTGGTTTTTTTTCTTTTTAGCATTCATTCTATATGTTCTTTGGAGTTATATTCTAGCATGACTATAACAATTTTTTAGGCAAGTAAAGAGATATAATCAAGCTTCAAGATAGATTCCCAATTAAATCTGCGAACCTTTGGTAATAGCATGATTGTATGGATAATTATCCTTTTGGAAATCCATGGGCAAAACTAGTCCAAAATTCTTATTATGTTTAATCATCCTTGTTTATGATAAAGTAGTCCATCAAAAAATAAGACACTCTACTCACTGTTATAGCTGAAATTTTCTCTAGTCACATTCAACTCAAAATGTAATTGCAACTATTTTTCTTTCTACCTTTTAATAATCTAGTTTGAAAATACTTTAGTTATTCTGAAAACATTTTCTTAGAATTGTTTTTGTGTTTTGAAAATTCTTTAATTCATTACATACTGTATTATAACCTTTATTTTAGGCTATTTATACATTTTTTCTTTTTAATTAATTATTATAAGAGGATTTACATCAACAATATAATTTTAGAAATACCTTAAAAAACAATAACAATAATTTTGCTTTTTATTTTTCAAGTTGAAAATTGTTTAAACATATTTAAATAAATATAAAAACTATAACTTTAAATATAATTTTGTTTTTTTTAATCACACCTTTACAAATTTTTTTACTATTTTTTTAAAAAAAATATATACACAATACTCACCCCCACAAACGTGAAATTATTACAATATATATATAAGCATGTGTTTTTAATGTGTTTGTTTTTGTAGCATTCAGTGCTATCCGTGAATTCACTTAGAAAAAATGGATTACTTGTACTATTTAATTTTTAATAACTGATTGTATACAGCAGACCTGGGCATACTTTTATAGGCCCAAAACTACTTCTAATTTTTTCTAAGAATTATAGTCCATTAATATTTATTAATGTATAATAATTATATCATATGATCACATAATGTATTTATTATCAAAAACCCAATATCAATTATAAATTTAAAGTAATGTATAGTGATCATCATCTCTTTGTGCATTATTCACATAAGAGACAGGAAATTATCCATATCTCATACGCTTCAAATGACAGTAATAATCTTCTCTATCTGTGCATGGTTTTATTCATAATTTGTTTTTAAAAAAAATACTCCTTATTTCTCACTTTGTAGAATAAAAATAACCAAACTAAAGTTAATTATATTTCCTACCTATCTCATGGATACTTATAATTATATGAAAATCAATTTATTTTTGGTTTAGATTTGTCAAGGCATATTTATAAGCACTAATTTTTATCAGCCTTAAATATCTATTCTAAACCAAATAAAGAATTATGTAATGAGGGAGCACGCTTTAATTTTTGGTATGGCAATACCCTCTACTAGCTCAGGGTAAGTGGTATTAATAAACAATTGGAAATAGAGACAGGATTCACTTGTACTATTTACTAACAAATTTATGGAAAAGATTGACAGACAAACTGTATTTTATTAATTTTATCAATTTATTTCAAAACATTTTTTTTTTTCATTTCTTTTTTTTTCTTTTATTAAACATCACTTCAATAAACACACAACTATATATATACCTCCTTTCACCCAAACCTAAATAAAAACCAAAACATAAATCCTGTATAATAATTCCCTTTCACCCATATTCAGTCATACATTGAATGTAATATCCCATATACCGTTAACTCCAAGACTTATTTTCTTTTCTTTTTTCATTTATATTATATATATATATAAATTTGGGTCTGTGGAACAAAGCTTTTCCCCATCTTTATTCATTCAATAATAAAGAAACAATACAAACAAAATATATATATAATTTTGTAATCAATAATTAAAAAAATAAATTTACCAATACACAGGTATTTTACAATGTGAAATAAATACAGTAAAATTTAAATGTTCACCTTATTTCTTTGTATTATAACAACAATACAAAAAAACAAAAAAAAATCTGTAAGTTTACTCATATGTGACCATTTCATTTACCCATATAGTGTCCAAGTATTTTTTTATTAAAAGTAGTTTTCTTTTTTCTTCTCTGGATTCCAAGCTGACCTTAGGTAATACACAACTTATATATTTACAATTCACATGAACATTTAATGTCTCTGTCATTGTATGTTTACGATGGATTTCATTTTGGCAAATTATTCACTAGACACATTTGGTAGAGGGCAACAGAAATAACATAATCACATGGCTAATAGGAATGAAGAGTTTGGTATACCATGGATTTCTCTACTTCATCATATTTATTTCTTGATACTTAAATGTGTATCTCTCATCTATGATATATATATATTACTGGGTACAGAACATTTATTTTCAAGAATTATTTTCTTTTTTTTTTTTTACAAAAATGGCCCCAAGTAATTCCAACTCTGCGGGATTTAAAATTTTCTTTTTAGTGTGTACATTTTTTGTGTATGTGTGTTTAATTAAAATCTCATTTTAATTTTCCTGTTTACTCATCTTGACTAAAAATAAATGTCATATTGGCACAATACTGATCCAGTGAAAACAGCACTCAGCAGTCCATTTTTTCAGCAAAAAGTTTTTTTCTTTTTTTTTTTTTGAAGATAACAATCACAAAAAATAGCAACCAAAGCAAATACCAGCACAAAGAAAAAATATCTAATCTTAAAACCAAGCCGTTTTTCCTTTTATCATTCACTTTACGTAAAGAAAAATGCTGACTCACCATTCACATGGTCGGTCTTTACATTTTTTTTTATCTTTATCTTGTACAAAATTAATATACACACAAAAAAAATTCCTCATCTTATTAGCATATACTTACAAAAATTTTCGATACGGTTTCACTTCCTGATTCGAATATGAACAAAAACAAAATTCCTTTACGTTGAATTTCCCCTGAGATTCATTTACAATTGATACGACAAAAAAAAGAAAAAATTTTAATACTCTGATGAATTAATCCATTATAGGATATATACATACTTTTCCCTTTTATTTCATTAACAAAGTTTTATCATTAGTTACATTCCACACACCAATACTTTTGTAATTACCCAATGCCAATTAATGCATTGCTGTGGTAATTACAAGTTGCACATGAATTACTGACATTCTTTTCTTAATATTTCATCTTAAATGCAAAATTGTTATATTACAATGAAATTAAATAACCAGACAGTAAATATAATTCACATTGTGCGTGTATATACATTTCATTCCACAGACCCATTTTATCTTATATATTAAATATATATATATATATTTCCAACCTGTGAAGTGGTTTGAATCTTTATCCCCACCACACATGAAAGTTTATTAAATTATTAAAGAAAACTTACATTGCATGTTGTTTATTAACCATTAATCTTGCACAGGATTTTGAGTAGTCAGTCATTACTGAGTCAAACAATATTTTGATTGAATTATATTTATCACTGAAAATACAAATTCATTTAGATATATAAAACCAAAAAAATACTAAATGCAATTTTAAACTAGGAGACTTTTTGTCCATTAGATTCCAAAAGTGATTGCCTACTCATCCAAGATCCCCAGACTAGTTTATAGCTTGTGGCTTTCATCAGTGAAGAGCCTTGTATCTGAGAGCACTGCACTTAGATCTTAGAATCTAATGCAACCCTCCAGCGGCCACCTTTTACCTTATTAGCTAACTATAAAGCTTTTGAGTCCAAAAAATGAAAATATAATAATGTTTTCAATTCAAGCCAGAGTAATCAATAGATGCAAGAAGGTTTGTGCATAAAATCCCTATCTAGTGCCTACTCATACATTATCCCCAGACTAGTTTCTAGCTTGTGGCTTTCGTCGGTGATTACTCCATCCATTGATTACTCTGGCTTGCACTGATTGGCTCTACCATATAGAGAGTTTAGCCTCTGTAAACAGCTTGTGTAAGCATAAAGAATGGAGATCATGTGGTGTTTAGTGGTTTAAAACTAATATTGCCCAATAGGATTATAGTAACTGATTATTAAAGAACCAAAGACACCAAAAAGTATGGATGTTGAAGTGAATTCAGATCTACGCAACTATATAGGCTAATTGGCTTGAATTGAAAACATTATTGTATTTTCATTTTGGACTCAAAGCTTTATAGTTAGCTAATATGGTAAAAGTGGCTGCTGGAGGATTGCATTAGATCCTAAGATCTAGGTGCAGTGCTCTTAGATCCAAGGCTCTTCACTGATGGAAGCCACAAGCTAGAAACTAGTCTGGAGATATTGGATGAGTATGCACAAACCTTCTTGCATCTATTGATTACTCTGGCTTGCACTGAGTGGCACTACTGTATGGAGAGTTTAGTCTCTATGTTTGATAATTATTACTTGTGAGGCTCTCCTATTTGTTATTGATTCAAACAGAAATTCTACATTTTCTTTTAATTATATCACTAGGAATACATTCTATTTTTTATAGGTATAGAATAGGGTTTGGTATATTATAATGCAGTCATTGACTTTTTTTTTTTTTAAAGTGATTCCAAGAACAAATTCAAGCAAATTTCTAAATTGCTGTTGAAGAGAATTTCATGCCTTAGTAATGTGAAAAAAATCCAAATTCACATTTTAATGTTTAAAACCGTTTCGTTATTACAACCGCATAATGTGACCATGAATTTTCAAATTATAAACATCTGGTTTCAGATTAAAACTACTGGAAATCTACGCAGTCTATACATGCCCTTTTTTACATCTTTGTTTCCATCTTTCTTTCTAGTTTCACAAAAGATAAGTTTCATTTTTCTATGATAAAAATTAATAATTTTATGATAATTTTTATGATCAAGTAAATTTAATTTTTTTGTCTTTCTCTCAGTTTTTTCATTTTTAATGGGTTTGGAATTGCCCTGAAATTTAGATCGGAAAAAAATACAAGATTTTACTAATGTGCTTAATTGAATGAATGTTATTGGGTGCAGATGGTAAGAATTTAATTTTATATATTTTTAAATTATTATTTGAATTTATATTTCATAAAAAAATATACAGAAAAATTATTATTGAAACTAACATATACGCTGATCAAAAAAATAGCTCGTGATTGTGTAAATTTATATCTTGAATTATCTACATTTTTTGGTATGATGTAGGCTTGGGTCTAGATGTCCATCCAGTATATGAATTAGCTGATATCTGGACTTCTGATATGAGACAAAGATAAAACATATTTTGTAAATATTATGACCCAATTTAGATTTTTTTCTATAATGTCTTATCTGCATTTTAATAATAAAAATATGCAAATGCTAAAAGTAAAGATTTTGACAATGTATAAACTTAGTCCGATTATAGACTACTGCAATGTAAATTTCAAAGCTGCATATCAAATGCAGAGAGAGGTGGCAGTTGATGAAGCTATTATTAAATTTATGGTCATAGTAGAATAGAGCAAGATGAGCCCTCAAAACCTGTAAAGATGGGATAAATAATACGATCTTGCACTGACTCTCAACTACTAACTTATGTATCTCAAGCTTAATTCTATAATGAATTTAGTATTTCATTCACTTTTTATTTTATTTTGTATTATAACGGTCGGGGATGACGATGAAGTTTACCAGTCTTATTGCATCTGCCGACAGAGCGCCTCTAGGCTATTTTGAATCTAGAAAATGTATAAAGTCGACAGATATGCGCTGTTAAGACCGCGATCGCCAGCCCTAGTCACTAGCTCAAGTAGACACAGAAACTTATATATTTAATTAAAATATATTTTTAATAATAAAGAATAAAAAAAAAATGCAATCCCTGAGTATTAATACTACAAAAAAGATTTTATTTACGTATATAATTAATAACACACAAACTTTAAAAAATTAATTTTTATAACACAAGAAGAAATTTATGTTTTATTCTGTTCCATTATTATTTTATTTGTTTTTAACTTTAATTTTAAATTTTAGAATGTTGAGTATAGATGAGCTACCTAGACGCACTCACAAATTTTCAAATCACTTGACTCCAGACTAAAAATCCGCAGCCACACCAATACTCGCTTCCAGATATATATCAGCAACCAATGCAATGTGAACATGTTAGCATAGAATCACGTCGACAGGAATGTGCGTCTGAACAGCGTGATATTATTGGAGAAGACATGGCCTTCGTCCCGCAGGAATGTGCATCTGTCAGGCGAAGGAAACATGCATATAAAATAATAAAAAGAAACGCTACATATGGATGGGAGAGCGGTCTTATCTTGCCGGCTTATCGTCCAAAATCCATAGAGCTGGAATGGGTCAATGGCGCAGGAAATATGTCTGCGTCCATTTCAACGGTATGCCTACCTCTTTGGGGTCATGCATTCAGTTGGACTCGTTGCCCTAGGTGCTAACACACTTCACATTACATTGATATAAACGTCCATATATCTCTCCACCAGCATTGACACAACTACAAACAAATAGTCCGAAATCAAATCCTCTTTAAACTAACATATATTTAAACTAATCTAGCAGCCATATATACTCAACTAACATTTAAATCATTTTATTAATTTAATAAAAAGAAAATATTTAGTTTAGTTTTAAAATCCTTTTAAAATGAGCATTATATTTAACTTATTTTCTTTCCAGAAATACTATTTTTAACCTATTTTTAAAATTTAATAATGCACAAATAACGATGTGTTTTCTATCTTTACATTCGTTTGCAATAGCAAATCCCCGCCCTATTACAAACAGATATTAATTAAACATGAATATACAAAAATAAAATACAATACATTTTTTTTAAAAGATTACGTTAACTTTTGATCAGAGTTTTAAAATGGCAAAGTTTGTAAAAGATAAAGTTCAGGTTTGTTCAGGAAAGAAAGTTTATAGTTCATTTTTAGAAACAAATAAAGTTTGAAGATCTTAAATTTAAGAGTTTATATTTGATATTTCAATTATTTATAAATTATACTTTCCTTTGTCCGAGCTCGTTCCTTCGTGACGAAGATCTATGAAGACTTATGATGATTTCTGAAGATGTTTTATGAAGACGGTTCCAGTGGTTCGATCCTGGGATCCGTGAATAGGAAAGCTACCTTCAGCTGGCCACACGGAAGGAAGCCCGTTGATGCTGACTACATTCTTAGTGATGGTGACAATAGCTTTTTAAAAATTTTCTGCTTTCAACAAAGACAATTGAATTTAAAGTTTTAATTTTCTGATTATCTCCAACTAACTATTCCCTTTGGATTTCTCTTTTTATAGTCGCTGGGCACCTTATCTCTGGAATGCACGGATTCATCAAACATATTTCATTATTTATATTTTATTGGTTAATTCAGTTTGTGGCCAAGTAGATTTTGGGTTTATGGCAAATTTTTCCACAGGTCTGTGCCCGTATCTTTGGGCGGGAAAAGCAAGTCTTTTTTTCTATTTCATAATCATTTTCTTTTCCATGGTCATTTTGCCCTAAGGATCTGTTTGTAATTTTTCTTTTTAAGATTAAAAACTCTTCGCTATTATTAAAATAAAAAGGTTTTTTATTATATATTTTATTTAAAGATTAGAATCTTTGCTTCGATTCTATAATTTATTTATTTTTTTAAAGCTTATTTTAATATTTCAATCAATCTAACATATTAATAAATTAATAATTCGTTATTTGTGCATTTTGACAGTTTGTTTTTAATTCTGTATTAGATTAAAAAAGTTACTATTAAAATTTGAATGTAACGCATATATATATCCCGTTACATATCACCGAACTCATAAAAAAAAATGATAAAAAAAAAGACTTTAGTTAGAGTTTTAAGTTCCCTTTTTTTTTTTTTTACACAATATTCAAACTATAACTTAGCGTTAATACAAAAAAATATTTACTCATTTCAGAAAAAATATTACTGACTTAATTTTCAAAGTATTCGCATTTTTTTAAGCTACTAAATCATTCCTTTTCTTTTTCAAATATTAATGTTATTTGACGATCATATTTATACCTGACAGTCACATCTTATCTCAACTTATTCCTACTATATCTATTCTGATGTTCAATGTGCTATTCGCACTATCTCTTAAACTATTTTATTTCATCAGGATATTTCGTGGTTAATGAATATCATGCCACACGCTGGGCAGCCATTTATAACGGTCGGGGATGATGATGAAGTTTACCAGTCTTACCGCATCTGCCGACAGAGTGCCACTAGGCTTCTTTGAATCTAGAAAATTTATGAAGTCGACAGATACGCGCTGTTAAGACCGCGACCGCCAGCCCTAGTCACTAGCTCAAGTAGACACAAAATCTTACATATTTAATTAAAATATATTTTTAATAGTAAAGAATAAAAAAAAAATGCAATCACTGAGTATTAATACTACAAAAAAGATTTTATTTACGTATATAATTAATAACACACAAACTTTAAAAAATTAATTTTTATAACACAAGAAGAAATTTATGTTTTATTCTGTTCCATTATTATTTTATTTGTTTTTAACTTTAATTTTAAATTTTAGAATGTTGAGTATAGATGAGCTACCTAGACGCACGCACAAATTTTCAAATCACTTGATTCCAGACTAAAAATCTGCAGCCACACCAATACTCGCTTCCAGATATATATCAGCAACCAATGCAATGTGAACATGTTAGCATAGAATCACGTCGACAGGAATGTGCGTCTGAACAGCGTGCTATTATTGAAGAAGACATGGCCTTCATCTCACAGGAATGTGCATCTGTCAGGCGAAGAAAACATGCATATAAAATAATAAAAAGAAACGCTACGTATGGATGGGAGAGCGGTCTTATCTTGCCGGCTTATTGTCCAAAATCCATAGAGCTGGAATGGGTCAATGGCGCAGGAAATACGTCTGCGTCCATTTCAACGGTATGACTGCCTCTTTGGGGTCATGCATTCAGTTGGACTCGTCACCGTAGGCGCTAACACACTTCACATTACATTGATATAAACGTCCATATATCTCTCCACCAGCATTGACACAACTACAAACAAATAGTCCGAAATCAAATCCTCTTTAAACTAACATATATTTAAACTAATCTAGCAGCCATATATACTCAACTAACATTTAAATCATTTTATTAATTTAATAAAAAGAAAATATTTAGTTTAGTTTTAAAATCCTTTTTAAATGAGCATTATATTTAACTTATTTTCTTTCCAGAAATACTATTTTTAACCTATTTTTAAAATTTAATAATGCACAAATAACGATGTGTTTACTATCTTTACATTCATTTGCAATAGCAAAACCCGCCCTATTACAAACAGATATTAATTAAACATGAATAAACAAAAATAAAATACAATACATTTTTTTTAAAAGATTACGTTAACTTTTAATCAGAGTTTTAAAATGGCAAAGTTTATAAAAGATAAAGTTCAGGTTTGTTCAGGAAAGAAACAAATAAAGTTCGAAGATCTTAAATTTAAGAGTTTATATTTGATATTTCAATTATTTATAAATTATACTTTCCTTTGTCCAAGCTCGTTCCTTCGTAACGAAGATCTATGAAGACTTATGATGATTTATGAAGACGGTTCCAGTGGTTCGATCCTGGGATCCGTGAATAGGAAAGCTACCTTTGGCCGGCCGCACCGAAGGAAGCCCATTGACGGTGACAATAGCTTTTTAAAAATTTTCTGCTTTCAACAAAGACAATTGAATTTAAAGTTTTAATTTTCTGATTCTCTCCAACTAACTATTCCCTTTGGATTTTTCTTTTTATAGTCACCGGGCACCTTATCTATGGAATGCATGGATTCATCAAACATATTTCATTATTTATATTTTATTGGTTAATTCAGTTTGTGGCCAAGTAGATTTTGGGGTTATGGCTAAGTAAATTTTTCCACTGAGGTCTGTGCCCGTATCTTTGGGCGGGAAAAGCAAGTCTTTTGTTTCTATTTGATAATCATTTTCTTTTTCATGGTCATTTTGCCCTGAGGATCTGTTTGTAATTTTTCTTTTTAAGATTAAAAACTCTTCGCTATTATTAAAATCAAAAGGTTTTTTATTATATATTTTATTTAAAGATTAGAATCTTTGCTTCGATTCTATAATTTATTTATTTTTTTAAAGCTTATTTTAATATTTCAATCAATCTAAGATATTAATAAATTAATAATTCGTTATTTGTGCATTTTTTGAATGTAATGCATATATATATATCCCGTTACAGTATATAGTAACTATTTCAGTAGTAATTTTTAATAAATTACAAACTATTGAAGTTCTTTATTATAATAATCAAATTATACTAATTATTGATCAATATTAACTACTTGTTATAAGGAATGTTATTAGGGATGACATATTCATTCCAAACCTCTGTATGGAAAAACATTTTGAAGGACTACTAGGGAAAAATGAAAGGTACTAATATCTTTATTCTATGAAGTGTCCAAGTGATGGATTACTTTAGGTGTTATTATATACCAGTTTATCAGAAATTTAATGATGAATGCAACTAACCTAACTAACAAAATTATAGTTTTAAAATTTATGCATGATAATTTTGAATTTATGAAATAATATGAAAATAATTATTAGAAATATTAACTTTTATTTTTATTTTTTTGTCATTTTGAATATCAATGACTATATTTTTTTCAGTTTAATTACATTCAAAATACAGCAAAACTCTCCATACAGTAGTGCCATCTTGTGCTAACAAGAGCAATCAATGGATGACAGAAGGCTTGTGCATAAAATCCCTATCTAGTGCCTACTCATCCAATTTTATGCACAAGCCTTCTGGCATCCATTGATTGCTCTTGTTAGCACAAGATGGCACTACTGTATGGAAAGTTTTGCTGTATTTTGAATTGTTTAATAACAATTATTGTGCTAGTATGAGATGGTGATCATGTGATGTTTGGTGGTTTAATTACATTCTTTGGTGTTTTATATTTCAAACAATATATATTATGTTATTTTTGAATAATACAAACTTAAGTTATGATAAAATTTGTGGCTTAACATAATTTTTTAAATATTCAATATGGCTGCTCTGCCAGCGAAGAGGTTAACCTAATGGGAGTCACAATTCCTAGTAATGAACAAATGTCAAATTTTCTAACAATGTTTGGGATAGAATTAATTTTTAATGCCACTATTATTTTAATCTTGTATTGTAATTTATTAATCTACATTCTATTCAGCAATCTTAACTTGTAAGCATCCTATAAAATTGATTTCATTTATATTCATTCAGACTTGTAGCTGTAATATAATTCATAAGATGGCATTATTTTAATTTTTCAGTATGGGTTACCCTCAAATCTTTAACAATTTTTCTGCAGTTTGTGATAGTTAATTCATATATTGTACAAAAATTTCCTATTCGAGTTATCTTGATACCATTATTTTTAATAACTTTGGGCCATAGTTTACTGCTTGTACCAACACATACAGTTAAGTTTTAAATTTTAAAAAATCTGTCTTATGGAATAGATCCAAATGTCATTTTACCAATTAGCTTTAAATATCACTAATCCTTTCATTGATAGATATATATATATATATAGGGAGAGAGGATACCAAGAAGTGCATATATTAACTACAATTTCATGAAATTTTTTTTGATTTGATTTGCCCTTTGAAAAAAAAAAAATCTTAATATATTCTCACATAGAAAATATTTTTCCCAAAATTATTATTTAGAAAAAGAAAAATATTGATATTATGTGTTAATTTTAATCTTTAACTTGTCTATCGTACTTTTTTTATTATTACTAATTTATTTCTGTATTTTCTGAAGAAGTAAAAGATTAATCTATGAAAACAATTGTTAAATAAAAAATGTGTGTAGATATTTAATGTTTTACATCCATACATAATTGAAATATTTATGTATACATTATAATAAATAGATAAAAAAAATCTGATTTAATATCCTTATCTAAGAGATGAAAGGTATTAATATTGTGTCTTTACCATCATTTTAA
This sequence comes from Epiperipatus broadwayi, assembly GCA_028023455.1. NCBI lineage: Eukaryota > Metazoa > Onychophora > Udeonychophora > Euonychophora > Peripatidae > Epiperipatus > Epiperipatus broadwayi. Next base: position 13,010,870 of record JAQFVV010000008.1, on the reverse strand, counting down.
TTATTATCATTCTTTTCACATCATTAGTAAACCTCATGTTATTCAACTATCTCAGATGTGATCTTTTTTATAAAACACAATTTTTGATGTGTTGGATTACTTAGAAATATATTCAACCCAGTTCTATTTTAGTCTCTTAATTCTTTCAATGATGTCAATTATTTTTATTATTTTACTTATATATTTCAATTTCTCTATGTTCCACTCTCTTTACATCACTGTCTTCCTTGACATGTGGTATGCTGTCTCTGTATTGCTCTTCCATTAAATGTCAGAATCATTTAGAAAGCACGTGAATGTATTTTCTTTGGATATTTATTTCTATTAATAAGCATTCCACCTGAGTTTAATTCCATAATTAACTTCATTCGTTTTGTTTTCATACATTCTACTAATATTATTTCTCTCAATTCTGTAATTTTTTGAAAAACCATTGAACATTATTTTAATCTTTTTAGTACCCATACTAATTAATTTATAATGCAATTTTTTTTCTTTTTTTTTTGCATAATTTTGGTATCATGTATTGCAAATATAAAACTTTTTGTTTTAAAAAAAAACCGGCCTTATTTATAAACTCTAAATAATTTAAGTAATCTCATTTTTATGCATTTGCTTTCCATTTTAATCTACAAAATATCATGTATAAAATTGTTGTAAAAGTATTTAGAAATTAATAATATTTTAGGTTTTAGCCACGTTGATTTCAATGCTTTAATAATGATCAGAAATGCAATACAGCAATTCACTGTTTTTTTCTATAACTTCTCAATGTTTAAACATATTGTACCATAGCCATTTAAATCTAGCTTATTGTTTTGATTGAATCAAGTTTGAAATTACAATTTGTAATGATCTTAATTAAGATCCTATATAAAAATAGCTAAGAAGATTGATTTCTAATATCTTAATATTTAAGAAATGTGTGAAAATAATCACTTACTTTTCCCAATCATCTGAAATATCTTTATTATTTAAGCATCTAATATATAACTTGCTAGTAATTTTTCTAATTCTTAATCTTTTTTTAAAAAAAAAACTATCTATAACAATTTCATCATTTCGTGTGGCTTTTTCATTTTTCATAGATTAGATTGCTTCATCTCTTCCATTAAAGCACATGACATTTCAAAAAATATAATTATATAGGCTATTTTATTTTTTTTGTTTTTTATTACTATACAGTTCTTAGAATTTTTTCATCATTTTATGATGTTATCTTCCCCTTTTTTTTGTAACAGTACTGTCTTCTTATTGCTGAAATAATTTTCCTTCCAACGCTAAGATGTTGGTTTTATATTTTGAGATTTTATTCACCTCCATAACCTTTTTTGCCTTCTAATAATTCCATTTTCTTATATCATCACTTGGTTTTATACCAATTATAGAATCCTTTCTAAATAAGTTGTTTTAAAATATTTTCATATTGCTTCTTTCAAGCATACATTATTATATTACTTGGTGAATTATTGTTTTTGCTATCTACATAGTTATTCTTAGTAGCATATTTTGATTTTTTTTTGTAATTCTGAAATAATGATATTCAAAACACATAAATATTTTAAAATGATCTGTAAACTTAATCTTCAATTCATTGTTATAATGTTAAAAATTAGAAATATTATCAATGGTTGATTGTGTCTTAATAATTTTTGTCTCATTAGCTTTGAATTAATGGTTATCTTACATCTCATTAATTGCAAATTACTTTTTGCATTGAATTTATTAAGCACGTTAAAGTCTTGAAATATATATTTTCTGATATCTTAAAAAAAACTACTTGAATTTTATTTTAATACACCAGTTTCTTTTTAAATTTAAAAATAAATAAATATATAGGGTTTTCTTTATTTTTATAAATTTTACATAAATATAAGTTCTCTTCATTTCTGTTTCCATACTCATATTTAGCCGTATTTTTTTTATTTTATTCTCCCAAAATGTTATTTGGTCTGTTCAAAAAAATTCCGTATTTCTACATAATAGTTCTTTACCCTATAAAAATAAGAACTTAATAATCTTTTGTAATTAATTATAATATTTGGTTGTTATCTTTTATGCTATTAATTTTTATAATGTTATTTATTTATTTACTAGAACTTTTCCTACCCATTTGTGCTTCTAGTTGTATCTTTATAATAAAGTACATGTCCACTTCCCTCATACTTCAAGTCAGATTATATTCCACATAATATTAGACAGTTCTTGCAATTCTGATACTCTTTTACACAAAAATGATTTACACTTTTAGATGGCTCAATAAAGAGCTTACAATCTAGTGATTTTTAACATTTCTGCTTTTACTTGCTCGATAACAACTTTATAGCCTTCAAAATATGAAGGCGTAATTTATTTGTCATAAATATAAAAATGAGCATTTATATAGATATATTCTGCCTTCAAGAAAACTCAGCTGAAGTTTCAATTTATAAACTGTCTGAAAAGAAAGACTATGATGTTTTCTTGGTTTTAAATTAAGAGTAAATTCCAATAAATTTAAATCTCATTTGCTAGCAGTGTTAGTGAGCAGCCATCCCGTGTTCGTTTATCATGTTTAAAAAATCATATGATAATAACTGAATTAAATGTAATTTATTCTATTTGATTCCTTTAAGGTCTAAGAGGAAATTGAAATATTTTTTTTCATTTAATAACAAACTCTTTTTATAGTCTATATATATAAGTATCTTGATAAAATAAAACCCAGTGTTATAATTGTTCATTAAAAAGTGATATTAAATTTTATTTGATTCCAAACCTTATTATAGATCATACAAATTGGTTAAATTTTTTAATCAATTTTCATGTATTTTTTTTTTTTTAACATTTATTTATAAATACTAAAATTTTATTGAGTTTTTTTTTTTTGTATTGTAGAAATTTCATATTTAAAATCATTTTAAAAACAGTAGTATTTTGTTTTTCAGAATCCATACAAAGAAATGCAAAATCTTTTGGAAGATCTGAAGTAAGAACTTGAAATTTATTATTTTAAGAGTTTAAATAATTAAAATTACTATTGAGAAAAGTAAGGGAAAGTTTTAAAAAAAATCTGTGAAAAAATTATTGACTAATTGAATATTTGAAGCTCCTGCCCTTTCTCACAGTAAAGAAAAATGTCACATCATCTTTTTATGAAGTATCAGAGATGGTTAACAAATTAAAATCTGCTCATTGAAAATTATGGATATGAAGTGAATAAAATATATTAAGAAATGGATAAGTATTGATATATATAACAGATGAAAACTTTAATATAACAAACCAAACTAGCAGATATGAAGTAAATAAAAACATTGAGATGGAAAAGATTTATATATAGTATAGGGAAAACTAAATATAAGAAATCTGCTATTGCTTTAAAGGAAGAGAGGATAATGTAATAAAAAAATTTAAGAATGAAATATATTTTTAATTTAAATAATTGAAAACATGAATTTAGAAAATAAGGTTTAAATGGAAAATAATTAAAACAAGATAGGAAATGTATTAAAAAAATGTATTTAATTATAAGAAGTAGTAAAATACAATATGAAATTGAGAAAGTTTATGTCAAATGCAGTTATTGCTATTATAAATATTAGTTTGAAAGCAATACAATTACTTATCGATTATATGCAAAAATATAAATTATGGATTGTTTTTAAACAGTATATTAACAATCATATTTCCAATTATTTAATTTCATATTCCACAGTTTTTAATGAACAGATTTTAATTTATTGATGATCATATCTAATTCTAATAAGATGATGAAATATCTTTTTTGTAAAAAAAAAAAAATCCTTAAACTTTAAATTAGTCAATGTTTGCCGCCCCCCCCCTCCCATTTTTTTCTTTCATGTAGTTTTCCAATAGTAACTTTAATGACATTAAGTTGTGAAAAATATGGAGCTTATTGTATTTGACATGTCATTATGTATCTATTTTTTTTTTTAATTGCTGTTAAAAAAAATTAATACATAGTTTGTCATAAATTAATTAAATTATGCTAATAGTTATTTTGAAAAGAGAAGCCAGTGATTGAAAAGAAAAACTTTATATATAAACAAAAAATTGACTTAAAGATAATAGAGTGCATATGATATTGAATTAGTTAAGGGAATAAAGTGAGAAAATTATCACCTCTTATTTCATGTACATTCAAAAAAAAAAAATAGACTATGTATTACATTTAACTTATTTGAGAAAATAGTGGTGAGAAATTATAAAATTATTTAATAATTTTGAGATTGTTGTTATGAAACTGGAAATAGTGGATTTAAAGGGAAAGTAGAATCTAATATTAGATTAATGATTCTAAATATTTAAGAAATGGTTTAAGAACTTAAAATATGAAAGTGAAAGAAATTACAATTGCAATAGCTAAAAGGGCTTTAATAATATTTTATGGAATATAAGTATTGAATTAAGAAAATAGTGTAATGCTTAATTTAAAGTTTAACAATTTTTTGATCAGAATAATGACAACTATTGAGTCAGGGATATTGTAAAATTAAATTTGAAAGATAAAAGATGTTGAAATATTAGAAATAATTTTTTTATGAGAAAATTAAGTTTATAGCTTAACTATTTGTATGAATTATAAAAAGGATAATTATACTTCCTAAAAAGAAAAGAAAATGATTTACATAAAAGGAAACTAAAATAGATACCTAGTCGTGGATTAAGCAAATCTTATTAAATACACATTACCACAAAGATATTTTATTTATTTATTTATCAACATTTTTTTGTCTTTAAAAAAATAACAATTATAACATTCAGAATTAATTTGAATTATTTATTGAATTAAAAGTCAGATGTTAGACACATAGTAGATATTATGCTATATTAGTATGAATTTGAGATGGTGAAGATTTTAGCAAAACTTAATAAAATTGGCATTGCCTAGTCGTAAAAATTAAGATTTAATAAAGGGGTTAATTTTTTTTTTAAATTATAAAAAATATAATCTATAAGTTAATAAATTTTTCTTATTTGTCAATATGTATTTTAGTTTTTATAATTTTAAAATATATTAATTTTAAAATAAAACTATGGATTAATTTTTTTATTTCTTTTTTTAAAGTGTTAGATAATTGGATTCAAATAAATTTATTTTTGATATTCATAAGTGAAAAATGATGAAAAGATGGAAACTTTGAAGAACTTTGGTTTTGGTGATGATTAAGATTTTTTTTTTTTGGAAATCTATTTGTAAAATTTTTTAATTGATAATGTGAGAATGTATATGTATATGCATTCATAAATTTTAAGAATAATATATATATATACATACATAATTTTTAGTATTGTGATGTTTTTTAAGTGATAATGTGAGTATGTATTTGTATACGCATTCATAAATTTTAAAAATATATACACACATACATTTTAGCACTGTTAAGAAGAAATAAAATATATTTGTATTTATGTATCTTTTTTTGCTTTATTTTAAAATTATTTAATGTGTCTTCTTTTTTAAATTTCAAAAAAAAATACATAAAAAGATTTTTTTTTTTTTTCATTTACCCTGAAAAATCTAAATAATTAAAAAAATATATCAAAAACCTGTAATTATACATAACTATGATATATTTATATTATTCTTTTGTAATATGTAAATGTTTAATTATTTTAAGATTTAACTATATAATATTTTTTGAATAATATTGAGATTTTTTTGTAATATTTATATCTTGTAATATATATATTTAAAAATATGTTTGTTATTAATACTAACTAATATTACTAAATTTGTTAACAATGTATATTGTATTGATTTAATTTTCCTAAAAATGTGCTTTCTGTTTATGTTATTGGAATGTTTTGCTTTCACATTAGCAGAAGTTTTTAGGAATTACCCTGAAAATTTAAGCTATTATTAATAGTAAGAAAATAAAATTTTCTCATATCATAATAATAGAAATTGCATTGGTTAAATGAAAAAAAATCAACACAATGTATATTATTTTCAAATTTAGTAATATATATTAGTATTAATAACATATTCTTTTTAAAAATATTATATATTACAAGATGTAACAACAAAAACTATTATTTAAAAATCTATTTTACAGCTATGCCCTACAATAATAAAAATTTGATATATTATCAAAAACACTAATAATTTGAATAAATCTGTAAATAAATTACGATTATTAAATATGTTATTACAAAATTTACAAGTCAGATTCCCAGAGTCATTTTGTAATATACTTGCAAATAATGCCCATTTTTAAAAATCATTACCAGTCAAAACATTTGTCTTTTGCTTGACCAATAAATAGATAGGCAGTGATATAGGAAAATGGGCATTATTTGCAAGTTCATTTGAAAACATTTATAATCTGACTTGTGACTTTATTATAATAATATATTTGAACTTTACTCCATGAATAAATTTACTAAAAATTAATATTTATGACACTGCATATTTCATTTTAATTATAAGTTTTGTATTGTATTTTAATATATTTTATTATTGTACTTAGATTTTTTTTAGGATAATAGTGTTAATAAAAAATTAGATATTATCAGATATAACTGCAAACAATTTAAAAAGTATTTAAAGAATTATTATACAATTATCTTACAATAATTAAAAATTTATCTATTACCAAATATATATATGATATTGCATATTTATGTATAATTACAAATTTTGTATTGTATTTTGTTATATTTTATTATTATATATAGATTTTTTAAAACAATACTATCAAAAAAAAAAGAACTTTGCATATGTGGCATCTATTTTTTATTATTATTTTTAAAAACACTTAATAAGCTTTTTTTATAATGTTAAAAATATAAATATTTTTAAAATATACTGTTAAATAGAAATAAATGAAATTTTGTATTGCTTATTTTTTTTTTTTTGTTTTTAAATTATGTATATTTTTGTAATGTATATTTTTTTAACATTAAAAAATAATACAAAAGGAAATTAGCTACTAATTTGAGAATTACAGTTCCTTGTTCTCTCTATTCGACTATACTCTTATTTCTAAATTTTGACTTATTAGCAACTTTATATAATATTATTACATAAATCAGAAAAACATATCTGCAATTATTAAACACATTTCTAGTCCCAATATTTATGTCTCACCATTTTTTTTTATATCTAATTGTTAAATTTATAAGAAAAAATAAAAATAGTTTTTTTCTTAATTCTAAAGAAGTGCTTTTTAATTTTTTCACAATTGACTAAAGCAGTATCAATTGAACATAGTTATAAATCCCTTCATTATCTTGTGTTTATCATGATCCTTTATGTCTTAAACTTTTTACATTTAATCGGTATAAATCAATATTCTTTTATTATTTTCTGCCCAATAATTATGGCATTTTTACTGATAATGGAATTATTGTTGTTTTTCTTAATATTCTAATCTTAATTAATGTTAATTCTCAAAATAATCTTTATGACACGTTACAATTAGTCACAAATCGAAGTAAAACAAATATTCAACTAAGTTAACCTTCAAAATTATAAAAAAGTATTTAAAAACGCCTACAACCAAAAGTGATTTTAATTCTTCGTCTGCCAATTTTATTCTTAATATTTTCAAAGTAGAACTATTCTAAAACACTTATCACATTTTTTTATAAAGTTTAATAAAATAAAATCTTTTTTTTTCTTCACGATTTTATTAAATGATGAACTATCACATAGCAAAGAGTAATTTTCTATTTTTACAGTTTATTCTTCCTCTGTGTCAGGAAACTAGTCCAAGTTCAATTTCCAATTGTGCAACTGAACTTCTGGATTTGTAAAAAAAATTTCCTACTTATAATATGGATGTATCACATTTTTTATTCTCCATTTATTTTCTATAAAATAATTTTTTAGCTCAGTAATATAAATTTTTGAAAACTGGATGGATCCTTCACTGCTATTGTAGAATCCTCTTATATCAGTTCTTTGACACAAGTCTATCTGGATTTTTTGAGATCTAGATAAGATTCCATCTATCAACATATTTCCTAATTTTTTCCTGAAAGGTTATTATTTGAAATTAAATGGTAACCCTCTTCTGAGATTATTATTTAGTTTCTATTTCTTTCTATATCCATCTAAGCATATATGTCTTGAAATGAGGTTTTTCTTCTGAAGATCTTATTATTCCATAAACAACTTCCATTATTTTTTCTAAGCCTTCTGAAATATTTCTTATATCAAGTTCTTTTCTTTTTCTAATAGTTAATACTTGACTCATATCATTTCTCCCACATAAATAAGTTTTAAATGGAATTTTTTGACTTAACAAAGTAATTAGTTTTAACACAAATTTTTTCTCGTGCCTCTTCAGCATTAAATCCATACAGCAGTTCTTCTAAAGAATAGTTTGGAGATTTCCTAGTTGTCAAATAAAGGGACATTATATAATTCCATATTATGAAAGATAGCTCTTCTCTTTACCTATTTTAAACCATAATAAAAGCTTGAATAGATGGACACTTCATTTTATGTATTAATACTTTTTAATGGAGGACAACATTGCAAAAATTGGCTTACATAATCTAAATAATGATACATTGTTATATGTTTCAGTCTTCACCATCAGAGTTTGCTTTAGTCGACAAAGAATTACGTGAGATTGCATGCACACAAAAAAACTGCATGATCAATATTTAGAATGGAGAAAAGATTGAATAAAGTTCAAACAAGAGATACCCTTCAACAAAAACTTGTAAATGCAAATGTAGAATATTAGTGAGATGCTCTTAAAAGAATATTTTGCAAAACATAATGACTTTTTCAGCAGCAATAATTTTAAAATATTTACTGAGGTTTAATAGAAATAATTTTTGAAATTGATATAAGAATGGGTGAATGCCTCAGAAGAATAAAGAAAATATAAAATATGATTATAAATTTGAATAAAAAAGTAAGAAATGCAATTGTACTGCAAAAAAAAAAAGACAAATATTTACTGTAGCTATGCTACGTTTTAGATAAACCCATGTTGAACAAAGTATCTTTGTTATAGTATGCCCCAAAGAAGAAAACAAATACAATTGAAGTTAATGAATTTTTCATTGAAATAACGTCTGCTGCAAAATTTAAAAATTTTAATACCAGTAAAATTTTTAAAAAAAGGTACTTTCAAATAATGGAACCATTATGATTGATTGGTAGATTCTGAAGCCTTCTTTGTACTATATCACCAAAGTCTGCTTTATTGTTAAAAGATATAGCTGCAGTTGTTTCAGTGGTAATATATTTTGAAGCAATTAAGATATTTAACAGATTTTTTATTATCTTCCCAAAAATGAAATGAAGTTTAAAAAACAAAAAAAAATTTGACTTCGAAATCATTTTCAGAAACATAATAGAAATGTCAATTAAATCCTATTAAAATAGGTATAACTTCATTTTGGTTGAGGGTGAAACTAGTTTTGAATTTATTTTATCCACAATTATTTGGTATAAATTATTTGCTGTCAGCAATGTCAACAAAAATTTACAGAAAACAAATTTATTTGAATTTAGCTATTTTCCACCAGGAGAGTTAAAAAAATTTAAGAAAATGATTTTATTAAATCAAAAAACAATTACAAGTGAAATATCATTTCAGTGATAGCATTTTATTAAATTTTAAAGAAATTAGAGCAATAAAATGGAAACGTAAGTATGAAGAAGATTTACATGCAAATGATTCTGAATTATTTTCCCCACAGATTGATTTTTAATTATTGTTGGTCAAGGAACAGTTTCACTCAAAGAGATTCATACAAATTCAGCAACATTTTACATTTGGATTCTTATATAATTTACCAACACTAAAAATTATGAAAAAAAAATTGATAAAATGCTGTATGTATTCAGATATTATTTTAAGAAGTGAAATATATCAAAACATAGTTAAAAGTAGTTTGAGGAAATTAAAATATTTTGTGACATTTTCTGTGAAAATTCTTTATATACAAATTCCAATGAAATTATTAAAGATAAATCATAAAATTAGATTCATTTCCAAATTCAATATTGAGAATCTTATTAACTTTTTTAATTACTATAGCCTTCGCAGAACCTTTATAACTCAAGAAAGATAATCTGATGATAATATCATTTGAACATAAAGTATGAAAAACTTTAAAATATGATAATGTAATCAATAATATTGCAGAGCAAAAGGCAAGAAAAGTAAATTTTATGAAATACTTAACATTTCCCTAATAAATTTTGAAATAATTAGCATACAAGTTTTTATTTGTTAATATTTAATCAGCTCATTATGTGCATCTACAATTTTTTTATTAGATTTCTGCCAAACCTAATCTTCACATAAATAAAGAAATTTAGCCTCTCTGTTTTCAATTAGATGTTATCAGTTTTTGCAGATCTTGCAAACTAGAGATGGTTCAGTATTGTACAAACACTAATATTACTATTTTAACCATTAAATGGGCATGTACCTATAAGAATGTTTGGATATAATATTTATCATGCTCAAAAAATGTTTACATTGAAAATATTTCAAACAAACATAATTAAAGCAGTTAAAGAGCTCATCTGGTGTTTTTAAGTAATGATCAAGTTTGTAAATACACAGAAACAAATTATTTTTAAGGGAATCAATGTATAGAAATATTTCTTTCACTGTCATCTCAGACTTTGAATTTTGATTTCAGTATTAAATTTGTTTGTAATGAAAATGGGTGTTGTATTTTTATTATTGCTTAGACTATGTTAAGCTATTTAGTCATAATAAAACAATTTATGAATGATTATCATCACTTGCATTCTTCAACCTTAAAGCAAAACCCTATGCTGCAGGTGGTGATCAAACTGTACTATTCAATTGAGAATTATTTTGTAATAATTTTATTTCAGAATTCTATTTACATTTCAACATACATCACCTATAAATGTTTGACAAAGATAATTTGCTAAAGATATCTATTTGTACTTAATATTGCCAAAATTTGTTCTGAATACTATTTTCACAAGTGAAGAACTATTCTGCAAACCTTATAGCAATCTTTTCACTTTTATTAATTCTTGTTATCATTTCTGGATTCTAGATAGTATAACCACATATGATAAAACATCATTTGAATATGTGAAAATGAAAATAAATTGATAATAGGTTTGATTAATAATTTAATAAAAATCTATATCATAGTAATATATACATACAGAATGACATACATATTCTTACTAGATATATATTTGTCATTTAATTATGAAATAGTTCTGTTTTGTTATATATTCTTTGGGGCCCGTCAATATTCATGGAATTATTATTCAATAAAATATTTATATATAATATGAATGTTTCAGATTTTCACAACCCAACTGAAATGCTAATGTAAAAGTAATGTATATTACAGTAAAGAGATTTTTTTTCCTTCTCTTTACCTTTTTTCTTCATTATCTTAATACAAAATCTTTCTACTCTTGCAGAAAATAGAATATTTTCCTACCAAACTATAAAAAGAAAATAAATTTTATATTAAAATCTTACATAATTACTAGTGTTGTTCTAATTAGAAGTACTGTGCATGAGCATTGATAGGTATTTCATTTCTATTGATTCATGCAGCAGTCTCCTGGTATATTTGCAGATTAAATTCTTTTTTAGAATTGGAAAATCCATTCAAGCTTTTAAAATATTGTTTACTTTCCTGGCATAGTTATTTATATATCTGTGTGGTTTATTTATTAATATAACTACAAATTGTTTTCACTAATTGATTGATATTTTTTAGTCTTGATCAAGGCAGAAAGCACCATGGCATCAAAATAGATTAACTCTGGATATAATTTATTCATTCTTTGATGCAGTAGGCAACAAGCTATAGTTTCAGAATTACTTCATATATCTTTACAATCACCTCTTTTCTATAGGCTCCAAATAACTAAAGAGCAGTGGGCAGGTGCACATTTTAATGGCCATTAACCAGACATTCTAGGAAGATTATAAATATAATAAAAATTCATATATCTTACTAGGGGTATCCAAAATAAATAGGAATTCATTTATAAAAAATAGTATATTTGTACATTTTGAAACTTCATTCTTTTTTCAAAATACTCTCCATTTGAATCACTACATTTGTCCAAAAGTTTTTTTTCAATGTCACAGCATATTTAAAAACCATCATTGTTATGTGGACACAAATCATGAAGCAGTCTTTTCAAAACATCCAAATATGAATCTTGTGTTGTTTACTTGATTCTGGGATACAAATTCTGAATGCACAATCCTCACTAAAGAGTAAATGAACTTCATTTTCCCATTAGTTGTCATACCTAGATCATAACCATAGCTTCTAAATGTTGCTTTAAAGCATAGCACCTGGCTATGTTATTGTCTCTTTAATCATAAACTTGTGCTTTATTCTTGGTGGCTTTCTTATTTATATGAGTCAGTCATCACAAAATAGGCAAACGGTTGAGCAACTCATTGGAAAAAAAAATCAATGGAACCAAATGCAATTTCTCCAACAATAATAGCTGGCACTGAGTGAAAAAAGTTATATGACATTCACTTAGTGGCAGATGCCTATACTACAAATGTCTTACCCTCCAAAAGTCAATTCTGGTTTCTTTTGAGTACCCCCTTGTAAACAGTTTACTTGAGATCTTTTTACACTGTCACTCGTGTATTAATATTGTTTTCCAAACTCAGAAGCTAATGTAAACAGGATAGTTTTTCAAAAACATCTTCAATGTTTCATCTAGTTTATGAAAAATTTTAATTAGCTTGATTTCAAAAATAAATGGTTATTTAGCAAATTTGCAGTTTTCCATACTTCCAACTTAATATAAATGAGCAATGGATAAGAAAAAATAATATACATGATTCATGCCATTTATTATTTTTGATATCATCTCTAAACTTATATATTTGACTTATATTATTTGATTGATCAAACTTATTAATACAAATAAAACTGTACCATGAAAGCCAAACCTCTTATAATGAAAAGTTGAAATTTTAGCTCAGTGGACTTGGTGAGCATGTATCACAAAACTTTTATATCCTGAAATGTTTTCATGAATATTATATATTAAACATAGTTTTATATATAGCATTGATAATTCTAAATTTTTCCTATGCCCCTTCCTCCTGATTTTTATTTTAATGAAATCAAAATATACTAAGTAATAAAAGCAACAATCACTGGGAAACATTACTATCTAAATATTTATCTTGTTTAAATACATACTAACTATAATGCCATACCATTTAACATGTATTTCTTATTTTCCTAAAAGTCTCTATCTAATTTTATGCTATTCTAATTTTGATTTTTTTTATTATCAGAACTGTGACTCAATTTGTGATCATCACTTAGTTTATAGTTTATAATATGTTTTCAGATGGTGAGTTAGTTTCAAAGCCCAAAATAAATTATGGACATAAATGACTTATCATTAATTCATTCTTTGTAGAAAATTATGTACAGCTTTCATATAGAAATATCTAATTCAATACATAGCTAAAAAGAAGGAAAATTGCAAGTGAATCAATAAAGTTACTAGTCAGATATCAATAAAACAATTATGCTAAACTGCAACATTAATGCCAGGATTTACCTCCAATGATTTTATTACTCGACAATTATTTTTGCTGTAACTTCCACTAATTCTCAAACTGACTTAAAACTTTACATAGTATATATTTTTAGATATGAAAAAAATAGCCAGATGTTTTTGGTTTATGAATATATAAACATATTACATTAAATTCTACAGATATAATGATTAATTAGATATAAATAGTTTTAGGATTTTAAAACAAACTATTGAGGAAAAACAAATTTATAAATAAGCAAATGACTAAATAAGTTAATTTATTTGTTGTTGCTTAATCTTATATATATAATAATTACAAATAGATTAACATATTTTAAAATATAAAACCCATTTAAATTTATGCAATTTTATAGGCTTATTAATATTCTAGTATTACATCTAACCATTTAATTTAACTATCATTAACAAATTAGATCGTCTCAATATATATATACACAAATATCTTTGATTGTTTGTACAAATTCTCCAATTTATACTGTTTCAAAATATCCATCAAAATAATGTGCATTTTGCAAACATCTTTTCAATATCAACAAAATAAATATTAACATCTTTTATATTTTAAATTATTTTCTCTAAATGTGTCACTCCAGTTACTTCTTTGTTCACACGACTCTGAACTTTTACTATTACTAAATAAATTAGAGCAACTGTAGCAGAAATTACATAATCATATTACATTGAGACATTTCTCCAATAGAATCATGTACCACTACAAAGAAAATTTGACCATTCACCAGTGTTACAAAATAACTTCAATTGTATTTAAATGACCTATGTAATTATCAGTGTAGTATATGAGTAATAATATATGTGTGTATGTGAACATGTATAGATATATTATTTACATGATTTTAAAATGCATGAATGAAAGTGAAAAGGCGTTTATGTAGCAGTATGTATGCTCTAACATTAGGTTTGGAACATTCAGAAAGAGTTTTTATTCATTATTAGATATTGATTGGATCAATACCAGTAGTTAAACAATTTTTGGAGATTTTAATGCAATTGTTGGAAGAAATTTTTGGAAATAATCTATGAATTCAAATAGCTTGCTATTATTGGTTTTTTACATGACATATAAAAAAGATAAAAACCTTTGAACTAAAAACAATAGCAGCTTATGATATGATTTATAAAATTACGAGTTAGAATGTAAGATACATTAATATTACATTTCTTTTATAGATTAAAAATTTATGCCAAGATCAAAATACATAATATAATGGCAAAAATTTGATGTTCATTTTTGAAAAGCATCTACTATTCAAATGTAAATAGTTACACATTAAAATTGCCAATTTGAATCTTCAAACTTCTTATGCTGTTAGTGAGTCTTAATATGTAAGTCTACTTTTACTAAAAAAAATTCTCACTATTATTAACTTGTAAACATATAAAATCTGGTTGGCATAATAATAAAATAATTGTGTCATTTCAATTAGAAATTTTATGATTGAGAAAAAGGCATAGAAATGATTGGGAACTTAAAACTGCAAAAAAGAGATGAGACACATTTGCTGATCAAAGTTCCACATTTTTTTTGACATATTTACAGTAACATGAATCCTAGAAATGATATCATAATCCTAGTAAATCAATGAATGGTGCTTTTTTTATATATAAAATTAAGATGTTTTAAAGATATGGGTATTTTGATTAGTTTTTGAATAACTGTACAAGAATTCACTTCATTGCTTTTAATGACACAGTATATCCATTCTACTTATTTATTAAAATGTAGACAAACACACTCAACTTAAAAAAGAAGCTTTTTGGAACTTTTAAAATAAAAAGTCTACAGATCCGAATAGGTTATGTATCCATGAAGATGCACTATTTGACTTTAATGATATTTTTATTACTTATAAACATGAAGGAAGTAGAAAAGACTGCGATAATTATTGTAAAGTATTATTATTCATTGTAACAAAATTATTTTCAAAGATTTGGTTAAATAGATATTTTCCAGTCATTGATGAATAATTACCCAGAGATTCAGTGGGATTTCAGAAAGTTAAGAAACATTAAAGATAACGTTTTTTTTTGCCAAGTAAAGGCAATAAAAATATCATGAGTAGTAATGTCCGTATTACCTGATTGCCCATAAAATTATTTCATATTATATAACTTTTATTGATGAAAGAAAATCTGAGTTATTTAAAATCAAAACTAGCATTAAGTAGGGGAGTATAACTTCAAATTTGTTATTTTTAAAATAATGTTTTGAATAGTTGTTAAGTGATTTCAAGAAGCAGGTATCAATGGGCTATATATAATTTCTGGTACAGTTATTAATTTGAACCAATTAAAAGGAAAATGAGAACATCTCTTGATTTCTATATATGCTGACAATGATTGGAAAAAAAAAGTAGTCAGCAATTTTTTGAATAGTGAGATGATGCACAAAACCCATATGCTTCTAGTACATTTAATAAGATAGAATATTTCATTATAATGATTATTCTACAAAATGTTTTGTATGGAATAGAAATGTATAACCTGAGTATCTAGGAAATTTTCATTGCTGTGTGCAAAATTTGATAGCAAGGTGTTTATTATTGAAATTAACACTATTAGCCAAAAGTATGTTGTAGAAATATTTTTTTTATTAAATTTTCTAATCATATATTATAAATTAATGATTGTTAATATATGTAATTGTTGAAATATGTGAAAGTATCTGTTATACTTTCATATTAGAAAAATTACCCATCAGATGTTAATAAACAATCATTGAAAATAGTAAACTGTATTCAAAAGTGTATCCTCTTCTAAATGCAATTTTTTGGTATTATAAAGACTAAAGCATTATAGTATTTATTTACAGTTTAAGGAAAAGAAAGTTAATAAATTTTCATTTTTTAAAAATAATAGACTGTTCTTCTAATTAGTTACATGTTACAAAATTAATAATTTTTAACAGATGTAATATTTAAATATGTGGAAATATCTTAGATTTTTATGTTAGAAAAATTACTATCAGATGTTAATAGATGGTACTCAGTGAAAATAGTAAATTATAAACCCTTTCAGCATTCAAAAGGGGTACTCTATTCTAAATGCAATCTCTTGGTATTATATAAAGACCAAAGCTTTACAGCATTTATGGTTTAACGAAAGAAAGGTAACCTTTTACACATTCTTTAGAAATAATAGACTGCTCTGCCTATTGGATGTTATAAATTAATATATTTTTAACATATGTAATTGTTTAAAAATTTAAATATATGGTAATGTCTTATATTTTCATATTAAAAAAATTACCAACCAAATGTTAGTAGTAATTAATGAAAATTGTAAATCTCCCAGCATTCACAATGGATACCCTCTTCTAAATGCAATCTTTTGGTATAACATAGAGATTAAAGTGTTACAGTATTTATTTAAGGTTTAAGAAAAGAAAATTAATGACTTTTCGTACATTCCTTAGTAATAATAGATTGTTCCACTGATCAGTTAGATATTATAAATTTATAATTTTAACAGATGTAATTATTTAAATATATGGAAATTTCTTATATTTATAAATATCCATTTTTATACTGTTTATTTTTATATTTTTCTGTTGTTTATTAAAAATAATACTTATTTTTTAAATACAATAGATGGCCACAGAGCTCAATAAACGTGGGACTGATTGTGGTTAAATCTACCTCAGATGAGCCCTTGATCAACATAAAGGCTTTAAAAAAAATTAATTTGCAGATCATCTAAGATTCTAAAAGTATGATGGCAAGATCATAAGACTAATCAGAATATTCTTCAGGATATAATAATATTGTTTCTATTATTATAAAGACACTTTTTCATTTGATAGTGCTTGTGAAACAAATGGAGATAGTAATTCTAAAAGTATTTTACAATGAACTTCAGTGAGGTTCTTATGGAAGAGACACATTTACATAATAATTTATCTCAAAAGCACTAATGAATAAAATTTATTGCCTTCATTGGTAGAATATGGCTCAGTATAGAAACCGAGGATTACAATTAGGGAAAGTGTTAGAATATTTCAGAAAGAAAATATTACTGAAGAGGATGAAAGCAGCATCACAAAATATAAATGTGTTTCTCAAATTGTTTTGCACAGTCATGACAAAAGTAACTAATTTTTTATTCATTGTATTTTTCTGTTTTCCTATTTTTCTAAGATTATACCATTCATCCTGTTCATGAGTTAATTGCTAAAAAATAAATATTTGCATATGACAGAGTGTAAATGGAAATCAAATCTAAATAATTTGATTGTAAATTTTCAGTAAAGGCCATGAAATAGTTATTTTTGGCTGCAAGGCTAGATTTCAAGCAATTAATTACAATGGGTTCATACCTAAAAGGCCTCGTATAGCTTAAAGAAAAGAATAAACAAACCAGAGCTGCAAGTTTTTTTCTGATTAAAAAAAAAAAAATTATTTGAATAACAAAATATCAATCTATTCTCTTCTGTTCTTAGAATTTAATATGTTTCCGAACATGTTTTGTATTTGGCAGCCCACGAAACATAAAAGCAGTATTTTTATATTGGACTATTTCCATCATCTAAGATGTGTGTTGAATGTCTTTAGAAAAGTTTAATTTTATTTAAATATTCCAAATGCATTCAATGGTTAGTAATATCACAGCAAACAGGTTAGTATATGTACCAACTGTTAGCAATACCACAGCAAACAACTGTTAGTAATATCACAGCAAACAGGTTAGTATATGCACTAAGTAATATCACAGCAAACAAGTTAGTATACACATTTCAAGAGGTATTTTTCTCCCTCTTCTTCAGGTGTTGCTGTCCTGACCAGTGACAGTACTAGCATGGGATTCAAACCTGGGTCCTTAGATTCTTGATTATTGAATTTTAAGGTAACACTCTAACCAACTGACCATCCTGTCAAAGGCAACAGTATGTAGTAATTTCATATACTTATCTATAAGGTTTCTCCACTTTCCTCAGAGCAAAGTTGATTAATGGTTTCCATACATTATATATAATCACACTAGGTTGGCTTATGGGATTTTTTGCCATTGTCATGTGAGCAGCTTCTTTAAATTTTCTTTGTACCTTTTCTTTATCCAATATTTTTGTATTTTCCCAATTGAATGTATGTTCATTGGTACATACATGGTCTGCTACCTTAGACACATCTGTTTTCTCTCTTCTAATCATCAGTTTATGTTCTTGCAAGCACTTTTGAATGGGATGGTTGGTCTCACCAATATATGTTCTTCCACATTCACATGGTATTTCATAGATGCAGTTTTTTCTTTTCAGCATTTCAAGTTTAGGCTTTGTAGATGTTAGAATGCCTCTTAGTGTGGTATGGCTCTGGAAAGCTGTTCTGATGTTATACTGATTGCAGATTTTTTTTAAATTTGTCTGCTATTTTTGGAATGTATGGGTACACTACAATACCAATAATTGTCTTTTCTCTTGATGGTTTTTTTTGTTGTCTATTTAATGTTTTCTTAACAACAGCTAATGGATAACCATTTTTCATAAGAGTTTGTTCTATATAGATCTTTTCTTTTTTCAAGTTGGCAGTTTCTGAACAAACTTCTTTTGCTCTGTTCCACGGTGATAGTATAACTCCATGTTTTGTGTTTCTGGTGTGATTAGATGTATAGGCTAGGTATTTTCCTGTATGGGTAGGTTTTTGGTAAACTATAGTTTTGATTTTACCATGAGGGAGTCTTTTCACAAGAACATCTAAGAATGCTAATTCTTGTTCTGGTTCTATTGTGAATTTAATTGAAGGGGATATGTTGATGTGTGTCCAGAAAGTTTGTAGCAATGCTTCACCATGTGGCCATACAACAAATGTATCAGCCACATAGCAAAGCCAAACTTTAGGTGGATATGGAGTAGTTTTTATGGCTGTGGTTTCAAGTTCTTTCATGTAAATTGTGCTAATCAGGGGAGACAATGGTGAGCCCATAGCCATTTCTTGATTTTCTTGGAAGAATTCTGTGTTATATTGTAAGTAGGTTGTTTTTATACAGAATGTTAATAGTTCCATTGTCCTGTCAATAGGAAGAGCTGTTCTGGTTTGTAAACTATCATTTAATCTTTTACTTACAATAGACAATGCTTCTTCACATGATAACATTTGTGAATAAACTTTCCACATCAAAGCTTACCAATAAGTCACTTCTTTCAATTTTCATGTTCTTTATTAATTCTACAAAGTGTCTAGAATCCCTGACAAAGGATTGGGTCTTGTATGCCAAAGGATTTAAAACTTTGAGAAGAAATCTTGCCAAATTCTGGCAAGGTGAATCTCTAAAACAATAGGTCGTAATGGAACATGATCCTTATGGATTTTAGGTAGACCATAAAGATGAGGAATTTTGCTGAAATATGATGTTATGATACTCTTCTGAATCAGTGAAGTACTTGCGATGCTTTCTGAATAATGCTTGTAACTTTGTTTTCGTACTTGGTATTGGATCTTTTGCCACTTTTTCTATATTGGCCTGCTGTGAGGAGTTCTTGTATTTTGTTGTCGTAATCAGTTGTATCCATTACAACTGTCACATTGACTTTGTCCGCAGGGAGAATAATTACAGACTTATCTGCTTTGAGAGATTTAATTGCTTTCCTCTCCCCATAGGATATGTTTGACTTCAATTTTTGTTGCTTGTCAAGTGTTGTTTTTATTCTCCAGCATAATTCTGCTGCTTCTAAAGACAATTTTTGAGTGACTTCCTCAGTGGCTGCCCTTATATCTAATAAGGGGATATTAGATGGTGTTACGGCAAAGTTTAATCCTCTTTCAAGAACAGAAATTTCAGTATCTGTTAGATGTTTAGAACTTAGATTTTTAACAGATGAAGCTGTTTCATTGCTTGGTACATTATGATTTTTGATATGCCCACATAGGTTAGCAAGTTTCTTCTTTTGACATTCTTTTATTTTTTCATGTAATATAGAATATGATTTTCTTACTGCTTGAGAAACTCATGTAGTCATCCTCAGTATGTTTATTTTTTAAAAGATATTCTACATTATTAATTGAATGCATTGTTTGATACTTAGATAACCTTTGAGCATTTATTCTTTCTCTTAACAGAGCTTCCCCAGTTAGTACTGTCACTGGTCAGGCCAGCAATGCCCGAAGAAGTGGGGAGAAAAATACCTCTTGAAATGTGTGTATCCTAACCTGTTTGCTGTGATATTACTAACAGTTAGTGCATATACTATCCTGTTTGCTGTGATATTTCTAATAGTTGTTTGCTGTGATATTACTAACAGTTGGTGCATATACTAACCTGTTTGCTGTGATATTACTAACCATTGAATGCATTTGGAATATTAAAATAAAATTAAACTTTTCTAAAGACATTCAACACACATATTAGATGATGGAAATAGTCCAATATAAAAATACAGCTAGAACACCATCACAAACCTTCAGAAAAACAATAAAAGCAGTGTCTTCATGCTGCACATAGTCTTAATCAGTGTTTGCATATAACATCCATTGTTGCTAAATGTATTAGGGTATATTCTTGTATTCGAACCATACATAAATGTACATCTGGTACCCCATGATCAGAATAGTATAAATGTGCTGGCCTGAATGTGTGCATAAATACCTTTTTTAAATGTAGTGGGAAGTGTATGTATGTTGTAATCTTTATTTTTAAGTAGTTTGGGAATATCGTACCAGATATTATTAAACATGAATAGAAAATGCTGTTTGTGTTTCTGATTTTTTTCTGACATAGTTTGCATATATCTTCAATGTTAGTGCAATTCCTTTTATATCTATACAAATAAAGGGTGGGAAGTGTTTCAAGATTTAGTTTTAGGAGAAAATCATACTTTGGCTCTAATGACCAGTATTTGAATTTTTTAGACAATTGCTTATTGGTTATGTTTAAAAGGGATTTGATGTTAACATTGAATGGGGAAGCACAGATTATATAAATATAGTAATTCATTTTATTTTTGGGAGGGCAATATATTAAATTGGGAATACATAAAGAAATGAATTTATTCCAGTAATTAATTTTTAAAAACTTTTCTAAATATGGAAATATCATTGCACATGATATAAGATTGTTTTTTATAAATTTATTTAACACACATTGATTACATAAGTAATATTTACTAAGTCAATAACCTACAGCATGTGCGGTTGAAAAATATGAAGGTAGGGGGAAAGGAAGGAGTGGTTCCCCTCTTCCAATGCATAAGCTTGTGGTTAAGACCTGTAGAGGTCCCTGCCATCACATTTTCAACTGCACATGCTTTAGGTTATTGCCTTAGTAAAGATTGTTTAGTAAAGATTGTTTTTTGAATTTGGAAAATTTTTATAGAATGTAAACCCAATACATTTTGAGATAGAGCATGTATAAAAGTACAGATGAAAGGGTACCTTGGGAATATTGGAATCATTACCATTGAATCAAAAACAATGAACGAATATAAGTGAATAAATATAAAAGAAGCATGAAAGAATCAGCAGTTAATAAAATAAATCATTATACTAATATGCTATATGATACATGACCAGCATTAGACAAGAATAATCAATAGTCATCCCTTGTGATTGGATCTAAAAGAGATTCTATATGAAAAGATAGGCTTCTTATCAGGCCAATGCTATATTTAGTGCAAAATATAAAACAATCTTGATGCACATACTTAAGTACTAAATTATAAAAAATAATGGAATCATGATACATGCTGATCATTAATGCTTCGGCCATAGGTAGCATGAGTGTACAGACCAATATTAAACTAATTTCTAATCTGAAAAAATAAAATGCAGTGAAGGTCAAGGTGATCATTACCTTTGCATTATCTAGATAACTATATTGATGTCAAAACAAACTCCCATACATAAATTAATCATTATTGCTCTAGAGATAAAGGTTTCTAGAGACTATGAGAAGATGTATATTTAAGCTGGAGGAATAAAGACATTAATACCACTATTTAAAGCAATTATTTAATGAAATTAATGGTTGTTTTCTATTCCCTGGTGTTAGCCACGAGATGTCACTATTTCTAGGCCAATTCCTAGAAATATACAGTTTCATCGGCATTCACCCCACAAAAGAGGAAATTTTCTATGTTATAAACGCAGAAAGAGTCCTCATGATATGGTGGACAGCACCGGCAACAGAAGCCAACACAAAGAGACTTCTTTCTATGATAAAACATAAAGAGTTCCCAATGGCTGCTGGTTATGGCTTTTTTCTATGCTAAAAGCAAAGAGAAATAAATGCCTTTCATTGGCTGCCGTAGTTGATTTTGTTAATCATTTTATCGTAATAGTAGAATATCTATTTTCTCTGTAGTTTTATGTGAGAGTTTGTGTATTTGAGCCAGTCGTAGTTTTTTAAAATTTGATGACTTTTTTTAATGTGTTGTAACTTACTTTACTGTTTAAGTTTCATAATAATGTCCTGAAGATTCCATTATGAATGGGTAACCCTCTAAAATTGCTTTTAAGGGTGCGGAATGGCAAAAATTTCAAGGATCACGCTAAAAGTACCGTTTTCGTGAGAATTCGTCCATGAGAGGTTACTTTTGCTATATATACGCACAAACAAAAACAACCCAGTGTCTAATTATTAGTAATTACTTGTCCAAAAAAAGAAAATTAGTCAGGTATTTTTTTTTTTTACATTTATTATTTCAAAATAAGATTAGTTTTTATATCTATACACTAACAAAAACAACTCAGTTCCTGATTAATTACTATCTAAAAAAAAAAAAAAGAAAGCAAATTAAACGGGGTTTGATTTTTCAATGGAGTATTTGAATTACGGTATTTTTTATATATACACAAGATTTCCAAAAAAAGAAACCCACTTTCTGATTAATTACTGTCAAAAGAAACGCAAATTAGTTGGCTATCATTTTTAAATTTAGTATTTAAATAACGGTACCTTTTTATATAGACACACTAACAAAGACAACCCACTTTCTGATTCATTACTGTCCCTCAAAAAAGAAAGCAAATTAGTCGGGTATCATTTTTCAATTGAGTCTTTCAATGATGGGTCTTTTTAGATATACACACTAACTAAAAGAACCCACTTTCTGATTAATTACTATCTTCCAAAAAAAAAAAGCAAATTAGTTGATGGATATAATTTTAAAATTATAGTGTGAATTTTTTCAATGTTGTGGTTAAATCGAATCATGTAGAATTACGTATTATTTTCGATTGAAAAAAAGATTGTAACTTTTTATATATACACACAAAGAAAATAAAACCCACTTTCTGATTAATTACTGTCAATACCCCCCAAAAAAGTTATTCGCGGGTATCATTTTTAAATTTAGTATTTCAATAATATTACGGCTTTTGATAAAATCTACACACTAATAAAAATAATCCACTTTCGGATTCATTACTGTCCAAAAAAAAAAATTGCAACATAGTCAGGTATCATTTTGAAATGTAGTACTGTATTTCAAGAACGGTACTTTTTATATCTATACACACAAAAAGAATCCACTTTCTCATTAATTACTGTCCAAATATATATATATATAAAAAAGAAAGATCAAATTTAGGTATCATTTGTAAATTTAGCGTGAATGTAGCAATTTTGTGTAAATTGATTTTTAAAAAATGTATAATTGCATCTTATTTTCGATTAAAAAAATCCCGTAACTTTTGACAGATACACACCAACAAAACTACCCATTTTATGATTAATTACTGTCCAAAAAACATCAATTATCCGGGTATCATTTTTAAATTGAATGTGAATTTCTAAATTTTTTTTTTAAATAGTAATATTATTTACTAATAGTAGTCGGGTATCAATTCTAAATTGTAGTATATAAATTACATTACTTTTTATATCTTTATAATTACGTATTTGTTTTTAATAAAATTATTTATTTACTCTTAAAAAAAATACCGTAACTTAAAAAAAAAAACACAAACTAAAAAAAAAAATTAGAAAAACACCGTAACTTTTAAGACACCCACACACAAAGTAAAAAAAAAAAAACCAATATAAGATTAATAAACATTTACAAAAATGAAAGACTAACATCATATAGTATTAGTTACTAGAATATTTTATTACAAATCTAAATCAGATATTTTTATATAAAATCAATCACAGGCCCGGAATCGTTATATTTAATATAGTTTTCGGTTAGCATCAATGCCATCTTATGGCCAACACCAGGGAATAGAATTTTACCAAATTAACTTATCAGAAAAGATATAATAATATAATTCCAAGTCAAATACCTTTTTATCACCAAAATATAATTTCATATAGCAAGTAATATTAATTTGTTGATTTACTAATTAAATTAATTAGCCTTTAAACAGAATTATTTCCCCTTTCAATGATTAAAATTATAAAACAACATTTCATCATAAGAGATAAGAAAATTTTAAATTAACTAAAACCCTCTTACAATTTTTGGGAGAAAATAAAACATTTAATAAAAAAAAAGTTATTCATTATTAGCAAATATATTAAAAGTTATTTATAAATGTAGATGTGCACATTACAATATCTTGCCATGGATTTTTCTTTTGAGTCCTTTGATAGTAGTAATTGTGTGTGTGGGGGGGGGGTCTAGTACTATTAACTTCTTTTTGTGGGTTCAAATTTCCATTATGATATCTTCTCCATTAACACATTTCCAAGGTAGATAAATAATTTATCCATTTTACAATATAATTTTCAGATTAGTACAGGCTGAATATATCTTAATAATTTTTCAGATCAAGTTCATAAGTTTATACATGCTTTTGGGAGGCAAGGGTTGTATATTTCTCTAGGGTATTTTATATTTTCTTCAAGTGAACAGGTTACTGAAGCAGTCGGATCTGAGTTCGATTCTAGCTTCATGTTATTTACCCTAATACTAACCTTAAATTTCCGATGCAATGGGGCTTTATACGTTCAATCCACGCTAATTTCCATAATGAATAACTTATTTCAAATGCGTAGTAAAATTAATTAGTTTAGTTTAAATTTGATCAATTCTCTAAATAAATTCATGATAAAATATTCATGAATTTATATATATTAAATTGCGTGGATTGTGTATATATATATTTGTAAGTATTAAATATATATAATTGTTCGAAAGTTTCATTGCGTCGGGAATACTTGTTTTTTTCACCTTTAAATAATTTGTAAAGTTTTGTGATTAAAAGCTACATTCCTTCCATAGGCTTTCAAATTCTCAAAAACAACAGTAAAGTTTTATTAATTAAAAAAGATAAGAATTCAATTTCTAATTAAAATCATTTCAGATTTTAAGAATTCATTTTCTAATTAGGAAAGGAATTCAAAAATTAGTTTGAAAGCCTTATCGAAGGAATGTATCTGAAAACAACTAATGGATAATAAAAGAGCGCTAGCCTAAGGCATCTGGGAACAGTATATATAGCTCTGAAAAGTCGGAAGGGGTGTGGGATCTTTGTTGTAAAGTAGTACAGTGAACTCTGTGCGTGTTAAATTGTATTCATCATGATAGAGGGCTAGAACATCAGAAATCTGGCTACGGTTCCATGAAGTCCCTAGAAATCTTCAATAGTGCTGCTGAATCTTTCCGGACCGATCAGACTGCTAACATCATGAAAAGCTACTAAAAATGCTGTTCCAATAATCAACCAAATGGTGCCTACGTTTCACCGACTTGGATGTGTAACTTAAGAACCTAGCACGGAAGGGTAATATATTTCTCATGAACTCTAAACTCTCTGGCCAGTTCGAACTTTATTTTACACTCCTTTTTAAGAGCTCTTTATTCTCTAATGTAAAAATCTTTCTAACACCTTTTATTTACGCTATTGTAAATCTATATCTTAATTCTTTAATCTCTAGTCTTTAAACTTACTTGGCGGTTCAGTTAATATATATATTTGTGTGCTTTATTAATGTTCATTTATTTAAAATTATATGCCAATAATCTCTCGACTCGATGAGCTCCTTTGTTCTATTTGCCTCACGCAAATAATATATTAATTTTAAATAGTAATTCTCGCCCATTAGAACTAAATTTATAAGTTCTATCAATCATCGAGTCGAAAGAAATATTACATGTTTACTATTTTTATAATTGGCTAATAATCAATTATTAGCTCCGTTTTTACCTATGTCCCCAGCTCCTATCTAATACACAAAGGTTTATATATTCACAAAATGTTAAAATATTATTTTCTCGTTCCACTAATATTTATTAACTCAAATATAATGTTAAATTTTTTATTGCAAAAGGGCCGATAAAGGGTTAAATAGATTCTAATTCAACTTTTGTTATTTGTATTAAGATTCAGTAAGAGCATGATGATTAGGGCATAATTAATATAACTTACAAATACTTTCAAATAGTTTGTTAAAAGCTCGTTTGACTTTAATTAATTGATCAAGTTATCACGTCGAGCATTCTATATGGGTTTTAGTTTTCAATGATAACTATCAAGTCATCATCATCGAACGTTGCTGACGTAGGGCAATGTTCCGCTCCGTTAGGCTGGTCGGTGATCATATTTCTCTTATTTAAAATTATCAAGAAGAAAGTACTTCCGCTCCCTTCATAGTAGTCAAAGGGCGTAAGACTTGTTAAATGCAAGCCGCCATAGGACTTCGATCATCGACTAGCAATCGTCTTTCAAGTGGATTTTCCGGAAAAGCCTGCTCGGATGCTCGTAATTCGTGATGAATTGATTTAAATTAAAGTCGAACAAATTCTCAAATATATTATTAATTAAATCTGTTTTCACATCAAGATTAAAGTTATGCCCTAAAATACGTATCTTGCTCTTCGTGAATAGATTTTCGAATGTGAAAATAAATATCACATTCCATCGTAATCAAATTAGAGCAATCATTTCCTTCGTTAATGAATACCTTTATCAGCCTTTATATTTCTTGTTGGGGGCATAGGCAGAGACTTTCAATTTACGTAATACTTGTTGGCATATGATAAGGACCGCCACTCTTATTATAATTGTAAGATATCTTAAAGACTAGAGGTAATTAATGCATTCTTTATTTTATGAAACAAAACAAATTATTTTTATTAAATATTTTCTAACATACTTGGTTTTCTTAGTTCATTATTCTTTTTATAATTATTTAAATGTTAATACCCGCTGTCTGTGTTGGCAACCTGAACATACATATGATTCAATTTATAAAATTATTCAAAGTATATAAATTCTTAGATATTAGTGTTACTCAGGAGTCTCTAGTCCTCACCAACCGTTGAGCTAGTTCTTGGCGCATAG
The DNA here is from genome assembly GCA_028023455.1 of Epiperipatus broadwayi. NCBI lineage: Eukaryota > Metazoa > Onychophora > Udeonychophora > Euonychophora > Peripatidae > Epiperipatus > Epiperipatus broadwayi. Next base: position 12,983,099 of record JAQFVV010000008.1, on the reverse strand, counting down.
CACTGTGCCGTCGATTTCTGCTATCTGAGCTGTTGAGTTGGGTTTGAATTCAGTTTTGGTTCAGCTGAGTTTGAATCCGATTTGACTTGCGGTGGTGGTGGGTTTCGACCGGTACACTACATGGTGAGTTTTGGTGATGCTTGGCTTCTAGATAAAGCTTAGCACATTTCCAATTGCATTTTAACAAATATTTTTTAAACTAATAGTGAGATTAGTCTTATCAAACTAAAAACTTAGTTTCTTACTGATCTCTTCACACCTTGGCTGCTACTATTCTACACCATAAGGCAATATTTCTAAGAAAATTGTAAAAAAATTAATTAACTATGGAAGAAATCCAACCCAGATATAAATGCAAATTTCTTAAGGAATTTGTGATGTTTATAAGACATTGAATGGATTGCTAGTTTAACTGAAATAAACAATTTCCGGTGGATTCTTTTAAAAAAGTAAAATAGAATTGACAGATATTATTACACAGTTGAATTTATAACATAAGAACTGAAAAATATTATTATTGATGATAATTTTTGTTTGAAAAAAATAAATATTTTTTAACTAGCAAAAAACTTTAAAAATGGCTATATAAAAAAATTTAAATTCATAAAAGGTGTGTAAAAATATCCACTTTAAAGAACAACATATTTCTTATGAAAATCTTAATTTCTAATTGAATTTTTATTGTGTTCTCCCATTATTGTATCGTCTGTCATATTTACATGATGTAAGTTATATAATTGTTAATTAGAGAAGATATTAATTAGTATTAAAGTTTATCGGCTTAACGTTTTCGAGGATCCATGCCTCATATTCATAGCCTTCATAAAATGTATAATAAAATATGCAAATACAAATATTCAAATAAGCTAGTATTACGTAGCCCATTTCTTCGAGATCTCGAAGCAAGTATCCTTTCTATTAATGGCAATGAAGGCTATGAATATGAGGCATGGATCCTCGAAAACGTTAAGCCGATAAACTTTAATACTAATTAATATCCTCTCTAATTAACAATTATATATTTTACATATAGTGAGAAGTAAAGCTATATTTATGATGTAAGTTGTAATTAGATTAGTGAATTGTTAGAAGTAAAAGAATAATTACTTAAATATATTCAATGGAAAAACATTTTAAAATATAAAAAATCTGTTTTGTTTAATATAGTATTAAATAAATAATAAATGGGTGGTTTTAAAGATAGCATTTGTAATGGTTGCAAGATTGCTTGTGGTTCATAAGGCAATAAATGATTTTTTTTTAAATTTACTGTATTCATTTTTCATTGCAAATAATTGGTCGCTTTACATAGTACATAAATAATAATAGATACAATATGCTAATACAAATTTAAAATGCTTCTTAGTTTATATAACAACAATTTATTAAAAATTATTGTAAAATGGAAGAAGTATATTGATGCTACACTATAATAAATTTATTATATAATAGAAGTGAATATATATATATATATTCATATTCTGTTTGTTATTTCATTAACTTGATTAGAATAGTATATGATTAGTGCTTAACTTCTATGTGCAGACACATTCTATTCAAACAAAAACATTATTAAGAATAAATGTAATAAATAAATATCTCTACATTTCAATATTATCATTCCAGGCATACAATTATATAAAAGTAAAAAAAATACATATTAAAAATGCCTTTAAATAATCGGGTCTAATAGAACATTAAAAAAAATACCAATTAAAAGAAAAAAATAATAATTCAACTTCTAATAAGAATCATGACATCCTCTTCCATAAAATTTTCAAACTCAAAATTTATTCTCTGGTTTTTATATTTATTAAAAATGCAATGCCATATTGACATCATGAAATATTTAACATGCAGGATTTTGCAACAGTTATTAGTAAAAGGTAAGTTTGCAAATCTATTTAGATTTCCCTAAAATTTCTAGCTCCATAAGGAAAATTTATGGCTTACAGTTTATCTACTTAAACATTTTCAATGCTCTACAATTATTTAAAGTATTATTTCCATAGAGCTGGTAGTTCCAGATTTAACAGTCTTTTATTATGGGTTCAAATAAAAAGTCAATATTATGATTATCAAGGGTTTCTCAGCAAGATAAAATCAATGCATATTTATTCCATTGTTGGCAAAAAAGTAAAACTTAATCCTCTTTTTTTTTTATGATCTTAGCTTTTGTAAATTCTGATCACTGACTCTTAATATCATAACACTCTGATAGTGTTATTTTCAATTATTAACTTGTGGCAAATGATTTCTTCATTACAGTTCCCAATAAAAAGCTGTTCATAGCCAGATAAGATAATGCTGAAAACTATACTTGTATATGTAATGAATGAATAAAAAAAGGCACTTGTCTTTTTTATAATTTCATACACATTCCATAGGTTGATTGCAATCTTTTTACCTAATTGATGAAGATTATTTATTTTGTTTCTTCTATTCAATAATGTTTACTAATTCCAAAACAATATAATAAATAAATAAAAAAAATTATTTATAAAGTTATAATATTATAAACTAAAATTAATACTTTTAATTTAACACAGATCTATTTGTTAGAGAAAGCTCACCACAGTAATCTTTCCTTTCTTTTTTTTTCATTTCACTATCTCCAGAATCAATTGTTTTATGTTTGTCAAAATATTATATTATATGCTTTTTTATTCTATGCTTCTAAATATAGCAATTATTTTAAATTTAAATCCTTCCTAATTTATATATAATGCAGTTAACTCATGTGACAACTTAAAATAAACATATATGCAGAAATTCTTATAAATGCACACAATTTTGATAGCAACATTTCTATTAGTTTGAACTTATACTTGAATATAGTAAAATAAAGGAATAAATATTTAAAAAAATTTTTAGAAGAATGCAAAAAAGTAAGAATGAAGTGTAAACAAAGTGATGACTAGTCAAGCGTTGGTGGTCGAGAGGTCATCACAGCTGCCTTATAAGAAGTTGTCCCGGGTTAGTGGGTTCCCTTCCCAGCTGATGCTATGACACATGAAAAAAAAAAGTGATGACTAGTGAAAATCTAAGAGCAATCCAAAATTGTTAAAGGACCTAATAGAACAGAGACAGGTCAAAGAAATAACTGCAAGTTGATTGTTCTCATCAAATGGTAAAAGAAGAAAATTGTGCCATCTGTATTTACATGAACTAGGTTTGAAACAAAAGAAAACAAAATTAGTTTATCAAAAGTTCTATCCAAAATAGTTATTGTATGTCAATTTCTAATAATAATGTTTAGAATGCAATCAAGGAAGGTTACTTTATACTAAATCTGATGGGGGAAATTGAAAGGAACATTTTGGGAATGGTGGAACTTCTTGTTTATAAATTCATTCATTTGAAGAATCCCTTTTAGGTTTTCTGTAGATATAAACACTTCAATTGTAACTGAATCTTCCAAGGTATCTTTAATGATTGCTCTCTGTGCAAATGACATTTTTTTTCAATCTTCCATATTTAAACCTTTTATGAAGATCTACCTTGACAGGAATCTATCAAACTTTCCCTAATTGCTTTTTGAACCATGTGAAAAATTTGTTCTGTATCTCTGTCTCAATGTTTTTCCTTACTATAGTTTTATTTTCAATGGTTTGAACTATTCCCTACACAATAAATGATGTTAAGTTATTTTTATTTATTTAATAGAACTTGCAGAGGGCTCAATATTTTAATGGGGTTTCCATTATCATCCTTAACTTGTTTAGTTGTCTTGGGTAAGATATAATTAAATTTTTCCAATTTTGGGGGTTGCCAGTGATAGGCCCACACAACTATCTATTTTCACAGCCATTGGCTTGTTGAACATTTTTACAATAAGTGTTATTTGTTTCAGATCTGTTTAGTTTAAATATGTTGATTTTTTTTATATACTTCGATCTATGACTTTATAAGAGAAAACTTTTTTCAGCAATTTTTCACTAGGTGGTTCTTCACATAAACTTTTTGCTTTTCTCTTTGCATTCACAAGCTATGTGGTCAGGTTTTTTATAGAAATAACATTTCAGCCTTTTATTTTGGAGATTCAAACTTAGTGCTTTTTAGTATTGCTAAATTTCTTAAAATTGTTGTTTAATTTAGCAATATTTTGTGATATCTACTCCTTTTCAAAACTTCACTATATATCATATCACTAACGGATAAAAATTGCTGATAATTTGTCATTGATTATTCCCATTAAGAACTGCTTTAGCAGGATGTTTTCAAAATAAATGTCAAACAGGCAATCTTTTAACAATTCAACATGCATGTTAATTCTATCAAAGTGATTGCATAGCTATTTAATGACAATCTGTAAGTTTTTCAGTGTTTCAGGTAAAGGATTATATTTATTTGGGGGGGGGGTGCTAAATAAGCAGTATAACTATCTATATCCCTTGTACAAGTAATTATCTCCATATGACCATTAATACATCTCATGATTACCTTTTCTTTATACTTACATAAAAAAAAAATTTTCACACAATAGTGCAAGATCTAATAATAGATGCTGAAAGGCTGTGCATCATAATTCCTATCCAGTGTCTTCCCATTTATTATCCCCTGACTAGTTTCTAGCTTATCCAAAAATCCAGATGCATTGCTCCCAGATCCAAGGCGTCTCACTGATAAAGCTAGAAACTAGTCTGGAGATATTGGATGGGAAGGTATTGAATAGAAATTACCATGCAAAGTCTTCTAGAATCTAATGATTACTAGAGCCTGTATTACATGGCTCTATTGAGTGAGAAAATTTTTTTGCTATTATATATGTTTAATGTAAAGTAGTTATTAAGAGATTAATGTCAAAATGACAAAATCCTACTTGATTGTTGAATACAATACTCATTTTACTAATTCTTAATAGAAATGTTTTAAAATTATTCCCAACATTATTTTCTTTTTCCATTTGTGCTCTATATAACAAATTTGTATTGATAATTTGTTGTAATTGCCATTCTGTACTAATTTAATTGCTGTGTACAGCTTTAAAACCAAATCATTATGATTTTAACTAAGTTAGCACAGACAAGGAAATGACAATTTATTAAAATAAATTTAATAAAACTAAAATATAAGATTAGAACATTTAACTACAATTGTATATAAAATGAAATATGACACAAGTTTACTGGGTTTTGGGTTCATCTTCTGTTTGTCTTTATATTCCAGCTACCCTTCTTTTCTTTTTTTTTTGAAATGTACACAGGAATGGGCCATCCAATTCTAAACCCAAGACAAGCCATAAGATCCCCAGGGTGTTGAAGTAATGTATTTGCCTATTATGTCTGACTTTCAATTCAAATCTAGGCTAAATGAAATTCTTTTAAGAGACTTAGAAATTTTTTTTCCAGGTTGAATTATTTAAACCCTCATTACCTAGTAATTAGCAAACTTGATAAAAACTACCTTCTCCTGACTATTCTTTTATGAAATGTTAGAAAGATACACTAATTATTACAAGGATTTTTTACTTACGTATTTAAAATGGTTTACTGAGCAAAGCAATGGATATAATAGGAAAAAATATGAATTAAAAAGAATTCATTAAAAATAAAAATGAAAAAAAGTAAAATATAAAAAAAAACATTAAAGATTTTTTAGGTTTTATTATATTTTTAGAAATATATGGACTCATGAAGTTGTATACCTCAATCTTAAAAATCCTTTTATTGTTCCAGTTTTTTAAAAGAGGAAATTGTCAAGATTGCAGTAATTATTAGGGACTATCATTATTATCCAGTACAAAAAAAGTTCTTTCAAGGATTTTGTTGAATAGATTGCTTCCAGTCAAGATAAATGATTAAAAGAGAATCACCTTGGTTTTAGAGAATCAAGATGCAGTAAAGACATGACTTTTGTTCCCAAGAAAATGTAAGAGAAGCTTTAGTAACAAAGAAATGATTTGTGTATTGGCTTTATTGATTTGTCCAAGGCTTTTGATTCAGTTTTAAGGGTAGATCTATGACATTATTTGAAATTAGTTTGCTATCCATCAATAATTTATTCATATTATACATTTTCTATATGCTATAGATGGAAATGTGAGATATTTAAACTAAAAATTGTTGTTAAACAAGGATGTGTATTTGTTCCAACATTGTTTTCAATTTTTATGTCACTATTGGGATCAAATTAAGAAAAGGTTTGAAACTGGAATTTTTAATTTGTAAAAAGAACTTATTCTGAATTTACAATATGCTGATAAGTGTGGTAGAATGTACATAACATTTTGAATGCAACATATAAAGACTTAGATTTATTAATGTTCAACAAACTCAAGTTCTTTATCAGCTTGTGGTAGGAGATAAATCCTCAGGAAACTTTTAGCTTAGATGGTTTTTAACTTGAAAATGTAAGTCAATTTAAATATCTTAATAGTTTTACAAGTAAAAATATGGATTTAAATATTGAGGTATATATAATATAGACTCCAATGTGCTACAGCTGCTTTTAACAAATACAATATTTTCTCTCAGGGAAATCATTACTACAACTAAATTAGCTCTATATAAGAGCTGTTACTACATTTAATTTATTGTACATCTACAAAGAACATTGGATTTTCACCAATCAAGAGAACAATCTGGATTCAAAAGTGGTTTTAGTACAGTAGATCATATCCAGGTATTGAGAGAAGTTATAGAAAGACAAATGAATATGAGTTGCCATTATGTTTTGGATTTGTAGATTATGAAAAGGCATTTGATTCTATAAACAATTCTTCAGTGATTAAAGCATTGGATCATCAAGGTATAGATCCAGGATATTGTCATATTTTAAAGAATATTTATAAAAATGCAACAGCAACAATTAGATTACATAATGATACTGGGAAAGTCAAGATTGAGAAAGATGTAAGACAAGGTGACTCTATATCTCCAAAACTTTTTACAGCAGTATTGCAAGAAATGAAACTAAAGGAGTGAAAGTAAATGGAGATTATTTAAGTTATTTAGATTTTGCAGATGATATAGTTGTTTTTGCAAATAATGCTTCAGAGCTGCAGGAAATGTTGCAGGAGTTATCAGATGAAAGTAGGACTAATGATAAATGTTAAAAAGACTAAAGTAATGTTTAATCGATTTGCTCAAAATATGAAAATAAAGATTGATTATGATGAATTAGAAGTTAACAGTTATAAATACCTTGGTCAGATTATTAATACAGATGGAAGCATAATGGATGAAATTAATCATAGAATTAAACTTGGTTGGAGTGCTTTGATAGAAATAACTTGATACTAAAAGGAAATATGCCTATGTGTTTGAAAGGGAAAGTTTTTAACAAATGAGTTTTACCAGTTCTTACTTATGGATCTGAGACTTGGACACTTAATAGAAGAGCAATACAGAGACTCCAGACCACTCAAAGAAGTATGGAGAGATGCATGTTGGGAGTAACAAGAAGAGATTGAAAACACAATGTACGGGTAAGAGAACAAACAGGTGTTACTGACCTCACTGAAAAAAATTAAAAGATTGAAGTGGAGTTGGGCTGGACATATTGCTAGAAGAGATGATAATAGATGGACAATTTAAATCTTAAACTGGATTCCAAGAGATTGTAAATGACCCAGAAAGAGACCACATGTGAGATGGATTGATGAAATAAGAAAGTGTGCAGGGGTGATGTGGAGAAGAAAAGCTAAAGATCAGAGAAGATGGATTAAACTTGGAGAGACCTTCATCCTGCAGTGGATTGATAATAGTTGATGATGATGATAAAAGTGAGACTTTTACACTCTATTGGCACAATATATAAAGACATCAGAAAAAAGTTTTATTTCATGATGCTCTATAGAATTTTAAAATTACTATGGCAAGATAATAAACCAATTAATATATTCTTCAACTTGCTGGATGTGATATTATATAATCCATTGTTGTAAAATCACACCTTTGTTGGTTTGGACATGTAGAATGAATGAACAATGCAGGACTTCCTAAATGGGTATTTTATGTAGTTTCTATAGGATATACAAACTCCATCTGCATCATAAGAATTATCTCAAAGATATTCTAAAGAAGTGCAATATTCGCTTCCATTGGGAATATATGGCAGAGAATAAAATATATTGTAGAGCTATAATTAGATATGGCATTGAAATATCTTGGAAAGAAAAGTTTTATGCTAAAGAAATTAAAAGACAATATTATAAAATATCAAATAAACAGAAAAATGGACCAACATATTCTATATCTGGAAATATTTATGGTGTACAGTTTGATTTGTATAGTTAACGAAATTCATTTCTAGTGCAGTTTTTTTTTTCTTTGTTTTTTATTATTATCATCATCAAATAGTGTTTTTAGCTTCTTTATAATAAGTTGTTTAGACATAAGCTTTTTATAAAAATTATTGCTAAATATCTTGGAAAACTTGTTATAAAATTTTTATTTTAGAAAAACTGCCTTGATTTCTATTACACTTATGGATAAGTAATAGCTTTTTTATAATTTGTTATTTTAGGTAGGTTTTTCTGTAGAAATTATTGCAAGGTTTTCTTAATTAACTTTGGAATGTCATCATAAAATTTTTAATTTTGATTGTTATTATATTTATAAATAGCGTTAGTGTATATGAGCACAGACTTTTACACCACTCTTCACTCTATCTCATAACACTGATACACTTGAACACATATATGTCGAAAAGATAAATAATCACCAATATATGTATTTCATGCTAAACCAGAAATCATCAGTTGGTCCAGATTATCATCTCTACAAATATATGCAATAAGTGCTCAGATATATATTAAGATAGCCAATCTTCATACTTTAATAGACAGGCTTGAAACCACTCCACACTCCAACTCTTCTACCACCCATCCAATTGAAAATCGGATGATGGAACACTCAAAGGCCACCTGAGACCGAGATTCTCGTCACACCCATGTTGACCTAAAGTCAGTCTGACTCCTCATGTACAGGACATAATCCATAAAAAAATATTCCCAAATCATTTTCTTTTAAATTTTATTCAGACTTTTTTTTTTTCTATTAATTTAATAAAAATTATTTTTTAATATATATATATATATCACTTGATTCAATTCAATAATGATTCAGCTACTTTTTTCCCTCCAGTAAGAGACTGACCCTGATTACTCATTTGCTTTTTTTTTTTTTTAATATATATGGAATTAGGATTGTGCTATGTTTACAGTAACACTAATCCTATCTTTTAATATATATATATATATATATATGTACAGGACCAATGAGATGGGGGAATAAGAGGGACAGCTGCCCTGGACCTTGCAATATTAGAGACCTCAACATTGCAACTCAATATGTTGAACAAAAATATAGGAGAAGGCAAAGCAATGTCATGACTCATAGAATGGTCTTAATTTTACAGTTAAATTCCCAAAAAAAATATTTGAGAAAAACTTTTCCAAGCGGGCATATCACAAGTCAAAAACGTGACAATTTGACGACTCTGTGATGGCAGCGATCGGCAGAATTAATAATCTCCACTCCCTGTCAATCAGTTCTGTGCTAACAGTGTTTTACAATACTAACAATGCTAGAGTGAATCTACCCTATCCAAGTGCTATCTGGATCTGATCTGCTTGTTCATTTCTGTGACTCGTAACTAACTGCTTCTGGAATTTTGTTTTGGCCCTGTGAGCAAAAACTAATTTTTTTTTTCTCTCTCCCTCTCACTGCATTCTTATTTTAAATTTTGAAGGGCCTTTAAAATATTAGTTGCTCTGGGCTTTGCATTTTCTCTGAAAGGACCTATATATGTATAATGTAGTTATCCTTACAACATTTCAATCTAGATTGCATCATGGATTAAATTGTTTTTATTAATATAACTATTGTTTGCTATTAATTTAGCTTTTATAATTAATAAATATATTTTAAGGTTGTTTAATATATTTGTACTATTTTTTTTTTATCTTGTAGTTAATTATATTTAGATCAAAATACTGATTGGTTTATAGAAACCTGTGTGTGTTTTACTAGTCATACTTGGATAACATAATCATTGTCACACATTATAGTAAAAAAGAGTTTTATACTTATTATGATCATCCATTCTTTTTTATTTGCACTTTTTAGTCTCATAATAGTCATCTGATACTTGGACTCATAAATATTTGTAATATGCACTGGGTCGTAGGATACGAATATGTCTTAACTCTCTTTTGGATTTTCAGATATATCTTTCCAGTGAAAACAAACAACATTAAAATTCTGTAATATAACAAAAATAAATTACTAGTACTCGATACTTTGATGAAATCATGATTTAATTGGCATAATCACAATAATTTGGGGCATGTGTCACAAAATTGCCACAAAAGCTAAGTCATGAATAGGTTTAATTATATTTTTTTTAAAAAAAAACACATAGAAAGCTTACTGACATTAATAATGCATAGTATATACTTTAATTATATTATGAAGTACTTGTAGTCTTATTCAACATTTTATTAACTTAAAATTTTTTCATGCTCTTATGTCAATTACAGATAATTAAATTCATATTTAAGATAGATATAGCAAATAATCCTGAAACAAAACTGTAATTTTTATTCTCACAAGATATAGTACTGCCCTATTTAAAATGATACATGTAATTGGCATCATGATTGTTTAAGCTTTTATCAGATTTTAAACCATGAAATTTATTATGTATTTTTGATAATCTGAACTGTTTATAACATCATTCAATTTTGGCATAATGTAAACTGCATCATTTTTAACCATTATCGATCCATTGCAGGATGAAGAGCTTTCAAGTTTAATCCAATTTCTTCAATCTCTAGTCTTTCTTTTCCATAACCCAATAGCAATTTTTTTTTCTCATCCATCTATCTCATATAAGTCTCTCTCTAGGTCTTTTTACAACCTCTTACTTTTTAGTTTGAAACTTCAATTGTCCATCTATTATCATTTCTTCTAGTAATATAACGATCTGTTTTAGTTTTTAATGATTTCAATGATATCAATAATACCTGTTTATTTTTCACTCATATATATTATTTTCAATCTTGGCTTGTTATTCTTGACATACATTTCTCCATACTCCATTGAATATTCTGAAGTCTCTGAATTGCTCTTCTGTTTAGTTTCCAATTCTCAGATCCATAAGAAAGAACTGGCAAAACACATCTATTAAAAATCTTTCTTTTCAAACACATAGACATATATTCTTTTAATGTTAAGTTATTTTCACTAAAAGCACTTTACCCAAGTTTAATTCTATAATTAATTTCATTTTTTATATTTCCATCTATATTAATAGTCTGGTCAACATATTTGTAATTGTTCATTGCTATTCTATTTTGATAAATATTTTTCAGAATATGATAATATTTCAGATCTATATTTTGATAATCCAATACTTTAATCATCATAGAAATACTTATAGAATCAAATGTCTTTTCATAAACTAAAAATCCAAAACATAATGACAATTCCTATTAATTATTTTTTTCTATAACTGTTCTCAATACTTTGATGTGATCCATTATGTAAAACCATTTTTAAATCCAGCTTATTCTTTTGATTGGCTAAAATCCATAATTCACTATATATGAGGTATAATTATTTTGATAAAGATTTTGCATAGATCTGAAAGAAAACTGATAAATCTGTAATTTCTAATAACTTTATCAATTTTCTTAAATATCAATATTACTACTGTATTATTCCATTCATCTGATACATCTTTTATTATTTAGACATTTGGTATATAATTTTTCCCATATTTTTTCATCTGCTCCTTTTAAGATATTAATTCCATCATTTCTTGGAGCTGCACAGATTTAATTGCAAATATCTCTTCATTTAAAATGCTGGGTAATTCAAATGATATAATAACTGTAGGGAGTATTTTGTTTTATTTCTTTTTTCATATAATTCTTTATAAAATATCTTCTACATATTTTGTGATATTTCTCCTATATCTATTATATCTTCCAAGTTGCCCAGAATTTTAAATGAAGAAGTGAGACATGCAATGAAATTTATGAAGAAAGGAAAGGTTCCAGGTAATGATGGAATTATAATTGATACATTAAAAGAAGCAGATGAAGAAATAGAAATCTTTTTATCAAAGTTATATACCAAATGTCTAAATGATAAAGATGTACAAGATGATTGAAAGAATGCAGTATTAATATTAATATTTAAAAAAGATGATAAAGAAGATATTAGAAATCACAGACCTATCAGCCTTTTATCAGTTTTATACAAAATCTTTACCAAGATAATTACAACTCGTCTACAGAGAACATTGGATTTCCACCAACCAAGAGAACAAGCTGGGTTTAAAAGTGGGTTTAGTACAGTAGATCACATCGAGGTATTGAGAAAAGTTATAGAAAAGACAAATGAATATGAGTTGCCATTATGTTTTGAATTTGTAGATTATGAAAAGGCATTTGATTCTATAAACATTTCTTCAGTGATTAAAGCATTGGATCATCAAGGTGTAGATCCAGGATATTGTCATATTTTAAAGAATATTTATAAAAATGCAATAGCAACAATTAGATTACTTAATGATATTAGGAAAGTCAACATTGAGAAGGGTGTAAGTCAGGGTGACTCCATATTTCCAAAACTTTTTACAGCAGTACTGCAAGAAGTATTTTGTGGATTAAAATGGAAAACTAAAGGAGTGAAAGTAAATGGAGATTACTTAAGTCATTTATATTTTGCAGATGATGTAGTTGCTTTTGAAAACAATGCTTTAGATCTGCAAGAAATATTGCAGGAGTTATCAGATCAAAGTAGGATTAAAGATAAATGTTAAAAATACTAAAGTAATGCTTAATGGATTTTCTCAAAATATGAAAATAAAGATTTATTATGATGAGTTAGAAGAAGTTAACATCTACAAATACCTTGGTCAGATTATTAATACAGATGGAAACATAATGGATGAAATTAATCATAGAATTAAACTTGGTTGGAGTGCTTTTGGTAGAAATAACTTTATACTAAAAGGAAATATGCCTATGCGTTTGAAAAGGAAGTTTTTTAATAAATGTGTTTTGCCAGTTCTTACTTATAAATCTGAGACTTGGACATTTAATAGAAGAGCAATACAGAGACTTTAGACCACTCAAAGAGGTATGGAGAGATGCATGTTGGGAGTAACAAGAAGAGATCGGAAATGCAATGTATGGTTAAGAGAACAAACAGGTGTTACTGATCTCATTGAAAAAAATAAAAGACTGAAGTGGAGTTGGGTTGGACATATTGCTAGAAGAGATAATAATAGATGGAAAATTGAAATCTTAAACTGGATTCCAAGAGATTGTAAAAGATCCAGAAAGAGACCACATATGAGATGGATCGATGAAAAAAGAAAATGTGCAGGGGTGATGTGGAGAAGAGAAGCTAAAGATTGGAGAAGATGGATTGAACTTGGAGAGACCTTCATCCTGCAGTGGATTGATAATGGTTGATGATGATGATGATCATTTCGTTTTTTAGTAATTGTTCCATCTTTTCTTGTTGCTGAAATACCTTTCCAATACCAATAAGTTTATATTTTTGAGACTTTTATTTTCTTCTATAACTTTCCTTGTCAATTTACAATTATATTTTTTTATATTATTATTAACTCCTTTTTGTACCTTTTTACAAAACTAGATATTGAATTCTTCTTAATGGAGCATTTTTTAAAAATTTTATATTTCTTCTTGTTTTCATTTATTGTCTTATCTCAATAGAAAATTTACTGTTCTTTTTTTTTTGTAAATTGCATGGTGATTTAATTACTTGTTTAGAAAATAAGTTTATTAAATGATGAAGACAAATCAAGTTAAATAGCCAAAACACCTGTGATATATAATAATAGTCAAATCTACATTTAATATAATCTTTATTTAGTTGAGTTTAAAATCTGATTTATATAATTAACTTATTAAAAAAAGTTATTAGAATGGGTCTACTGCTTAATTTTAGAGCATTTGAGATTCAAAGTGGCAATTAAAGTTCATGTTGTAAGCAGTCAAGTGTACAGTATATATATAAAAAAGATTTAAAGAAAATGTGTATCCCATTATTTTATAAATTATAAACCAACTATGGAATGCTCAAAGACCTTGGTTAATTTATTATTCATACCCATGTTGACAAAGGCATGACATTGACATAATATCTATATGAGTGTGATTACACTATCAAATCCACCAAGGGCTTTGGTTTTAGATGGTTGAATTGCTGGAATGGTGAGATGATTGAAGTCTGTCCATTAAAGTTTAAGGAATTGCTATTAATATATGTTGAGCATTGATTGTATATATGTGTGGGAGATTATGATCTGGCCCAACTGATGATCGGTGCTGGTTCTGCATGAAATTTATAAATTGGGGGTCATTTATCTTTTTTGCATGTGTGTGGTCATGTGTAATAGTTGTTTGCCATGGGGTGGAGGATGAATATAGACCGAAAATATTAAGTTCAAATCTCTCTATTTAACATTATATGTTGCAAATTACTTAGATTATGAGAGAGATAATAAAAATGTTTCATATGAAGAAACAAAAAAAAAATTGAGAACTAGATTAAAACAGTACATATAGAAGAACCTAAGCATTTAAATTTTGAAATGAAGATTTTGGAAAATATGTGATCTTATAAAAAAAGATTAATTAAAGAAAATTGATATATATAAATGAGAAAACTAGTTTTGAATAAAAACTGTTAGGATTCTGGCATAATTATCATAATTAAGGATATTTTATAGAAAAATATAATTTTTTTAAAAAAAATTAATGTAAAAGGATGTAGACACAGGAAAGTAAGTAAGAAGTAAGTTTTTTTTTTAAAAAAATTGTAAATTATGTGATAATATTTTTATTATATTGTTTTGGAAATTCTTTGTAAACATATGTATATATATTGTAATGGTTTTAACTCTATATACTATTACACAAACAATGGTAATTGCTAAAAAATATATACTAAAATGAAAATTTTCATGAATTAATTCAATCTAGGGAAATATGAATACCTAAAAGATGACCACATACATGGTGCAGTAACTACAATTTTTATTTTTTTTGCTAACTACTTTATAATACTCATGGATAATATCCTCTCCACATTTATGATAAGAAAAGTAAAATAGTCCACTTGGAATTCAGATGAGAAATAAATGAGCAAATGAATTATTAATAATACTACTAATTTTAATTAACAAACATAATAAAAATAATATAACAATTCAGATTTATATATTGTAACTATTGACATAGCCATGCCAAAGTTATATTGTGATTATATGTTGGAAAATAGTGTGGGTGTGCTTATGCATGTGTACACATACAAGGTGGAAATAAATGAGTAATGAAATATCCACTTGCAGAAGATAATTATGTGAATAAAGATTTGATTTATTTAGTAAATATGCCCTGATATATTCATTTAATTAATTTTCCCTTTGTTAGAAAACGTTACTTTAAAATTGTTGAGGAAACAGTCCCTAAAATTTACAATAAAGAAAAAAGATTTTGCATGTAATAGTCAATAATATGTTAAAGAGATAAGTATCTATTTTTCTTGTTTGAAGAAGTAGATGAAAAAGAATTAACTATTAAGTTAAAAATTGTATAAAGCATGTCAATTTTAATTATTTTGATTTATTAAAAGGTATGAAAATATTCATTATATTTGGATATTCTTTTAATATAGAGCACTAGACTGAAGCAAGTAGCACATCAACTTTTATCTTCAGTACATTGTCCAGTTTTTTCCCCTCAACTATTAGAAGGAAAAGAAACAATCTTGCAGATAAATTGCCAAGAAAGCTTTTTGTTTCAAGTGAAATATAATACTAATACTATGTGGAACTTCGCTTTCAAGACACAATGATAAAATAGTCTAAAGGAAAGAAATGTTATGTTTTATATTATTTTTGAATATTCAAGACAAAAGAATATAGAATGATAAATTGAAATTTAAGATTGTCAAATAGGACAGTATATTTTGTTCATGAATGAAACTATTTTATTGAAAGTTATATTAAAACAAATAATTTATTTTTCATATACATATGTGAGAAGTTATAATTAAAAAATGCTTTAGACTGGCTTATATATATAAAAAGTTAAGTAAAGAAAAGGTGGGAACCACCTTTTCTTGTAAAATCTGTTGTGTGTTGCGATTTGAGAGCCCTTCGTACAGCTATCATTACATCTGATTGGCTGTCATACAAGCATTCAAAAGTGCATGTGAGAGGTTTCAGCCTTTCAAATTAATAAATAGAGTTATAAAAGATTTGAACTTTTGTTCTGATATCCAACTTGAGAAGTATTCAAGAGGGAATTTGTAAACAATACTCTATTGATTTATTTGTTTTTCTACTAATAAATTATTTTAAAATGTCTGATGGTTATTTTATGCATATACTAATGCCAGTATACTTTATAGAACATTGTCATAATATTTTTTGTTTTATATTACATATGCTAATAAATATACATTAGTGCCACACACATTACTCACAGAAAGGAACACTCCATATCTCTGAGAATATGCTTCTCGATGTGAAGTTTGGAATATATTGTTGCAGCAAATTATTAATACCTTTACTATGGTGATTTATATATATCAAATCCAAATACTATTCAGTTTTACTGCTATATAATTATTGATTATTTATTTAACAGATTACTGTAAAATTATCATTTGGCTTATCATTTTGCTTATTTGCAGCAGCAGGTTTTGCTCTGTGCATAGTTACTATTACATAAATTGGCATCCCAATGTGGGGCTCAAAGATCCTATTCTGATAAAAAAGATTGAAAGAGGAATATGTGTGATATATATGTATGTACAAAATAAAAGGAATTTTTTATTGAAAAATACAGAAATTAAAAGTCATATTAAAGTTGAATGAGTGAAGAGTTGGATAATGTGTCGGGATAGAGAAGAATGTGCAATTCATAAAAAAATAAATAAATAATGAATTGAAAATTGTTAAGTATCTATATAAAGATATTAATTTTTACATGTTTGAAAAAGAAAAACTGAACAACAAATAATTATGGATTCACCTAATATCATAGAAGTACAACAAATTTGAGGCTGAGTTAATGATTGAAGAGGAAAAGTTGACTGTTTCAATGCCAGAAGAGAAAAAAATGACTATCAATGGCAGAAGAGGAAAGATAGATTGTGCCAACACCAGAAGAGCAACAGCCACATTCATATTGGAAATGTTGCTAGAAGCAATAGAAGAAGAAAATGATAGAAAAGATAAGAAATGTATATACAAATCAAAGAAGAAGTGAGAAAAGATCAAGAAGAAATTAGAAAAAATGTAAGACAAAATGCTAGCAGCAATAAACCAAAATAAAGAAAATATGGATCTAAACCAAAAATAAATGCTAATCAAAGAAATATGTAATGAAATAAGCATATGATCAAATCAAAGAAGAAATGAAAGAAAAATTTCAGGATGTAGAAGATAATCACTCCGAAGCAGGAGATAACAAAGCAAATAAATGAACAAGTCCAGGAAAAGATCGAGTCTATAGGGGAAACATTGTACTTGGATATTCAAGATGGTACAGAATGTCAATAATATCTATCAAGGACAAGTTTAAGAAACAGTTTTAAGCATGGGTGAGAGATTACAAAGGCTGAAAATGAATGATGAAGAAAAGACAGGTACTTCAAATGAAGGAACTGTACATTGAAAGAAGTGGTGGTCACTATGAAAGATATTAAAACAGATTATAGTAAATTAAAGGAGAGTTTAGAAAGTTTGAGGAGATTATAAAAAATACAAAGAAGAGCATAAAAGTAATAATATGAATATGATTGCTAAAGAAACTCAGGAGGATAGAATAGTTAAAGGCCCAGAATGACTTTGTGAAAATATTAAATGTATAAATCAATTTCTCAAAATCCAAAAATTTAGAGGCAGTGATCTCCAAACTTTCTGATCACTTACCCCTAAGATGAAAATAATTATGTTGTAGCCCCTATAATATATATATATATATCATCATCATCATCATCAACCATTATCAATCCACTGCAGGATGAAGGTCTCTCCAAGTTCAATCTATCTTTTCCTATCTTTAGCTTCTCTTCTCCACATCACCCCTGCACACTTTCTTATTTCATCCACCCATCTAACATGTGGTCTCTTTCTGGGTCTTTTACAATCTCTTGGAATCCAGTTTAAAATTTCAATTGTCCATCTGTTATCATCTCTTCTAACAATATGTCCAGCCCAACTCCACTTCAGTCTTTTAATTTTTTCAATGATATCAGTAACACCTGTTTGTTCTCTTACCCATATACATTGCGTTTTCGATCCCTTCTTGCTATTCCCAACATGCATCTCTCCATACTTCTTTGAGTGGTTTGAAGTCTCTGTATTGCTCTTCTATTAAGTGTCCAAGTCTCGGATACATAAGTAAGAACTGGAAAAACACATTGATTAAAAATCTTTCTTTTCAAACACATAGGCATATTTCCTTTTAGTATCAAGTTATTTCTACCAAAAGCACTCCAACCAAGTTTAATTCTATGATTAATTTCATCCATTATATTTCCATCTGTATTAATAATCTGTCCAAAATATTTGTAACTGTTAACTTCTTCTAACTCATCATAAACAATTTTTATTTGCATATTTTGAGAAAATCTATTAAACATTACTTTAGTCTTTTTAACATTTATCTTTAGTCATACTTTCCTGCTTTCACCTGATAACTCCTGCAACATTTCCTGTAGCTCTAAAGCATTATTTGCAAAAACAACTACATCATCTGCAAAATCTAAATGATTTAAATAATCTCCATTTACTTTCACTCCTTTAGCTTCCCATTTTAATCCACAAAATACTTCTTGCAGCACTGCTGTAAAAAGTTTTGGAGATATGGAGTCACCCTGTCTTACACCCTTTTCAATGTTGATTTTCCTACTATCATTATGTAATCTAATTGTTGCTGTTACATTTTTATAAATATTCTTCAAAATATGACACTATCCTGGATCTACAGCTTGATGATCCAATGCTTTAATCACTGAAGAAATGTTTATAGAATCAAATGCCTTTTCATATTCTACAAATCCTAAGCATAATGGCAATTCATATTCATTTGTTCTATAATTTCTCTTAATACCTGGATATGATCTACTGTATTAAAACCACTTTTAAATCCAGCTTGTTCTCTTGGTTGGTGGAAATCCAGTGTTTTTGTAGACGAGTTGTAATTATCTTAGTAAAAATTTTGTATAAAACTGATAAAAGACTGATAGGTCTGTAATTTCTAATGTCTTCTTTATCACCTTTTTTAAATATTAATATTAATACGGCATTTTTCCAATCATCTGATACAATATATATATATGTGTGTGTGTAGTCAAAAATCAAATTATTATTTATTTATTTTAAACAATATACATACATTTAAATTGAATTACAAATTTTCGTTTTGAACTAGAATTTAATGTGAGCAATGTGATTGTATTTGTTTAGTAAAATCAGAAAAATCTGGGTTGATACCCATGTAATTTGAAGATCTGACTCTAACTCTAATTTATTTCTGCTTAATTGTTGTCATTGCAGAAAATGCTACTTCCCACAGGTATGTAGAACCAAATGGTAAGATTGCATTTGTTGCTGTGCTTACTAAATCTGGATATTCAGTTTTCAATTCCATCCACCAATTACAAAGTTATTTTTCTTTGAATTCGGATTGTAATGTTCTTTGTCTCATGTCAATTAACTGTTCTTGAGTTGTAATCGAAAGATGATATATTTTTACATTTTCAGCAAATGACTTCATGAACCATTGGAACTGTTTTAATACTAGGAAGATCTGTAAATTGTTACAAAATCCTGTCTCCAAATTTTTTAAATGTGTAGATATAAGACTTAATTTGTTCCACATTTGCTTCATTGTCAGAAGCAAAATCACACAATGATGGAAACATTTCTAAAAATCCCTTTTCTAAATTCTCACTCCTCATTATGATTTTTTTTCAAATGCAGTTATTAAAATGTCATCTTTTTCTTTAAGAGACAAATTAAGCATGTTTATTTTTTCAAAAATATTAATTAAGTAACATATTGTCACCAGCCACTTATCATCACTGAAAAAGCAGGCAAACTTTGTTTGAACTCATATCTTTATCCAAAAGAAAAATGTGTAATTTACCTTCAGTTCAACAACTCTTTAGCACTTTCCCTTGAGATAACCAATGAACTTCTGTATAGTACATGAGATTTTCATGGTATTGCCTATTTTATTGCATATTATTGAAAACATTCAACTATTCAAGGGTCTTTGTTTTTACAAAATTAACTATGCTGATAACATCTTGCCACACCTTATATATTTCTGGCTCTAATTTCTTTGCTGTAATAACTTGCTGATGGATATTAGTGTACTAATTTCATGTGGGATGCTATTTCAATTACCTTAGCTTTGAATTCTTTTTTTCTTCCAGTTAAAACAGCTGCTCTGTCACTAGTTACAATTACACAGTTTTTCCATAAAATGTTATTTGTAACAAAGCAATTATTTACTGCTGAACATCTTTCTTTAAGTGGCTCACAAAAAAGTAGTTCTTTATACAATTCATTATTAAAAAAATATCTAATAAATACTATAAATTGAGCAAAATTGGTAACATCTGTATTTTCATCCAGTTGTATAAAAAAATTTTCACATTGAATAATTTGTTTTAATAATTGTTCTATCAACAATAATTTCTATATGCCTAGAAACAGTATTTATTGATAAGGAAAGGGAATATATTTTGGTTTCTCAGCATATTCTTTCCCATAAATTATTTGTACCATTTTTATTGCAGCAGGAAGAACAAGTGTTTTGCCAATGGTATGTGGCTTTTTATCTTTTGCTTTATTAAGAAAGAAACCTCAAAAGAGGCTTCCAAACATTTGTCATTAAGAGTAACAATTTTTTTTTAATTACTAGCTTGAGTACTGCATGTTTTTAAACGTTCAAAAAATTGCAATGGTTTGTGTTTATGTTCGGAATGCTTAGTTTTTAAATGCCTTATTAACATTGATGGTTTCATACAAGCATTAGATAGCATCTCATGACATACTACACATATAGGATAGGATTCATTGCTGACTGCTTTTGATATAAACCCAAATTTTAAGTAGTCTGCTTGATAATTTCAAACTTTCTGATACAATTTTTTTGTACACATCATATCGTTAATATTTTTATCTCTTGGCTTGATTGCTAATGAACTTGAACAATTATCAGTATCAACACTATTACTTTCTTGTTAGAAATAGAAGCATTATCAGAATAATCTTCAACCCTTGGTTTCTTTGCAGACAATTTTTTTAACTATTTATCCATTTTATGAGGGATTTAAAATCAATAGCATTTAAATGTCAAATAATCACAGATATTATAATACACATTGCTATCTGTACAAGTTCTGTACAGTTCATAAAATTCTCTTGATAATGATACACGATCTATCAGGCACTTGCACAATGATGTACTGAGCATCCAGGATGTAAACAGTTGCCAAATATAAAATTCATTTGACCACCAGAAATCAATTCTGAATCCTACTAGATTTAAATTCGTTATTTCCTGCTAAAAACTAATAAAAATGCATTTTCCCATTAAATAAAATAATGATTACATTTTGAAATAAGGTGGCATTTCATAGTACATTGATGTACCCCAAGTAGCCCACCTTGAAAACCACTTATCTGGAGAGTCTAGAAAGTTATTTTGAGATGAATTCATTGATTAAAAAAGAACAAGTGGCCATCATGTATAACCACTTAAATAGACTGACTAAAGAGTGGTGGAATTAGCTATAAAGCAAACCAATTACTTATCCTGAGGATAAGAAACAAATCTTAAGCAATTTTTGGTCAAAAGAAAGACAGGCCATAAATACCAAATTATGCAATAGAAATTTTGTATAAAAGGGGCAAAACATATACACATTTTTTCAGAAGATAAGCTGCCAAATTATGAATATTGTGGAATCACTGAAAGTCAGATTTTTCATAAGGCATAATTTACCATTCCAAATTGAACAGATGGTTATCAGTACAGATAAGAAGACCATTGAAGTGGTGGAGGAGTTCCTGAATGCTTAAGATATAAGTTATCATAAAGTGAAGAAAGTAAGTTTACTATGGTAGGCTAACCATCAATTAGAAAAGTGTTATAGCTATTAGTAGTATGATTGTTGATCATAATCAAAGATATTGACCTTATAAATGGTGGAATAGAAAAAGAAGGAACACATCTAACAATAATAGAACTAGAGTGATATATTATTCTAATACACAATCTGGTCTGTGAAGGGAGTGTTCTACTAAGCAAGCACTACTCTCATTGCCTGTTCTGAATCCAAGTGAGATACTAAATATGGAATGCAACAACACCCAGATAGAAAAGAGAGTGGAATCCACATCAGCAGATGGCAGCTCACAATGACCCAAAAGATGAAAAAACAAGTATAACATAGAAGTTTATCAATTCCATCTCTACTTCAGGCATATTTTGAAAGATGCAAGAGTTGATGCTAAAGAAATGCAAAGGATGTCCCATTCCCTGTCAACCTTGGATCTGTCATGAATAAAGGAAAGTACAATGATTTTGTAAAAATAAAAATGTCAAACCTGAATATGTTGATCCCAAAAATGGCTTGAACAGATAATTAGTAATATGTCAAGAAAATAATTGCACATAAATTAACTGATCATTGTTATTATGAAGAGAAATGGGATGTTTAACAGACCCATTGTCTTTTTTTATGGAAGGGAATGTGTAACCATTGTCATAGCCATGCCAAAATTACATTGTGATATTTTGGAAAATAATGTGTGTGCTTAGTTACATATATACTGTAACTGTCAGAATTGCACAACCAACATGCAAAACACCCTAGGGCAATCCAAATGTGCTTTCCACATTCTGACAACACAGAAGACCAATTTTTTTCTTTTACAAACCACAAGGTAGAGAGAAAACAGGAAACTTAACTATTTTACCTTAGTTATTGATTGCAAATAATGATTACAAACTGCCAAAAATAATGAGACAAACAGTTTATTAAGTGCATACAACATTAATACCCATACTGACACAAGTTTAGTCACTAGATTTATAAATTAACTAAATCTTTGCAAATTTTATTAAATTAATTTACTTTTAATTATGCACAGATATAGTTATACAGTGGTATAAAGGTTTAAAATAATTGATACTGTTTTAGAATGCCATTAACATGTTTGAATGTATTCCAATCTACTGCAAAAACACTAACTGCTCTCTACTATCCTCACCACTGTTTTAATGCTAACTGATATAAGCTTAAAAATTAAGACTGATCTTACTAATTGACTGTTGTGATCAATTACAGGTTATGATAGTATGCAATAGGGAATAAAATAATTGCAAAATGCAGGAAGCCACATCTGTACTACAATAGTTATATAAGCATGCATACATGGATAAATTATATGTTTATGGTAGGAATTAAACTTCTACAGTATAATAGCATACAGTGATCAGCAGTCATATATGTATCACTATACAACATGTATCAAAGTCGAATGGATGGTATATACTAGTAATTGATAATCTATCATACATCCTTGTTTAAATAAAATAAGATAATGATTGTAAATGATCAGCAAATGCATGTGATGTTACAATCATCTAATACTAATGTGTTACATAAGAATGAGGATCAGATGTAATTCTTTACTGAATTAACAGATACCAGCCATACATTTTCATTAATAATAGTAATTCAAATACAAGACTAGTTAACTAAAACTGACTTCTATTAAACAGAACCCCAATCTAGCTTGTCTATGCAGCATGATTGAACTCCATTTGTAATTTAATAAATTTACTGCTTTAACTTATTAACAAAGTGGAAATAATGATTTAACTAATGTATACCTTTTAATAGCATGGCAAGAAACTACGATTACCAGCTCATTGCTTTTATAAACTAATTTATTATAATTAACACCGACTAAAATGTGGCATAATATTCTACAATCTTATCATACTTGCTTATAAACAGTTTAATTACATAATTATTCATTTGCATATTTCAATAGGACAGATATAATTAACTAAGTATTAGTCTAAAACATGTTTATTCTTTCACCTTAACAGTTCATGTTCAGTCTTTAGGTATTTTCAGAGTTGATTCTTAAAACCATAGCAATGGTAAATGAAGGTTTAAATCACTAATTCACATTCATTTTGGATGCATAGATATTAATTAGGTCTTGATTTGGTGGCTAGTTCTTTCTGTAGCACTATATTAGCTTTTTCCTTTTCTAAGGTGGATATATAGTGGACATTTTCAGATGGTTTCTTCTGTTGACATCTTGTTTGACATGACTGATTTTTGGCCTTCCCTCTGCCAGCTTGACAAAACAAAACAGATAATGTCTTCTTTACTCTTTGCATGCTAGACTTACTGGAACTAGCAGATAAAAATTAATTAAAGCAGAATAATAATACTGGCAGAATAATAATCACTAGCAGAATCAAGATATAATAATCATAATGAATGCAGAATGATGGCAAACTTTCAAGATTTAAGATAGAATCTTAATAACGATTGCAGAATCTTAATAAGATAGAATTATAATAACGAATGCAGAATAATGATGGCAAGATTTAAGATAGAATAATAATGTATGTAATTTCCAGCACTATATGATTTGAAGTTATCTGTAAAATTCAGATCCATCTTTTGTTTGGATCCTTGATCTATTGGGTATAGATAACTTCATTACTTTCACTGAGGTCCAACTTTATTTATCCAATACCCTATTTGCAAGCTCATAGTTTTGAGTGGACATAACATCCTTTTTAATTAAAGTCTTTATCCTAAAATTTAATTTAGCAATCTGTTTACAGCCATTTTAATTACTTTTTCTAAAGTGTCATTTTCACATTTTTTTTTTATTGTTGAAAGAAAATCATTTTTTTAGACTACTTTTAAGTTAAATTTAGAATCAATTATCTTTTTAAATTTTAGAAAATATTTTGCATTTAATACAAAATAACTATATAATTAATTATACCATATATCTTTATCTGTGCATTTACAATACAGATTTAATTTTTATGTATTAAATTTATTAAACTTTTGAACTTAAACTTTGTTCTGATTTTTTTTATATTCAAGATGAAGAATATATATATGTGCATATATATAACTTCATATCTCCAAAGTTTACAAAGAAAAAAAAAACAATAAAAAAATTGATTTTACTTGGTTAGTACAATATAATACACATATTTAAAAATTAATTACACAAAATTATATAATTATAAAATTTTCATCTGTGCACTTCCGATTCTTTCAACTTTAATGTTTCTGGTTGAGTACCATTTAAATCAAGATTAGTAATATTTTCTCAACTAACTTATTTTATACAGTGGTTCTTTCAATCGTTCTATCAACCTGACTTGATAGCATTTTATTAATTCGCTTAAACCCCTGTCTACTATTCTACACAGTCTTCTAAAGTCTTTTCATAGTCTTGTCAAATCTGTGATCCAAACCTATTTTTACTTCCACACATTCTTCCTCCATCTCTCTCATGGACTTACTATTTCTTTCCATCTCCTGTTTCTGTATACTATGTAACTTCTTTTCTATATTTCCTATTCTACCCTTTGTCTTATCATGAACTCTTTTTTTTATTCCTACAGTTTTATTTAGCACTTTTAATTGATTTTGCCATACCTCTTATCTGTATTACTTCTTCCACTATGTCTATTCTAATACTCTATTTCTGGCTAACTATAATTTACCTTCAGTTTTTATCTCTTTCTTATTTCTTATAACCAGTTAACTTTTGGGATCTTTTATTCTATCCATCTCATACTCTTTTTTTAACTTCACTAGCGGTTTTTTTAACCTCATTAACAAATTTTACATTCTCTACTTTTATTATTATTTCAACACTAACAACTTCTTTTACCATTTCTGTTCTTACACTCTCTAATCATCTCTATTCTCTAATCTCATTAACATTCTCTTTCCCTTCTTTTACTTCTTGATCCACTTCACTATTTTTACTTAGCCTTTTCTCCCATTTCTTTTGCATTTGAGATGCCCCATCTTTCATCTCTTGCCTTGTTTCTTCTATATTTTTCTTTAGATCCTGTTGTTCTTTTATCATTTCTATGATTTGAAGTTGACTTTCTTTCATCTCTAGTTTATTTTGAGTGAACATTTCCATCATCAGCTTTATCATCATCTGCATATCTGTTGTTTTATTTGTTTTTTCAACCACTTGAGGATTTTTTGAAAGAAATAGGGCTATCTTTCTCAATTCTTAAATCGTAACTCTGTTCTTCTGATTCCATATTCTAATGAAAAGATTCACACAAAAATATAAACTTCTCTGTTTTCTAAACTTTGCTCAAACTTCTGCTCTGTAAAACTTTATTAACTATAAACTTTATTAACTATTAATTCTTTATTCTTATTAAATATCTGCCTATTCTGTCTTATTTTAGCTGAACATATTCCTAACTCCCATCAAAGTCCTTTTTTTTGCCATTGTATTATGTTCTCTCTTCAACTTTCTAAAGTCCACTGTTTATTTTGTTGCAGCTGAAACAATTTTATAAAATGAAAATCATTCTTATTATACCACATATGTATTGTAACGGACAGTAAATATGCCTGGATACAATCCTGTCTACATGCCAGACATAACGGATGAGAAAAGCTGTGGATTGTGATGCTATGCAGATGTAGCAGTCTGGAGACTATGGCTCAATGTGCCCTGATTCGGGTCTTCGGGTAAGGTGCTGGTAATGAAAACTTGATGAAATGCCTACCCAATGATTGCACATGGTTTTAATTGACTAGCTCTATACCTATTTAATAATATAAGATGCAATTTAGGTTAGTTTATCTACTTTTCACTCCTTTCTGATTCCGTTATGCCCTAATATTCGAGTCCAGGGAGAGTATTGCTTTGACTCCCTTAGCAGGTATGAACAGATATTCAAAGCAACTTCCATATCTCTATATAGGTTACAACTAGCATTTAAAATATTTGATTTACTATAAAACTATTATATGACAATGAAATAGGTGTGTGCATGCATAATTGTTTGTTAACTGTTGAATGTCAGGACATAAACCAGAATAATATAAACTCTTTAACATTTATTGACAATGATAAATGAAATTAAAATAAAGTATTATAACAATGTAATAAATACATGTGTCACACATAAATTTCTACCATTCTGTTAGCTAATAATTCTCTAGATTTATACCCTTTTACTTTATGGTAGAAATCCATCTATAATGCTCATTATTTACAAATCATAAACTGTACAAGAAAAATAAACATTAATGATTTAAAATGATTGTGATGCTGACTAGCCAAATTAAACTATTGATTTCCGCAAAGCAAGTCCCCCCCAATCTAAGTTTAAATATATATATTATAGGTATAGGAATTTACACTAGTTGATTAGTCAATCACACTGAAAAATATATAATGATGGTTAATCAACAATATAAAACATAAGATTATATCTGTAGGTTACCAAGTGTTGTGTTCTAATCTGTAAAAATAAATGGGAATCTTACCTTAACATATACATAGATAACCTAATGTGAAGCAGGTGGGAAACTGAGCTAACCTAGATTTTATTTACAATAAAAAAAAATAACTAAGTTAATCATTCCCCTTTTTCTTCTCTGCTAACTCTGAAAAATGAAATTTCTAGCAGCATAGACTGTGAAGTGCCCCATCAGGTATGAAAATATAACACAGATAAAAGAAAAATCAAACAAAAAATTATATATTAATTTCTTGGATCAAAATAATAGATGGAACATAGTTCATAAAATCATCCTAGTAGTAGTAGTAGTTGATGGTTTAGGCATATTACTTTCCAACAGCAGTTTAGCTCAGCAAATCATTTTCTTTGGCAAGGATAGATCATGCAGTGGTGTTTCCTGGCGCCGTTGTTTAGTAAACCCATCGATCCTTAGTTCATTCACCTTTAAATATTCCTGTGCATGCTTATTTTGCACCTTAGGCATCTTCTTATGTATTACAATAAAGTAGAATAAAAATAGAGGTCTTATGCAAACATGTTAGGGAAGGATGCAATCTCACAATAGCATGTATTCCTTTACCCCATCTTCATCTTAAACTACCATTAAATAATTATTTACAATCATAAATTATGTTAGAAATATAGAAGAAATTTTACATATATATATATATTAAAAGTTATTTCATTTTTGCTTTCTATTATTAGCAGAATTAATTTTTGTTTTATTTTTAAAGATTTAAAATGTTAAAATTCTTTCATTCATGATCAGAACATGATTTAATTACCCCAAAAATCTATAAATTGTTCTTTTCATTTCTCACTTTCTGCTAAATTTGACGAAATTTAAGATACAATTTTCGATTTTAAAAACTTCTATAATTTAACTAAAAAAACAACAACTCCATTTTGGCGTTTGAAATTTTAATTTAATTGTAGCTGAAGTATTGTTGATAAGAAGAATGATTTTAAAAAGGTTTCTGTTTTTATGCAGTCCGTGCTTATGTCTCACGACATGCTCAGATCTTCATTTGCTGTTGGACTGACATGTCTGACTATTGTTTAAATACACTTCATTGATAAAAAATAAAATAATAAAATCATAGTTTTATTTTCGTACTCTGTTTCTATGGCTACCAAACTTGACCTCAGGTTATCTCTCAGTCACTTGACTACAAATTACATTACACTATTGTTCAATTTAGATTTAAAAACAATCCATTAATGTTTACTTTCAATAACAATTTATTTGCTTTCTATTTAGGTCTAATAGTATATACAAATACAATATTATTTACTGTAATATTGGTTGTACTAAATGATTTGTTACAAAATAATAATTTATTGTGACTTCCCTAATTAACTGTGAATGTAAATAAATAAATATGTATTGTACATGTATATACATGTTAATAATAAATAAATCTCCCCATTATTAGTGCAAGTTTCAAATGAATTTGATTCAATAAGTGGGCTACTTTTGGCGGGAATAATTGCATTGTATGCTACATACAGTATCGTATGTATATGTTATTCTCATTATTGGCAATAACTTGTTACAAACAAACTTTTTTCTATTTTCTAAATATACTTTTGCAATTAACAACATTTTACTTTTATTAATTTAAAAAATAAACTACTTCAAAAAATTCTCTCCCTTCTATATCTGTCAAATTCGTTTTAAGAAAACAAACTAAACTTATTCTATTTAAACTTTTTTTTCTTTTCATCATTAAAATCTATATTTCTCTCAGGAATACATGATTAATTCATTTATAATACAACTATCTTACAAAAATATACTATTTATAACAGAGATACCTTGTTCATATACTTGAGCCTTGCATTGGTGCACCAGGTTATTAAAAAAAATGTATTCAGGTCAGGGAGAAAACAAGTGACATCTATTTACCTAAGTTGTTGATTGCAAATAAAGATTACAAACTGCCAAAAATAATGAACAACAGTATTTATTCATTTATATACAACACAAAACATACACTTCCATGATTTTAGTTGATTAATTTATAAATTCACTTATGATAAATAAACCTTTCCAAATTTTATTAAATTAATTTAATTCTAATTATGCACAAATATATTATACAATGGTATAAAGGTTTAAAATAATTGATACTGATATGTCCACCAGTTATAATATCCATTGATAAATGATCTATGCAGGGGGCTAACCTTACCTTGCCTCTATAGGTACACAATATTCATAACCCAATAAGAATAACGCCAGTAGAATTAGTAAGTGCAATTTTAATTACAATACATGTACAAAAAGAAGTATTAACTATATATTAAATATAATTACACAAACCCATTAATATAATTATATGTTTACGCCATAAAGCCTGAAGGCATACAAAAACTATAATAAAGATCGGTATGACCTGCTTTACAGTCCCTATGCTGATGCTTGGACATTCTGGATGTCAACGATCCGCTCTGAAGATATCGTGCTACATAAAGCGACATTCAGCACCTTTTAAAAGTCCATCTGCAGTGGTAGAGCTTCAAATTGCTAGTGTTCCAAATTCTTTACCCTGCACTCATTTTCCCTTGTTCTGATTCCCTGGATTTGATTGGTCACATCTTGTCCATCCTGGTCAGATCAATCACTCTCAGTTCACATGCAGTAGAGATTTAGACTTAAGTCTTAGTTTGATTAATTATCTTTGCAGCCTGAATACTTTTTAATTACACACCTTGTTTATCTGCAAAGTTCCTTCATCAACTAAACTTCTCATCTAAAGGGATTTGCTTTCGTACTGTTTTAAAATACAACTATTAAAGTTCACTTTTCCTTTTATTTAATTAACGAAGTATTTTTTATCCTTCACATATATATAACTTACATATGTATGTGCAATAAATTATACACATACATATGTTTGAATATTACATTCACATTTACAACATTTATTATTACTATTTTGCGGGTATGGGTGTTTTAATTATACACATAACAATACTTCCCTCAAGTTTGAAGATTATTTATTAGTCCTCTAACTTAGAATATAATCATTTAAATATTTAGAGGTCTTTATTTTCCTTTTTAGTCACTGCTGTGACTTATTTTTCATTTGTAATGGTGACTTCTCTTTAGACCAAGTATTTAATTGAAGATCAGTTTCTTGGGTGGTGCAAATTTCCAGTTATCATTATTTAGTGTCTCATTGGTTTCTGCTGTGTCTAGATTTGGAATCCAGTTGTTATTTTAGTTTCTCCATAGCTGGTTTACATGTTTTTTTTATTATCTTCCCATTGTCTGTGTGAACTATCATGACTTGTTCTGACAGATGGCAAATAACTTCTGGTAGCCATCGATTTCTTAGTGTGTCCATTACCCATCCTCACTCTTGCGGCTGGAATTTGCATGAACAACTCTGTTTGTTTGTCATGTTGTTTTGTTGGCACTATTTTTGCAAGTTTTGTTCACAGTTTTCTGCCTAAATATATTTCCACCTGTGATTTTCCCAATTTAGCCACTGGGATAGAATGCTGGTGGAGAAGAACAGTCAACATAGCTTCGTGAATTTTCATTTCCCCCATTTTTTTATAGCTGACTTGAGGCTTTGCACTGCTCTCTCAGCCTCATTTGATTGGGGGTGGTATGGTCGGGTGAGTAGATGTTTTATTCCCCATTCTTGCATTGCCTCTATAAACTTTTTGGATGTGAAACCTGTTTTATTATCTGAGACTAAAGTTTCTGGGAACCCATGATGAGCAAAAATCTCATCCAGAGTGTCAACTGTTATTTCTGTGCTGGTATTTTTCACCATTTTATAGTCATCCCACCTGAATAAGAGTCAGCTACAACTAGAAATAAATGGCCTTCAAATGGACCACAGTGTTCTATATGAATTTGTTGCCATGGGTTATCTGCTTTTGGCTGTGTTTAAAAAGTCAATGGGGGTGCCTTAGGGCACTGCTGGCATTTCTCACATTTCTTTATATATCTTTCTATGTCACCATTGATGTTTGGCCACCATATAATGATACGGGCTAGGGCTTTTGCCCTCACAATGCCCGGGTGTCCTTCATGCAGCAAGTTTAGTATTTGTTGTCTCCCAACCATAGGTTTCAGCACTTGATCGCCCCTCAGAATGCAGCCATTACATACTGATAGCTGTTCATGGGCATTCCATAATTGTCTGTGGAGAAAGCTTGGATATTTGTTCAGCCATTTTCCTCTGGTCTTATTTATTATCCAATGATAGCCATCATCTTCTTCTGTCCATCAAGCTACAATTTTGCTATTTAAGTTTTGCTTCTGAAGTATATCTATATAATTTATTTCTCTTTCTAATACTGGTGCTTTACAAAGATTGTGCATGTGTGATAATGTGTCTGCATGCCCAATTTGTTTTCCCTTTTGTATTCCAGACTGTAATCATAGCCCATGTGAAATTAAGGGCTTAAGTGATCAGGTGCATGCTTATTTCTGAATATTCCCAGCAGGGGTTTGTGGTCAGTTATAATAGTAAATTTCCTCCCATATAGATATTGGTGGAATTTTTTCACTCCAAACAAAATTGTGAGGGCTTCCTTGTCCAACTGGCTATAGTTTTTTCTGCCTTGGACAATGTGCGTGAAGCATATGCTATGGGTCACTCTTCCGACTGGGCTGGGTGACTTAGTACTGCCCCGACCCCAAATTCAGATGCGTTGGTGGTCAACATAATTTCCAGATCACTGTCATAATGTACTAATAATTTCTCTGAAAGTCAGCAGCACTTTAGTGCAAATAAATGTGGCTTCTTTGTGTTTGGCCCATTTTCATTTCTGGTTTTTACTCAGCAGATTGTATAAAGGAGTGGCCACATAGGCTTTTCCTTTTAAAAAGGTTCAAATTCACCAAACCCAGGAAAGCTTGTAGTGGCTTCATGTTTGTGGGTCTTGGTGCTTCTGTTACTGATTTAGCCTTTCCAGGGGAAGGGGATGTGTCACTTCTTAATATAAGGTGGCTCAGAAATTTAATTTCCTTATTTTTTCAAATGCATTTTTGAGTATTCAGCTTTGTGCCAAATTCATTTAGCCATTCATATATCTTATGTACTCAGCTTCTAAATTCTTTGTCTGTAGTTGCTGTTAGGAGAATTTCATCAAATTATAGTATGATGCTGTCCAATCCATTGAGGAGGGTTTCAATTTCCAATTGAAATATGCTAGGGCCAACGTTATTCCAAATGGTAGTCTTTTCATTTGTATAGCCCAACATGCGTAGTAATTGTCAGTATCCTAGACACTTCCTTGGTAACTGGTATTTGATGGAATGCAGTGTTAAGGTTTAACTTCGCAAAGAAATTAGATTTTTGCAATGAAGCAATCACTTCTCTAGAATTTGGTACAGGGTATGGGCTATAATCCCCACACGAGGGTATCTGACCATTAGATTTAGTTAAGATGACTACTGGGGTAGCTCAATCTGACTTTTCAGTGGGTTTTAATACCCCTTTCTTGACAAGGTCATAAATTTCTTTTTCTACCTTTACCTTCTGGGCAAACGGTACCTTTCTAAGTTTACAAATTATGGGTAGCACTGATGTGCTCATTTATAATGATACTGATGCCATTTTAATAATTCCTAGCTCCCCTTCAAATAAATTTGAACATTTATTTTCCATTTCTTTTTCCAACTCAATTTTTTGTATGAATGTCAGTCTAATCCCTAAATTGTTAAACCACTCATGGCTGATTAATAAGTTTATCACAGCATATACTATGTATAGTGGTAAATTGCCCATTTTACCCTTGACTCTGTTTACTGGAGCTTTAACCACACCCTTTATTTCAATAGCATTGCCATTTACATCTAATGCTTTCATGTCAGTTTTTACTATTGTAGGTTTTTGCTTACAATTTTCTGGAACAGTCCGCCAATTGTATAGTGAAATCAGGGTTATATCATTCCCACTGTCCACTTCAATGTCTATAGGCTGATCATATATTTTAATTTTTATAATTATTTTATCATTATGATTGGTCGCTGTATTATTGATCATTGTAAGCTGTTTTTCTTTTCCCTGCAATTTACGGTTAGTACTGTTCTGTATAGGATTTCATTATTTTCTTTCCAACACATGTTTTGTCTATGTCTCTTCTTATTACATAATTTACATTGTTCACATCTAAAATAGTAATTTGTGGCTTTATGTCCTTTTTTTCCACAACAAAAACAGATAACAGGATTTCTACTATTATTGCTATCTTCCTTGCTATTGCCATTACTTTCATTATTTTCTATGGATTTCTGTTCCACTGTTTTGAAAGTTTTGTAAACTTCGGTCTGGTTATTTCCCCCATTACTGAATTTTGTGTATTTTTTGGACTGTTCCAAAATGAGCTCATAGGCTTTGCTACATTTGATTGCCTCCGTATAATCAAGATTTGTTACTGACAGTAGCTGTTGACAGAAGATGTCCCTGTTTATGCCTGTCAGGAACTGTTCAAGGAGAGCCTCATTTAGGTAAAAACCATACATGCAGTTTTAGCTAACACTCACAGTGAAACAATCAAATTCCTTGATTGTTTCATTTCTAGCTTGTAGACAGTGGCAGAACTGCATTCTAGCAACATGATGCGAAGGAGGAGGGTCAAAATAATTATCTAATTGCTCTTTGAAGTCATTGTACAAGCAATGCTCAGGGTTTAAAGGTGCTACTAACCAATTTGCGATTTCTATAACCGCTTTACCGGTGAAACATAATACAGTGGCTATTTTATATTTATCATCTTTGACTTTATTAATGAAAAGATATTTTTCTATATGTTCGACATACAATGGCCAACTGCTCGTGTAATTTACATCGAATTTGCCAATGGCCATATTCAATTTATCCATTATACCCAGACCACTGTACTTAATAAATTTCCTGCTTTGAGTAAATGGCAAATAACAGCAATTTTAATGCATGCCACTCTAGCTTTAACTAAATTTGCACTCTTGATTGTGTCAAATGATGTCTTCCAATTATAATATTTACTGACAAACGATCTATGTAGGGGGCTAACCTTACCCTGGCTATATAAGTACACAATATTCTTAACCCAATAAGACTAACCCTGGTAGAATTAGTAAGTGCAATTTTAATTACAATGCATGTGCAAAAAGAAGTATTAATTATACATTAAATATAATTACACAAACACATTAATATAATTATATATTTACACCATAAAGCCCGAAGGCATATAAAAACTATAATAAAGATTGGTATGATCTGCTTTACACTCCCTATGCTGATGCTTGGACGTTCGGATGCCAATGATCCACTCTGAAGATACTGTGCCACATAAAATGACATTCAGCACCTCTTTAAAGTCCATCTGCTGTGGTAGTGTTTCAAGTTGCTAGTGTCACAAATTCTTTATACTGCACTCATTTTCCCTTGTCCTAATTCCCTGGATTTGATTGGTCACATCTTGTCCATCCTGGTCAGATCAACTACTCCCAGTTCACATGCACTAGAGATTTAGACTTAAGTCTTAGTTTGATTAAGTATCTTTGCAGCCCAAATACTTTTTAATTATGCACTTTGTTTATCTGCAGTTTCTTCATCAATTAAATTTCTCATCTAAAGGGATTTGCTTTCTTATTATTTTAAAATAACACAACTATTAAAGTTCACTTTTCCATTTATTTAATATTTAATTAACAAAATATTTTTTATTCTTCACGTATATATAACTTACATATGCATGTACAATAAATTATACACGTACATATGTTTAAATATTAAATTCACATTTACAACATTTATTATTATTACTTTGTGGGTATGTATGTTTTAATTATGCATACACATAACAGATACTATTTTACAATACTATTAACATAAATTGATTCAAAGGATTCCAATCTACTGCATAGATACTGTGAGAGTACCACATGAGCCTCACCTAAAACAATTTGATTCTTTATGAATTTATCTGTGCCTATATCAAATTAACAGATATAAATAACCTACACAGTTAAATGAATAGATTATTCAATAATAATAATAATTGTATTTAGTAGTTATTTTTAAAAATCATTTAATTGGGAGTAATATTGTAGGGAGAAAAGTGTATATTCAATTTTATAATATTAAAATAATTATTTTAAAATTGTGCTATAATATTGATTTATGTAATATTTTATAAGTAAATTATTTATTTTAGTTTTCTTTAAATTGTTAGCATCTCATTTAGTTTTATAAATCACATCATGTGTAATATGCACACCTAAGTTGAAAATAAAATGATGTCATCTGTTATAAATATTAGATTGTTTTAAAACATAGATATAATAGATAAAATTAGATTTATGTTTTGTGTTGAAAATAAATACATTAGGTTTAAAATAAAGGTAGAAATGGTAATAAATATTGAAATGAGATTTTTAAAAGTTATTTTAAAGTATTTATTAAGTGTAAATAAAATATAAAAATTAATTAAGAATTGAATAATATATATATAAATTTATATTAACCACATCAGAAAAAAAATATCATTGTTTTTAAAGCAGAATGATAAATTGTTTTTTTAAAAACTTTAATAGTTATTATTATTTATTACTTGGATAATAAACATGCTTTTATACAAGGCTAGCTGATTTTACAAATGTAATCATGTGATAACTACTCAAGCTTATCTAAACCATGAGTCTTGATTTATGGATATTGTTTTAACAGCATAGTTCTGGGTTGTTATTTAATGATTATATTTATAAAAGCAATGAACTTTATATAAAATCAGATTTATTATTTACATAATAATGAAAACAGTGGGTTTGAAAATGTTAAAATGATTGTTATTTAATCTGTTGTCAAGGCCGTTAATATGTGCCTAGTTACTAAAGTTTAATTAAATTCTAGGAATATAATTAATTTGAATTTTTTTACAATCCATGTGCAAACATTCTTGTCTATATAAAAATGTTAGATCAGAGTGAAAGAGTGGAAATTATCTTTTATTTATAAAGGTTGTTTTAACAACAGATTAATTATTATGATTTACATAAGTCTGAGCTATTTTCCTGTGTTTATATATAATGTAATGGACACTAGAAATATCAACATCTAACATCAGTGACAACACCAGACTTATAGCCTAGTATATTTTCTTATCAAAAAAAATCATAAGAGAGTTTATTGGTAGTGATCTTAATTATAAATACTTACACAGCTATATCATTATAAATAGATATATAAAATTGCCTCTGTGTCCCAGAAAGTAGATTTTTTTTATTAACACTAATTTCCAAAGCACACAACAGTGAACCAATATAAATAATGTTAATCTAGTAGCAAACAAAACAACTTTATTAACAGGTCAATGTCATAAAATTAACTTAGTTGGTTGAAATCATCCCTTATGTTGGTAGATATTGATTTAGATATTGGGTAGTTCTTAAATATAAACAAATACAAAATCTTATATTAATGATTTTGTATCATCCCTTAATATTGCCATTATTTAACTCTATTGTTCATTCGACTTTGTTAAATATGTTAACTAATTTTAGATGTGTGCATTTAATGAAACATTAAATTAAGTTTAAATATTTACATCTAAAAAGTCCATTGCAACATTGAGAAGTGGAGCATGAGGGGTTATTGGCATCAGAAGTGTAATTATTAATGTTTTACCACGAGAAAAGACACTTCCTGTAATGAGCTTATTATCAAGAAAAGAACATTTCATCACAAGAAATTCTAATGAAGCTGTCATAAATATAATTTAAAATTATTTTTTTTACTAAAAATTTATAGTAATGCTTATTCATAGTATAGGGATAGAGTAGGAACATTAAATTATTTACTAACCTAGTAATTAAAATTTCATTGTAAAGAAAAAACTCTTTAATAATAATTTTTTTAAAAAAAACTTAGTATATTTTAAAGTATGATAATGTGGAATAAACGATAATAAAATGTTTCATTTAGATTGTGATAAGTAATTTCCAACAGAAATTACTTATGGTAATAATGTAAATTATTAATAGTTTTATAATGTATTTTATAATTTTGTGTGGATGTATGGATGTGTATATAAAAACACGATACCTACATGTAATTTATTATTTGTTTAGTTATTTAAAAATATGCATAAGTTTATTGATATTGTAAAGATATTTAAACACAAGGCAACTATAAGTATATGATTCTATTATAACTGAACTGGATGTTTTAGTTGAGTAATTTAAAGTATTAAAAATATGACATTGATTCTGATTGTTTATGCTTAAGTTTGAGAACCATCAAAGAATGAAATAATCTTGTCTTAGTAGTTAGTTAGATTGTTATTCTAAAAATGAATTTATTTATTATTATAGAAATGTGGAGATGAATTTGATGATGTAAGGTGATAGATCTTTGATGATAATATCTTAATATTAGGTTTACATAAGATCAAGATAACATTGCATGTAGAGTTTATTTATATGGGAACAAGAGTATACTATATTGATGATTATAAAAGTATAGATAACATAGCCCTATAGCTTGCGTATAATCATGGCAGTGTTTATTTTTCTATGTGTTAAAGTTTAATGTGCCATAGTGCTGAATAGATAGCCTGGACATTATATTCAGTAGTAGAGGTTATTAGACAAATAAGTCATACCTCATTTCATGTACACTGTGACTATGATGGTTAGTTGATAAAGGTGTTATTAAGTTGAAGTTATAGTTTATCCCATATGCCTACTAGTTTATGTGTTATTGAAATTTATTGGATTACATTGTGAAGGATGGTAGTTTAAAATTGGAAATAATAAATAAGTTTGGAAATACAGAATTGTTATTAAAGTGGATAAGATAAGTTATGTTGTTTTGAGCAAAATAAGTGTAAAAATTATAAGAACATAATTTCATCAGTGAAAGAATCATAAAACTTCTTATATTTTTAAAATAATATTTATTTATTTTTTATAAAAATAAATAATTGATAAATTAAATGGGATTTATAATGATATTATTTAGTTATTTAGAATTTTCAAAAACATACTTATAATGCTTATTTTTATTTACAAGTAAAGGTAATAGATTGAATCATGTTTAATGAATGTAAGTAATCATAAGTCTTATAAAAGTAATTTTATGACAACACAATAATACATGCATTATATTTGAAGTTTAAAGTAATAATTAGTAAGTAGCTTAGTTTGATGGTATGCTATGAATCAAGGTAGTTCACATAATTATTTATTGAAGAATGATTATACAGAATAATAATTTATTTTTTAAACTAAATAACAAGAATAAAGTCATAGTAAACTTATGGAATTAATAAAATTTTAATAACTGTAATAAAAAATTATATAATAATACTATTTTGAAAATAAGAGCTCATTTAGGAAAAATGTTCTGCATCCTAGATTTTAAATCATTTAATTTGTATTAAAAAAATATTTGAATATGAATAAATAGAATTCTATCAGAATGTAAATAATGTAAATAATTTTATTGTTAAGTTTGTTAATAAAATTGTTAAACTTGTTTTATAAGTCTTGGTGTTGACTCAATTTCTTCACATAACAATTACATAATCACAGATAATTATAATTAAGACATAATAATTGCACATCATAAATAAAATTGTTATTTAAAAGTTATAATGTTTTATTGATATGTTTTATTTAAGAAGTTTTATTCATGATATTATTATGATGGTCATGGAATAATTATCAAAGATTTATATTAAATTATATTAATCATGATTGCCACATATTCTCATATTATAATATCAGATCATACATGTTTACTTAAGATGCCATATGAATAAGAGAGGGTTATATTACATTATTATTATATGATATACAAGAACATTATAAATAGAAAGATAGAAGAGTGAATTATAGATTAAAGATTAGTATTACTATTTTGTTATTATTAGTATTATTAAATTATAGTTAGGAATGATATTAAATCCTTATCATACTTGATTACAAAAGTTATAACTAATTTAGAATTATTTTAAGAGAACCTGAGATAATTTGAGTTAAATGAATTTTAATAAAGATATTCAGATTAATTTATTAATAGTTATGTACTTAATTAATCTAGATTAAAGATGTAAGAGTACTATAAATGTAGTATTTAAGTAGTAGGGGTAGGGATAGTATAATTATGCAATTAAGGTAATACCCTATGGGATATTGACTTAATGTAGTCGCTCTGCCACTTGTAAACTCACTTCATAGTCTCATGATTTGATTAGATATTTATTTATTTAATTTTATAAAACAGAACTATATTATTATTTATTAGTTAAGCTAATTTGATAATTTGATATTATTAAAAAATATAGTTATTGTTAATTTAGATACATTTTAGATAAACATAGTTATTTATCTGAGCTAGATCAAGTGATTACAATTACTTAGTTCCTGGAAGTGAGGGTACAATATATATATATATATATATATATATATATATATATATATATATATATATATATATATATATATATATATTGTTTACTTTTAACTGATTCATATTAAAAATTCTACCATTAAACCTGTAATATATCTTGATTCTTTTTTTCATTAATCTGCCTCTAAAAATCATGGCCATTATCATAAAAATGGACAACAATGTTAGAGCAATTTACCCATCATTATTTAATACCAGCTTTTACTTCAAACCCCTCAAATTTTCGATTTTTAGTAATAACACTTATTCTTATTTCATCAAAAATAAACTTTTGTAGACAAATATTTAATTAAAAAGAATGTCATGAACCTATCCTAATAATTGAGTCAAACACTTTGATAAAATCAGTAAAAGCAATATATAAATCACCTCCTTTTTTACAGACACTATTCTCATTTCCTATAGTCATACGTTGTTTTCAATGCAATAACAAACAATGATCTAGAATTTTCAGGATCAGAAGAGAAACATAAAATTTTCTGTGTTTTCAATGATACAAGAAGGTGGAAATATAAAATAGAAATAACGAATTCAAAATATACCTGCAATAAAAGCAAATCAGTAGCAAATGGGAGAAAAATAAAT
This sequence comes from Epiperipatus broadwayi, assembly GCA_028023455.1. NCBI lineage: Eukaryota > Metazoa > Onychophora > Udeonychophora > Euonychophora > Peripatidae > Epiperipatus > Epiperipatus broadwayi. The sequence continues at coordinate 12,942,506 of JAQFVV010000008.1, read as the reverse complement.
GAGAATTATTGATAAAAATATTTTTATCTATCTATCTATCTATCTATCTATCTGTCTATCTATCTATCTATCTATCTATCTATCTATCTATCTATCTATCTATCTATCTATCTATCTATCTATCTATCTATCTATCTATCTATCTATCTGTCTGTCTATCTATCTATCTATCTGTCTATCTATCTATCTATCTATCTATCTATCTATCTATCTCTCTATCTATCTATCTGTCTATCTATCTATCTATCTATCTATCTATCTATCTATCTATCTATCTATCTATCTATCTATCTATCTATCTATCTATCTATCTATCTATCTATCTATCTATCTATCTATCTATCTATCTATCTATCTATCTATCTATCTATCTATCTATCTATCTATCTATCTATCTATCTATCTATCTATCTATCTATCTATCTATCTATCTATCTATCTATCTATCTATCTATCTATCTATCTATCTATCTATCTATCTATCTATCTATCTATCTATCTATCTATCTATCTATCTATCTATCTATCTATCTATCTATCTATCTATCTATCTATCTATCTATCTATCTATCTATCTGTCTATCTATATATCTATCTATCTATCTATCTATCTATCTATCTATCTATCTATCTATCTATCTATCTATCTATCCATCTATCCATCCATCCATCCATCTATCTATCTATCTATCTATCTATCTATCTATCTATCTATCTATCTATCTATCTATCTATCTATCTATCTATCTATCTATCTATCTATCTATCTATCTATCTATCTATCTATCTATCTATCTATCTATCTATCTATCTATCTATCTATCTATCTATCTATCTATCTATCTATCTATCTATCTATCTATCTATCTATCTGTCTGTCTTTTTGTCTATCGATTAATATATATATATCTATGTATTTATCTACCCATTTTCTAAGTATCTGTCTATTTAGCTATACGTATTTTTGTCTTTATTTTCTTTAATTGAAAATTTGTTATCGATACAATAATTTTATAATATAAATAATAATAATTTATTGTTATTTTTATTATTATTATGAATAGCAAATGAAAAGTGCTTTGAAAAAAATAGCGATGACGAAGATGGTTTAACCAAAATTGTTTTAATCGTCATTGGAACATCCATTGTATTACTTATTATTATTGTGATAATACTTCTTATCTGGAATGCGAAAAGTAAAAAGGTAAATCAAAATTAACTTTTTGTATGATGGTCGACATAACTGGATAAATGAAAACATAACTAAACACTGAAAGATAAATATTTTAAACATAGATTAACAAACAGATATATAAATAGATAGACTGAAGGATGAATGGATAGAAGAAAGTATATATAGATAAATAGGTAGATAAATTGCAGGATAAATGAATGGATAAATAGATATACATTTAGATAGATTGATAGACTAATAAAGAGATTGTTATATGGATAGACAGGGAGGATAATATATATATATATAGTATCAGATTGACCGCTTCAGTATATATATATATGAAAAACAAAATCAAGTTAAAAACTTGTTAACGCTTGTATTTATGTCAACAGATGGCGTTCTACCAAAAACACCCTCAAGCGTATTTTGTTTACATAAACGTCAGAGAATGCATTCACTATCTCTAACTTTAATTCCACTTTCAGATCATAATTTCAAGCTCTTTGCTATTGTCAGTGAAAGACAGGAATAAGAACTAGATTTAAACACAAACTCTGGGTGTTTATGAAACAGTTTCTATTCAGCTTGCAAGTGTGAATTTTTTAGACACATTAATGTCTTCGAACTCAGCACAGCAAGCCAGATAGCTACATGGGTCTGATATCAGTTCAGCATCACCACATAGTAGAAGCCTCTGCAATATATATCATTGCAAGAAAGACCTCAAAGGTACATTTATGAAAAACAAAATCAAGTTAAAAACTTGTTAATGCTTGTATTTATTTCAACAGATGGTGTTCTACCAAAAACACCATCAAGCGGATTTTGTTTACATAAACGTCAGAGAATGCATTCACTATCTCTAACTTTAATTCCACTTTCAGATCATGATTTCAAGCTATTTGCTATCATCAGTGAAAGACAGGAAAAAGAACTAGATCTAAACACAAACTCTGAGCGTTTATGAAACAGTTTCTATTCAGCTTGCAAGCGTGAATTTTTTAGACATGTTAATGTCTCCGAACTCAGCACAGCAAGCCAGATAGCTACATGGGTCTGATATCAGTTCAGCATCATGACATAGTAGAAGCCTCTGCAATATATATCATTGCAAGAAAGACCTCAAAGGTACATTTATGAAAAACAAAATCAAGTTAAAAACTTGTTAACACTTGTATTTATGTCAACAGATGGCGTTCTACCAAAAACACCAAATAGCTTGAAATCATGATCTGAAAGTGGAATTAAAGTTAGAGATAGTGAATGCATTCTCTGCCGTTTATGTAAACAAAATACGCTTGATGGTGTTTTTGGTAGAACACCATCTGTTGACATATATATATATATATATATATTTATATATATATATATATATATATATATTTTTTGGTTTTTATTGAGGGTTTTATTGGTGTGGTGGATATATATATATATATATATACTGAAGCAGTCAATCTGATACTCAGATTGAGCTTCACAGCCCACTTTGAATCTCCCATCACCAAACCATATTCCAATTTTATCCTTACCTTATTAATATATTTTTTTGCTTAATTATTAAAATAATTATTGACATAGATATGTATAAATATCTTAATCTAAACACCTTCAATAAATAAATATATTAATTCATATGTGTGTGTAATAGATAAATATATATCATAGGTCAGGGTAGATTATTTGTAAAAAGTTTATAATATCAAAATAATTTATAGTAATTTGTATTTTTAAAATTCTGTTAATTTTTGTAATTATTTATTTTAGTAATAGTGGTCAGATAAATCTGATGCAATCCTGCCAAATATTGTTGAATGAAATTAAGTCAATTAACCTGAAATCCATTAATCCAAATTAAAATATTATAATTTTATAAATGTATGTAAGATCCATTAGTGGAAGTTTTTATCCATTCCAAATTTATTTTATAATAAAAGATTATATTTTAAAACAATCATTTGAGAAATTCTTTGCAGGATTGCATTGTTTTAAAACTTATCAGAACAAAGGTGTGCATCTGATCTGAAAATTGCAGATCAGTAAAGTAAATAAATGCTTGAAGTCAAGTAGCTAAAAGAATTCCAGAAACACTTAAAAATCATATAAATAGTGCTGGATTTGAACATCCAGAGAGTGCAAGTCATGTAATAAGACAGGGTGGAAAAATACTGGCCTGCGGGCCACATGCAGCCTACCAAGACAATCAGAAAAATCTGCCTTGAACTGAGATTTCCTTCTCATGAATGACTGAAGATTTGTCTTATATTTTGCACTAGGGTGGCCATATCATTACACTTGCACAATGTAGATATGATGTGCAGTGCTTTTCCAGTTGATCTGATTAATTTTTATTTTGTCTTTGCATTAGCAAATACAACATTTTCAACATTAGTGAAACCATGAACTCTCTGAAAAAAATATAAAGCCATTGATGAATGTTGTGTGTTTAATGAAGAAGGGACAAACACATATTTCTTTGGTAATACAGGGAATAAAGCAGTGTGTTTATTGTGTCTTGAAAAAAGATGTGGCTCTCCACTAACCTTCGTTTCCACAAAGTGGCCCCTGATGTGGTTCTTGGCCAATCTCTGTTTACCCCAAGCCAAAACAATTGGCCACTTATAATAAGAAAATAGCAAGCCATGTTCATGCTCATTTCATCTCTGATTCAATGTACCATGAGGAGAAATCCCTCAACTTTTCTCACCATTCCAAAATGCCATTTTCCCAATATCATTGCCCTGAACCCAGATGCTCATGACCTATAACCATGTACCTATATGTTAAATAATTAAAGTGCTACCTGTCTTATCCAACTGAATAAAGCTAGATCTAGTCTCTGATGCACTTTTCAAACTATTCCAGAAACACTGTCAATAATGAACAAGGTAACAATTTCATGTTGCTGCTGTAATTTATAACTTATGTGAATAATCTCAACTTTACGCTAAATTTCTTGTCTAACCATTCTTGCAAATGTAATGTAATCTCTTTTTAACTGATCTTAAGATAGAAATATCTTATTAACTAATATAATTTATAAACTCTTACCTGATCTGCTAAAATGTGTTCAACTCTATCTAAACTCTCTTAATATTTCTCTTATCATTGAGCCTCTAGAAAATAATAATAATTTCTTATTTCACTTTTGTGCAGCAACAATATTTCATAATTTTGATTATTATATTATATATATATATATATATATTTTAAAATAATATGCCAATAATCTCTTTTATTTGCAAATATGTTCACTATTTTAATTCCCTCTCTTTTATGGGGAGATCAATTAAGTTTAGTTAAAACAAGTTTTGTTGTTTCATTATAGTGAATGCCTGCCAGTTTACGAGAAAACAATTTAATTATCTCATAATATTATAATCTAAAAACAAAGTAGAAATCTGTTTTTTTCCAAGAAATACAAAGAAAAAAGTTTTTCCTAACTTAATTTAATAACGCTAGTTTTAAAATCAAAATGTATTTATTTTAATTTTAAATATTTTACTCAATAAATAACCACTAACTAATCCCTATATATGTAAAATTATTTGTAACTGTGATAAAAGCACTTAGAATTACATCTTCATGTTTGTTTCAATGTTCATGGAAAGTAATGTAAAATAATTTAACAAAGGAAAGGGGGATTCTCAATTCCCAATAGCTTATTAATTTTATAAGTCAATGTAAGTTTTCCAATACTGTTTAGTATTCTAATCATACCATTACACTGGATATTCCCAAAATATATAGGTATTAATTAATTAATTTTTATTTTAAAAGTTTTATATGTATATGCTACCAAGTGTTGTGTGCATACCGGCCTCCTTATTCATTTATTTATATTTGTGCTTCATTCCACTGGGTGTATCGGTAAGCCGAACCACATCTTGTATCTCCAAGTCCAAGACCCAGGCTCTTAAGAACCTTTGAGGACTTATTTTGTCACTGGAGATAACTATATGGGATCATTCACGAAAAAACTGGCCCATAAAAAGTCACAGTAGACTGTTCTTTGTTTGTTAAGCCGATTATGCCAAAGCCGCAGACATATATCGGTCTTTATTTCTTTCAATGAATTTTTGGAAGCACCTTTTAGGATTCGCGATTTGATCACATAAATCACCACAATGCACTCAACGCCCTCTTAGTCCTAGTTCCAAATAAAACCTATGAATATTCCTAAGCTGTAATGTTCTGATTCTACTAAGCAGATTTCTTTATGATATTTATTAATATTTTCATGTGGGCGTCTTTTTTGAAGCGCTTATATATATATATATATATATATATATAATATATATATATATATATATATATATATATATATATATATATATATTCTAAATTAACTCTCACACACGTTTCTTACTCAGCATAAGCTGAGATTACCACATTTATTAATGATAATCATATTTCGATAATGCAATAATCTTTATTAAATAAATTCAGTCAAGTGTTATATTTTGTTCTTCTTTCTAGGGGTGGACTTAAGAATCATTTATATACTCATATACAGCGCTATTGAAATTGTATTTACAGATATTGTAGTTTACCGATTATTGGCATATAAATCAGCTGCAATAAAATAATATATTAAAGAATATATTTGTCATTTCTTGAATAATAAAAGATAAATCTCATCCTGTATAAATAAAAAAAGGCCAATGACGACTAATGGAGAAATATAATCAAATAACTCATACGTATTTTATTTAACTTAATAAACCATACATATGTAATATATAGGGTATATGAGCACAGACTTTCACACAACCCACCACTCTATCTAATAACACTGATACACTTAAGCACATATATGCTGAAAAGATAAATAATCACCAATATAAGTATTTCATGCTAAACCAGCAATCATCAGTTGGTCCAGATTATCATCTCCCACACATATATACTATAAGTGCTCAGATATATATTAAGATAGACAATCTTCATACTTTAATGGACAGGCTCCAATCTAGTACACACTCCAACTATTCAACCGTCCATCCAATTGAAAATCTGATGATGGAATGCTCGAAGGCCACCCTGAGGCTGAGATTCTTGTCACACCCATGTTGACCTAAGGTCAATCTGAACCCCACATGTACAGGACATAATCCATTAAATACATATGCAAGGATGGGAAGACATCTCTACAATGTAATAACTGAAACACAGGCTTATGATATATACACCTACACCTGTATATAATATATAGGGTATATAAGCACAGACTTTCACACGACCCACCACTCTCCACTCTATCTAATAACACTGATACACTCAAGCACATATATGCTGAAAAGATAAATAATCACCAATATACGTATTTCATGCTAAACCAGCAATCATCAGTTGGTCCAGATTATCATCTCCAACACATATATACTATATGTACTCATATATATATATATATATATTAAGATAGACAATGTTCATACTTTGATTATTTATCTTTTCAGCATATATGTGCTTAAGTGTATCAGTGTTATTAGCTAGAATGGAAAGTGGTGGGTTGTGTGAAAGTTTGTGCTCATATACCCCATATATTACATATATATGCACAGGTGTATATATTATAAGCCTATGTTTCAGTTAAACCATACATATATAACAATTTTCAGAATCATTGTTTCATTTATTTAAATATTATATTTTGATTGATAAATTATGGTTGCTCTGATTAGATGATATTTAATCCTATATATATATATATATGTGTGTCAAATTTGTGATATTTTAATCCTATATATATATATATATGTGTGTCAAATTTGTGATATTTTATACTAAAAGGCTTCACTATATGTCAAGCGTTGGTGGTCGAGTGGTCAACACAGCCGCCTTACAAGCAGTTGCCCTGGGTTAGTGGGTTCGCTTCCCAGCCAATGCTATGACACATGAAAAAATGGCTTCACTATATTATTTCCAAATTAATGTCTCTTTATGTCTCCACTTTGCGATGCCGGCAGAGAAAGGTAAGTAATATTGGTATCATCAGGATTGTTGCTCATAATTTAGTAGATCTGGAAAATAGGCAAATAGGGCAGAATTCCTGAGTGTTCCTGACTTATGTATCTTGCACATTTATTGGACTCTAGGTATTTTTACCTAGATGCTAAATCTTGTTAGATGAACAGACAAAACTGACCGGTACAATATAAAGACAGATAGATAAACTTCCTTATTTTATACATCCACATCACATATTATTGGATATTTTTTTCAATCCCTTCGCATTCAATTTAAAATTTCTACTAGACATCTATTATCTTTTCTATATAAGCCACTAATCTCCATGGTCTTAACATACTCCTCTCCATACTTTGCTGAATAGTCTGAAGTCCCTATAATTTTGTTAAAATATCGGTGGTATTTTAATTTTTGCTATATGAAATCATATGGCAGTTATTTTTTAGGAAACTATATTGGATGGCAAAAAAATCAATACAACTTTATGGAGATCTTTTTACATAGGCCCAAACTATTTTAAATTTCAATCATACAAACATTTTGTTTTGTTTTTTTATTTTAAAAAATAGCTTTGCGATTGAGTATGGGCTTTAAACATTGCTAATGATTTGTTTTAATTGATAATACTAATGGTAAATAAAAATTAGCATAATTTTCTTACTGATATAAAACAAATTCAAGACAATCCAAATAAGCTGACAAATAGAATATATATATATATATATATATATATATATATATATATTTACTGTGATCCTAATGTATTTCTAATGCTGAATCAACCTTATATAATTATTTAAAATAAACAATAATTAAATGGAAACAATATTATATGCATTTATATACCAATTTAATAGAATACACATAACTTAAACTATAATGCATATCAACTAGAAATGTGACATAAATAAAAATATATAACTAGAAACAAATAATAAATAATTAATATTTCTATAATATCTAAATTCCACAAAAAATAAAAAACCTTAAAAAAATTTTAACCTCGGAAATATATATTAATATTAAATTATTTATTAAAAAAAAATTGTGAAAAAGGAACCAAAATTTTTTAATATTTTAAAATAAAAATTTATAAAAAAAAAAAAAAAAAAAAAAAAAATTCTACCAGTCTTACATAGTTAAAGGATCTTAAAGTAATCATTTCTATCCACTTTTAATATCTTGTGGAGGAATGTAATCATAAACTTATGACCAAAAACATGTAAACAACACCTATGATCCCCAAGATGCACATTTCATGCTGAACCAGCATTACACATATTTTTATGTGTGTATATATATATATATATATATATATATATATATATATATATATATATATATATATATATATACAAATTATTCCAGTTTGATTAATAAGTGTCAGATTTGCTTCCTTTACAAGTTTGACACAAATCACCTAATGAAAGTATATTAATAATTTGTATTAGTCATTTATAAGGTTAGAGATTATCCAATATTGAATAATATGTTTGTAGTAAAAGTTTCACTACACCAATCTCACACAAGGTAGAGACTGTCTTTTTCACATATATTTATTTGATCATATGTTTATGATTACATTCTTCCCCAAGGTGATAAAAGCAGATACAAAACAGTCCCTACATTCCATGACAGTAGTATAGTGAAATTTACACCACAGAAATATTATTCATTGTCAGAAAATCTTTAGTCTTATGAATGACTAGAACAAATTTTTGATATACTTTCATTAAGTGATTTATGTTAAAGTTGTGAGGGCAGCACATTTGAAACTTATCAACCTGTAGTAATTTTCTGTCTGTATATATACTAAACAATGATGAAGATATTTGTAAGAGAATATGGTCTGGGTCACCTGATGAGTACAGGTTCAGCATGAAATGTGCATCTTGGGAAATCAGAACTTTTTCACATCTTTGATCATATGTTTATCATTACATCCATCAACAAGATTTAAAAGTGGATAGAAACCAGTTCCTACCTTGCACAAAAGTGGTATAGTAAAATTTACACTATAGATATGTTATTCATAATTGGATAATCTCTAGTTTTATTGATAACTAATAAAAATTATTAAATCACAAAGAACAATGAAATTCACAAACTTTAAATTTTAGAAATCTCAGTTTGGAAGCAGCCTTTTATTTTCTTACTAAATACACTGTTTTCAAATTCTTTTTCACAATTTAAGGACAATTCAGTACCATAATTGTAAGCATGTGTAAATAATGAAAAAATGTAAATATAATAAAGAACATTAAAATTCATTAATTTAATACATTTTACAATCATTTTTCAGTGTTAGAACATAGTACACTATGCTTAAAATCAAAACATTAAAATTCATATATTTAATAAATTTTGCAATACAACAATAGCCATTTTTTGACTTATTTTAAAATCTTCACTTTATTTTATTTAGACTTTGATTTACATTATTTCATTTAATGCAATGTTTGTTAAGAAAAATGTTAAAAGGTTTACAAAATTTGAAAACATTTAAAGCTGATATGAACTTAAAAATGTCAAAACAATTAAGGAAGACATAATTCTTGATTACAAAAGTAATATTAGATTTCTATAGGAAAAGGTCATTAAAGATAAAGAATATCAACCAGAGTTTACTTAATTGGGATGAAACTTAGAATTCTGTTATTCACTATATTTAAAAGATTAACATATGAGGCAGTACATTTTTATTTCTTGAGTGAATGTAAATGAGTAAATTCACTCACAATAAATAAATATGTACCCTTTCAATTTATTATTAGTAATTGTATTACTATTATTTAATTTTGTTAATATAATTGTAATTTACACATGAATTCTACACAGTGGTAAAACTCTCCATAAAATAGTGCCCCTCATTGCAAGCCAGAGTAATCAATGGATGTAGGAAGGTTTGTGCATAATCAGTGATTTAACACGTGCATTCTTTGCATATAAAAACCATTTGTGTAATATATGTGGGTTGCAGTTTAATAAATTATATATATATATATATATATATATATATATATTAATTCTAATATTTTCATGGATAAAATATGTCATATTATTATTACTATTTGCGGATATTCCATGTAATTAAAAAGCTAAATGCTGACATTTCAGTACAATATCAAGTACCTTCCTCAGAGCATTTTCTTGCTCAAATTATAATAAGAATGCGCTTGAGATTTAAAATCGTTTTTATTGTATTTTTCTCTATGGAAATAGAAAATAATAATCAATTACCTTTTTTAGATGTTTTGATTGAAAGAAGGGAAGATGGTTCTTTATCCCATGGTATATATAAAAAACCAACACACACTGGGAGGTATCTGCATTTTTCTTTTCATCACCATCCTGCACAACTATTTTCAGTGGCAAAGACATTATTGGATAGAACAAGGAGACTTTCTGATAGTCATTTTTACCAGGATGTTTCTACTACTAATAAAATGCTTCTTCATAATGGTTTTAATTACAACATTATTAATAGGGCTTATACATATAAAAAGAAAAAAAAGATTTTGATACATCAGAAATTAAGACAATTTTGCCATATATAAAAGGAGTAACTGATAAAATTGGTAACATTTTAAAAAATAATAATATTCACACAGTTTACACTACTTATAAAAAAAATAGTGAAATATTTCCACTTCCTAAAGATAAAATTGCTTTGGAGTGTCATGGTGTATATGAAATTCCATGTAGGGTCTGTTCACATACATATATTGGACAGACTAATTGTAAATAAATATTAGAAAGGAAGAACACATTCTGGCAGTCAGAGAAAAATCCAATTCATCAGCTATTTATTCTCATATAAAATTAACAAATCATATCAATTATGAAAAAGCAAATATTTTAGCAAAAATTGAACAATATGACCAGAGATTGCTAAGAGAAGCTATAGAGATTTTTAAAAAGCCCAAGAGCATAAATGAAAGATGTGAATTAAAGATTAACAACATTTGGAAGAAGCTATTGGAAGAGAAAATAAATTTTAAAACTTCTCAACCAATATATGAGGAGAAAGAAAACAATAAAAACGATTTTAAATCTCACGCGCATTCTTATTATAATTTGAGAAAGAGAACGCTCTGAGGAAGGTACTTGATATTGTACTGAAATGTCAGCATTTAGCTTTTTAACTACACGGAATATTCCGCAAATAGTAATAATAATATGACACACACACACACATATATATATATCAAAAGTTATAAAACTGAGATATTAGCATGTGAATGGGTGAGGAAAGTAGTTTGAAACAACACATAGTTAATATTGAAATTCCATTGTAATGTCACATTTTCATTTTTAATTTTATTTTAAATATAATGATTGCTTTTCCACAAGTTTGCTCATCATTATAGAATATGCATTAAGATTATACTCAATATTTTCTCTGAATATGAAGAATGCTTAGAATTTCCTTTAATTGTATATTTATAAAATTGTTTATTTATCATCCATCAGTTCATAATTTTGATCATCACATTGGAAAATAGCTGAGGCTGAGTTCTGGATTTCCACCATTTTATTCTTGCAGTTAACTGCACAGAGCTCCATTGTGTTATTTTTAAAAATATTAGTGAGTGTGGCCATCGTAAAAAATCTTAAAAGGATATAATTACAGAAAAGAATTAAGCTTGATAAGTAGTAAGAATAAAAAAATAGATAATTATTTTTCTGTATTTATTTTCTATATATGCATGTTATGATAAATAATCTTTTTAAAGTAATATATTTAGAAATGGAAATTGATTGCTTTTTATTATTATCATGAATTCGTTGTTTTTGTATTATGTGTTCAAGAACATAAACAAGAAATAAAAACAATTCTGCCTGAAGACAATCAATGAAAATGTTACACTGTTTTTTGGACCTATAAATAGTTTTGAAGTTCATAAAGCTACATGTATAAACATTGGCAAGACTATAAATATTATTTTTGCATTTGAACAAAATTAAACAAATATAGTTGCCACAAACGTTCATTTAGCTGTAAACATATTCAAGATTTGAATATGTCTCAAACTTGGGTACATAAATGTTTTCAAAGAAATGATTTTTGTCATGATATAATTTTTTGAATAATTGCATAAATAATATTTAATTTGTAAACCAATTACTGGAAATTACACTGTGTCAGCTATTTGATAATGAAATAACCACTTAGCCAATCAGAAAATTTTACTTCTATTTATATAGACCACCTTCCTCATAGCATTATCATAAAAATAGGATATCGCCAATCAAGCAACAGACTACAGATCATTTTTCAACAAATATATTTAAAATTATAAGTGAAAAAAAAACTGTATGGTAAAGTAACGTTACAGATAGGGCTTTAAATAATGCAGAAAAAAATATTGCAATTGCAGCAAAAGTATAATGCTCAAAATCATAAAATCTGCACATGGCTGTTATATCTTAGATATTGTAAGACCAAATAGTTTTTAATCCTTCTCCCTCTTTCACTATTTCCATACAGTTATTTTCTATTTACAAATTATTTAATGAACCTATGTAAAGACATATATATATATATATATATATATATATATATATATATATATATATATATATATATATATATATATATATATATATATAGATGTTCACTAGAGGGATCTTACATGCCAAAAGAGAAAGAATTCAAAATCTCTATTGGAAAGTCCTCATTCCCAGACCAATTGGTTTCAAACTTATGGCTCACTTCAGGCAGGAGTTAGTACTTCGGATACTACATCTAAAATACCAACTCAAAAGTCAGCACTTATCTAATATGTTATTATCAATTTGAAAATTTGAACTTTTTAGACACATAAATGTTTTCAAATCCAACCTTACAAACCAGATAGTTATATGGGTCTGAACTCAGTTTAGTTTCACCATATATTAATAGCCAAATGCAATAGAATATTGCAAAAACCTTTAAGGGTACACTTATAATAATTAATAAAACAAAGACAAATATGTAAATAAGTCAATTATTTTATATAGCACAATGTTTTTTTCTATAAACAATAATATTTAAACAGCATTAAACTGTTGCACATGCGCTTTGGATTTTAAATATAAAATGAATGAATACTAACACTTCAACCACATTGTAAAGTCTTTGGAAAAGATAGAATGGCCCATCTATCTTTTCAAACCCAAACGCTTTTGTATGGGCGAATCTTAAGTGTTTGAAAGTGAAAGCGTGAAGTTATTAAATAATCACTTTAAATTACTTTTACATGCTTGAATGAATGTTGCTGGTGAAATTTATTAGAATTTACAATACGTCATTCTTATTTGAAATTAAATGTATGTAAATAGGTCAATTATTTTATGTAGTGTGATGTTTTTTATAAACAATAATATGTAACTTTCTTTTAAGCTTCTATTAAAATCTTCATTAGAGGGAGCTTAACAATAGCTCCAATCAAGCTTTAATTTATAAGTGCCAAAAAGGAAAGAATTCAAAATCTCTATACAAGCTTAATAGCAAGTTACACATTTTGTGTCTAGTTTTACTAATTATTATAAGTGCATCCTAGAAGGCTTTTGTGATGTTATATTGCTTTGGCTATTAATCTATGGTGGAACTGAACTGAGTTCAGATCCATATAGCTATCTGAGTTGTAAGGCTGGATTTGAAGACATTCAAGTGTCTGAAAAGTTCAGGTTTTTAAATTGATAGAAACATATTAGAAAAGTGTTGACTTTTGAGTTGGTATTTTAGATCTAGTGTCTGGAGGCCTAACTTCTCACTGAGGGTCAGCCATAAGCACGAACCAATTGGTCTGGGGATGAGAACTTTCTGGCATGAGATGTTGAATTCTTACTCTTTTGGCACCTGTAAATTAAAGCTTTATTGGAGCTATTGATAACATAATTTTAGTGAACATTTTAATATGAGCTTAAATGCAAGTTAAACATGTGTTTGTTTTTATAATTATTATAAGTGTACCCTTGAAAGCTTTTGTGATGTTCCATTTCTTTCACTATTGGTATATGGTGACTGAACTGAGTTCAGATCCACATAGCTATCTGGTTTGTAAAGCATGTCTGAAAAGTTCAGGTTTCCAAATGGATAGTAATGTATTAGATAAGTACTGACTTTTGAGTTGGTATTTTAGATCTAGTGTCTGGGATCCTAACTCCTCACTGAGGTGAGCAATAAGCTTGAAACCAATTGGTCTGGGGATGAGGTCTTTCTGATAGAGATTGTGAATTCTTTCTTTTTCAGGAGTTATAAATTAAAGCTTGATTAGACTATTGATAAGTTCTCTCTAGTGAACAATTTAATACAAACTTAAAAGCAATTTATACATTTTGTATCTTGTTTTACTACATATATATATATATTGTACGGTTTGGGTTTTTTGTTTTTATAAAATCTCCTATGGAAACCCCCTCCAGTACCCCCATATATATATATCATATATATATATATATATATATATATATAGTCGTAAGTTTTTTTATTTATAATTATTTTAATTTAAATATTTATTTTAAAAAAATATATATATATATATATATATTACAAATTGATGTCTGTATTTTTTCAAAATAATATATGTAAACTTATAAATAAATGTTAAGAAATACAATAATTAACATTTTTTAAAAAAAACAAAAAATATTAACATCACTTAGGAGCACTTTCCATTAACCTCATAGTCTTTGTCAACTAATACTTTTTAAAGGTCAACTTTCCCATAATTCTTTGATAACAATGGTTTGCTATCTGCCTATTGATTATGTTTTGCTTATATTTATATATTAACATAGCTTACTTGATTTTTCTTTTAATATTACTTCTTTCAGTTTGTAATATTTTTTCATTATTATAATTGAAATCAAAACCATATATACATGATTTACTATGATCATAAAACAGAAGCTGATAAATTATCATTATCTTTAGGATTTTATTTCGTATTTTGAACCCTTTTTAATAATAACAAGTGCTCTTTTGTTCTTTTTTCCAATGTGTATCTTGATTGATCTATGTATGCACTACCACATCTACACATCCATTTATAAGTAATACAATTTTTATTTGTAAATAAGTTTTAACTTTACAGTTATTTATTAATTTATTTAATGTAGATGGTGCATAAAATACAGTGTCACATGTACCTTTATAAATTTTCCTTATGAAACTTGTCTATTGATTCGAAATATATGGTATTGATATTTAAATTTTATTATCAGAAGAATTAACATCATTATTAATCTTATTTTTATTTTTGTATTTATATTTCGAATTAAAATTTTTAATAGTATAATAAATATGATCATAATTATACCCAACATTTAACAATTCATTAGAATACATTTCAATACTTTTGCCTTTATCTGATGAGTATTTGCAAAGATTATTATTTTTAAATAAGGACTTCAAACCTATCACTTTATGTGTCATTGGTACTCTTGATTTATATGGAATGAAATTTATTTTTGCTATTGATTTAATAATCATGTAGTAATAAAGTTTCTCTTAGTTTCTAGTTGTCTTAAAATCTAGACATTGAACATACATTAAATTTTCATTTGTTTTAATTCATTTTAAACCTTTTATATTATTTAATTCATCAAACAAATCTTTAATAATATTTGGCTCTCTACATTAAAAAAAATCACCAACATATTGATAGTATAAAGTAATAATATTTTGATAACATTCCTTTTTCAAAATAATTTTTTCCTATGTAGAGATTACAAAATTACATATTTGGGTAGCTGTAGGAAGACCAATTAGCTAGCCATTACTCATTTTATAAAAATCATGTTTTAAAACTGCATCAATATTTTTATCAAAAGCTTAATGTCAACAATAAATTTTATTATTTTAATATTAACATTTTTTAACAGTAAAGCATTAGTAATTATTTCAATAGAAGCCATTCTCTCAATTGATTTGTACATTTCACTAACGTCAAAGGTACACCTTACATCACAAATATCAATATTATCATCATTAATTTTACCAACAAAGGCAAATGATGAATGTATTGTATATTTATCAAAACCAAATATATAACTTTGTAATAACTATATACAAAGAAAATATTTTGAAAAAGGAATGTTATCAAAAATATATTACTTTATATTATCAGATATGTTGATGTTGTTTTTGTATGAATAAAAGCCAAATACTGTAAAAAAATTGTATGATGAATTAAATAATATAAAAGACTTAAAATGAATTAAAATAGTTGAAAATTTAATATGTGTTCAATGTCTTGATATTAAGATAACTAGAAACAGCGATAAACTGGATATTATATGACTACTAAACCAGTAGCAAAAAGAGGCTACATTCCATATAAACCAAAAATACTAATGATACTTAAAATGGCAGGATTGAAGTCCTTCTTTGTAAATATTCATTGGATAAAGGCAAAATATTGAAATGTATTCTAATGAATTGTTAAATGTTGGATATAATTATGTTATATTTATTATACTATTAAAAATTTTAATTCGAAATATAAATACAAAAATAAAAATGAGATTAATAATGGTGTTAATTCTTCTGATAATAAAATTTGAATATCAATACCATATATTTCAAATCAACAGGCAAGTTTCCTAAGGAAATTGTGACATTTCATTTTATGCACCACCTATAATAAATAACTGTAGAAATAAAACCTTATTCACAAATAAAAATTGTAGCATTTATAAATGGATGTGTAGGTGTGGTAGCATATATACAGGTGAGTCAAGATGCACATTGGAGAAAAAAAACAAAAGTGCCATTGTTATTATTATAAAGGGTTCAAAATATGAAACAAAATTCTAAAGATGATAGTTTACCAGCTTCTGTTTTTTATGACCAATAATAAATCATGTATATGTGGTTTTATTATATTTTAAGTTTATTTAACAATATATGGTCTCAATACATTTTGGGGATTAATCTATATGTATACATATATATGTTTTCATATGGAATAACATGGTTTTATTTTAAAGCTATCAAATAGATGGAATTTTTGTTTTTTGTAAATGCAATTGATAAGTTAATTTTTCTGAACATTCATGTAATTATGTAAATGAAGAATTATTTAATTTAATTTTTTATTGTAACATTAAATCTTTTTTAGATTCATTCGGTTTTAAGTACTTATTATTTTTTAATGATATGTATAATAAATGTGTATATAACAAATGGGGGAAAGGGGGGGGGGGGAAAAAACAATATATCTCATTGTAAATCAAAGAAAGAGTGAATAAGTTTTTCACTTATATATGGATATTGCATTACTTTACTCTGTTATTTTGGATTGAATAGTGGTTATGAATTTTACTGACTTATTTGTTATTAGTTATTAAGTTGAGTCAATATTTGGAATTCAATTTATCTGCTCATCTTATTCCACAATAAGTATAAATTATCAGTTTTGTTTTATCTGTTTTTTCTATTGTAGGTCACTCTCTTAAGAGTTTAACAGTAATAGTAAGTTTGAACCTGGAATATGCTATACAGAACTGTAGGTAAATGTCTCTACAGGGATCCTTTTACAGCATTTTGTTATGAAAGTGATGTGTGTAGAACATGGAATTCAAGCATTATAAAAATACTTTATTAATAGTAAGTTTACTGATTCTTATAGGGAGTGATACTAAAAGAGTGATCAGGAAATGTAAGGAATGATTATTAACTTGCTCCCCTGTTGCATAATGTAAACTTTATTATCAGGGTGTTTATCTTTTAATTTAATTGGTTTGAAATAATACCAAATGTAGATTGTTTCTGTGTCATTAAGTTGATTCCTATGATGTCATGTGAGGTCTGTATTGGTTAATTAAAAAAAAAAACTAAGGTAACTTTACATTACAATGTGTAGAAATTTATAGTACATTATATAGTTCTTGAATTAATTGTGTAGTTTTACAAAGTAGAATGTTGTAGAAAGAGTGAAAGAGGTGGATTCCAGCTACAATACACACACATATATGTAATATTACAAATCGATGTCTGTATTTCTTCAAAATAATATTAAACTTATAAAAATATTACAAAATACAGTAATTAAACATTTCTAAAAAAACAAACAATATAAGCATCACTTGGGAGTGCTTTCGTCTATACTCGTAGTCTTTGTATCATTTGTGATATTAAATTCTAAGTGATGTTTATATTTTTTGTTCTTTTAAAAAAAAATTAATTACTGTATTTTTTTTAATATTTACTTATAAGTTTACATATATTATTTTGAAGAAATACAGACATTGATTTGTAATATTATATATTGAAATGTATTATTTAGCCATCATCCCATTTCACCTACTATGTTCCATAGTAGTATATTTTTCCCTAATGCAAACCGATCCCAGTCCATATATATAAGATTCTAATAACATTTTATATGTAATAGAATATATTTGCATGTATGTGCATGTATTTGTATAGGTGCGCATGTCCAATAATCATGTTAATATTTGTGTGCATATAATGCGTATGCAATTATAGAGTTAAAATTTAATAAAATGGTATAATTTAAATTAAGTTGTGTGAACATTGTTATATATGTGTAACTACCTACATATATATGCCAAAGAACCCATAATGCAATAATTTTAAAGCATTACAATTCTTTTAAATTAATTTAAATTTGCATTATTCTTAGTTAAAAAGCTCTTTACTTAAATACATTGGTATATAAATTTCAATTCCTGTGGTAGTCACACACACATATTAAAATGTTTACGAACTTAAACTCTTTTAAAAAAAGTTAGCTGTTTTTATAAAAAGATGTAAATTCTTAGAAAACTATCTGTAAGTAATTAATCAAACTAGGAATTATAAAAACTAAGAACAAGGAGTGATCCATTTGACCATTATTGTTGTCATCAAGAAATGATTAAAGGTGTCATTTTATGTGTTTTAAATTACTTATGAAAACTTTGTAAAAGTTTTAAACAGGACACTCAAATTACCAATTTTTGTGGTATAAATAACTTTAAATTTTGTGTAGGGAGGTTTATTCATTAAACATTTCTACCATGAGAACCTTTGGGTAAAGTTATCAGTACCCCTCCCTTGGTGGAGAATTATCCATGCTCAATATGGAGTTCAAAACCCACAACCTGCCCAGAAGACATCAGAAATGGATCAGCCCAGCTGAGAATGATGGTGATCAGCTATAGAAACCTCAACAAAAAAGATGCAGTAACAATTTTCCTGCACAGCTCTTTAAAATTAACTCTAATAAATTTATAAATGAATCTAAAAAAATCTAAGCTAGCTAATATTAATTGTGTATGAACTTTAAATTGTAATAATGTTTTAATAAGTTAAGAACTGGTTTAATCTGTAAATTATAAATTAACTGTTGAAATTAATATCTGTAAACTTGCCTATTTCTTTTTAAAAATCTAAATGCTTGTTAATAATAACTTATTCAGTTATTATTCTATCTCTCTAATCTGTGGTCACACCTTTCTTATTTGTTTTATATATAATATTTTATAATTTATGATATGTCCAGGTTAGAACAGAGATTGATTTTATGAATAAAGTTTGAGAAAGAGAGATGCATAGAGGCTCTCTCCAAATTAAGTAATGTTGCTCTTTTATGCACACACATAAATCTCTACTCTGAACACCTAAATATATTCATTAATCTATTATATTTAGCTTATTATTATTGTCATTTGAATTAGGTTTGCAAGCAATAAAATAATTAGTTAATAAATTCAAGAATGCTGTTATAAAGCATATTATACATATTGCTTAAGTCCCAGATATGCTTTAGCCCTCTTTTTAGTTTTATTATAAATTATGTAGATTGGCTAATGAAATATATTACTTGTAAGTATTCTTTTTTAGCATATTTTAAAAATGCTAATTATGAACTGGCATATGGTAGTTTCATGGCACAAAAGTATAGAATGTTGCTTATTTTTAGTTATTAAGTAATATTATATTTAGCATGGCGAATGTGTCTTTAGGAAGCACATACATGCATCTACGCTTGCTCTATATTTCTTATATAAATGGGCTTTTGGTTTTAATGGCCATTCCATCTCCTTAGTTTAGACAGCTCTTCTTTAGAACTGGAAGAAGGTTCAGATTGTTTTTATAAGCTGCTTTAGTCACCTGAACTAAATGTTCAATTTATTAACAGCAAGTTGTACAGTTCATATCTCCATAATGTTATGTAATATTTCAGCATTGATCTGAATAAGTAATATGTATATAATCTGTATAGAGAACTTATTGCTGCTCATTAAATGTTATTAAATGACTTATATTAAATGTTATAGTGATAAATAACCATTCTTGCACCAGCTGAACCATCACAAACATAATAGATAGGGCATAGTAAAATTAAGGCATGAATTGACTGTAGATTATTAAATTTGTTATAAACTTTTAAATATAGTGCATCAAATGAGATTATGTTCTTAAAATTGCTCATCATTGTTACACCTTCATGTGTAATTCAATGCACTCGTGTGTTTTTATTTATATTTATTAATTAAAATATATTAAATTATAATATCTGTGTTACATTTCATTTGTAATCCATACTAAATCTTAATTAAGTTTCTTAATATTAGTTTTAATTATTGATACATGCATTATCTAGCCAGCCATAGATGTGTGTATTTACTAAGTTATTAATAATTTAGTTAATATTCCATGAGTATCTTGCTCCACCCTTAGCTACTGCCGGCATACAAAGTAAGAAATTCCGAGTGTAGCCTCATATATGTCATTCATAAAGTAGTAAGTCATGGAGTGTTGGTGAAGGAGCAGAGGAGTGGTCAGATTCGAGGTCTCAACCTCTCATCTAGTCCAATTTTAATGTAATTTCCCAAAACTCTGGATTTTGTTGTGTGAATGTAGAAATCTGACTGTTACAATATATATATATATATATATATATATATATATATATATATATATATATATATATATATATATACATTATAAAAGAAGGTTTTTGAAAGGAGGGCTCTTCCTGGTGGGGTATTTTTTTTTTGTTTTTTTTTTTAAAAGGTTTTAATAGGGGTGGGGAGGTTTGGTTTAAATGAAAAAAAAAAGGTTTTAAAAAAGGAGGGTTAAAAAATGTTTTTTTTGTTTTCTTTTTTTTTTCCTAGAAAAAGATACAGGCCACACTATTTGTTTTTGTGGAGAGAGGGTGTTCTTTTTTAGGAGAGAAATGAAAAAAAAAGATTTATATTTTTTTTTATAAATTATTTTTTTTTAAAAAAAATTAATTTATTTTATTAGTGTTTTTTTAATGGTTGGTGGGGGGGGGGGGGTTGGTGGTGTGGGTTGTTTTTTAATATATTATATGTTGTGTGTTGTTTTTTTTTTTTATTTTTTTATACTTGGGAGGTGTGTTTGTGGAAGTGAGATTATGGGGGGTGTTTTATTATTTTTTTTTTGTGGTGTTGTTTTTATATTAGATGGGGGGTAGTTTTGTTTAAATATATATATATATATATATCAATGGAAGTTAATACCAAAAATAATACAAAGACTAGGAGGATAGTCAACAGCTCTCCTAAATGACTTTTATATTTTTGTTCTTTGTAAAAAAATTTAATTACTCTATTTCTAATATTTATTTATAAGTTTATATATATATATATCTGGGTCTCTTTTTACATGGACTTATTTAACACGATTTTGAAGTTACGCGATTCATGTTTCACCGGAAGTCGAACTCTGATAATGCGCTATTACATTAAATAATAAATTTTGTGCACTTACATTATATTGAAAGTAATAGCACATTATTGGAATTTGACTTTCATCTTAGTAATTTCAATATTTTCAGTGCTTTATAATAGTAAGATTTTATGCAATAATGAAATTAAAATCATGATTTCCACATTTTATCTATACACACATTAAATTTTACAAGATTATAATGTAAATTTGTTCAAAAATTGTGCATGTTAATTTTGCATTTTAAATCACATTCTGTTTTTGCTTTTTAAAAAGAATGTAATCAATTATTAATCATTTAGTGTCCACAAGTTTATTTTTAAAAGGTCAGTAATAGCAGTAGGCACAATTAAATTTGACAATTAAAAATTAAAATCTGATTTTTAATTGTAATTAACAATTTAAAAAGTATTTACGCCAACTTTTGAAATTAATGTAATGTGAAATTTGATTTTTAAATGGAATTGAAAATTAAAGACAAAAATAAGAATTTAATTTTTAGTTATTAGTTTCATAAAGAATTAATAAAATCATCATCTCAAAGATTAATTACTAATTATGTTGTCACCAGAAAACCATTGACACAACATGAGTGTGAAGTTGGTGCTAGTTGTTTGCAAATGAATGTGTTTTTTGGCAAATAGCTATAATAATTAAAACGTGTATAAAAATGCAAATTACTGTACTGTAAATTATGCATAAAAATATATTATTTTGAATGAAATTAAATATTATAGTTAAAACAAGTTTGTCTTGTATCAATTTTTTTCAAATTTGAAATTTTTTATTAGTCATATTTAATTTCCTTATTTTTATATTGTGTGAATTTTAAAGTAATTTTACATTGGTGCTTTGCTTTTACGCGAATTTTGAAAAATCACAGACCGCATCCTCCCTTTTTCAATGTAAGTTATGTCTATTTTTGTGCGATTTCGTTTGTGCGTGTTTTCTGAGGAACATATCTATCACGTAAAATGAGACCCAGATATATATATATATTCAACTTACACCCTGTATGAGAGTGGTGTAGTAAAGGTTATTCAGTTTGTAACATGGATGCAGATGTTTATACATATATTTCACCTGAAGCGTGAAATGCATGCATAGTAAGAGTGATGTGAGTTTTTGCTCTGATTAATCATTGTGATATTGGTATATTTGAAAGGAAGGACGCATTAACAGAAAGCAAAAAAAAAAACAACTTAGAAAAATATATATCTGCAGTGAAATAATGGTTTCATTTTCTGCGAGGTGTCAAAAGTGAAGTCAAATGTTGGTACCTCCTTTGCCTATAGACTAAATAATTTTTATAAAATGGCTGAATAATTGAGAAATGGTGGTCTGATTTTTAATGCTGATGAATATTTATAATATTGTGGAAATGAGATAAAAGATAGAAGAACTTATAAAAATATAACAAAAACCCTGAAAAACGAATATATATATATATATATATTCAAGATTTTGTCTTTGTATTTCAGGTTCCTGAAATAAATCATCAACTTATGAGGGATCGCAAAGTGTCCATAGGTATTGATAATCAGACTGCAAAAAAAATATCAATGGTAAGTATATAACATTATCTCAATGATATTAAGTAATAATTATTTAAATTGAAGTTTATGGTAGTATAATGGGATTTTATTTGAATTCCTTTTTAGGCACTAGATGATGATATAGATTACCATCTGGTTGATAATTCTTTTCTCTAAATAATGATATCACAGCAACTCGGAATCTTCTGTAAATGATTTCACGATGTATGTACAAGATATGATATAAAGTCATTTAAAAAAAGCTTTTACTTAATAAAAGCTGCATTTGTTTACAAAATAATATTAATCAAGTCACAGTGAGTTCATATATACGTGTTAAATTGTGAAACAATCTAAGTGATATGAAAATTCTTTTTCACAGTTTCTGTTTATTAATATTATTTTACATTAAAATTTAAACCATGGTGATATCAATAATAAAACAGTAATTAATTTAACTGAACTTTCTCCGGGGTTCTTTACTCTTTCGTATACGTACAACAAATTTATTCAATAGTTTTAATACATGTTAAAATCGGTATATATATATATACACACACAAATTGTATCCAATTCGGAATTAATGAAGATAGCCAAAATTGAATTGCCAAAATTCTCACAAACAATGGTTTAACTTCCAAGATAAACTTTTCACATGCAAGATTACTCAACACAAAACAAATTTCTACTTATCTACTATCCCATAATTCTAACTCACTTCTTAGTTTTTAATACTAAACGAATTTTTAAATAAGATTTTCAGAATAGAATATTTTCAATAACAGATATTTATTACTTCTCTTTATTTCATTCTTTTCATAGAAGACAATCGTTGCCTTTTCAAACGTAAATTTATAAGCTGTATTTATTTCTTGAATATATAATGCAGAACTAAGATATTTATTTTTTTTACAGTACTTCTATGCATTTCCACTTATTTGTTCGTATATCTCCATAAAAGAAATTCTTGCCACAGAATTATGATTGAACAGGCTAAGATTGTCTTTTACGAAAACAATAAAATAAAAATAGGAATTAAAGAATTTCTATTGTTAAAAATTTATGATTTCCGAAGCTGTATGAAATAATATTTTCAGAAATATGGGAGAGTACATTGATTTAAACTTGTTTGGGTGAGTTTGCATTTGAGATATTTGCTTTGACAGTAAAATGTTTGAAGGAAATAAATTTATCATTTTCATTCTGGTTAGTGGTGTTAATTCTGAAATTGATGTAATTTGTAAATTTCATTAAATATATTGAAATTCAGACTAATATAAACACAAAGCACAAAATTAAACTAGCAAAATGCACAAGTAACAAAATCCACTTCTACGTGTGAAAGAGTAAATATGCTATAAAATAATATATATTAGTAGGCAAATGCATTTTCTGTGCAGCATATTGCATGCACACATTATATTTATAGTGGTGGTATTATATCTGGATATATATATATATATATATATATATATATATATATATATATATAGTGGTCTTCCTAACCCTTTAATAAACGTGAACCAACTAGTTCGAAACCATGGTTTAAAGTTTGGAGACAATGAAAGAGATATTAAGAATTCTATCTCTCTCAGTGAATGGCTTTATGTACACAATAGCTTGTGATGTGATGTATTTGGCTTCTCCTTAAACGAAGTCAAGAAAATCTCAGCAACTATGCCCAGATAAACCTGTTAGCCACTTTATTTTCCATTCCCCACTCTAAGTCTTCCCATATTCTGCCCCATCCCATTTCCATAACATGATCTTTGTCAACTCTATGGCCTTTAAATCTAAATCCGCCCTTAGTTCTTTTTGCAAACCCAGCATAAAAGCTAATAACTCACTTTCTGTATAGTCACTTTGGGTTGAAATAAGCCTATTTTCCCATAAATTTTCATTAAAGGGTGTGTACCCTTTCTGCTAAATAGAAAAAGTCAAGCATTTGATGTTCTGGTGACTAGAACATCAAGAAAAGGGAGTTTTCCATCAGACTCTGTCTCCATTGTAAATTTAATATGAGGATGCATATTATTTAAATGTAAGAAAAAATCATCTAATGTATTTTTTCCATGTTGCCATATGACAAAAGTGTCATCTATGTATCTGAGCCAAATGAGCGGTTTTAAAGATGATGATTCTAAAGCACGAGTTTCTATATATTCCATGAATAAATCAGCTATTACTCCTGAGATAGGTGAGCCCATAGGAGTACCAAAAACTTGTCTGTAATGCTGTCCATTGTATACAAAATATGTATTTAAGAGACAATGTTTAATCAAAGTAATAATATGGTCTGGTAAATTGCAACGTTGTGAGATTATATTTAAAGCTTCATCAATTGGAATGTTTGTAAACAAAGACACGACATCAAAACTGACCAGAATGTCACTAGCATTAATTTTTTAAACTTTTTAAAACAGAAATAAAATGAAGAGAGTTTTTAATATATGATTTAATAGATGGGATTGTAGGTTTCCATGAAATCCGATAAGTATCTAGCTAAAATATGAGTTGGAGAACCTATTGCACTTACTATTGGACGAAGAGGGGTATCTGGTTTGTGAATTTTGGAAGTCCATAAAATTTTGGACAGACACAAGATTTTTCACGAGGGATTATTTTATTTTTTATCTCTGTTTCAATAGGTGATTTATTAATAATAGCTTTTGTTGTTTTTTCCAAATATGTAGTATGATCTCTTTTTGATAGTTTATAAGTTTTATCACTAAGCAGATCTCATGTAAAAATTGTAAAGCTTCTTACATAGGTATGAGTAATCGTCGCATCAGTGTTAGGAGAGATGAGCATGCTAATGCAGTTAAACAACACTCATCATCATCAGCACTCTCACTCCATACTATAGATTCAGGTCATAAAATAGATTTTTCTAGTACCAGGATCATATCCAGATGTGATAATCTCTACCAATGCAAAATCAGAGAAGCCATTGAGATACTTAAAAGGCCAGATTGTATCAATAAGCTGAGATGATACGTGCAAACTTCCTCCTATTTGGAAAGATTTCTTTAAAAAACATTCTTAAATTTAACATTTTTGCTATTGGTGGGATTTTTAATGTTTTATTCAAACCAGTGATTGTAGCGCCTCTACAACCGTCTTTCTACCTTTTTATAACTCTGTGGATGGCTTGTGTGACCAAGTCGAAACGTCAGTGTATTGATATTAAAAGTTTTTAACACGGATGAACCCGCAAAATATGTATTTTATATATTTAACCCGTGCAAATCTTCGTTTTAACATATATATATATATGTCCACAGATGGCGTCCTACCAAAAACACCTATCAAGCGTATTTTCGTTTACATAAACGTCAGAGTAGTTAGTATTCACTATCTATAACTATAATTCCACTTTCAGATCATGATTTCAAGCTATTTGCTATCGTCAGTGAAAGACAGGAATAAAGAAACTAGATCTAAATACAAACTCTGAGCGTTTATGAAACAATTTCTATTCAGCTTGCAAGCGTGAATTTTTAGACACGTAATGTCTTCAAACTCAGCATAGCAAACCAGATAGCTATATGGGTCTGATCTCAGTTCAGCATCACCACATAGGTAGAAGCCTCTGCAATCTATATCATTGCAAGAAAGACCTCAAAGGTACATTTATGATAAACAAAAAATGCAAGTTAAAAAAACTTGCTAACGCTTGTATTTATGTCCACAGATGGCGTCCTACCAAAAACACCTATCAAGCGTATTTTCGTTTACATAAACGTCAGAGTAGTTAGTATTCACTATCTCTAACTATAATTCCACTTTCAGATCATGATTTCAAGCTATTTGCTATCGTCAGTGAAAGACAGGAATAAAGAAACTAGATCTAAATACAAACTCTGAGCGTTTATGAAACAATTTCTATTCAGCTTGCAAGCGTGAATTTTTACACGTAATGTTACCAACCAGTAACTATATGGGTCTGATCTCAGTTCAGCATCACCACATAGTAGAAGCCTCTGCAATCTATATCATTGCAAGAAAGACCTCAAAGGTACATTTATGATAAACAAAAATGCAAGTTAAAAAACTTGCTAACGCTTGTATTTATGTCCACAGATGGCGTCCTACCAAAAACACCTATCAAGCGTATTTTCGTTTACATAAACGTCAGAGTAGTTAGTATCTCTATATAGCTATCTGGT